>JADLZK010005176.1:0-600000 GCA_015847255.1 Hyparrhenia diplandra | reverse complement strand
TCACGCCGTTGCCGTCGGTCCCAACGACGACACCGAGGGCAGCCGCAACCTCGCTGCCGTGGGCTTCTTCATGTGGGTGGCCGGCGTTGCCCTGCTGCTGATCGCGCTCACGCCTGGCCGCTTTCCACCAGGGGTGGCTGCACGTGCACGTTTGGCGGTGGCTCAGCTCGTGCAAGCAGCGGCCGGGGCCTTGTTCTAGCCGACGCACACTACCTACTGCTACGTGTTTAAATATGCTTGTCTCCAGTTGTTCTGCTAAAACTGATTAAACGACCGGTGTCAAACAACCTATCCATTCGTCTATGGATTTATTATGGGGTCGTTTGCTTCATTATGAAATATAAAATAAGTTTATTTATCACTACTTTGTATTCCTTATAAAATAAGTTATTACGGATTCAAACAACCGTTCTCTTGTTTTTTTGTTTCAGCTTATTTGTCCCACCAAGAATTGTGTCGTTTCATTAATCTCAATCTCGTCCCTTTCCTTTTGCTGCTACACCGCCACACAATGTTTCTATGGGCTTCAGGAGGCGCTCTTGTCTAGCATTGATGCCCCCAAAGCACCAAGCCTAGCCCGTCTCGTGCAACGTTTTCCCCTTTGGTTTCTGGACTGGATATTGGGCCTATTCTAGCGCATGAAAGATTCCTCTCGCATGCAGCCGGAGAAATGCCGCGAGGTCTCGTTCCTATCGAGCCTTGCTCCCGCAGCTGAACAACGCGTACGAAGGATGCCCACCTGTCAGTAGTAGAGTTGCGATTCACTGAAACCAAGCACCTGTTTTGCCTGGCTGAAACAAGAGCAAAACCAAACCGACCTGGCTCTGGCCGACCAGGCTCTGCCAGTTCAGCCAAGTCCGACGCCCAATCATGCCCTATAGTCGTTTAACTCCTGATTAGAAAACACCAAACCTAACGGTTGGATGCAAGACCGCACCGACCGCGAGGGTTCTCTCGTGAAAGAAAAAGAGGCCGGGCGACACCGCCGCCGCCCGCGCCGCCGCCGCCGCCGCCCAGACGGCCCCGCTCCTCTCGCCTCCGGCCGCTGCCGGTGGTGACGAAGGAGCGGGAGTCCGCCCCTTCAACAGATCTGTCTTCATAGGGTTTTGATCGAGTCTTAGGTCTAGGGTTTGCTCGCCGTTGATGTTCGGGCGGTGGAGTTAGGTTTTGCCGGAGGAGCGTGGCTCCTCTGCGGTTTGTTTTTTCTGGCGACGCCCGGTGATGCGGAAGCGGCGGCGACGCTAGCCGAATAAATTCTCGCAGCTTCTTCCGTTCTCCGATGGCGATCTTCTCCGGCGTCAACGGAGAGGCTGTGGAGACCTGTCCCAGAGTCGAGGGCGGCGCATCTTCTTCTTCTTCAGGTGATGATGTTGTTGACCCCTGTTAATCTCAAGGAAGATGTTTTTGGTGAAAATCGAGCTTTGCTCGGGGTTGCCGGGCGGTGGAATCGAAGGATCGTCCATGGGTACGGGAGTTGGCCGATGCGTCCTGGGGAGGTTTATTCGGCCGATTCGCCTAGAAGTAAGTCCTCCTCTGCGGCCTCCACCTTGTGGAGTTTGGCTCTCGTGCCCCACGACGATTGGGAAGCGGCCGACGGCGGTGACGAACGGATCTCCAAGGCTTCAAGGAAGATGAATGAGTTTTTTCACTTCTTTGTAATTTTCCTTTTTTTTAGGATTTCTATTTGTAAAAGGGTCGGTGTAATGCACCAATATTGATACATGTTCCTTCTCAAAAAGAAAAAAAAAAAGAAAAACACCAAACCTGCCAGATCAAATCGAAATAGAGCGAAGATGCTAAGAAAAAAGAAAAATCGAAACAGAGCGAAGGCAACTCTCAGATGACATGTCTCATGCCGGAAGGGCGACTCTTTACAGTAGTACCAATCATGCATATGACACAGTTAAAAGATTATTTGAACAAAATTGAAATGGACTAAAAAAAATGTCATTATAGCATGATAATTACATCTTCTTCTGAATATCTTTAAGTACTTGCACAATAACAATATATGGACACGACTAATATGACGTAAAAAAAACGGTTCCGACAGAGTACTTGATCGACACGGTAGCAATTTACTCCCTCCGGGATGGTATTAGAAGTCGTTTAGGACAAATGACACGCGGTCTCCAAAACACAACTTTGACATCTTATTATTATAAAAATATTTATGGAGATGTGATATATGTATACTTTTATTAAAGTATTTTTTAAGACAAATCTATTCATATAATTTTTACATTTATAAACTCAACAACTTAAAAGTTATTGATGATTTATATTCCCGATGTTTGACCCAAACCTTGTCCAAAACGACTTCTAATACCATCCCTGGAGGAGTAATTATTAGGTTTAACAGAGCAACTGGACACGTCTATCGTAACCAGGAGGCGGGAGCAACTGTGTACGTTAGCTAGAACAAGGCTCCCCGCCGCTGCTTGCACGAGCTGAGCTGCGACACGTGCAGGTGCAACCGCTGGGAAGCGGCCGTCCGTGAGCTCGAGCAGCAGCTGCGCGCGCCGCCACCCAAATGAGGAAGCCCGCGCCGCAAGCGAGGGCGTGGGCGTCGTCGTTGGGACCAGTGGCGATCACGGCGTGAAAGAGGGACGAGGCCCCAAGCACCATGCTAAGTATCGCGGCGTCGTAACGGTGGCGCTGGAGGCGACGGAGTGGGGGTAGAAGGCGGCGATGGAGAGGGATTGCTGCTGCCACGTTGAGGACGAGCAGGAGGACACGACACAAGATGACGAAAGCTGCCATTGTTATGTGAGGTGCGAGCCTGTGATATACTCCCTCTGTTTCATGGAGTTTATCGCTTTTGATTTTTTGAACTTTATGTTTCACCATCCGTCTTATCCAAAATATTTATTCAAATAATAAAATAAATTAATTTATATTCAAGTGTCTTTATTGATAAAATAAGTCATCAGAAAATATATTTGTATAAAAATTTAAATAAAACGAATCATCGAAAAAGATGACACGGAATCTGTAGTGACAAACTCAATGGGACGGAGGAGTACCTCGTCACTCAATGGGACGGAGGGAGTACCTTCTATGTGAAGTCCCGGAAGCAAGCTGAAAGTGATGTTTGAATTGAAGACGCACAAAGTGATGTTCGGAATCAGGACCAATATTTGTTTTTATCGCCAGGAACGAAACTATAGGTCCATAGCCAACGCTGAAAGTTAGGTTTATTACACCAAACTGTCTTTTCGCCATACGGCACTTGTGGTTGTGGATCAGAATTCACAAGTTGACATAGCAAGCCGAACTTTGGTTAATTAATTAGTATATTTGGTGCACATATAAGGGTGCAAAAGGGTATCCTTTAGGAGCTCCTTCAACCCTCTTTAGTTAAATTATTTGTATTACTTTAAAAATTTGGATAAGTAGTACAAATACTTAAAACTAAAGATGGTTTGAGGAGCTCCTAGTTATGACTAATTTGCTCCTCTAGGTGCACAAAAACATATAATATAGACATAGCATGTAGCCTCAGATAGTAATAACTAAAAAATACAAAAATGATACTAATCTTGCCAGATCACTCTCCTAACAAGTGCAAATCAATTAAATGATGAACATGCGCTTCCAAACCTTCAAAACCTAGTTTTTTGAACCGGACCGGACCGGCGGTTCGACCGTAAAAGACCGAACCAGAGCCTAAACCGGTCCGGTTCACTTAAAAGATCGGCCATGTATTTGGACCGGAAAAAACCGGTCAAACCGGCCGGTTTTTATAAAACCGTTGAACCGGGCGGTTCACAGTGAACCGGGCGGTTTTTTACATTTCCAGAAAATATCCTCCAGTGGATCAGGACAACGCTATCTAGGCAGGGGTAAAATCGGAAAAGTGAGGTTTCAGGGTTATTGCCTTACTAGCTCAGGCTGCCGCGGGTGGGAGGGGAAAAATCGCGTTCTTTTCCTTTGTCGGCGACTCGGCGGCGGCGCACGCGCTGACGCGCTTCCCTGCTCCCTGCTCAACGGCAGCCTCGGCGGCGAACGGCGGGCGCACGGCGGGCGGCGGCGCGGCGCCGGCGGGCGGGCGGTGGCGAGGCGGCGGCGCGGCGCACGCCACGGCTGGCAGGCGGCGAACGGCAGGCTGCTGAATCCCTGATCTGCTCTGGTGGCGGCGGCGGTAGTTCATCTGCATCCGTGGCGGTAGATGCGCTGCTGGCACTCCGGCGGGGCGGGCGTCGGGCGATTGTTGTGCTGCGGGCTGCAAAGACTTTCCTGCTGTACGCGGTTCCTCTGCTCCTCTGCTGCTGCAAAGGCTCGACGCCTCCACTCCTCCAGTCCTGTACTGCTACACCTGCACGCCGACAACATGGTACTGGCAGCCACGGCTCCTGCCGGTGAATGTCTCACTCTTTTATTTAAATATTGCTGTTATTTGTGCATGTTATATTATGTGAGCAATTTTCAGATCTGATTATCTCACACATTGTATTTTGAATTTTAAGACAATGTGATGCTATATGGCTATATTTTTCATGTGTGATTCTGTGTACTATGAGTGTGAGCCGTAGTAAAATTAAATTGTGCTGTTGCATTTATATATATATATATTGCTTGAATGTTGATTATTAATTAAATCATATATATATACACACCGGTTCAAATTATTTGTGGCGGTTCGATAAAACGGTCCATTTTTATCGGACCGGGCGGTTCAACCGGCTCTAAACGGTTGGACCAATGAACCATTGAACCGACAGCCTCACCGGTTCGATCACCGGGTCCGGTTCAAAAACTAGGCTTCAAAAAGCATCTAGTGCTTCTTCAAGCCTCTGCATCTAATAAATATTCTAAGAATGCTAAGCAATAATATTTCCGTTCTTCTGGTTTATAATTTTTTTTAGAAAAGTTCTGGTTCATAATTTGATTTCAACATTTTTTCATCTAATGAATCAATGTGCCACTACAATAATTCAGTCCAAACACTCAGGTTAAAAATTTCGTTTAAACATATCTTCATCTAATGAATCAAATTATCACTAATGATTTGATTTCAACATTTCTTCATCTAATGAATCAAGTTATCGCTAATGAATTGGTTTCAATATTTCTTCATCTAATGAATCAAGTCTTGCAATAATTCAGTCTAAAAAATACCATTTCAAAATTGACCCTAGTATTTTTAAAATCGGACAGGAAAAACACCCAATTTATCACGAAAACTATGAACACACTTTGCATGCCCATATCCAAATGTTTTGTTTTAAAACATCAAAAATAGTTGATTGAAATAACAAAATTCTAGATATCTCAATATTTTTTTCTAAAAATATAAACGTTTAATAATAATTATACTTAATAGAGTTAAATCATTAAAAACATTACACACTTTAGATTTAATTTTAATTGATTGAAAAACAAATTATTTACCCGAAGAACTAAGTAAGGTTCTCCAGTGATTTTACCAACCAATTGCCAACTGAAAACAGCGTCCTGGGTCAATAGCAGGAAATTTGTGTCCAATAGTTGCTTGAAACAAAACTGATTCTTGTGGGGCTCAGCCTTGGTATCATATCATTTCTTCTTCCCCGCCAAAAATCTTGGGAGATGTCACTTCTGATTTTGGAAGCTCGTCATATGAGCCAGTGCGGTGGGCTTTGTAGGGACAAAGTCTTTTCAAGGGATGCTTTTGCATTTAATTGTGACCATCATTCGGTGAGGTTCCTTCGCAGTGACCTTTGTTTCTCGAATCCTGGATGTTAATGAACCAACTGCATGGAAAATCTTGGGAGATGTCACTTCTGATTTTGGAAGCTCATCATATATGAGAACCAGGGCGGTGGAATGTAGGGATATACAAGTCTTTTAAAGGGATGCTTTTGCATTTAATTGCATCCATCATTCGGTGTCCACGCATGATGCATCACATTACTCTGATTAGGGGAATGATGGGGGATTTCTATGATGAGGCAAAAATTTTGCATGATGATCCCCAGCCCGTACATGGAGTGGTAGTGGTAGGTCTTTTCCCTTAGTCGCGGTGTGGTCAACTGCAAGTTGAGCATGTGTCTGTCCGGTGTATAGCAGTGGGACCGAAAAGGTGTAGTAAGCGATATCTCCAACTTGCTCATGTCAGCGATATCAGTGGAACCGAAAAGGTGTATAGCAAGTTGAGCATGTGTCTGTCCGGGCATACAATGGGAGTATCATTTTAAGGATATCAGTGGAACCGAAAAGGTGTAAGAGATATCTCCAACTTGCTCATGTCTCCTTGAATAGAAATATAGAAAGAATCGTCAAAAAAAAAGTGTTGGTAGACACTTTGCTTCATTAGATGAAGCAATGGTTGGAATCAAGCTATGATCCAGACCTTTATAATGTTAAGATTAGAACTTCATAATGTTTAGATTAGAAGTTGAAGTTCATCATTCAATTGAATTAGCACTTGTTAGAGCCATCAGGCGACATTGGATAGAGTATATTGGTGTTCGGCCTCTCTGAGCTTCACCAGATAAAATAGATATTATTTTTATTAAGGCTCAGAAACAAGAATGATTTAACATCCATGGTTCCGTGTATTTAGTACTCCCTCTGTCCCTGAACGAATCAATTTCTAGCAAGTTTCGACAACTTAGTATAGCTACCAAATGACCATATTACCCTTAATTAATTTGAGTTTTACCATTAAGTTGCACAATATTCAATGTTTAGGTACGCGCTAGATGGGTGAATGGGAGATGAGTGGAGATGACAGGCTACAATAATTAATAGATAGGAATACGAGGAGTATTAAATGGTCTGATGAACCACATCATCCTCTAGAAATCAATTTATTTGGGGATAATTTTTTGCTCTAGAAATTGATTCTTCCAGGGATAGAGTGACTAATATAGATATATTTTTTTTTTTTATTAAGGCTCAGAAACAGGATGATTCAACATCCACGGTTCCGTGTATATACTAATATAGATGTGTTATAGTAACTTATAACATCATATGCTTGTCTCTTTTCACTGATCAATCAGTTCTTGACTCCCCATTCGTAGTTCATTCTTAGTTCATTTTCAGATCCGATTTGATCTGGTTTAGCTTGTGGTTTTCCTAGTCTGGAGCTAATGAGTACTATGGTTTTCGGGGTTGACTGTTGTTGTCTCTGTGATTACTACTCCATCTGTCCCATAAAATGATTCAAATTGACTTATAATTTTGAACGGAGGAATTAAATAGCAGTAAGTTTTTTTTTTTTTGTTTGACATCGAATTGATTTTCTTGTTTGGTGAATACTTTAAAACTGAAGGGAAGAACAAATAATTGAGATACCTCTTTATATTAATGTACCAAAACTTTCTACACTTTTGCTAAACGACCCATAGAACAGTGTCACTGTCATCCGTGCAATGGACTATGCACTTTTTAGTAGCAAATTAAAAACAAGTAATAATTGCGTGAATGAGAGTAATATAAACCAGATTTAATTAGCTCCCGTGATTGATTCGGTTGACTTGCTCTCCAAACCAAAATCTCAAATTAATTAGAGACACAAATGGAGTCAGGAGAGGAAAAGACCCTCTAATTACTACGTCAAGCCGTCGTGCTACACAAGTCAATGCAAGTCTTTTTCCCACGCTAAAAATTTGGTCGATCGAGAGGTCGTCGCTTCCTCCGATTCCATCCGGTCCTATAAATAAATGTCGTTGACCGGCCCCTTGTTCCATCCATCCATCAGCATCTGGACACCATCAGCGCCATATCAAGACAAAGAAAAAAATAATCATTTACAAATATGGTTCAGACAAGATGTGTTTTTTATTATCGTGTTTGGCCGGGCGTAAATGGGTTAGCCTACCGTTTGGATGTCTACATGGCGATTTATTTGTGCTAACTTCTCATCCAAAATTCCTACATTAGCCTTCTTGGCTCTCTAGAAATGAGATTGAAATCTGTTTCTTGCAGGTCTGACTGGATGGCGTGATATTAGGGAAGAAACCAGGAAAATTTTTGGAAAGACAGAACAAAAGTTCTACAACGACATAGTAGTGACATACTACCTCTGGCCGAGTAAAAGTGTTGTCAAAGCGCCGGAGCCATGTCCTAAAAAGAATGTCAATTTAGGCACATCACGTAACCCAGACCTACACCCTCCTTTTCTCGCTCATTCCACTCGCTGGTTTGCTAAAAGAAAAAAAAAGTTAAATGCACTAGCAGTAGTTGAACTTGTAAGTCTTTAGTTCTACAGTACTCCTCACCTGCCATGCAGTGCGCCTGGCCCGGCCTATAAGTAGCGTTACACGCCGCCTTAGATTTTCATCAGACAGCCGAACCAAACCAGTTAGCACTCGTACGTCAGCGGCACAACCCTGAGAGGATCTGCTGCTCTGCACCTCCTACTGCCTGCAAGGCTGCAATGCCAATGGCAGCTTTCGCCGTTTTCTGCCGCATCCTGCTGTTCGTCCTTAACGCGGCAGCACTCCCCCACCGTCGCCTTCTCCCCCCACTCCGTCGCCGTCGGCTCCTCCGCGACGACGCCACCATACTCATGGTGCTAGGGGCCTCGGCTATCTTCCACGCCGTCACCGGCCATCCCGACGACGACACCAACCCCAGTCACGTCCTTGCTGCCGCGGGCTTCCTCATTTGGTTGGCTGGCGTTGGGCTGCTGCTCCTCGCGCTCATGCCCGGTCGCTTTCCAGGGGCGGCTGCACGTGCACGTTTCGCGGCTCAGCTCGTGGAAGCAGCGGTCGGGGTCTTGTTCTAGCCGACCCAGTACAGTTACTCTGTTAAACTAAACTGCTGTCAATCTGCCTTTCGATTATATTTTCCCTCTTGTCCGGTTGTCCCTGTTCTCTCTGCTACACGCCTACACCGCCCCAATATAGTGTTTCTGTGCTTCCTGTATTTTTTAGTACAACTTAAACCTAGCAAATAATTGCCTAGACTCTCTGTACTATTATTCTTCAGGCGATTTAATTTTCATGTTATAATCACGCTCGTTTAGCCCTTATACTCACCTTTTATACGCTATATGATGGTATATTAGTTGTTTTCATTTAATCGTTCGCCTAATTTATCTCATTTAAATGACCATTTTATCCGCTTCATTAGTCGCTTTGCTCGAATAATAACTAAACGATAAGTAACGGACTATTTATCATTTAGTGTTTAGAATAACACTGATTTATATTATAATGACCTATTTTCTTCGTCCCTTTTGATTAAATTTTGTTTGAAAAGAAAACTGCCTTGTACGTTAAGTCAGCTCACATGTCCTAGTTCGTACGCTGACCGGTCGAACATGTATGTCTGCCGACCGACGTGTGCAAAACTGCATATGCATGCTTCTCTTGTGCCAACATGAGAATAATATATAACTATAGGAAACAGAGGATTCTTATCTGAAGGAGTAATATAAGTTTGACTGCTTGTCATCCATGTGAAGCTTTTCCACCTAGCGTTAAATTTATATTGCAATGATGAATCCCCCTTCTAGCCGCCAATTGGCCCAATTCCGTTTCAAGTCCACGCGTTAGATAGAGGAGGAAAACGGAAAGAAAGAAAACAATAAAAAAATATAAACCAGACAATTATTATGTCACTGCTCCTTCTAGCTAGTAAAAACTAATCTGATATAGTATAACATTAACAGTTTAACAGAGCAAGATTCCTCTGTACTTCTCTTCCACTCCCGGCGTGCAGTCTATTAATTACTAGTGATTGGCACGCGCCCATGCTGCGTGGGGCAATGGCCGCAGATATATGGCGATGCTTCGAAGTAACAACTTGACAACTTTCTGGTTTTGTTTGTCAAACTGAACCTTGAGATCTATGACAAAATAGATAGGATCAATAGATTAAGCCCTAAAACCTAATATTAGATGATCGGACACTTTATCGATATAATAGGTCAACATGAACATGTAACAAATATATGACATAAAAACAATGCAAATCCAAAGTGAGATTTGAATGCATTTCAACCATAAAAAGTTTTAAACATAGTGATCTATCATTCTCCACATTGTATAACATTAGAATGTGATCACACAAGCAAAGTAAGTTTTGTCCACGAAACAATATAAACATAGGGGTGCATAGATAACCCTTACAGTTAAATTCAGTTGGTATATCTTTGAAATATAAAAATTGAACACCGTATCTTGGGTACATGTAACATCTACAAAGGTCTTCAAGCCGCCGGAGAGAATTCTTTGGACGATGTTTTAAAAAAAAATGGTTGAGATAAAGGTCCATGATATTTAGTTACTGGAAGAGATTCTTGTGTTTGCTCCATCCGTAGTGCGGTTGGAGCAGGCCGCTATATCGAAAACATGGTGATCCCAGGCCTGATTTTCAAAAATAAAAAGAACATGTTTCAGCAGTGTGAAAAGTAGAGATTTTTCTCATCTATAAGGATATATTGCACAATCAAGGATATCAGTTCTGCACATATGATCCGCAATGCAATGCACTATCAAGGCACATAGATAATATATGAAAAACAATAAACTTTCGCTGACTATACCATAATAATATGTTGAAGTACGCAACAATGCAATGCGAGAGGGCCTTTGGACTTCTAATGTTTTTGGCGAAGCTACAACAAGCAGTATAAACAATCAATACTCTCTGAAATTCCGATTTCCGGGCCTCTTTGTGCTTCATTTTAGCATCCTTTTCTATTTACTCAGAGTGAGGACCCAACGATGTCACGCAGAACCTAAGTCTAGGTACCGGTCAATCGGTGTGAGGACAGCTTGGCATAGGAGCAAGAGTCTACACCGCTGATATTTAGCATAAGTGTTGGCTGCTTTGTCCTTTCAGAGTAATCAATTAAGGACAGCGGTAATTGTTTTTCATCTAGAATGAGAGGTTTTTAGTAACCCGAACATTCTCTAGTGAAGCCTCATCACAGTCTATTATTAGGCACAAAGCACCTTTCATAGTCTATTCTTGAGCTAATTAAGTATACTAACCAATAGGCACAAGGCAAACTTACTAATGCAATAACTGGAGAGAACCAGTCACCTTTCATTTAGGATTCTTATTGCACCACTGGGAAGCCCTCCAAAGATCATCTTGGTTTCCAAAAAGATGGCCTCCAAAGAACAAAAAAAAAAAAGACAGATCAGCAAACTAATTTTAACACGGTAATAGAAACTCTGAAGTGTAGCTATAAAATCTATCCCTTACATATTCATTTACATAGCCTTATAATTTCTCGTATAGCATTCCAAACTACATACGCCATGTGGCTGAGCCAACCAAATAGACATTGTAGATCCTATATTTTTTTCAATAATGGGAAGTCATTTTTATTGTAGTTTTAGATTTATGCTTTTTTTCTATAATTTTTCTATGATTTTTCAAAACTGCTTTAGGGGTAATCTAACCAGTTTTGAAAAGTTCAGGGGTGATTTAGACCGTTTCATAGGTTGGGGGGCTATGTAGTCCACCTCCCATAGGTGGGGATGTGATTTGGAGTTTTTCCAAAAAAAAACATCTAGATTTTTGTAATAATGCACTGACCATCTTTTGTGCTTTCTTGGTTGACCTATATGTACAGTTTGTTGCATTATCCAAAGAGCGTGGACAAAGCCGACCTAATATCAATCGCCAGTTTGTTGCATTATCCAACAGGACAAAGCTGACCTAATATCAATCTCTTATCCTCTTCCCTCCATAAATTTTTTTTTTTTTTTTCTCCCCGCAGCCAACAAAGGAAAAATTCAGCATGGCATGAAAAGATGAGATGGGATCACTCAACACTCCCCGTAAATGGTTCATCACAGTATGTTTTTCTTTTGCTATTGCCGGATTGCTTGAGTTGATCTGTTATAGGTTACAGATTCGGGAATGTACCTCTGGCCTCCTAGTTGGCATGATGCCCGGGGATGAGAGACTCGAAAGCGGGGGTGGTGACGTTCAAGAATAGGCCGGTGCAAGGCAACTTTAGCAAAGAACAAGAAAGTTTCTTGACAAATCAGCTGCATATTAGCCATGTTCACTATCTGAAGAAAAAAAAAAGGAAACTAATTTGCTGTCAACACCATCTCCCATCTAAGCTTTGATCATTGAAATCTGAAAAGATTAAAATGGAATATACTAAACCATAATATAATTTACACAATCAGGTATGACATTTTTGCATAAATTTAACAGTGTTTGGTCCTTATTGCCTTTATTGCGGACGGCAACATATCTAATGTAGCATTTATGCATGCCCCACATCATGCAGACTATTTTAGTTTTCCATCAAAAGTAGTCCGATTGGATCTATTTGGTATTCCCAAAGCATGCATCTCAAAGTAGTAAGGTGAAACGACCTGCAACTCATGTTCCATTGGTTCAATTATCAAAGCTCGGATAAATAGGTGGTGGTTTTGGAGATGAGCAGAAAACTCACTTTGTAAGTTTGCATCTTGAGGTGGTTCAGGTGGACTTCAAGCTCAAATTAGAAGAGCCCTCCTCAAATATTGTGCACCTGTCTATTATTCTCCTCAAAAAGCCATAGATAATATGTTGACAAAGAAAGAGACTACTGTGCTTTTGCAGCTAGCATGAACATTTATAGAGCCCTTGTGTTCACATGGAGGGCCCTGTACAAATGGATTTTGGAAGGCATCCAGTAAAAACAAAATTCACCATTGACCTGAAAATTATGCAAGATCTTGTCGATGGCACGATCTAATTTTACCTATTGTCCATATATGATACCAATATCACCGAGACCACCAAGCCAACCTTGTCACTGATAACAGATAAATAAATTCAGTTTACAAGAACCTGAAGAATAAGCACACTAAAACATTTCTATGCACCTGGTTAAATTGGCAAATAAAATTGGCTTTGTCTACATTAAGTCCGAAAAGAAGCAACTAAATTCTAATGTATACAATTCATGTAAACGATTTTTGTGTAGGCAACCACGAAAACCAGAAAAAAATATATATGATATATTCCATATAGCTGAAATTTTGGGAAATTATTTTCCATGAATGCACCTTCTTAAACACATGGAGGCCGATTAGAGTTGATCTATTAACAAATCTAGAACAACAAGAGGAGGGAGGGAAGACATGACCTTGTATTGTTCAGCAGGTGGTATTGTGTCCCTTATAGCTTTGATGGATCTTCGGCATACCTGTTCAAACACCTGGTGCCATGCATGCTCGAGTGGATCTTCAGGCGACCTGTACGCAACCATGCAACAATTGTGGTTTTATTAAACCATTCAATAATCCATATGCAAATTGAGGGAAAGGTCAATTCCTCGTGGACAATCTAGGCTGAAGGGGAGATGCAAGCAAAGGACAACACAGTGCCGACCGGAAGCTATGCGAGGGTCGAGAACGCTGCCGTCGAGAAGGACAACCTGTCCGAATCTTATCTACTCTAAAAACAGCAATATTCATCCACTTTACGGCAATGAACCCAATTCCTGGCCTCCGTGAGGTGACTGCCGCGACGAGATCGATGGCCGCGAGGAGATGGAGCCGTTGCACTCGGATGGAGAGGGAGAGAGGGGGAGTAAACCAGCGAGCGGACGGATCGAGGAAGAGCAGAGCCACGCCCGACCGATGGCCGCGAGGAGATGGAGCCGTTGCACTCGGATGGAGAGGGAGAGAGGGGAGTAAAACCAGCGAGCGGACAGATCGAGGAAGAGCGAGCCACGCCGGCTGCTGCAGGAGCTCGCGAGGAGGGCGCGGCGACGCCGGCGGTGGCCGCCATGACGCTGATGCGGGCGGGCGGCGCGCCGCGCGCCGCCCGCGCCCGCGCGCCGGCGCCCGCTGCCGGCTGGCCGTGCCGCCCGGCCGCTGACGCCAAGACGCGCCGCGCCGCCCGCCCGCGCCCGCCGCCCGCCGCCCGCCCGCCAGACGCCCCACAGCGCGCCCTCGCCGCCGCCGGCGCCACCCGCCGGCGTCCGCGCCAGCGGCGTCCGGGTTACCGTCGCCGCCGCTCGCCCGGCCGCGCCCGGCCGCCTGCGCAGGGAGAGATGAGGAGAGGGAGGAGGCGGCTGTGGTTGGGAGAGGGAGGGTAGGGTTAGGGTATGAGTTGATATATATACCTAGCTGAGGACGCAGGACAACCGTTAGATCGAAGATCCAACGGCCATCATCAATCGGAATGGCGTGGACGCCCTGGCCGCACGTTGTCTCCGCATCCAATCTTCTCTTTAAATTATGTCACAACGAAACGCTTGTTAGATTTGGTCAATAGTTTGACGCTATCATATTCACACTCAATCGTGTAATTGGCTCTTAATTACCACGTCAAATGAAATGTTGTTGTCAACTTATCATCCAACTAGTTATGTGCAAATGAAAATATGCACTCCAAACTCCTTGTAGCACACATCTCTCTCCGCATCATATATACTCCCTATCCGTCCCAAAAATAAATCCGGATCTTGTATTTTAAGATGATATCCAATCACGTTCATGAGGTTCATCATTCCGATCATGACAATCGTCACCTAGTTTGGAAGTGGATGGCCGATGATGGGTCACTCTTCGTGCTCGGCCTACAAGGCTTTACACTCCGCCTCTCACCCCATACCGGGTTGTGAACACATCTGGAAAAGTTGGGCACCGTCTCACATTAAGATCTTCCTATGGATGTCTTCCTATGGCGGGCTCTTTGGCGCCACGTTTGGGCAGCAGATAGGAGGAAGCGACACGGCCTGGAGGTGTCAATTCACATTTCAGAAATTTTGTTTCCAAAGATGAAACGAAACATAGTAGGTGTCACATTTGTTCGAATGCAGTGTGGCATGTCCAATGTTTTGGGTTGGTCGTTAGATTCAGCATAATGACTACAATTTGATTCTTCCATCGTCCTCTATCCGCCCACTCTGTGTAAAGGGCGCTGCCACCGCTGCAGATTTGGAGGAGTAGCGCGCCGGCGTGGACCGGGATTTGGCGCCGCGTGTACAACAGGGCCCCACGCCAACCATCTCCATGGGCGTTGGCGACGTACGTCTTGAGCTGAGACGGAGGCCAGGTGAGGCATCGATTGCTCGTCGGCCAAAGCGAAGCTCAAGACGTTAGGATCGCGATGGGAGGGACCGAATCCGTCCCCGGGGGAGGCAGATCGGGCGGGCCGCCGCCAGTAGTCGCCGGAGGAGGAGTCGGGAGATGGAGGTTTAGAAACTCGTCGGAGCCCCAGGTGGGCAGCGCTGGGCCCTCGGCGGCGGCGGACGGGTAGGCACACATTCCAATTCCATTGGTGTTGCTTTTGACGTATGCATTGTCTCTGAATTGGGTTAGACGTTCATGCAACTAATCAACCACCTGATGCAGCCTGACTAGAGGAATACAAAGCAATCAAAAAATAATGTTTTGTATTGTCAGAGCCTGACTAACGAATGCATGTATATGTGAGATGTGAGGCAGAGGCTGCCAGGCTCTCAGTGTTTCCCACACGCCAATGGTGTATACCAACATGCTTGAAACTCCATCGACGTCTAGAACAGATAAAGATCATCAAGAAATAGGCTTATTAATTACAAAACAATCCGTACACTGTTCTCGTCGCAGAAGGAAAGGAAACACACACGCTCTGTACACAATTTCCAAAAAATGAGTAATATATATGAAGCTATGGTTTTCCAAAAAAAAAGTTTAAATAAATAATTACAGTTATAGATACAAAATATCCATATTTATGATATAAGTAAATACCACTAGTTTTTTTATGAAACTATTTTCATAATAAATTAATTTAAAGTTACTAACTCCATTCCAAATTATAAGATGTTTGACTTTTTTTACTCTAAGTTTGACCATTCGTTTTATTCAAACTTTTTTTTTGCAAAATGTCACATTCTTTTGTTGTGGTTTGCTTTATTAATAAAAGTTTTTCAAAAATAAATTAAATCTATCAATATTTGTACAAAGTTTTAAAATAAGATGAGTGGTCAAATTTAGGATAAAAAGTCAAACATATTTTCACTAGAAATTTTGTTACATGCAAACTACATTTGCTGACGTGGATCCTGTAGTTGCATGGTTGTGATGGTCCTACAAATATTTTGCAATGGATCTTTATTTTAATGTTATAGATTTTTATACAATACCGTTAAGCAATCGAACATGTGCTTAAAAAATGTAGAGATGTCGCCTCTCACCGAGATAGAATGGGACTGGCTGCTTTCCGGAAGACCTATATTTGGAGCCGTTCTCTTTCTAACGTCGTTATGCATTCACCAATTTGACTTTTAGTGTCCATCGGATAGGTTACCTTGTATTTTTTATTTAATAAACTCTATATATTTGAATATAATTAGTATTAGATATTTCATATTTTTGTATCTTAAAGTTTGGTATTCGATTTAATTAATTTCGACGTATTTTTGTTACACGTTGAGCCCCATTGTTACTGGACTATATACCTTAAAAAGGTTGTGGAGATTCTGGATGTCGAAACACAACGTGAAGATTTATCTCACTATTGCACAGCTAGGACCAGATTTGAACTGGTGTTCAGACTGAATTATTGCAACGAAACTTTGATTCATTATATGAAGAATGTTGAGAACAAATTATTTACCGGAAGAACAGAGTCTCTGAAGGTTTCGTTCCTATCGAGCATGGCTCGCTCAGCTCAACAGCGCGTACCAAGGATTCCCACCTGTAAGTAGTAGAGACTAGAAATCTGCGCGGCGTTGCCGCTTATGGCCAGTGTGTGGAGATTCTGTTCTTGATCTTATTGATGCGACAAGCATGGGCGAGAGTATAATAGATTGTCAAGGAGGCAATAGTTACATACAGAAACAAGTATTATCTAAGGTAGCTATGGGCAATATTGTGAGGAGTTAGAAATCCTGTGTGCATCGTAGCAAACTAACAACGGTAATCACAGTCAATCAGAGATGGCAAAAATGAGGCTCTTACAGCCTAGACATTCTTTGGACATTCAGAGTTCAAATAGACTTAAGCCTGATATCTTTTGATCATACTTGAGTGGATGAAATTCTTCAGAGTACTATATTGGCAGACTGCTTAGAAACCTGGCATTGCCATTCTTCAAAGTACTATATTGCCAGATTGCTTAGAATCTTGGCATTGGAGAAACTAATATAATTATTTTTTTCACAAAGGTAGATCTCTTATATTTCATCCCATATTACACAGTAAGAGTGTTAGGTAGCAAAAGATGTATCCATAACTGTAAGCAAAAGGAGTCTTCCACATTGCTGTACACCAAAATATCCTTGCCTTTTGTTTCCTTACTGCTAGTTGTCTTGATCTGCCATAGAAAAGAAAAATAAGGAAGCATATTAATACGTATGCTAAGTGGTGTAATAAACTCTTTAAAAAGTAGGCAATCACTAAATTAGTAAATCAGTGCGATCAAGATGTGACATGGCAACTATGGAGAATCATATGGTGTATAATAAGTCTGATTGTTGGAATTATCGCCGTATTTAATCATGCTGCTCAAAGTTTTATTTCTCACTGCACAGTATACACAGTTTTGCTTGTGAGGATAAGAAAAACAAGGCAAACGAGCAATGTGCTAGTGTAGTAAGGAATGTCTTGTCCAGAGACACTCCCATGATGTCGGGACCACAAACACAAATGAAGTTGTATAGCTGGTTCCTAGGCTGTACTATAATAATGGAAGGGAGTGGGAAATAGAAACTAATTTCTCATACATCGGAATTGTGAAAATAACATAAATAATACAATGAATTGTCTCAGACATTGTATGGTACAGTAGGGGTGGAAATGATGTGATTGAACTATTCAGCCAAGAGCTGAAATGAAGTCAAGAAGGAGAAAAAAGAAAAATAAAAAAGAAAGAGATAGGTAGAAATTTTAGGGGTAACTTACCTCTGATCATTTGCTAATTTTTGGCTTCTTCTTCGTCTGTTCCTCATGCTTCTTTTCATCATTGTCATTTTTCTAGGAAAAGACACCAAAAAAGATTACATGTTATATTCTTTCTTTTTTTGGTTTTCTCAATTAATATAAAAAGAATTACCTGTGTTTGAGTATGTTTCTCTGTAGTATCCCAAGCACTGTAATTATTTGAATTATATTATTAGAAGGTGTGAATGGGAGACGTGTATACGATAGTAAGAAATAAGAATATCTACACTTACTCAGACTGGTTGTGGTCTATGTCCATATCTTCTATATCTGTGAATTGAGGATTGTATGATGATGATGCCTGCAACAAGAGTACAGTTAGCACACATTCCTTTAATAAAATATTGGAGTAAACAATAGTTTTTTTTTTTTGCTGCACCTGCTCGATCCTTTTCTTTGACGATATTGTTATCAATGGTGGGAGATCATCGTTTGATACGTTCTGTATGATGTTCGGTAATGTTGCTTGTTTTCCATGTTTTTTCTTTATCATGACAACCTCAAAAGAAGGGTTAATGCTTCTAAGGCTTCTCTTGAATAGCACTTTGACTATGAATGTGAATTTATGACCAATCCATTGTGATATCTCAGGTGGAATAGAGCTTGGATCATAATGTTTCTTTAGAGTCTCTGCACTTTTTCCAAAGAGTTCTAGCCCCTTTTTCTCAAAAAACATGAACTGAAGGCTATAAGTATCATCTGCTGCGCTGAAGCAAACTTTATACCTACAGCATATGGAAAATACAGTTAAAGAACCCATTAAAGATGAATTGATGAATTTGTATTACAGCCTGGTTATGGAAGAGTGTTCTTACTTCCAATCATATTGCTTGCATGAGCAGCCATCTTTAGTGCAGGCATATCCATCATCACCTAGTGTTATCGTTGAGTTGCAAACTCTGCAAGCTCTGTAGCACCAATGCTCTTTTTCTGCTAAAGATATCAGTGTGACTGTGCACTGGAATCTTTTGTTCTGAAAAATGTATAGGTAATAGACCAAAAAGTAATGAGTGGGCAATGTAGAGGGCATGAAGCGATTGCTATTTATATAAACAAGGACTCGTGGTTTTACCCTATCAGTCAAAGGATCTATCTGTTTGAGGTCAAACAGAGTTTTTTCTTCAACGCCTTGCTCCATGTAGTCCCTCACTTTGGGTGACAACTTTTGAACTGGCGTCACCTGAGATGGCAGCCTGTTGGAAAGTTATAACAAATAATGAAACATGAGTATAAGCATAAGATACATGTGTTCGTATTTAATTTAAGAATTTAAATAATACCCTCTCTGAAATGTTCTCATTGCTGGTATATCATTTTCATTTATATACCATCGACATGCTGAAGTTCCACTGAGAAATTTGTAGTCCATTCGATATGCCTTAAAAAGTGTGCCTACAAATATTGCTATAATGTCATGATTTTGACCAATCTCAAAGACTGCCTCTGCATCAAATTCAAGAGCCCTTTGTCCTGAGAGTGATAAATCAACTTTGTTTCCCCTACGAGCAATTCAGACAAATCAAGCATTTAGTTTTTTTTTAAAAAAGTGGTATGTAAGTTGACAAATGAGTATTTCTTAATTTAAATCAGTACTTATCATCCTGAAGCGTTATAAGCCTACGCATGATAAGCTCTCCAGATGTGTCACGTACTACAGCTGCATTTGAGATGGCTATGATTTTTCCAATGACATCTGCATTGAGAAAGCATTGTAAGTCATGGTGCTTGAAGAGATGATAACCATTGACAATGTATTTGATGAACGCAGCGTGAGATGAAATGGAATTCAAGAAATAATGTTTACAGAATGGTATTTTTGATACCTAGGAAACGGTCTGTCCTCCTTTCATACTGTGGTAGCATTTCAATTGGGGTCAATGAAAATACATACTTTGGAAAACTTGTGTCATTGCTATTTCCTTCAGAGATTTCTGTTCTCATGATCAGCTTTAACATGTAAGGGGCATCCACAACTCTGTACCCTGGTTTAGCTCTCTGAACATATGCTTTCCATATGTAGAGAACCTTTCCTTCTTCTAAATATTGTTTCAAGCGAGGTAGCACTTCTGGAGGTGTCTCACAGTACATAGCAGAACCCTATAATTTGTAATTTAAGATAAGTATACAGGGAAAACCGTACTTCTGTATGGAAAAATTATGAGAAATAAGATTTCAACCGAAATTGCATTTAATGGAGTATGTAGTTATACCGCTTGATCAATAACCACCATGTCAAAATGGATCAGAGGATTCTTTTCACTTTTACCCCTATATTCCCAAGTCCTTGACACCCTGACATGAATATTATATAAAGTATTTATGGGACGGAGCTCCGACAATGGAGTTATGTTGCCCTGCAATTTTGTTAGTGGAAGTTGCTGATATGTATTGAATCTGCAAAAGTAGTTAAAATAATAATGTAGGTGGAGCCATTACCTGCATTGTCAATAGAACGATGCAAGGAAACCTGTAGGTGTAAAAAGGATAGGTTAAATTAAAGTACAATGATTAATATACTTCTTAGTCTAGAATGAACCAAAAAAAAACAAACATTCAGAATGGGTGGTGCAATGGACATGTTCAAAATCAGCAAAAAGTGCAAAGAAAAACATATATTGATGAACTCATAAGGTCTGGACGCGCAGGAGGGTAATCTGTTGACTTGGTCACTACTACTCCTACGCATATGCCATATAAGTTTTAAAAAAGTAGAACAAAAAAAATATTTGTATGTTCTAGACCATGTTCAGTATTTCTTTATATACTATATTTGTAGTTTTATTTCCACATGTTCCGTCGTCATTTTCTATCAATATTTTTAGACCTTGCCTATCCTTCACTCGAGAAACTGCAACATACAGTTGGCCATGAGTGAATGTTGGTTTTCTTAGGTAGACTCCTACATTAGATAGTGTTTGTCCTTGGCTTTTGTTTATCGTCATAGAATAGCAAATTTTGATTGGGAATTGCCGACGACATAGAACAAATGGCCAACGACAGCCTTGCGTGGTTAGATTTATTCTAGGTATATAGACCTTTTGTCCAATATGTGTTCCTGTTATAATTAGCGCCTCAACGACATTTTGTCCAAGATTTGTTACTATTAATCTTGTACCATTGCACAATCCTATACTTTGGTTAATATTTCGTAGCAGCATAACTGGGACTCCTATTTTCAATTTTAATTTATGGGCTGGGAAATTGTTTGCACTTAGAGTGTTTAAATATTCAACAGGGTATAATATGTTAGCATCGTTACAAGTATCTGTGCATTTGGATATTGAGTCTGCACTGTAGTATTCAACTTCATTTCCAGGTAATAATCTAAGCATGTACTCATTTATTTCATCCACTATTTCATTTGTTGTCGCTAATATTGCTCTAGATTATTTGTGTTGGATGTAGACTTATTTTCTATGCTTCCATTTCCTATACTTAGTATCCATTGACTGAATTCATTTAATTGTTTGTACTTTCGGATGTGTTTGGCTCAAACTTTTTTAATCGCATGTTTTCATGTAGGTAAAGTTTTTTGTGTATTTCCATAGATATGATCGAAATATTGAGGCATTAATTATTTGTGCTCTTGTAGCATTCTCGATTACCGGTAATATTTGCTTTGGGTCTCCTCCTAGTACCACAACGATTCCTCCAAATGGTATATCTTTTAATTTTGGTTCTTTTTCAGAGTTTATATCTCTTAGTGATCTGTCAAGAGCCTCGAAGCATTGCTTATTCGTCATTAGTGCTTCATCCCAGATGATCAGATCTGTGTAAAGAATGAGGTCGGCTAATTTTGTTCCTTTTTTTTTATATTGCAGATTGAAAGCTCATCCACATCTATAGGAATTCTGAATCTTGAATGTGCAGTACGTCCATTTGGAAGTAGCAAAGATGCAACTCCTGATGAAGCAACTGTGAGTACAATCTTCCTTTGTGCTCTTAAATATGTAATTATAGTGTTCCATAGGAATGTTTTGCCTGTTCCACCATGACCGATGACAAAAAAATATTTGGCTCTTTATTCAAAAACAGAATTTACTATGGAATGAAATGCAATTCTTTGGTCATTATTCAGCTGTTGGTAAAGTTTATTTGATTCAACTTCTAGCTTATCGCAATCATAGCTCAGTTCTTCTTCAATTAACTGATTGTTTACATCATCTTTGTACTGTGCTGACCTATGTGGAAGGCTGTAGTTGTACATGTAAATTCCGTTCTTTGAAAATATTTCTTCCAACTCCTGCAGTAGCATGTCCTGTAGTTCTGTCTCTGTTGGATTGTATATAACTGGGTGACATTTATTAATGAGATAACGTTCAATGTCATCAGTCATTTTCCTCCAATTTTCATTATAGAATTTTGGTACATCTTGTAAGTCGCAAAATAACAGCATGGTGAAAAATAGGTATCGCAATTGTGCTGCAGTTGCCCAATTCGCTGCCTCGGCGAATGTATCATACCATTCTTTGTCATCTTTGAGGAGTCCACGTGCTGCACACGTTTCCTTGAATGTTTGATAGATTGTTCCATTATACGTTCTTATATCTTCGTAGCTTTGTGCTCCTTTCACTATCATAAGAAGCATCCTTAGATAGAAACGCTCTCCTTCGCTTGGATTTACATAGTATAGTCTACCAATTTTAAAGTCTCTTTGTCTTCTTATCCACTTTCTATTTTTATTATCCCATTTCCATTCTTGTGGAAATTCACAATACGTTAACTTCCTTGCATCCTCATACAACTTATTAGCTTCAAACCACTCTGTTAATTTTTTTTTTTTTCATTTTTGGATCTTTAGCAATTGTTTTTAGCTTTGTTCCTTTTACATAGTGACACCATGTTTTGTAATGGTAAATGCACAGGTAGTCTTTCTACTGGTGGCCAGTGGTAATGTATGTCATATTCTAATAATCTCCAAAGAGCATCTTGTTCACATATATATCGACAATCTAGGTACTCTTTAATTTCATCTATATCTTTACCTTGTTCACTTGAACCTTCTTTGTCAGCTATTCTTGTGCACTGGAATGTGATTGATGCTCTGTCAGGTCCTTTGTTAACATATTTGCATAGGTATTTTAATAATTTACTTTTGTTTACATATTCTACGTTTATATGTGCTTGATACTTTTTAAGCAGGTTTATATTGTATGGAACTACCCATCTATTATCTAAGTTATGGTTTTTCTCTCCGGATATACAAATTATTATCCCGTCTACGATATAGAGTGAATCCATTATCTGTGAATGTGGTCTCTTCTATAAAATCTTTTGGATAAAATTTTGAGCATTTCCCTTTTTCATGCAAGGACATTTTTTTATTTTTGTCACCACATGGACCATGCATCATATGTTCAGATACAAGCACATAAGCTAAAGGATCATCTTTTGGATTAGGAATTTCAGATGAGTCTATTACTTCACTGTTGATGATTATGTTTTTTTTATCTATCCATAATATAATATGGACATGGGGCAATCCTCTTTTTGGAATTCAATTGAATATAAGATAGCTAGTATTGGACCAAATAGTTGACCGGACCAAATATCCTCTATCAATTCTTGTAGTTTCATATGGAATACTCTTATTATAATATCTGGTCTATCACTGGGTTGTTCACCATGTCTTAAAGTATGTACTATCTCTTTCCATTTTGGATTACATGTAAATGTTATGAAAAGGTCAGGAGGTCCGTATACACAACAAATAGCAATGCCATCATGATAATTTTGTATAGCATAGCGTTTAGAACCTGTGTGACTTGATGGTAGTAACGTTTTCTTACCAATTTGATTACTTTCTGTTAATCCTTTTCTATGGCATCAAAAATTCCTTGCAAATATTCAACTCTTAATTTGTCCTGGTTTCTAGCAATATACGACAATCTATCTTCATCCACCATTGCCCTTTAAGCGTCTACTATGGCTTGCTTCGATAGTCTACCATAGCACAAAAAATGGATTTGGTTGATTTGGTCTATAGTGCATGTGGTATTTGTAATATTCATGCATTGTAACATGGTTTCTTTTTCTATCTTTATTTCTGTACATTTCATTGTCATGATATGGTATCCCAAGTTGGAATCCTCTTTCACCATAGGGGAAGAGTAGTGGATATTGTAGAGCCATATATGCCGGATGGAAGATAGTTATATGTTTAAGGCATTTGTTTCTACTGCTAACAATAATATCTCTCTTGTAATTTTCTAGATTTAGATCACCAACTATTAGCATTGCTAAATCTTCGGTGTGGGGCATCTCATATTGTATTGGATCTCCTTTTTCAGCACCTACTATACGTATGCTTACATCTATTCCATTATGTTCTTCTAGTAAATCACAGGCATGGCGAAATTTTTTTACTAACGGGTTACATTTATCAAGCATATTTTTAAGCTCTCGTACTATATTTGGATCTATATCTGCTTCTTCATGCTCTTCCTTGTGCAATGCTTTTATTCTATTTTCAATTTCGTTTTTGTATCAAAAATATATAGTTCAGCATATTGTGGTGGTTGACCTGGTTCTGGAAGCAATGATCCTATACGGTGATGTATCTGTCCATTGATACGAAATATATATGGACCTTCTCCTTTGTTAATATCTTTTATTATATTTGCTCTCATTGAGGTGAATGCAAAAAGGCTATTGTATTGCCTAATTCTTTGTAAGAAATGTTTTGATTCTGCGCTTTGTCGATCATTAATTAACCGTGACAGAAACTCAGGAAGGTCTTTATATGGTGGTATCTTTATTTTCCCATTTTTACAGCAGTTTGTGTATATAGGCTGTCTACTGCGCCGCTCTCTGTTTGGTTACGTTCATTGTACCAGAATATAGCTCCACAGTATTTACACTGGTAGTTTGGTTCACCTAAATATGATCGTTTACTGTATGACTCTTTTAATTGTTGAATATATTCTGGCGTATATGATACCATACCTTGATTAGAAGTAATTCCCGAACATATTTTCTTTGAATTGTTTTTTTTCTCCATCAGATTCAGTGTTTTGTTTCCTTTTCTTTATTTGAAGTGATGATATTTTTTCTTGCCTAATCTTTTTACAATATGGCTGAATATCTATAGGAGCAATAGGTTGGCTCTTTCTCTTTGTACGGACCATATGGAGCTGTTGTTTCTTCAGCTATTGAGGATTTAAATATTTTATATAAGTATATTAGTGTAAGTACTCTCTCTCTGTCTATCTATCTATATATATGTATATAGATATCTCATATATATATGTATATGTATATAGATATCTTAATATTTTATATAAGTATTATGTATATATATATCTTATTTATATATATGTATATAGATATATAGATATTTGTACACAGAAAAATATGCACACACAAAAAGATATTATTTTTTTGATATTTTTTTTTATATCTTACAACTAAAAGAACATAAGATAAGTTAGTAACTCAAGGTAAAATAGGAGGAAAAAAACACATTTTATATGAGGAAAAAAAAAAGATTATGTAATACATCATACCTTTTTTTTGGACTTGTTAGGATCAGTTCTTTGTGATGGTTCCTGAAAATACATAATAAATTTGTGTTAGAATAAGTAGTTCTTAAATTAAAGCAACGCAAATTCTCAAAGCACCATATATAGAGATCTGAGTGGTTGCACTTAAGAATTCTCATTTAATCAAAACTGAAGAATCAACGTCAGCCTGTAGCTTTCATTCTTACAAAAGAAAAAGACAAAGCTAACTATGAAGAGCTCTAAGTTAGTCTACTGCATCTATTTTATTATTTAGCAAAGATGGTCTCTGAAAAGCTAATGACGATGCTAACACCTTTCAGCAGTTTTCATTAGTAAATAAAAAGTCCCCATCTACGTATGATCACCAAAGGTAGACCCTACACTGCCTTCTTATTTTATCTTCAAGCAACTTTATTAGCCTGTAACATCAGGTTGAATTAAGGAGCTCATGTGGTACAGTACTTTCTGAGCTCTCTGTAAAATGTTGTTGAAATGCTGAGTCAGTTCATATCTCACAAAAGTAAAATCATTTTTAAAACAATGGCAAGCGCACTACCTTTCAATCAAGACAAATGAAATTTATATTCAGAAAAAAGACACCTGATGGCTAACCCACGCGATACGACAGTTTCAAATGGTCACCAGAAATCACCCAACAAAAGCTCAATTCATTTGCAGGTAGTAATAAGAATAAGTGTAGTGATACTTGGTTGATATTATTTAGAAAAGGCAGATGAAGAAATTAGGCAACTTCTACGCATTAAACTGCTAACACTTTTCTTCCACAACTGACTGAGCACCTGTGTTGGCAATGATCGAGGCTGCATTTTCAACCATAAAGCTCGTGGAGGCAAATTGCTGAACACCTGGGGGCAGGAACAAGGCTCACTATGGATGGGGACTCTTTGGCTGTGATGACGCCAAATTGGCGAGCAAAAAGAGAGAAAACAGGAGGGGATACGCTACGGACGGAGCTGCAACAAGTGGTGACGAAGAAATCGGGCGCTTGCTCTGCGCCTCCCCGTCTCCGATATTGCAGACGGCGTCTGTACTTAACCCACGTCGCGGCTTTTGGCTTTGAGTCAGATTGCACAGGGTCAGTCAGCCGGCAGGACATGGTGTGGCGGTGGCGCCGGTGGCGGCATGCTAGGCATGGCTGTTGCCGTTTGGTTGGTCCATCTTGGCAGGGAAGATGTGGAGAGGAGAGGACTTTGCACATGTGCGGCATGTAGGGTTTCTAGGACCATTGACCGGGCAATATTTTTTGAGGTCCAAAGGAAAAACGGTGGTTCTGTAAGATTCTAGTTCACAGCTAGAGATAGAGAAGAGGATGGTCGATGATTTACCTTTTTCCGCCGGTGAGATTTCTTCCGTAGTTCTGATGGTGGTGATAGCGACGGGAACGAAAGCAGGGAAGAGAGGAGGGACCGGGGTCCCGGAGAAAAGGACGCCTCTATCTTCTGCCTGGATCTTCCCGACGCTTCGAGTCCGCACTGGACCGGATCATAGGTTCTGCCACGTTTATTTCCCTGGTACCGTTAATTTCAGATCGGATGCTTGATATTAAACAGGCGACGTGGCCCTATGGGTGGGCCTCTTTTGTTGCACAAATCGTCTTTATTTAGGAGATGCGATTCACTGATAACAAACACAAGATCCTGTTGCGCCTGGCCGAAACAAGAACGAAACCAAACGGACCGGACTCTGGCCAACCAGGCTCTGCCATTCCGGCGAGTGCGAGGTACCAATCATGCCCATAATCATTTAGCTTAGATAAACACCAAACCAAACCTGCCAGATCAAATCGGAACGGAGCGAACGCAATGCTGAGATGACATGTCTCATGTTCAGCCTTCGATCAGAAACTGAATTGGAGATTCAATGTTGCTGGAAGGGCTGGTGTTAGTAACGCTGTCAGCGATCCCCGTTCACCTGTTCATTTCTGTTTAGATCAGGAGCTTTAAGTACTGAATCTCCAATTCAGTAACGCTGCTGTACCTTTCAGAAGTATGCATATGACACAGTCAAAAGAGTATTTGAAACAAAATCGAAATGGACCCAAAGAAAAAGGTCGTCATTATAGCATGACAATTACATCTTCAGATCTTCTGAATAACTTTAAGTACTTGTACAATAACAATATATGGACACGATCGACTAATATGATGTAAAAAAACGGATCCGACAAAGTACTTGATCTGACACCGGTATCGGTTTAAGTAATTATTAGGCGGTTTAGCAGAGCAACTGGACACGTCTATCGTAACTGTACGTCGGCTTAGAACAAGGCTCCTCCACCGGCCGCTGCTTGCACGAGCTGAGCTGCGACACGTGCAGGTGCAGCCGCCGCCCCTGGGAAGCGGCCGCCCGTGAGCTCGAGCAGCAGCTGCGCAACGCCGGCCACCCAAATGAGGAAGCCCGCGGCGGCAGCGAGGGCGTGGATGTCGTCGTTGGGACCGGCGGCGACCACGGCGTGAAAGAGGGATGAGGCCCCAAGTACCATGCTGAGTATCGCGGCGTCGTGACGGTGGAGCCGGCGGCGACGGAGTGGGGGTAGAAGGCGATGATGGAGGGGTATTGCTGCTGCCGCGTTGAGGACGAGCAGGAGGACGCGGCACAAGATGGCGAAAGCTTCCATTGTTATCGCAAATGTCGAGCAACCACTACCACACCGAGC
This sequence comes from Hyparrhenia diplandra, assembly GCA_015847255.1. Classification (NCBI taxonomy): domain Eukaryota; kingdom Viridiplantae; phylum Streptophyta; class Magnoliopsida; order Poales; family Poaceae; genus Hyparrhenia; species Hyparrhenia diplandra. Next base: position 571,987 of record JADLZK010005176.1, on the reverse strand, counting down.
AGATCCCAGAGCTTGAAGCTTGCAGCTGCTGTGCGAGTGTTTTTGGTTTGGCTACGTACATGTTGATGGTATGTAACGCTACTCTTATAGGCCGGGTTAATCCTTGGTTGGTTCCAATGCTATGCTCCACAGCCAACGCTGAAAGTGATATCCTTTGTAGGTTAATCTGGCCCCTAGCCAACGCTGAAAGTGACATCCCTGGTTGATTGATCTGGCCCCTAGCCAACGCTGAAAGTGATATCCTTGTTGGTTAATTTGGTTCCGTAGCCAACGCTGAAAGTGATTTCTTTGTTGGTTAATTTGGTTCTGTAGCCAACGCTGCAAGTGATATGTTTACAGCTGCTGGTGTGATGAAGTCAAGCCAAGGCTTTGATGTGTGCCAGCATCCGGGATCGAAGCATGTTCGTCAAAAGTCAAAAAGTCAAAAAAAAAAAGAAGCAAGTTCGTCATGCGGTGGGGATGGGAACGGGCCGAACGGCAGGAGGGCACGACGCGCCGTGTTCACGGGAACGGACCTACGTCACATCAGCCAAGACAAGCTGCAGATCTGATGCTCTACTTGACGCAACTAGACTTTTGTTATTTTTAATCCTTTTCCAAATGTTACTTTAAAAATCGTCCCACACACTTTTTTTATTTCCGTTTCCAACTCATTTGGCCGTCCCACACACTTTTATTTTAAAAATTGAGTAAAATGCACCATGCACCCATGAACTTTGCGCAATCAGATCAAATAGGTCCCATGATCTAGGAAACCTGGATATCTAACCCCAAACTTGCGTTTTGGTTCACTCGCGTCCATCCGGTAAAACCAGTTTGGTTTTGTTGACGTGGCGTGTCTACTGTGGACTGGACCCACCCCATTTATCAAAAACACCCCCGCACGACCGAGCACGCCCCGGTCGCCGCGGCCGCGCTGTTTGTCCCGGTCTTTTGGTCTCTGTTCCTGACCCGGCCAACGCATGAGGCTGCGCCAATGCCATGGCTCCTGGTGCTGCTCGTCGCCACGCTCGCCGCACCCGCGCTGGCCGAGCTTGCGCCTACCGGCGGCCGCCGCAACTGCACCTCCACCGGCCGGGGCCACGGGCGCCGCTAGCGCCCTCGCCGACCGGTACCAGGGCCAACCCGGGCCACGCACGCCCACCCAACTGCGAGCTTCCCCGGTGGCTGCAGCTGCTTCTCGGCTTGCAGGCGGTGAACCTGGCAGACATTGTCCACGGCTTGCAGGATTTATTCCCATTGTATTTCCTCTTTTATTTTTCTGAAGAAAAACGGCCGTATTGCAAAGGTATGACATCATACGATGTCATCAAGCTAACAAGCTCTGAGAAACAGAGCACGCATGGCGCACGGCTGGCTGCTCACTACGCAGCTGCGCGTTACGGCGTTAGTGCGTGTACATGTGCGTGCTGGGAAGAGCTGAGAGGATGCTGCGCTTGGCTTGGCCGAGACCGGGAGGGGTCACCGGAGCTGCCGACAGCGGCGACGCTCAGCCGTACATGGGCAAAGCTCCGATTCGAGCCCCACCCTGCTGGCTCCAGGAAACAGATACAATTGCCTGACGACAAGGACGTACATGGTCGTCCTCTCCGCGTCGCCCCGCTCGCCATTATCCCGGCCTCCACTACGGCGGCGAAGACGAGCTCCGCGAGCGCCGGGCGATCGTGCACCACGAAGGCGCGCGTCTGCTCGGACTGGAGGCGTTGCATCGTGGCGGCGAGTGGCGGCGATGGTGTCCCTGGACGCCCTAGAAGGTAGCGCACAGTGGTAGGGCACTTGCGCACGCCGCCTTGAGCGCGTCAACGATGAACGACATGAACGTGATGCCATAGTCGTCGCGTCCTTGTAGGTGGCCCCTACACGGCGAGGGCAGCGATGGCCTCCGGCGGACGTGGCGGGCCACAACATCCCCGCTGGAAGTCGGTGCTGCAGGACCTGACCCGCGCGTAGACGCGGCCTGCACGATGGCGGCGTTGGCCAGCGCGTTCGGGAGCGCGAACCACGGGCTCACCTCACCTCGTGGAACCTGACGAGCGACGCGCAGAACAGCTGCGGCTCGCGCGGGAACGCTGGCGTCAGGCACTCGAACGTGCATGTGATGGGCGGGGGCGTTTTTGTTAAATGGCTTGGGCCCAATCCACGGTGGACACGCCACGTCAACCAAAACCAGACTGGTTTTGTGAGATGGACCTCAGGTGAACTACAATGCAAGTTTGAGGGGTTAGATATCCGGTTTCCTAGTTTATGGACCTATTTGGTACAGCCGCGCAAGTTCATAGACCTATGGTGCGTTTAACTCTTAAAAATTAGTCCCACACACTTTTGTTTAGGTCGGTTTCAATGCACGGTTTCATGACGCGATTCTCAATACTATGACTAGGTAATCGGTAAGATGAGTTTCATGAGGATGAAACTCCTCTCACATTTGATGAAACTTAATCATTTAATGGACCCCTTTAAAGGCGGTCATTTTCTTTGATGTGACAGAACATTTTTAATGTGCATTAACACTTCCATAAAATTTACATTAAGACTAGCATCTTGAGGTGGTCCCCAGACAGGGGGGCACACACGGGCCCCACCATCCAGGTCACTGTCGTCGATGGCTCAACCCCTGCAGCCGTTTCCCTAGTTAGATCAGCGAGCTCTCTATGCCTTGCCATCGAGCTGAGCATTATGGGTAGTGTGAGGCTCGTCGATGGCTCAACCCCTGCAGCCGTTTCCCTAGTTAGATCAGCGAGCTCTCTATGCCTTGCCATCGAGCTGAGCATTATGGGTAGTGTGAGGCGATAGAGAAGTAGCTGATCCAAAATAGAACCTAAAGTTAACGAGTCAAGCCTAAGTAACTAATAATATTATGGGCCGATCAATATCTCGATGTCACATTAAACTAGGTAATAGATGGAATGTAAATTTATTTATTTACTATTTTATAAAATATGATAGATAAGGAAATTTTGGATATAGAAAATATTTTTTTTTTTCTAAATCATCAACACCCCCCCCCCCGGCATCGTTTACTACAATCAAATTGATTTTCTTGCTCGGTGACTACGTTCACAAATTGAATGGTCCTGCAAATATTTGTAAATGCAATTTAATATTAACGTAAGCACCGAGCATTTTTCATCGTCCGTGAAATAGAGGGATGTCGCTCCTCACCAATATCGAACTGGACTGGTTGTGGGTGAAATCCCTGCTTTAAGCCCTATAAATTGGCGGTAACTATGGGCGATAACCTCCGAACGCTGGCTTGATGGGCTCCGTAGTTGACAGGCCCAACTATAGATGTACATCGGGCCGGACTGGCACGCCCGCAGCCCGATCGGGCCGGGCCAGCACGGGACGGGCCATGTCGGGCCACGGGCCAGCGGGCGTGCCACCACCGTGCTACGGACCGAGGCTGCGGCGCATGGCCCGGTCCGTGGGGCCATCGGGCCGCCCGTTAGCACGACCAGCACGAGAAGCACGGCGGCACGCTGCCTGCGCTCCTCCTCGCAGCGCACCACCGCTGCCTTGCGCCGCCACGACCTCGCGCCGCGGCCACGCCGCCGCGTCCTCGCGCTGCTCCGCGCGGATGCCGCGCCGCCCGGCCTGCCTCGCGCTGCTCGGCGCAGCTGCTGCCGCCACGCCGCTGCGGCCTCATGCTGTTGCTGCCTCGCGCCGCGCGCTGGCCACCGCTGCCGCGCTGGGCTGCCGAACGAAGACGAATGAACGAACCAGTACACGAAGATGAATGAACGAACCAGTACAGAACATTAGCTTTCTATTAGCTTGCAAGGCAGCGGTCCAGCGGATGGCAGCGAGCAATGGGCCAGCAGAGGTGGAAGCATACTGATGGGGATGGGCCAAAGTGTGTTAGCAGGCCGATTTTGCTAAAAAGAAGACATGGTAGCATGGCCGGGCCAGACCAGTCCGTGCCACGGGCCGAGCCTGCGGCCCATGGCCCGGTCCGCCATCGGGCCGTGCCGCCCATGGTCCGCTCAGCCTCGGACCGGGCTGCGGGCTTCGGACCAAATGTACATCTATAGGCCCAACTCATCTCTATCTTTTCCATCGAACAGAATTTCTCCACTCGCATAACGGACGCGGTGTACACCCACTCCGCCTTGGCCTCGCAAACTCCGCTGCTCATTCCCACCTGCTCCTTCGAAGTTTATATTAAACCTAGATTAAGTCCTGAGCTGCTTTTCTTAATTTCTTTGATGACCTGTGATCATAACCCAAAAAATGTAATTTCTGTGCTGAAACTTATGTGAGCTGTGATCACGTTGACCTCAAATTGTCTTTAGTTTTGTGCTTCCATATATGCTGGCAGCTGGCTTTTGCCTTCCCTAGCCCTCGGAAGAGTTTTTTATGTGATGTCAGCGTCAGCACAGAATGTTTTACATAATTTCATCAAGTGACAGAAAGGGTACAGAAAGAGGATATGAAGGACCAGGTGATCAAAGGTGCAGAAGTGGTGAAGGCAGGAGCGCTGTTCTTCCATGCGCAGGAAACAAACCAAGGCAACGGTGGACAGCAGTTAGTTCCTTTCACCGGTTGAAGCAAGTTGAAGTCTAGAAGACTGACGATGGGTGGTGCAAGCACAGGGATGAAGACGGTGGCTGGCTTGGAGTGGCAAAATCTGCTGTCTTAAACTGTCGTTTTGGCGTGCTGTTTTTCCCCTGGTGGATAGCTATCTTAGCTTGCGCTTATGGAGTTTTGTTAGCGTTTATTCCCTTGTGTCAATTCTGGACTGTTTAAGACAGCAGATGGGGTCCTTTTGGTGTGCTTGATAACTTGAGCCCTTGGTGCCCAGGTTTCAAGCATTTCGTAGTTGTATCTTTCTGCTTTAGTCTTATTTTGCTTTCGAACTGGTTTTGTAATGTTGTTGCTGCCAAGTAATGAAATTCGGGTTTTACCGTGGTGGAAAAAAAAAAAGTGACAGAAAGGGTACAGAATCCTGTGCTTGACAGAGGAAAGCATTCAAAAACAAAATCGCATGAATAAATAACACAGGCCACTTGGCGGTGCAGCGGAGCGTGCCCATTCGTCCTAGTATAATAAACTTCAAAGAAAGCGGCGAGCGAGCCTCTTCGATGATGCGGATTGGCTCGTGTGTGGCGTGTCGAACATGATTACATGAATATGGAACAGCCAAAAACCAAACGCATTGACCCGGCCAATAAGGCTATTATATCTATAAGTATAGCATTTCATACCTGGGAAGTTTGTCATCACATAGCCAAACACCAAACCAAAGAGCACTCGCACAGCTGCAAGCCTGCTAAAGCTCTGGGATCTGCGAGCTCCTCTGCATTTGCAATTCCAATGGCAAATTTTGCTATCTTCGTCTGCCGCGTCCTCCTGCTCGTCATCAACGCGGCAGCACTCCTCCACCGCCGCCATCTCCCGCACTCCGTCGCGGACGGCTCCTCCGCGACGACGCCGTGATACTCATGGTGCTAGGGGCCTGCGCTATCTTCCACGCCGTCGCCGGTCCCAGCGACTACACCGACAGCAGCCGTGCCCTCACTGCCGCCGAAGGCTTCGTCATTTGGTTGGCCGGCGTTGGGCTGCTCCTGCTCACGCTCACGCACGGTCGCTTTCCACCAGGGGAGGCTGCGCGTGCCCGTGCACGTTTCGCGGCTCAGCTCGTGCAAGCAGCGGCCGCGGCCTTGTTCTAGCTAGCCGACGCACACAACACATGCATATGAGCAACAGCAATTGCTCCCGGTTACGTAGGCGTGTCCCGTGTTGCTCTGCTAAACCTAGTAATTAAACCGGTATATACCAGTGTCTAAGTACTCTGTCGCGCATCCGTTTTCAAGTATGACATACTTGCCAGGTGTTTTCAAAGTTTGTCGGGATGGGTGGTGCACTCTCTCAGTCGGTGGTTTTTGCGCTAGATTTCCACTCAAAAAATTGGGGACACTTGTATTTTGTTTTCTTGGTTTAATAACAATCGTGGCAAACCTTTTGCGGCCCCTTTTAAAAGAAAATATATTGTTGCTGTGTATAAGTACTTAAAGCTAGCAAATTGCCTAGACTCGTTGTACTAATATTCTTCACAAGATAATTGTTATGCTATAATGACATTTTTTGGGGTCCATTTCGATTGTGTTTCAAATATGTTGTCTTTTGATCGTGTCATATGCAAGCTTCGAATAGAGGATTCTTATCTGAATATATAATTTTGAATGCTTGCCACCGTACCGTACCTGTGTGATGGTTTTCCAACTATCATTGCAATTAATCCCCAACTCCGTTTCTTCAAGTCCATAAAGAGAGAAGAAGAAGAAGAAAAAGAGAGAGAAAATGTTACCTATGCCTAATACGTACTCTCAGTTAATAGAGAGAGAGATTTACTCTGTACTTTTCTTGCACTTCTCTTGAGCATCCGTCACAAGTCACGACGAACCGTTTAAAATTGACCAATCGATTCACTACCAATAACAATTCACATCCATCTAATCTAGTCAATCAAGCAGGTCCAGCCTTAACTCGAAATGGAACTGAAGTAAGAATTTGACTTGCACGTTGGCTGAATATAAACTGAATACGCTGTCACGCTGAAGTGCTCGAACCAAGAATTGAACCAGAGTACAATTCGTATTGAGGGTGACTTGGAGCTCTCTGACGGTGCAGTCGCCGGCCACCTGAAAAGCTTCGAACACATTTCAACGGGAGTCGTGGTGAAATTCCTAGATTCCACGACTGTGGTGGAATCTGTGAAGGAGGAATCCGCGGGTGGGCGCGACGCGTGTGCGCGCGCCATTGTAGACACCGGCTGATTGGATAGGCCACCTGGATGGCAATTCCTGTAATTATCAGCAAAGGATACATAGTATATGGGAGAGTTGGAGAGATAATCCATTTGCAGGCCATTTGTTCGACTTGCAAAAATGAAACGCTTCGGTTACGTCACACAGCCAAGACAAGTTGCAGATCTGATGTTCTACTAGACGTAACGAGACTTTTGTCATTTTCAATCCTTTTGCAAATGTTACTATTTTAAACATCGTCGCACACACTATTTATTTGCATTTCTAACTCAAACCGCCGGCCCACCCACCTTCCTCCTCTAGCCCACCCACATCTGCTGTACTCCTACGGTCCTACTTTTCCTCCATCCATTCCTCCCCTGGCCCACCCACTTCTGCTGTACTCCTACAGTCCTACTTTTCCTCCATCCATTTCTCCCCTGGCCCACCCACATCTGCTGTACTCCTACAGTCCTACTTTTCCTCCATCCATCCCTCTCATGGCCCACCCACATCCTACTATATAGTACTTTTCCGTTCCATCATTCTCTCCCCGGGGCCAACCTACATCCACATCCTTCTCTCCCCTGTCCCGACGGTCCACACGGCCACGCGCTCCTATATATACGGTATCTCCCATCAACTATGCAACCGAGCAGCGCGCAGCCAGCAGCTACCGAGCGCAAGTCGCAAGCACATCACGTAATGTTTTCCCCTTGTTCATTATTAAATATTCTGCCTTCATGTATTTCATTCAGTAGTCGATGCGTGCACACCGTTCCGTAGTTTTCAGTAATTTTCTGCCGATTTCGCCTTGTGTTTCCTCGGCCCTCGTGTATATTTTCCTGCCTTTTTCCGTCCTTTTAGGTGCTGTATATGTATTACTGTTGATGATGATCCTCGCTCTGTACTCGTCTGCTCGCAACTGTACAGGAACACAGCACAGGCATCAGTTCCAAGTGCAATTCGCTGAACGTGAACAATGGCCTACGCGCCTCAGATCGCCCACCCGGAGCTGAACGCTGTGCCCGTCGATCAGGTTCAGCGCCGCCTCCTCTACACCGGCCACCTCCTTGTGACCGCCGGCTGGCTCGTCCTCATCAACACCATCTGCAACGGCGACACGAACGCCGAGCACGCTCTGTTCGGCTTCGGGCTTCTGCTCCTTGGCGTGTTCCTCATCATGGTGTCGCTGGTTGCCAACCAGTTCCCGGGAGTAGCAAGGGCTGTCGCTGCCGTGGCCGACGCCGTCCTCTGCTACTTCTTGGCGCCGGCGAACTAGCTAGCTCCTAGGACGACAGGTTGATACTATAAGGTTGCATGGGTTGGGGCACCTTGTTGTGCTTGTGGTCTTCGTTGTATTGTGTGTATACTTGTATTGTACTGTTTGCTCTGCGTGTTAGATTGAGTTGCTCTGCTTCGCGGCTGCTTGGGGCTTTGGGCCCTGCGCGCAGGCGTCGCGTTGTTGGGCTTGGGCTTCTATTGTATATTGTATAATCTTTGGTCAAGTATTGCTACTATCAGTTGATCTAAAAAAAAGTATTGCTACTATCACAGGTCTGCTATCTTTGAATGAATTTTATATATTGTCGTCGTGGGCATGTGTCGTGGGCTTTGAATAACAAGGTTCAATACCAAACAAGATGACACGTATGTCAGGAAAAACTGACAGACGCTACAAGAAAAAATTAGTGATATTTGCATAACAAAACAAGATCCAAAACCCGTTATATACAAAGTAGTCCAATATTGGGATGCTGTCAGATCTAACGATTACACAATCTCTGTGTAATTAGGCCGAGCACTACAGAGTGCAGACTGGAGAGGTGTCCAAGTCAAGTGCTCTCCGATGCAGTAGATTCTTCAGGCTCTCTGAGTGCACGCCATGATGCACAGCCTGCACATTAAGCAAACAAGCAGCGCGAGAGAGAAAAAGCTTAGTGGCGTTTGCATGAGAGAAACAATCCGCAGACAGGGGCATGCGCACGCGCAGACACACATACTTGAAGACGTGTGGCGCGTGATCGGTGGTGTGGCCATGGTGATCATGCAGCCTCACCCCCAAATTACAAACATAAAATGCAGAGTGCAAAATTAAAATGAGCCATTAAATGATCAACAACTCAAATCAGTGAAGCCCAAAGAACAGATCGAACAATTGCATAGCATAGCATTAACAAGCTGATAACTAAACATCACCACATACAAAAAAGCAGCATATAGGACACACTATCAATCACCGAACAAAGTGAAATCCTAAAGATCACTTACAAAAAAATGACACATTTGTCTAGAAATAATAGAAATTGATTTCTAATCCATATCTCTCTGATTCTTTATCTTACAAAGAAAAGACAAAGAAAAGAGCCTTTCTTATGGAAAGGCGGATTATCATTTATTTTTAGGGATAAAAAATCGCAACATACTAGTTATGCCACTCTCACTATACCCGTATAGGATATGCGGGTATGTAGTATATGATTCGTCTATTTCTTAGAGCACGACAGACGGATCGAATCTTCTATTTAAGAATAGGCATGCCATACACCCCGCAGGGATTGTAGTTCAATTGGTCAGAGCACCGCCTGTCAAGGCGGAAGCTGCGGTTTCGAGCCCCGTCAGTCCCGAACTAGGGTTCAATGAATGGACAAATTCATCTTTCCTTTTTTCATGGAAATTTTTGATGAAAAAAAGGGGGGGACAGGAGGCAAGATCAAATATCTATGGGGCACCCTTACTTCACTTTTCTTTTTTTGCATTTCTCAGTAAAAAGAGATCAGTGCAGTATAGAATTTTTTTTCACTACTTCCGGTTGATAAGGAAAGGCATACATATCATACGTGGATTAGTATAATTTAGGATACTACTCTATTTTTATGATGATACTACCCTCATCTTAACTTCCTATTCGACTCTTATGAAATAGAGTACCGTTATTTTACCGGAATACATACATAATTGTATGTATAACTATAAGAAAAAAAGGAAGGAAAATTGGATAAGATAAGAAAGATTTTGGGTTATACATATAGAAAAGCAAAAGTAGAAAAGAATGAAAAGTAGAAATAGAATAGTCACCAACTTGGAAGACGTGTGGCGCGTGATCGGTGGTGTGGCCATGGTGATCATGCAGCCTCACCCCCAAATTACAAACATAAAATGCAGAGTGCTAAATTCAAATGAGCCATTAGATGATCAACAACTCAAAATCAGTAAAGCCAAAAGAACAGATCAAACAATTGCATAGCACAGCATTAACAAGCTGATAACTAAACATCACCACATACAAAAAGCAGCATATAGGACACACTATCAATCACCGAACAAAGTGAAATCCTAAAGATCACTTTACAAAAAAAAAAGATGACACATTTGTCTAGAAAATATAACAGAAAATTGGAAGAAGAAAAAAAATTAGCAACTGAAAACCAAACATAAATCGTTGCTCGTGGCCCTACCACACCCACTCGTTCCAGAAATGAAAGCAAATAAATTAACCAAAGTCAAACCAAACCCAAAGGTAACTAGCTGACAAAAAGTTTGCCATTACGAAAAACAAATCAACTCAATTCACCAATACAACTATGAATAATATATCCAAAATCAACTCAACTAATTTGACCAGTACAAATATGAACATTAAAGCCAAAAACAAAAGTCAACTACAACTTTTGTTGCTCCCTCATACATCAAATAGTCACCAAATCAATAATTGAACCAATCTTCTAACAAATAATTGGCTTACAAAAAGATCACCATTACAAAAATCAAATCAATCATTACAACTCCGAACATTACAGCTAAAAAAACAACTGTAAAAATTACATCTAAAAAACTCAACTCCACCTCCTACTACTCCTTCATCCACACAGACACACAAACACCAAAAAGAACAAAAAGAGGTCGAAGTCAGTGAAAACTGGGCCACGAGCAAGGGGAAGAGCAAAAAAAGGGTGGGCGGGCCCACTTGTCGGTGAGAGAGAAGGAGATAAGGATAAAGAAGAGGAGGGAAACTAAATCATTTTCCAATGTCGAGCTCACGTGTCTGGTGATGAAACGTCAGAAATCTAATACCCAACAGATGGAATGAGCACACACGAAAAAAAGGTTGAAAAGTCGGTGTTCTGTGAAAGATTGAACTTTAACTGGCTTTGATGAGTAGCCCATCTTTTGTAACGACACACATAAAAAAAGGCTCATATGGTGTGCGTGTGAAACGCTGGATACACCCAGCTCATAGACCAAGGGGGCTCACAAGTAAGAGCAGCAATCTGAATGATTTTTTTTTAAAAAAATAGTGACATGTCAAATCGTGCGTTTATAAATTAATCTGGTGCCAGGCACTAACAATGATTTTTACCACCTAGATTGTTCCCAATCATGGGCTGCTGATTCCTATCTTTCAAACACCTCTCATTATTCTTTCCTATGTTTTTTCAGTACTCTGTTTTGGCATTCCGTTCCATCCTATTCATGTTTGGAGAGAGGCACAGGAAAAAGTACAACCGAATCTCGCTCTGCTCTTCATCAATTATCACAACAGGCTGCAGCAAGATACCCGTCTCAAATTTATTTATTAATTGATTCTTACTTGATCCTAACTTTATTAAATTGTAGTTATTAGCAAAACATGCCCGTTCCTTGCGACAGGACGTGTAGTTGATTGTGTGCGGTCGTCATGCCAATAATAATAATCGGTGACCTATCTTTTTGTTCAATCTCGCTTCCCGAGGAGTCAAACAATTTCAAATTTGACCAAATTTATACAAAATAATAGTAATATTTGTGTCATAATATAAGTATCTTTAGATTAATCCTGTAATATATTTCTATACTACATCTACTCGGAGATACAAATGTTAGTAACTTTTTGTATAAATTTGGTCAAAATTAAAATCGTTTGACTTCTCGGAAAAACGAGCCGGCGCTGCTGCTAACAGGGACTCGTTTGCCTGAGGGAGCATCGATCAGATAAGAATCCTGTACTCTCAAATGATTATTCTCATTTGGCATAAGACAGTTGCAGGCTAAGTATGCATATGACGCAGTGAAATTTTTTTTGAAACAAAATCGAAACGGACCCAAAGAAAAAGGTCGTCATAGCATGACAATTACATATCTTCTGAATAGATTTAAGTACTTGCACAAATACAATATATGGACACGACTAAAATATGATGTAAAAAAAACGGATCCGACATTGTACCTGATCGAGACACCGGTAGCGGTTTAATTAATAGGTTTAGCCGAGCAACTGGACACGTCTATTTAACCGGAAGCAACTGTACGTCGGCTAGAACAAACCGGGCGTGAGCTCGAGCAGCACCAGCAGCTCCACAACGCCGGCCACCCAAATGAGGAAGCCCGCGGCGGCAGCGAGGGCGTGGATGTCGTCGTTGGGACCGGCGGCGACGACGGCGTGGAAGAGAGACGATGCCCCAAGCACCATGCTGAGTATCGCGGCATCGTAACGGTGGCGACGAAGTGGGGGTACAAGGCGACGATGGAGAGGGATCATTGCTGCCGCGTTGAGCACGAGCAGGAGGACGCGGCAGAAGATGGCGGAAGCTGCCATTAAGAGCGCGACGAGGTCGACGTAAGAGACCACGACGAAGATGATTGAGCCAGTGTCGCCGCTGGAGCGGTACACGGCCATGCCGGAGTTGAAGGTCAGGAAGAGGAAGCCAAGCAGCGTCAACCAGGAGATATCAGCCATCGTCACTCTTGCTACTTCTCGCCCGGGGCTGTGACTGAAACCTGCTACACCGAATCCGCCAGCGACTTCACCTGAACCTGAGAAACACAAGAATTGCAACAGCCAACAGGAGAAGCATAGTTAAATGACCGATGATATTCAAAGTAGAACAGCAGCGAGGTGGAGTTTTCCATCGGAGATCAGCGGCAGCGAAGGGAACATCGTCTATGAACAGGCTGGGGAGGAAACGTTTCCAAGGAGGGGCAGGAGTACCTGTAGATTTATCGCAGCTGCGGCAGCTAGGGGTGTTTGCCAGGTGGTGCTCACAACTGTTTATAAATACTCGAAAAGATACGTACCAATAGCAAGAGACAAGGACGAACTAAAGATGGCAACGAGTAATTTCCCCGACGGGTTTTGCCTTCCCATGATCCCATCCGCGTTGCCATTCTGAAGGACGACTGCCGAAAGCGACGGCCGAACCACCAGTGATGCGGGTGTGGCGTGGTGCGGTGGCTCCTTGCCCTGTCGGTTTATGATGTAAAAATCCTGTAAGCATGAGTAGCTAGGATCCGTTGCCTGTTCCACGAGGTTGGTCGCCTCCGGGATCGTGTAATTTGACCAGTCGATTATTATCGCAAAAAAAAAATTTGACCAGTCGATTCACCACGATCCATCCAGTTATTCAAGCAGCTCGAGACTTACTCGAAATCGAAGTGAAGTAATAAGAATTTTATTTCTCGAATATGCAAAAAATTGCGCATCTTAGTTGTCTAATCTAGGAGTAAGCGGCTTAGGCCTTTTAGGGGTGGGAGGCGGCACTTCATTGTGAAATTGTCCTAAGCGCGCGTTTTCGCGTGATGAAGTAATAAGAAGTTAACGTGTACGTTGGCCGAATACGCTGAAGTGATCGAACCAAGAAAAGGGAGCTAAATAAAAATTGAACCAGAGTCCCTCTGCCGTCTGCTGTGGTGCGCATGTGACCAATGCAAGCGAAAAGTACTTCTTTTAATTGAACTCATGAGATATCGAGTTTCCTCTAATTCGTGATCAAATATAAGAGAACGCGTATCGTCCCCCGACACCAACATTATATCAACCGCCAAGACACTAGCGATTTGCCATCGATTTCCCATCCGATGGTCAGGGAGCGAGCGTGGGCATTTTACGAAAAGACGCCCGCCAGGCTTTGACTTTTTGCAAAAAGTCCCCGCGCGGACACAGACCAGATCGCGGACGCCGCCGCCGGCGTACGTGATGAGAGCGGGCTCGTCCCCGTCGAAAGCATCGCCCTAGACCGGCGCCTCCCCGCTCGCGACCCAGCGCCCCTGGTGAAGATCCTGTCCAATCGGGTCAAGGTCGCGCACGAGGAGAGAGTCCAGTCCGCTCTGCACTCCGGCTTGCTTCGGCGTCGGCGTGATGGGCGTCCATTCGACCGGTGCCACATGCTTGGTTGTCTGGCTTTTTTGCTTGCGACCGGTGCCACATGCTCGACGGCCAGGGGTGCTGGGTTGCTAGCAGCCCAAACATCAGAGATGCGTACGTACATGTCTTCCATGGCGCCGGTTTGTTCATCGATCTGATTGGGATTGTTAGTCGGTGATTGATTGAACCAAGTCGCCGTACGTATGTGTCTTCCATGGCGACGGTTTATGCTCTACAACAATCCGGCTGCCCGCTCTCGTCACGTACGCCGGCGGCGGCGTCGGGAATCGCGAGAGGACGGAACCGACCGCGATCTGGTCTGTGGCCGCGCGGGTTTTTTTTTTTTTTTTTTTTGCAAAAAGTCAAAGCCTGGCGGGCGTCTTTTTGTAAAATGCTCACGTTCGCTCCCCGGCCACCGGATGGGGAATCGATGGCCCAAATCGCTAGTGTGCACGGTTACATATAAGGTTGGTGTGCACGGGATACGTTCCCCCAAATATAAATTTGTATGTGGATCCATTTTTTATATAAACAAAATAAAGCACAATTTGGTAGGGTTTTGGTTTATCCCTCTGTTAGCATCAGAGATCGGATGGGATGAGGAACACAGGAAGATAGACTTGGTCAGGGGGAAAGGAAGAGAGCGCCCGGCCGCGCGTCAGACTTGCTGGTGACCACGTTCAACTCCGAGGTCTCCTTGTCAGCGGTGGGCTCCGACTCCTAGATGCTAACACCCCAACCAACTCTGTCTGTGACCCATAGAGACGTGACCATTTTAGTGAAGCTGAAATTCTTCTGGAAAACAAATGATAGGACGACGTCACTGTATTTTCTACAATGTTCTATTTCGACACCGGTTCCATGTATCTTCAACCATCCCCATCTGTGCGATTCGGCGCGCGTCGCAGTCCGGACAGCATCCTGCGCGCATCCCTCTTCGTCTCCAGACTGCATCTGCGATTCCGCGCGCACACACATCCGATAGTCCAAACCGCGTCAGTCCGTCCGCGCCCGACAGCCGCTTCAACAGTTTCCTGCGAATTTCTTGCAGGATGGATACAGATGCACCGGTTTCCTCGAAGCCTTTCACCTGGCGGGCACCACGCCCTGTAGTATCGCCAACATTTTCATCATCACACAGACAAACTAAAAGCACTCAAGACAAGCAGCTGCTAAGTCAGAAGCTCTGGGATGTGCTCCTCAACACCTGCAATACCGTATACTCCCTCTGTCCCATAATACTTGCAATTCTTTGACTCATATAAACTGTGTTTGACCTCTTGTTTTATTCAATTTTAATAAATATTACCACTTTTGTTATGACTTATTACATCACTGAAGATATTGTAATGACGCTTTATTTGTTTTATAATTTACATAAAAAATTTGAATAAGACGGCGGTCAAACATAGTTTATATGAGTCAAAAAATTACAAGATCGTGGAACGGAGGGAGTACCAATGGCAGCTTTTACCTGAACACAACTTGAACTTCGGTTCTGAGTCTTTGTAAAAAAAAAAAGAACTTCGGCTCTGAGTCCATGAGAGAAGTGAACTTTCTAGTTGAGATGAAGCTCTTTTAGAAAACTTTTGATAGGACGATTCTCCTATATATTTCATAGAATGTTCTGCTTTTTAAAATACAAAGTTATTGTTTTTTGGTTAAATTCAAAAATACAGTCGTGTTTGATATTATTTTATTGCATCAACTGAACTTAATATTATGGTCAAAATGGAATTAAATTATTAAAAATAAAAGTTGACGAGAGAGCAGCGCTGCGCTGCGCCTGCGCGATGGGAAACAAACACCTTGAGCTGGGCTGTTTCATTAGCTGCCTTATGGTCGGTCTGGTCCTAGATTGTTGGGCCCTTGGGCTTCAGTCCAATAAAGCCCAAGTAGCTAGCTCGGTCCACCCCAGATCGCCAGCCCATGCAACCATGCCACCGACTGGCGACTGCTCTAGTGTACTGTAATTGAAAAAAAAAAAAAAAAAAAGCTCGACCCGCGGGGGACTAAGACTAGCTCCGGGATTTTTCTTAAGAAAAAGACCTTCTCACGCAGTCGAGAAAACCCATGAACCTCCGCCCCACCCCGACACGGGGCACCGCTTACCCGGTGAGAACCGGGCCGGGCTTGACAACCCGTGCTTTGGCTATGGGACGACGAGGAGGTTTTTAACCACGTCGAAAATTCTGAAAATTCGCTCCCACGAGGAGTCGAACTCGAGGACTTGTGGAGTGCTTGAGTGGCTCTAACCATTGGGCTAGAGCTCTTTGGCAGTGTACTGTAATTGTCATGCCGGTCATGGTGAGAAACTGAATTGGAGATTCAGTATTACCGTTAGTGTTAGCTAGTCTTACAGCAGTAACGCTGTCAGCGATCCCCGTCCACCTGTTCATTTTGGTTTAGAGCAGGAGCTTTAAGAACTGAATCTCCAATTCAGTAACGCTTCTGCTCCTTGCCGGAAGTATGCATATGACAGTCAAAAGATTATTTTTGAAACAAAATCGAAATGGACCCAAAGAAAAAGGTCGTCATTATAGCATGACAATTACAGTACATCTTCTGAATATATATGGACACGTGATGTAAAAAAAAAGATCCGACAGAGTACTTGATCTGACACCGGTAGCGATTTAATTATTAGGCGGTTTAGCAGAGCAACTGGACACGTCTATCATAACGGGAGCGTGGTGTCAGAGTGAGGACGGCGCGTGGTGGCCTGACACCATGACTGTCTTTAGTGAAGGATGAGGGAGCAAGGGCGGCGGCCGGCAGGGCGGCGGCGGAGACGAAGATGGTGCCGGCGTCGCGCGCTCCTCATCCCTCGATCTGCCCTGCATGCTCCTCGAATCCTCCTCATCCCTCGATGATGCAGGGTGCCAACGCTCGATCTGCTTGTGTGGTGGTGCAGCTGCCGGCGCTCGGTCGAGGTTGAGCCGTAGACCTGCGCCGCCGACGCACGCTAGGACGCTTCCATGATTTGACGAGGATTCACGAAGGTCTCTCTAGGGATCACGGTGAGGGCTGGGCCTTTGGGGAATCCTTTGCGTTGGGACTTGGGTGCTGTTGGGCTCTCTTTGTTGGCCTGAATGGAGTGGAGTAACAAGGTTGAAATAGCTATTGGTGTAGAATAGGCAAATGCCCGTGCGTTGCACCGGGAAAAAATATCATTCACTTTTTTTACTTCCTCCGTGATCAACAATTCTCATTTCCTTTGTGCTTGAATATGTTCCGGCCATATAATAAATCCACTATCAACAAGAGGTTCGATCACGAAGACAAACTTAAATACCGAACACCGAAGTTGTTTAGAATTTTCTGTTGAAGGCCAACAATGCTCCAATCTGAAGTTGCATAAAAACATATCAATCGTAATTATAGGTGCTATTTTATGCGGTGATATTACTAATTTAATATCCAAGAATTAAATTCCTATTTTTAGCTGGCACGTGTGGCATGCGGTGGTTGGTTGACTGATTGCGCCCTTAATAACGGGAGCGGGGTGATTAGAGCCGGACGGGGTGTTTAGCCGGGGTGAAAATTCCTAATTCCTATTTTTAGCCGGGTAGTGCTTCATGTGGAGGCGGGGTGAGTCTCGCCCGGTGGACGATTCCTTTTCACTCTTTTTAGTAGTAAGATATCGGGTATATTGGGTAATTCGGGTACCATGACTTGTT
This sequence comes from Hyparrhenia diplandra, assembly GCA_015847255.1. Classification (NCBI taxonomy): domain Eukaryota; kingdom Viridiplantae; phylum Streptophyta; class Magnoliopsida; order Poales; family Poaceae; genus Hyparrhenia; species Hyparrhenia diplandra. The sequence continues at coordinate 554,441 of JADLZK010005176.1, read as the reverse complement.
GCCCGAACTATCCAAATTACTTTCGGTATCTTAAGTAAAAATCCAAACTACCTATTTTTTTTTTTCAGGTTCGGTAATTTGGGTTTGGGTAATGGGTATCGTATTTTTTTTCGTAGTGAGTTCTTTGGGTGGCGATCGCCTTTCTCCATATTTGCCGAAACACACCGTCGTTTGATGTAATTTAGCCATAGACAGGGGAGAGAAACTCACCATCTAAACAAGCGCCATTTGTAAATCGTAAGGCTAATGACTATGAAATTTTAGTAGCAACAAGATATGATAGTTATCTACAAATCATCTAATACTCACTTCCATAGAAAACCTAATTAAGGACATAATATGGTGGACTTAATTATTCTTGATGTCATATCATGTCCTTAATTAGGTTTTCTACTAAAGTGATGAGTATTAGATGATTTGTAGATAATTATCTTGTTGTTGTTAAAATTTCATAGTCATTGGCCTTACGGTTTACAAATGGCGCTTTGTTTTGTTGGTGAGTTTAAACCCCGGTGTCTGGCAGCAATATTATATCAACGGCAATGTGTTCTCGATAAATATGAAGAGACGATGTCCGCCAACCAAAGTGTCACAAACCGGTTGGATTGGGCCGCCGCGACACGCCACCCACGGTCTTCGGGCGAGGAAGGTGGCGTAGGGGGCGGCGGTGTCTCGACGACGGCGCCGGCCGCGGCGGCTAGCGGTGTTGTGGCGGCGGTGGTGGTGGTGGCGCGACGGCGGCGGTAGGAGTAGATGGGGCACAAACTATTTTATTTTATTGCTTGTCTCCCAAAGAGATTACATACCCTTGTTTATATAGCCCGGCAAGTGGGACTTGTAGTCTAAGCAATCTCTATAAGGTTTTCTTATATGATTGGAATACCTTTTACAAGCAATATTTATTTATTTCCTAATAAAGGTCTTATATGATTGGAATGTCCCCTTTTGCACACCAAAAAGCCTAAGATAATCCTAACTTGATGTCGAGCGAGTTGGAGACGGAGAAGGGGCGGCGGGGGCGGGGCCGGCCCCGCCCAGCCAGTAAGGTCCTAGATAGCTAGAGGGGGGTGAATAGCCTATAATTTTTTTTTTACAAACTCACTAAACAAACCGGTTAGTATAACAAAAGGCGATTAAGCGGTTTGCACTAGCTCTAGTGGCCTTGCAAGCCTTCTAGTGACAAGACTAAATATTGCTATGATCTCTAAGTCACACAATACCTATGTCACTACTCTATCTAGTGAACAATCCTAATATGATCCTTAGGCTAGCAAGAACAACTACACAAGCAAGTGCTAGCTCTCTACACAAAATAAACTAGGAATGTAAATACAAGTGAGGAAACTAAATATACCGAAGTGTAGGGGCTATGAACCAATCACCGATAGAAGGATGAACAATCGATCACAATATGAAGATGAACCAATCACCAAGACAATGAACACGTCGATTTGTTCACCCGGAGTTCACTTGTTCACCGACAAGCTAATCTCCGATTGTGCCGACCAACACAAGGATGGTGCTTGAGCTAGGCGGTGCACTTGCTAGCCCTAAGCCACCACTCACAAGTGAGGTACCCAAGACACGAGCAATGTATTCCTTGCACTTTGTCTTCCCGACGAAAAAAGTGTGTGATCCTCTCACAAATCAACCGTAGGTGGCCAAGAACAATCTCCTTTTCTTGCCAACAACCCCACCAAATCACCAAGCCGGCTAGGAGCGGTGTCTCCAAGAGCAAAAGGAAACCAACCGTCTCACAACGATCCCCAAGTGCCTATAGATGCAAGAACTTGATGCAAATGCACTTGGATCAACTCTTCTCTCAAGAATGAAGCTCACAATCAAGAATGAGAGAGGAGGAGGCTTGTTGCTCAGCTCTAGGAAGTTAGGAATGATTCAAATGACCAAGAGAGACAGCAAGAGGCAGCCAACCAGTATATATAGCCCCCATCACGAAATCCAAACGTTGGGGGGCAAAATGTGGTTTCTGCAGCGGCGGCCGGACGCCCGACCGGACTCGCCCGGTGAGTCCCGTCGATGGGTCCTGTCAAGAGTCGATCACACCCGGACAAAGTAGTCCGCCCACATCCGACCCCCCAGCTCGAAGCGTCCCGATCGATGCTTCCGGTGGGTGCGTCCGGTCGATCCCAACCGAGACCCCAAAAACATGCTTACTGGAACTTTGATCGGATGCAGTGACCGGACCGTCCGGTCAAATCTTGTGCTTCCTGGTCGAGGGTCCAGTCGGTGAGTCCTGGTCACCTTCTGAGTTGTGAATTTCCGTCGTTGTGTTGTCGTTTCTTCGCCTTTGCTCCAAACAGACTTCCGTCACTTGATTCGTGTTGCCAACACATCGAAGAACACCCCGACACCATATGTTAGCATTTTGAAATCATTTTCATCAAGCGCGGAGTTAGCTCTTTAGGTTAGAATGCATGCATATGAATTTTGAACCTAATGGCACTGGAGGATCGATATGTACGATAAGTTTCTCCTCTTTATAGTACGGCTTATCGATCCTATAATCACTCACACCCTCTATGGTGTCTTGAGTGTAAAATCAAAAGGCCTTGTGGTTATACCTTTGCCTTGGGCTCAATTGATCTCCAAACTTCATCAAGTTGGGCGCTTGATCATCTTTTGGATCACCTCGATCCATCCTCCATGATCACCATGCTCCAAGCTTGACACGACCAATCTCCAATCTAGTTAAACGCTTAGCATCGAGAGATTAGTCCTTAGGTGTCACTAATTATCCAAAATCAAACTAGAGATCTTCACGCGCGCCTAGCCCCCTCGCGGGCCGGCCGCGGCCGCTTTGGGCCCTCCTAGCCCGTCTCGGGATGGCCCAATTCCGGCACATGATATTTCCCCACCGTTCGACGAGACAACAGAACCACGTGCCGCCCAACCCACTGTAGGCGGCGATGCCGACGGTGAAGTGGCGATGCCGTCCATAGCCGAGGCCGAGGGGACCCGACTTGTCGTTGTCGCCGCTGCGCATGTTGGCGCCGCCGCCGGCAAGGAGAAGTCGAGGTGCGGTGCCGGTAGACGCTAAACTTGTAACTCTCGCTGGGGCGCACGGCGGACACCCATCCATGCTCGCCGCATGACGGAGGCACCGACCGCCAGAGAGCTCGATCTTCCGGGCGTCACACTGGGGGCCAAGAAGGTGTACGCCGCACATATACCTTCGCATGGGTGTGCTCGCGAAACACATGTCGTAGCGACAAAGGGGGCGACGAGGAGAAGCGCCAGGAGATGGTCAGAGGAGGTCGCCGGCCGCCCGACAGAGGCCTAACCTCGGGGCACCAAGGCAAGCGATGGCGCGTCGGACGACGACGTTGTCGGCGCGGGGAGGATGTCGCCGCCGTTGTTGAAGAGGAGGACCGTGACGCCGCCGAGCCCCGACGTCCGGGCGTGCTCAGGGAGAAACACGCTAGCCGGGAATGCCCGATCTTCACGTGGCGGTTAGGGATGTGGAAGCCCACCGCCACGCCATGCAAATAGGCGCCTCCAGCCAGAAGTCGTGGCCGAGGTCCGGCCGCGGGATGTAGTAACGGTGAAGTACCTCACAATGCCGTAGTGTAGGCTCCACTTCGTGCGCCGCCGCAGCTCGATGGCGCTATGGCGATCCCGGAGCCCTTGTTCAACGTGGTGCCCGTGTGTAGCTCGCTGATGAGGTCGCGGCGACGCCAGCTCGCCGACCGCGGCCCATGGCGCCAGCCTAGCGCCGCCGCCCCGGCACCCGGCCGGCCGCTGGGCCGATGTCGCCATCGGCGCCGGGCGACGCCGTGGAAGTAGACGGGCAAGGTGGTGCCGGTGCGCAACCGCCAAGGCCGGCGGCCGCGTCGGGCGAAGCGGGCGAGGTCGATGGCCTCATCCATCGAACGAGGCTCGAACCACTCGAGCATCGTGCATAGTGTGTCGCGCAGCCACCGCGAAGAGGTCGACACGGTGGCGCCGCCCTCAAGATCCATGCGACCGCATAGCTCTCGGCGGTGGAGATGTAGTCCTCCCGCCTTGCCTCTTGAGTAGGGGGCGTGTACTCCCCGTAGTGTCTGTGGATGATGGGGGTCCGGTGACGCCGCGGGTGGTGGGTGAACCTCGTCCCACTCGACTTAAGGGCCTCCTCCGGCACAACTCCGTTGAACTGCACTGCAGCGGGACTGGCCGATGGAAGGCATCATACCGAGCGTAGAAGTCGGAGTTGATGTCCTCCTTGAGAGCTCGAACAACGCCTTCATCTTGCGAATCCGTAGGTCGGGGTTGTCGCCGCCATCGTATCCCGGACCTCCAGCGCGTGGACGAGGGGGGTTAGGTCCGTGACCTCGGGGCCGGTGCCGCTGGGTGGCACTGGGCGGACGGGTGCCGCGGGGCGACGCCGTCGAGCCGAGGGCACCGCGGGTGACGCCTTCTGGCGGGGAGTCCCGCACGGTCGCGGGTGTCGGTGGATTTTAGGGGCAGCGGTGCTCTTTGTGACATCGATGACGATGTCGGTGGCCCGCTGGTGCGTAACGGGCAACGTTGTCATCCTCCCGCAGCGGAGGATGGTAGAGATTAGCGCCATCGACGGTGTCTCCGAGAGGCGAGGGCGGCGCTGTGGCTGCGCCTCGGGGGCCCTCCGTGCTAAGCGGCGGCGGCGCCACTGGCCGTCCTCTAGCGTGGTTGAAGACCTCTTGTTTGGTTTGGATAATTAGTGACACCTAAGGACCACTCTTTCGCTAAGTGTTTGACTAGATTGAAGATTGGTCGTGCGGAGTTGGTGCATGGTGATCATGGAGGATGGATCGAGGTGATCCAAAAGGTGATCAAGCATCCACCCGGTGTGGTTTGGAGATCAATTGACCCCAAGGCAAAGGTATATCCATAGGGCTTTTGATTTCACACCCAAGATACCATAGAGGGTGTGGGTGATTATAGGATCGATAAGCCGCACTATAAAGAGGGAAACTTATCATACATTTCGTCCTCATGTGCCTTTAGGTTCAAAATTCATATGCATGCATTCTAACCTAAAGAGCTAACTCCGCACTTGGTGAAAATGTTTTCAAAATGCTAACACATGGTGTCGAGGTGTTCTTCGACGTGTCGGCAACAATAAACAAGTGACGGAAGCCGGTTTGGAGCAAAGGCGAAGGAACGACGACAAACGACGAAAAAATTGTGAGCTCGGCGTGGCCGACGCACCGACCGAAGCACGAGGAAATCGATCGGACGCGACCGGTCGCTGAGTCCCCACCGAATTCCAAAAGGGTGTTTTCGGTGGTTTTCGCCGAGGGTCGGCCGGACGCGCCCGACCGGATGCTTCCGGTGGCCGGACCGAAGCACGGACCGACGCCCCCGACCGACCTGGTCCGGCCAGGGGCCAAGTCACCGCTCGGGGTTGTCGGTTGTGACCGGACCCACCGACCGGACTCACTAGTGAGTGAAAGGTCCTAAATGGCTAGAGGGGGGTGAATAGCCTAATAAAATTTTCTACAAAAACACTAGACAAACTTGTTAGAATAACAAAAGGCGATAAACGTGTTTGCTCTAGCTCTACTTTGTCGGCAAGCCTCCTATTGACAATTCTAGTTGCTATGATCTCTAGTTCACTCAAGATGCTAAGTCACTACTTTACCAACTAGGTGAACAAACTAATTACTCTAGCAACTAGGCAATTCTACACAAGCTACACAAGCACAATATATATCAAAGTAAATGCAAGGTAGAGAGGAGGTAGTTATACCGACTTGTCGAGGTAAGTCACCCAATCACCGGAGAAGATATCTCATAACACCAAAATTTGGTAGAGCCTGGATGACGATGGGCCGTACACGATGGTTCGGTAAGAGGTCATTCTGGCCAGCGTAAAGACAAGCAATAACGCTATAGCGTTCGGGAAGCCGGGCCGTTATTCGGCTAAGGAGCCCGAGTCCGAGAAGGAGCCGAGCATGAGATGGTTCGGCAAGCATGGAGCGTCAAGGAAGATATCGAGGATAAGGGCCCGCGTCACGCATGCTTTCACGACTCGAAAGACTTGGAGAACAATGTATCCTAGCTAGATATTTTAGTTATGTTTATTTGTAATTAGTTAGGACTCAATAAGCCCGTGGTATAAATATGAGACCCCCAAGAATCGTAAAAAAATCTACCAAATCAATACAACAAACCCGCTCCGTGCCTTGGCTCCGCCCACCCTTCGAGTCCGGGGCCGTGTCGCCGATCTATCATGAGAGGATTCATCGAATCGTCGACCTCCGTAGTACCGGCAACCTTGCACCATGTCTAGTATCGTCGGCGGATTTAGATTATTTCAAGAAGTCTTGTTCACGCTTAGTATCGTCAAAGTGGATTTAAGCTATCGGGGAGCAAGAGGGTTCTTTTGTCGATCATGAGCCATCCGGTGGGCTAAGGTCCGGCTTAGAGCTAGTTATCGGCTTCATTAGATTTTGGCAAGATCTAATGAATTCATTAAGTTACCACGTGTTGCAATGCTTTTATTTATTATTTAGTTATGTTTGCACACACTTTTTTGCCCAATTTAGATTGAAAGGTCTCGGCTTTATCTTATCATAGATCTAGTTGCTTTTAGTGCTTTCATTGTTTATCTTATCGTGCTACTAGATCTATCTGCTTATCATAGCCGAGATAGATCAATCTAAATTGTCACATGTTGTGGGTTCGTATACGTTTAGATCTTGATAGGACTATATCATCCCAAGTGGATATGGATCTTTGGGTTACTCTAGAGCTAGTCATCCGGTGGACTAGAGATCGCTTTAATTTGATAGGTTTTTACGTAGGGGAGTTCCTTCTTCATGGACCCCCGATTCGCAAGCTTGCCGAACTTCGGTTGCGCTTTTACATGTCATAAGTATCTCAGAATGATATTTATGATTTATTTTCTTTTATTTATCATGTTGTCAATTAATTCGATCCATGCAATAGAGCTTTTTACGATAGCATACCATGATGATCGACTTTATTTGTTCAAACATGTCTTTTATGATCATTCGCAAATCGTTATTACGTGACATCTTTTACATGCTTACCGAATGCATTCATTATCTGTCGACGATAGCTCTCATAGCTATATGTCTTTACATCCGCCTTAGAGCCATACATGCGAACTGCCTTGGTCTCACCGGGCATGTTCCGGATCTCACGTTTACCTCCTTGTCAATTAACAGGTCAAATTGATCGGCACGCCTCAAGACGCCGGGGCGGTCGAGTAAAGCCGCTATTCCGGCTTGTCAGTGTACGCGGCGCAAGGAGTAGAATTTTTGTGCCTACAATATCACAATATGAACAATGAAGCCAATCACCAAAGGATGACAAGAGACAAATGGAGACACAATGATTTACCCCGTTCACTTGAGCACCCGTCAAGCTACGTCTTCGTTGTGTCGACCTTCTCACGCGTGGGGTCGAGGTGGAGCTGACTCCAAGCCAAATGCCTTTAGGCTTCGAACCCAAAGCAAATGAGAGGTACTCACCGACACGAGCAATGTATTATCTTGCAATTGGTCGTCCCGACGAGGATGCACGGTCCTCTCACAAATCTCCTGAGGTGGCCAAGAACAATCACCAACTCTTGCCAACGCCTCCACCAATCACCAAGCCGGGCTAGGAGTGGTGCTCTCCAAGAGCAACAAGAAAACCACCGGCTCACAACGATCCCCAAGTGCCACTAGATGCAAAGATCAAAGCAAAGTGCACTTGAATCACCTCAACTCACTAGAATGGATGCTCTCAAGCAAAGGAGTGAGGAGGGGGATGAGTGCTCAGCTCTAGAGGTGTTAGGAAAGATTTCAAATGACCAAGACAGCTCCCATGGCCGGCCAAGGGGGTATTTATAGCCAACAACACCCAATAGAGCCGCATTAACTGCCGGAACCAGAGACTGCCGCCGATGCCAGCGCTTCGCGCCAGACGCCGCGCCGGCGCCAACCGGGCACGGGCACCGCGGCGACACAACGCGTCTCGGACGCTGCCAGCGCAACGCGCCATACGCGTCAGCGCTGCGTCGGGCGACCTCCGTGACATGCTCTCGGCCCGCGCCGGCCAGCGCCGGACGCTGGCCCGCGAAGGCCGCGCCGTTCAAAGTCGCACCGCCGGGAACCTCGCCCGGTGGCGCCCGACGCCGGGACTCATCGAGCCCGCGTCGCCAGCGTGAGGCGCCGGACGCGCCAGCGCCCGACCAGCCCTCAACACTACGCCGGACGCCGCCCGCGCTGCGTATGCCGCGTCGGCGCGCAGGTCACTTTTGCGCCGAGGTTTCCGCTTTGCGTCGCCGACTCGACATGCTACTCAACAAGTATACCAACTTGAGCACGAGTTAGCATGTTTTCACCACCACGATGCATCCGGGCGCAATAGAAAATAGACGTTTCATCTCAACCCTGCAACCATCACCGCCTTCGCAAATGTGCCAACACCACCACGTGTACATCACCATATGCTCGTGTGTTAGCATTTTCACAAACGATTTCGAAGGTCGGGTTAGCTCTCTAGGTTAGAATGCATGCAAATGATTTTGAACCTAGAGGCACATGAGGACCGATATGTATAATAGTTTTCCCCTCTTTATAGTACGACTTATCGATCCTATAATCACTCACACCCTCTATGGTGTCTTGAGTGTAAAATCAAAATGGCCCTATGGATATACCTTTGCCTTGAGCCCATTTTGATCCACGATCCACTCCAAGTCATGCACTTGGTCATCATTTGAACCATCTCGATCCATCCACCATGACCACCATGCACAACCTTGGCTTGACCAATCTCTAACTAATACAAATACTTAGCATAGAGAGATTAGTCCTAAGGATGTCACTAATTAGCCAAAACCAATCTAGAGATCATCAATGAGTCCGGTCAGTGCGTCCGGTCAGGCTGCAGAAACCGTGGGTTTCCTCCCAACGGCCACATTTCGTGGTGTGGGGTATTTATACCCCCTTGGCTGCTCCTTGCTCTCTCTCTTGGACATTTGAATCATTCCTAACACCTTTGAGCAAACAAGCAAGCCCCCCTCCTCTCTCATTCTTGATTTGAGCTTCATTCTTGAGAGAAGAGTGACCCAAGTGCATTTGCATCGAGTTCTTGCATCTAGAGGCACTTGGGGATCGTTGTGAGCCGGTGAGTTTCTTGTTTCTCTTGGAGACACCGCTCCTAGCTGGCTTGGTGGATTGGTGGAGTTGTTGGGAAGAAGAGGTGATTGTTTCTTGGCCACCTCCGGTTGATTTGTGAGAGGATTACGCACTCCTCGTCGGGAAGACAAAGTGCAAGGAATACATTGCTCGTGTCTTGGGTACCACACTTGTTGAGTGGTGTGTTGAGGCTAGCAAGGGCACCGCCTAGCTCAAACACCATCCTAGTGTTGGCTCGGCACAACCGAGAGTAGCTTGTCGGTGTACAAGTGAACTCCGGGTGAACAAATCGACTTGTTCATTGTCTAGGTGTTTCGATCATCACCTTCGTGTGATTGATAGTTTCTTTTCTTCTCGGTGATTGGTTGACATCCTCTACACATTGGTATATTGCTCTCTCACTTGCATTTACATTCCTAGTTTATCTTGTGTAGTGAGCTAGCCTTGCCTTGTGTAGTTGCTCTTGCTAGCTTAAGGATCATATTAGGATTGATCACTAGATAGAATAGTGACATAGACCTTGTGTGGCTTAGAGATCATATCATATTTAGTTTTGTCACTAGAAGGCTTGCGAGACCACTAGAGCTAAGCGCCAAACCGCATATTAAGCCATTTGTTATACTAACCGGTTTGTTTAGTGAGTTTGTAGAAAATTTTTATAGGCTATTCACCCCCCTCTAGCCATCTAGGACCTTACAAAGGGTCGAGCGAAGCGCGGAGGTAGAGGGATCATCGGGCGATGTAGGCTAACTCCATGACGGAGACGCGTCTCGATCTCGTCGGCGTCGGGCGATCTTGGCGCGATTGTCATCGAGGAGCTCCTTCGCCTTGGTGAACTCTTGCATCTCGGAAGTCATCGGTGGTGGGAATCGCCCCGGTCTTCGGATACCACCGGTCACAAACCGGTTGGATTGGGCGGTTATGACACGTCACCCACGGTCTTCGGGCGAGGAAGGTGGTGTAGGGGCGGCGGTGTCCCGACGGCGGCGCCCGGGCGGCGGCGGCGCTAGCGGTGTCATGGCGGCGGTGGCGGTCGCGGGCGGCGGCGGCAGGGGGAGTAGATGGGGCACAAACTATTTTATTTTTATTGCTTGTCTCCTCGTTACGGGCTGCCCCAATTCTGGCACATGACACAAAGAGCGCCACTTTGGGTGTCCTACAAACAAATGTCCTATATTTTTATTATAAAAAGAGGTCAAAATTTGGTTTTGTATACCATGCCGTTGTTTTAAATGTAGGTTTTTTTTTTTGTATAGAGGGGTTTTTTTAATGGAGGTAGTACACGGAGTGAAGTCTGCTTGGCTATCGTTACATGCGAAATTGCTAAGTGCCCATTGTCTCTGCACAGACCAAATCTGGATTTTATAGCACGCCTGTCATTGTAGCTTGTTAAAAAAATTGTAACATGTTTGGCCGTTGCTAATTTAATGATTCTTTAGATTCTACGGAGAGGCCGACGGGAGCATTTGACCAATTCAACCCATCCTTTGGTTCCACCGGTGAGCATACACTAGTGACTACTGTTAACTGGTTTTACTGGTGACCAGACACCATTCCCTGTCATATGGAATCTATGGGCTCATGTATTGAGCAGATGAAGTAGCATATGATTAGACAATAATTATCAAATACAAATAAAAAGTCCTGCAGTGCTTTATACCTTCTCCCCAGCATCTAAACATAGTCAGAAAGCTTCATTTTACAGAATTTAAACACAGTCTTAAAAGAAAACTACATGTGGTGACTACCACCGGTGACTAAATACCCGGTCGTAAAGGCTTATAAGTTGGCTCCACCCTTGCTCAACTAGGAAGGTGGTACTAAACATGTGCACTCAGCACTCATGGACCATTACTGGGCCACATCCAAACCGGACCGGGTGTTACATACACCCCCCTCAAAATACTCGACGTCCTCGTCGAGCGCCAACTTAACCAGGACCCTCCTCTCTTGGCACACGCAACCGTGCGCCCAGTGTCGGCACATGTGCCATGCCGTGTACTCTGCCGAGCCTACACGCACAATGAACCCTATGTCCGCACATCTAGCCCGCACGCCCGTGGTCGTGAAGGTACATGTTTTATGTCCTCACACCCTTGATGACATACGGGGCAACTGCTATCATCTCCTACTGTTTGCTAGTACTCCACGGCAAGGCAAGAGACCGTGTAATACTCACCGGCCAAAATTTTTTATTTTCGCTGGCACATTCAGTTTCCACAAGTTTGTCCAAACTCTTTCACCCCTGATCCTCCTACTTGCTGAATCATGTTATTTTCACCGAATTTGTGGAGCCATTGGGTATGATATGCAGATCTCACTGAAAAAAACCCGTTTCGATTGAAATGCCAAGCAACCATGTCTTCTCTTCCTTGGACAAGAGGTTAACTTTTGGTTCCACCGGTCCGGTGACTATTTCCACCGATTGTGACATCTCGCAAGGAAACTACACCCGGTGACTACTACCGTAATGTTCTACGGCAACCATACATCATCGCTTCAGTTAACTTTGGTTCAATGGTAGGCACCGATTGTGACATCTAAAAAGGAAACAACACCCGGTGACTACTACGGTAGTGTTTTACGGTGACCATAAACCATCGGTTCCACGGTGATCAGACACAGTTAACTTTCGATTCACGGGTGATCAGACTCCTGGTGACTACTTTCACCGATTGTGACATCTGACACTTATCTCGTAGACACCGATTATTATTCATCGATTGTGAGACATCTATCTCGTAGATCGATTGTGAGACATCTATCTCGTAGACATTGATTGTGACATCTCGAAAGGAAAACACCCGGTGTCTACTATGGTAATGTTTTACGGTGACCAGACACCATCGTTTCCACGGTGATCAGACACAGTTAACTTTGGTTCCACGGGTGACCAGACTCCTGGTGACTACTTTCACCAATTGTGACATCTTGAAGACCTGGCCTATAAAGTACGCTTTTACATACATTCATCACACCATAGCCAAACCAAAAGAGCCCTTGCACGGGTGTAAGCTCCTCCACATTTGCCATAACAATGACAGGTTTCACCATCTTTTGCAGCGTCGTCCTGCTCGTCCTCAACGCGGCAGCTCTCCCCCGTCGCCGTCTCCTCGCCCCACTCCGTCTTCGTCGCCAGCTTCTCCGAGACGCCGCCGCCGCCGTACTCATGGTGCTTGGGGCCTCGGCTATCTTCCACGCCGTCGCCGCCGGTCCCAACGACGCCACCGAGGCTATCCAGGCCCTCGCTGCCGCGGGCTTCTTCATGTGGGTGGCCGGTGTTGCCCTGCTGCTGCTCCCGCTCGCGCCTGTTCGATTTCCACCAGAGGCGGCTGCAGCTGCACGTGTCGCGGCTCAGCTTGTGCAAGCAGCGGCCGGGGCCTTGTTCTAGCCGACGCACACTACAGCTACCTACACATGCATATCTTGCTCCCAGTTACCTACACGTGTCTATTTGCTCTGCTAAACCTAAATAAACCAGCACCGGTGTCAAGTACCCTTTCTGATATATAATATATTGAAGATTTTGCAGTCGTGTCTATGTATTGTTGTTGCGTAAGTACTTAAAGCTAGCAAATGTTCTTGAATCGTTGTACTATTATTATTCTTCAGAAGATGTATAATTTTCATGGTATATTGACTTATTGTTTTCGTCCATTTTTGATTTTGTGTGTAAGAATATGACATGCACGTTGGCTCAATACGCTGACGTGATCGAAACAAGAAAGTGAGATTAAAAAAATGAATCTTGTTTGGAGCTCAAACCATGAGAAATAAAAAAATTGAACCAGAGTTCCCCTGCGCTCTGCTCTGCTTTACTCTCGTTTGCGTGTGACCAACACAAACTAAAAAGTACTTCCTTGTAAAAAAAAAAAAAAAAAAACTAAAAGTACTTCCTCCATCCTATTTTAAATGTTTCCGTGTGATTAGTATCAGTCAAATTTTCTCAATTTTCATTAAATTTCTAAATAAGAAGAGATTTAACAATCTATCTAATGATAATAATTACAAAATATATTTTTAATGTTTGTCACATATTTAGCTAAAGTTAAATATGTTTGACTCTAATGAAGTGAGAATGATAAATAAAAAGAGAAGCGGGAATACTATTAATTGAACTAGCTCACATCCCAACAGGCCTCATTTTGCAGCTAACACTCGAGCTGCCCTATAAATTTGGAAAGCCCCATGCATAATGGAGATATGGCTTCATCGGATTTTCGTCATGACATTCCTCAAACCTCAGTCAAGCTATTTGTCTTCATCACAACCAAACAAGTGTCGTTGTCATCCTCATCCCAACTGGTTATGTGCAAGTGTAAAATATGCACTCTGTTAAATCAAGAGCCTTTTCCATACATGCCATTACAAAAAGTTTACGGTTCCACACAAGCCACTAGAAAGTTTGATTGGTCACATGTGCCATCGCCCGAACTTTTTACCACCCATGACATTCCGTCCATAGTCTCTAGTAACGGGCGTCAAACAGAGCTGCGAGAAGACATAAATGCCCTTCTCTCCATTTTGCTTCCCGCCCTTCCTCTTTTCCTCCGTCCTGGGCATGCTCTTCATCCTTGGCCACGAGCGCATGCATGCAGCAAGCGGAGGCACGAGCACGACATGCATGCGCGACAGCGTTGCCACTAGTAGAGGTATGTATGACCACAAGTCAGCGGCATTCAGCACGACGAAGGAACGCCATCGGGTGGCATCGAGAGGGCACGCGCGTACTGTGGCGGGTGGGCGTCAATGTAGGAGAGCGCCACCATCGATGGGCACCTTCAAATCGTGGACCGGCGCCGGTGAAGGCAGGAGGAAATCCATCGCGGGCGAGAGGCCCGTCCGCTCCGCGAGCATGAGCCGCGGCGGGGGAGCTTTGTCCGGTCGCCGCCGCCGGCAGCGCTGGGGAGCTCCCCCGACGCCGCGAGCGCCGGCGTGGGGATCGCCACCCGGTCGGCGCGGGAGCGCGGAGCGTAGCAGAGCTCGGCTGCCGCCACTAACACGCCGCTGGGGAGCCGCGACCGTCACGCGCGCGGCGGTGGGTGGAGAGCGCCACCCGATCGCCGCCGGAGAAGGCGCGCATAGAGCTCGCCGCGGCCGCCGCTAGCACGCGCTGGGAGCTCCGGCCGCCGCGCTGCCATAGGCAAGAGCAAGAGGCCTCCATCTCATCCACCGCGGCGAAGCTCGCCATCCCGCGCCGCTATAGCGGTCAGGCGCCATGAGCTCAGTGTCGTCGCCCGGCGCCGAAGCGGCTCGCTGGCGGCTGGCCGGGCGGAGAATCCCAAGCGCGGCCTTCGCGCGCTGATCCGGCTGAAGTGGAGGAGGCGGCGCTGGGCTGCTCTGCTGCGGTCGCCAGTGGGTGGTCGATTGTTGCACGCTTGTTCCAAGCCTTGCCGTGGTGCTAAGAACGCCGGAGCCGCGCCTCTCAACGCAGACACAATGAATGATGCCGAGAAATTTCAATATTTGCAACTCGATGGGCCTTGCCATGTGCTAAGAAGTCACGCTGGTCCGCCATGGCCGCACAGTTCGCCCGTAGTCACGAGTCCGCTTGCCGCGAGCGCCCCGTATCCGCCGCGCGACGCCTCGAGCTGTGGGATAAGAGGACGGATGTGGGCCCGGGCAAGGTCGACACTCACCCCGCGCTAGACGGAGACGACGCGCGGCGCAAGGCCGACCGCCGAGGAGGGCCGTGAGGAGGAGGAAGGATGAGAAGGGCATTTTTGACTTCTTAACCGCCCACCCCGCCGTGGCTGCCAAACGAATGAAAATGTGACGTAAGACGGACGGAATGGCGTGGGTGGTAAAAAGTTTAGGGCGATGGCACATGTGACCAGCCAAACTTTCTAGTGGGCTTGTGTGGAACAAATGAACTTTTGTAATGGCATGTATGGAAAAGGCTCTTAAATCAAATACAACTTAAGGGATCACTAGCGAAAGGGTCAAGACGGGTACAACTTGTGACAAATGATGAACAGATATACATACGACTTAGATCTACAAGTAATAGAGGCATATAAGTAGATCGGGTACAGACCATCCTTTCCCTTTGGATTGCTTGACTCCGCCATGATCTTGTCGTCGGGCTTCTCTGCGCTAAGGCAGCGGCGGTCAGTGAAGGGGCGCGAACGTCGTGGCAGTGGCAACAGTGAAGACGCTTCCCATCACTAGCCGCGGCCCTCACTCTCCTTTTATATCCGCAGCGATGTGGTCCTCCAACCTCTAATGGGTTGGGCTCCCCGATCGGGAGCAGATCAAGTTTAGTTGTGGCGTTGCCCAACATGAGCGGGTTTTGGTAAGTCTGATTCGTGGTTTCTCAGATGTTTCTGAATGGTCTCCGTTGACGCATGAATCCTTCGTCTGATGACGCATGGTGGTCCAGGTCCGGGGAAGCACGAATCCTTGCATGACAACTCCATGCCACATCTGTAGCCAAATTAGTACATGGTATAATAATCCGATGCACCGTATATATAATCATTTGTTAACCAAAGTTGTGATTTCTATGTTTATGTGTACTGTATATATAGTAATTAATTAAGCAAAGTTCGGCCTGCTACCTCTACTTTTGATTCCATTCAGAAACCAAAAGTGATCTATGCGGCATACCTCTACTTTGATTCAGAAGTGGCCCATGTGGCATACCTCTACTTTGATTCAGAAGTGGCAGATGTGGCACCTCTACTTTGATTCAGAAGTGGCACATGTGGCATACTCTACTTTTATTCAGAAGTGGCCCATGTGGTATATATAATCATCACTTTCAGAGTTGGGGGCCATGGACCTATAGCTCCCTGGCCGGTAATTTCCTTCCTGGCGATAAGAACATCACTTTCAGGACTCTGCAGTAAAGGACTCGCCCGGCCTATATAACATCTTCATCACACCGCCAAACCAAAGCACTCGCACAGCTGCAAACATTTCCATCACACCGCCATTCTGCGATCTGCTCTGCTCCTCTATCGTTTGCGATTCCAATGGCAGCTTTCGCCATCTTGTGCCGCGTCCTGGAGCTCGTGTTCAACGCGACAGCAATCTTGCACCGCCGCCTTCTCCCCGCACTCCGTCGCCGCCGTCGGCTCCTCCGCAGCGACGCCTCGCCACTTATCATGGGGCTAGGGGCCTCGGCTATCTTTCACGCCGTTGCCGTCGGTCCCAACGACGACACCGAGGGCAGCCGCAACCTCGCTGCCGTGGGCTTCTTCATGTGGGTGGCCGGCGTTGCCCTGCTGCTGATCGCGCTCACGCCTGGCCGCTTTCCACCAGGGGGTGGCTGCACGTGCACGTTTGGCGGCGGCTCAGCTCGTGCAAGCAGCGGCCGGGGCCTTGTTCTAGCCGACGCACACTACTGCTACGTGTTTACATATGCTTGTCTCCAGTTGCTCTGCTAAAACTGATTAAACGACCGGTGTCAAAACAACCTATCCATTCGTCTATGGATTTATTATGGGGACGTTTGCGTCATTATGAAATATAAAATATAAAATAAATTTATTTATCATTACTTTATATTCCTTATAAAATAAGTTATTTTTTTTATCCTTTATAAAATATAAGTTATTACGGATTCAAACAACCATTCTCTTGTTCTTGTGTCAGTTTATTTGTCCCACAAAGAATTGTGTCATTTCATTAATCTCAATCTCGTCCCTTTCCTTTCCTTTTGCTGCTACACCGCCACACAATGTTTCCGTGGGCTTCAGGAGGCGCTCTTGTCTAGCATGACATGCCCCCAAAGCACCAAGCCTGGCCCGTCTCGTGCAAGGTTTTCCTTTCCCCTTTGGTTTCCTGGACTGGATATTGGGCCTGTTCTAGCCCATGCAAGATTTCCTCTCGCAGCCGGAGAAATTAATGCCGCTTATCGAGCCTTGCTCGCGCGGCTCAACAGCTCGTACAAAAGGATGCCCCCACCTGTCAGTAGTAGAGTTGAGATTCGCTGAAACCAAACACCTGTTGCGCCTAGCTGAAACAAGAGCAAAACCAAACCGACCTGGGCTTGGCCGACCAGGCTCTGCCAGTCCAGCCAAGTCCGAGGTTCAATCATGCCCTATAGTCGTTTAACTCCTGATTAGAAAACACCAAACCTACCAGATCAAATCGAAACAGAGCGAAGGCAACTCTGAGATGACATGTTTCATGCCGGAAGGGCGACTCTTTACAGCAGTAGCGAAGTGCAAGGCAACTCTGAGACAACAATCCAAGAAGCAGTGCTGGACCTGCTCTAACTGGATGTGAATTGTGATCGGCGGTGACTTGTGACAGATGTTTGGACAGAGGTGCAACAAAAGTAAACCAGAATCTCGCTCTGCTAACAGGGACTAGTTGCAGGCCCTAGGCAAGCAGTCAAAATTACATTGCTCCATCAGATAAGAATCCTGTACTCGAATGATTATTCTCATTTGGCACAAGACAGTTGCAGGCTAAGTATGCATATGACACAGTCAAAAGATTATTTGAACAAAATTGAAATGGACAAAAAAAAAAAGGGATATTATAGCATGACAATTACATCTTCTGAATAGCTTTTAAGTATTTGCACGATAACAATATATGGACACGACTATCCAGTGGGCTTGAACTGTCCGCCATGGATCTCAACATGGCCGGGATTGAAGAAGAGGAGGCCCGCTAGATAGGGCTTGTTCTTTTATCTCGCTTTTGTGGCAAGTTTTTCTGCAATGTAATTGCTCGTGTAAGATCCAGTTGAAATAGGGGTGGTGATCCCAGTAATCGCCGTCTTACCAAATCGACCATAGTTTGTAAAACTCTATCTCGCTTAATGAAAAACGCGCCTAAAGCGCGTGCTTTTGAAAAAAAAAAAAAAAAAAGATAAATCGACTAATATGATTTAAAAAAACGGATCCGATACAGTACTTGATCGACACCAGTAGCGGTTTAATTTAATTATATCAGGTTTAGCAGCGCAACTGGACACGTCTATCGTAACAGGGAGCAACTGTGTACGTCGGCTAGAACAAGGCTCCCCGGCCGCTGCTTGCACGAGCTGAGCTGCGACACGTGCAGGTGCAGCCGCCACTGGACCTGGAAGGCGGCCGCCCGTGAGCTCGAGCAGCAGCTGCGCAACGCCGGCCACTGAAATGAGGAAGCCCGCGACGGCAGCGAGGGCGTCGGTGTCATCCCTGGGACCGGCGGCGATCACGGCGTGAAAGAGGGACGAGGCCCCAAGCACCATGCTGAGTATTGTGGCGTCGTACTGGTTGAGCCGGCAGCGACGGAGTGGGGGAGAAAGCGACGATGGAGGGGGATTGCTGCTGCCACGTTGAGGACGAGCAGGAGGACGCGGCACAAGATGGCGAAAAGCTTCCATTGTTGTCACAACTGTCGAGCAACCGAGCAAATCAGCTGTTGTGCGAGTGCATTTGGTTTGGGTGCGTGCGATGAAAATGTTGGTGGTATGTACGAGCAACTTCAAAGGGAGCTCTTATTTGGCCCATACCCCTAAATTTTAGGGGGCCAAAAAAAAATAAATAAATTTCAGTGTAGCCCTTAAATAAGACTCTATTTTTCATAACCCTCAAATTTTACTCTTGACCCCTGCATCTAAAAACACCCTATTCGTGGGTCCCACCGCACTTTTGTTCGTCTACACCCACGGGATCTCCCGCACGCGGCCGGGGACGCGGCAGCGAGCAGGGGAGCCGCAACGCGCTTCTTCTTCTTCGTCGGATTCTTGTTGCTAGGCGCGGGCACCGTGGTGATGGACGGCGCAGGCGCAGCGAGGATGAACATGGCCTCCGGCGCAGTCCCTGGCAGCGGCGCGGTGAACATGGCCTCGGGCGCGTGACGGCCGCTGCTGGCTGTAGTCCCGCAGGCCCCAAGATGAGATGGTTCGCTGTTGGCTGTAGTCCTGCAGGCCCCAACACGAGATGGTTCAGAATTACAACTGAGAGCAGCAAACTGGGCACCAAACGATCCAAGCTATGCAAGCCAACGCAAGCTAACCAGAGCCCAGAGGTGGGGAGCAGTCCTCGGCGGCGCGGCGCGGAGAAGCCGTCGTGCGTGCTGGTGTCGGAGGCCGTGAGCGTCTTGCAAAACATGTGCGGCATGCTGCTTCACGGTCTCCCCGTCGTCGCCGGCGCCGGCGTTCCCGTCCTTGGACCCTCCGCGCAGCCGCCTCACGACATCCTACATGACGCGCCGGAAGCAAGCGCCCCAAGAAACACAAATCAGCCCAAAAAGCCGGTCTTAATAGACGCACGCACGGAGAAGCCAAACTGAATTGAATCCAATGCCGCTGGAGCACTGTGGAGCTTCCGCGTGATAGGCTAAACTGTTGAGTCAATAGTTCGGTTAGGATCTTGTTAGTTGAGATCATGAGTCATGTAATCTAGCTAGTCGTGTTGACGGGAGTTGATAGCTAGAGGCGTGCTTAGCAACGACAGCACCCGAGTCTGGTGTCTCCACGCCATGGTTCACGTTGCTGCACGTGATAGAGGTTGCAATGAAACAACTTGTATCTGATTTGTATCGCGGGCGTGGGGGGATAAGCGGAGCATGTTCCGTGATCCCAAGTATCTTATATAAAGAGTAACCAGGGGCTTGGGAGCTGCATGTTGGCAGCGCATATCGCTCTCCTTTGCGTTCTTGTCAATCCATCTACTATCGTGATACACCATAGTCACCGTGGTCACCGTTCCGACGAACGGACGACGCCGAGCTCAAGGCCGGGATCCCAGGTCCTACCTGGTTCCAACACGTGGTATCGAGCTGTTGGTTGTCGAGGAGGAGGCGTGTGGTGGCGGAGAGTAGCCGGTGAGGACGCCGGTGAAGGAAGAGCGTGAAACGCCGACATCGTGCGCCATGGGCACATCAAAGCGAGAAGGACTCGCTTGATCGGGCGCCACCCAGGCCGCAGTAATCTTGTGTGGCCGATGCTCACCCGATCAAATTATCAAGAGTGGCTGCGATATCCGGTGCAACTGAGGGATGTTTCTCTCGACGCGTTACCGCTGCCCTCGACAAGGTTGAGAGGCCGATCGACCGCTCTTGGAGCTATGTTGCGTGGTGTCCCATCGAGATGCACTCAATGCTTCCTTAACAAGAAGACCGTCAAAGAAGCGTGGGAGGCAATCAAGACGATGAGACTTGGGGCTGATCGTGTTAAGGAGGTTAACGCCAAAAACTCTTGGCTGAGTTTGAAGGGATCGCGTTTAAGCAAGGTGAGACCATTGATGATTTTGCAATTCGAATCACTAAGCTTGTTACCGATCTGCGTGGACTTGGGGAGGAAAGTGTTTCGCATTACACACGTATGGTGAAGAAATTTCTTCGTGTTGTCCCATCTCGGTATAGTCGGTGGTCGTGGCTATTGAGATGCTCAAGGACATGAAGACGATGACTATCGAGGATCTCGTTGGTCATCTTGATTCTGGCGAAGAGAGGTTTGATTCCTCGGTGGAGCGGTAACGGAGAAAGCCGGCAAACTCTTGCTAACGAGAAGAAGAGTGGACCGCCAGAACAGCATCGATCATCGGACTCATCCTCGTCGTCCCGGAGGAAAGGATGGTGGTCGGTATGCAAAGAAGAACAAGCCCTCGACAAGGTGGTGGTGCGCGTGATTCTCGCAAGGATCAAGAACGCAAGACACACCACGCCGCAGGGCAAAAGAATGTGGTGTGTGTATGGGCACTAGAGGAAAGAGTGCAAAACTAAGAAGAAGGACGACCGCAAAGAGGTCGCGACATCACGCTAATGCGCATATAGATCCAACGCCGATGGTTGCACAAGTTCAGAATATTGTTCGCATAACCGCTATCGGGCAGCGCGGTTTTCCTGAACCAAAGTCGAAAGTTTTTCCAAAGAAAATATGGTGAAGGGGCATGGGTGCTTGACACCGGGGCAAATTCAATCATATGACAGAAGTCGTGGAAGCTCTAGCAACACCGATGAATCACCCGTGGTGTCTGTATGCGGTTTGGGGACGGATCGACGCTTGATATTGTCGGAATTGAGCAAGAATTATTGCCGGGAATAACAATGATCACAAGGTTCGGACGTATGTATTATATACCATCCTTGAAGTGCAACATCGCCGCCTAGGGCAGCTTCGAGGAAGGGGGTGCCGGGTTGAAATTGACCATGGTGTTCTTCAGTGCTTGAGCGAAAACCAGCCGGGTTGGAAAAGAGGAGGGTGTTGATACGGGCCGAGAGGGAAAATCGCTTGTACATAATGAAAGTGAAGATAACCTCACCCGTCCTTACATCCAAAAACTTGATGAAGAAGCGTGGCTTTGGCATGCACGTTATGGGCATTTGAATTTCAGATCACTCCATGATCTAAGGGCTAAGGAGATGGTGGAGGGTTTACCAACAAGGCGTCGACTTGATCAAGTGTGTGACGGTTGTGCCTCGAAAGCAAAGATCGCGTCCCGCTTTCCACGAGCTTCCTTCAATATCGTGCAAATGCGTGTCTTGAGCTTGTCCATGGTGATCCGTGTGGACAAATTTCACCACCAACGCCCGGTGGGAAGTCCTATTTTCTCTTTGCTAGTAGATGATTACAGCCGCTACATGTGGTTGGAGTTGTTGGCAACCAAAGATGAAGCATTAAACATGTTCAAGAAAGTAAAGGTAGCCGCCGAGGTCGAAGTCGCGATCGCGCCGAGAGCTTTCGTGAACCGACCGGGAGGTGAATTCAACTCGGTGCCTTTTGTGGTTTATCGCAATGAACACGGCATCGACGCTACACCACTACACCATATACGCCGCAAATGAATGGTGTCGTGGAACGGCGCAATCGACGGTGGTGGAGATGGCTCGTTGTCGTTTAAAGAGCATGGGTGTGCCGAAGAAGGTTCTGGGGTGAAGCCGCGAAAAACGGCCGTTTATCCGCTTAATCGCTCGCCAACAAAGAGTCTCAAAGGGAAGACGCCGATGAGGCATGGTTCGAGAGAAGCCGAATGTCCGCATCTTCGCGCACTTTTTGGTCAGAAGGCGTTTGCTGCGTGTTGGGCCGGGGATCAATAAATTGGCGATCGGTCGGCACGGGTGTGTTTCTTGGGTATGAGGTGAATACAAAAGGCTATCGTGTGTTCGATCCGATCAATAATAAATTGATGATAAGCCGGACGGATCTTTGATGAGAAGAGTGGTTGGAATTGGGGAGAAGGCAGCCGTGAGGGCGTGCTCGGCTGCGGATGCGGGATGGATCGTTGCCGGCATTTTCGCTCAAGATACAATGATGTGCCGGACGGCACTGTTCATGATACGACAACACAGAAAGGGGAGTCTAGCGCTGAATCCGCCGAACCAAGCTCGCCGCTGCTTCAATTCCACGGGGGGGAATCATCTAATGCATCTCCGCACACCCCGTCTCCGGTGTTGGCACCACATATCCAATGGGTTTCACCTCCTACCCAAGTGCTTCGGTCGATTCGTAAGGGGTTCCAATGAGGTACAGGATGCTAACTGAATTACTTGATACTACCGATGAAGTTCGTGGTTTTCGATAGTGGAGTATGTCTAGTGGCATCCGAGGAGCCCGCGACGAAAA
The DNA here is from genome assembly GCA_015847255.1 of Hyparrhenia diplandra. NCBI lineage: Eukaryota > Viridiplantae > Streptophyta > Magnoliopsida > Poales > Poaceae > Hyparrhenia > Hyparrhenia diplandra. The sequence continues at coordinate 531,791 of JADLZK010005176.1, read as the reverse complement.
TGAAGCAATGTCGATGGATTGCTGGAGGCAAGCAATGGAAGCTGAAATGCAAGCAATCGAGGAGAATAAGACTTGGGTTGTTTCGATCCGCCAAAGAAACAAAAAGCAATAGGGCTGAAGTGGGGTTTTAAGGTGAAAAAGACCCCGATGGAAAAATTGTCAAGCATAAAGCAAGACTGGTGGCCAAAGGATATGCTCAAAAACATGGAGTAAATTTTGAAGAGGTATTCGCCCCGCTTGCGAGATTGAAACAAAGGAGAGTGCCATATGCTAGCAGCTCAAAGTGGATGGGAAGTTCATCACATGGATGTCAAGTCGGCTTTTCTGAATGGTGACTTGTCCGAAATCAGATTTGTGCAAAGAACCTCCGTGTTTCAAAGTGTGGGCGGTGCGGGGAAGGTACCGAGATTGAAGAAAGCACTCTATGGTTTGAAGCGAGCACCACGGGCCCGGAATGCTAAGCTTGACAAGGAGTTGATTGCCCTTGGTTTTGTGAAAAGTAAACTTGAGCATGCCGTGTATAGAAGGGGAAACAAAGAATCTTTCTTGTTGGTGGGAGTATACGTTGATGATCCGATCATCTCGGACCTAGTAGTGATGATATCGCCGTTTTTAAACAGAGATGCAAAAGAAATTCAGCATGAGCGATCTTGGCTTGTTGAGCTACTATTTGGGAATTGAGGTATGTCGGTCTAAAGATGGGATTACTCTTTGCCAAAGTAGCTATACCAAAGAAGATCCCGGAGTCGGTGGGGGATGAAGAGGTGCAACCCGTGTGCAACTCCCATGGAGACTTCGGCTAAAGCTCAACAAGAAGAAAGATGATGAGGTGTTAGACCCGGCGGCATACAGAGTGTGATTGGGAGCTTGCGTTATCTTGTTAATACTCGACCAGACATAGCTTTTGCCGTTGGCGTGGTCAGTAGGCACATGGAAGCTCCGGGAAGGAACATTGGGTTCTTTGTGAAACACATACCGAGGTATCCGAAAGGGACAATTCAAGTATGGCTGTGCGTATGGAAGAAACACCGAATCGGAGACCATTTACGCTAGGTTTCAAAGGATGATTTTGCTGGTGATGTGATGGACAGGAAGAGTACAACCGGGTGGTTTACTTCCTTGGGAAGAACTTGGTCACATGGGCTTCTCAAAAGCAAAAGATTGTGACATCTGTCGCCCTGTGGAAGCCGATGCGTTCTGGAGTGCAAAGCAGCTGCTTGCCAAGGCATTTGGTCGAGTCGGCTAGTAGGTGACTTGTTGGGAACCGAAGAAACGTTAGTGAAGCTTTTGATGGATAATAAGTCAGCTATCGCTTTGAGCAAAAATCCCGTGCATCACGATAGGAGCAAACACATTGATACTAAGTATCATTTCCTACGTGAGTGTGTCGAGGAGGGAAAGGTGGAGATTGATCATGTTGGTACTGGCCGAGCAATTGGCGGATATTTTCACCAAGGCGCTTGGGCGTGTCCGCTTTCGAGCTGCTGAAGGCTTTGGGCGTGGTTGAGCTACAACAGGTTTAGGGGTGTTTGATAGGCTAAACTGTTGAGTCAATAGTTCGGTTAGGATCTTGTTAGTTGAGATCATGAGTCATGTAATCTAGCTAGTCGTGTTGACGGAGTTGGATAGCTAGAGGCGTGCTTAGCTACGACAGCACCGAGTCCGGTGTCTCCACGCCATGGTTCACGCGTTGCTGCACGTGATAGAGGTTGCAATGAAACAACTTGTATCTGATTTGTATCGTTGGCGTGGGGGATAAGCTGGAGCATGTTCCGTGATCCCAAGTATCTTATATAAAGAGTAACCAGGGGCTTGGGAGCTGCATGTTGGCAGCGCATATCGTTCTCCCTTGCGTTCTTGTCAATCCATCTACTATCGTATACACCATAGTCACCGTGGGTCACCGCTCCGACGAACGGACGACGCCGAGCTCATCGGGATCCCAGGTCCTACCTGGTTCCAACACCGCGCACCTCGTTCTCGGCGACGAGCGCAAGCTGGGTGCACACCTCATCCATCGACGCCGTCCCGCCGCAACGAGCGCAAGGGGACGACAAGTCAGCCTGAATCTGATGCGCCCGCCGCCGCCCGTATTGGCCTTCCTTTCGCCAGCGTTGCCGCCGCCGCGCAGCAGGAGGTGCCTCCCGGGGACACACCCTTTCATGCTGGTTTTCGTCCATGGCGGCTGCTCCTCCTGCTGCTGTTACTGCGCGGAGGATGCGGATGCGGATGCTCGTGGCGGCGCTTGTCTTGAAGCGGTGGAGGGGAGGCAGCGCGAGCCCCGTCCGGAAGCGCCGTGCAGGAGAGCATGCAGGGGAGGAGGAGGCGGGGCGGGAGTTGTGGGGCAGGGTCAGCGGTGACGAGGGAGCGGAGACGGAGCTCCAGGAGCGACGCGAGGCCCGGTTCCATTGGAAAATTGGGAAAAAAATAGGGGGCCAAATTTGCAAGCCTGCATCGGAGTTGGAAGCAATTTTTGGCCCTTATCTTATGCAGGCCAACATGAAAATGTAAAAATTGAGGCCTAATTTGCAGGCCACCACTGGAGTTGCTCACCTTTACAGGCTGGGTTAATGATTTTGAGAGTGGCTGTGTGATGAAGTCAAACCAAGCCTCTTGTGGTGGCTTCCTGACTAGTGTAGTCAAGATAAGGTGGTGGCGGGGCGCCATGGCAAGAGATAAGTTGGTGGCTGTTGTGGTGAATGGTGAAGTCCCGGAAAATACCCAATGCTGAACGGAAAGTGCCTGGCTGCCTGGCTGGTGTGTTTGAAGACGGTGTGAAAGTGGGATTATTTCAGGACCAAACGCTGATGTAGAGACGCGGAGTCGCGGTCCTAGACGGAGACGTCGGAGTCCCGTCGCTGTTCGCGCCTTGCAGTGCCAGTGGCGCGGACCTGCGGTCGCAGGCACGGAAATATTCCGAACTAAACCACATTGTTTTTCTTAATGAAAACTCAGACGTTTTCTATATTTAAGGCGTATTTGGCAGGGCTCCAGCTCTGTCAAACTTACTCTGTATCTACTACTCCACCACAGAGCACCTCTACCGTGGAGCTAGACTCTGTATTTAGAGCTGAAGAAATATGTTTGGCAGATATAACAGCTCTAGCTTCAGAGACAACGAATATGATTGGACTTCCCTCTTTTATCCTTGTTTTTTATTTCTTTTCCGCTTTTCCTAGCTAGGACGTTGCTCATGGTGCCGTGAACGAATGGCTTTCATTTTTTTGATTTGCGGTACTGGTGCACAGGGAGTCCGGTGCACAGAACCTGCTGCACGCCTGCACCCTGCGCAAAACCAAGGCCTCGTTTAGTTGGCTAAAGTTTCTAACTCTTTTTTCACTCTCTCTCCATCACATCACATTAAATACACCAAAAGACATATGTTCGGAGTATGAAATGTAGGTAAAAAAAGTAACTAATTACACAGTTTAGATGTACATTGCGAGACGATTCTTTTGAGCCTAGTTACCCCATGGTAAGATAATATTTACCACAAACAAAACGAAAGTGCTACAGGAGTTCGGAGTTACTTTTGCTAAAATTTCTAACATCTAAACGAGGCCCAAGGGGCAGCGCCAAGGCCGCCAAGGCCAGGGGCGGCCAGCCCCGCCGCGCCCAGGTCAGTGGGGCCAGCCCCGCCCCGCGCCAATGCCTATCGGGAAGGAGGTGGGGCGACTATCTCGCTAATTTGCCGGCGAGATTTAAAAAAAATGCGACCGAGGAACTAGGGGCTTTGTTTTAAGCAGAAAATGGGGCGCATAAGTCCGTCCCCGATGGGGATCGAACCCAGGAGCGGTTGCTTCCACACCTGGGAAGCTAACCATCACAGGCTATCGCCCCGTCCCTGGCGACGAGATTTTGACGGAGTCGATGGCGCAGCACCAGTGGCGCGATGAACTACCGCGCGTGGGGCGTGACTCTTCGTGGCGCTTCCGACGGGGAACAAAGAGCCGCCACGAGAATAGATGGAGAAGGAAACGGCGGTATGTTGTGTAACAGCTGACAAAGGTGGTTAATTTCCACCCAACTTCACGAGTGTTTATAAAACCGGTGTTTGCAGAGCACCCCGAGGTACTCCGTGGAATTGGTGGAGTTGGGAGCTAAGATCCTTATTTTTGGTGGATTTGGAGTTTCCGGAGTTGAAGTGTTTGGCTAGAAAAACTTAGAGTGGAGCTGTTTTTCTGAATGCGAGCTATTTATCGCCTCGCCAAACACGCCCTTAATGAAAACTCCGAACCACATCGTTTTTCTATATTTAATTCGATCAAATTAATTATTTTTCTTGTCCGACTTTTTCATTTCTGTTTTTGTTTTCAGTATTTCAAATATAAAAAAGTAGAAAATGGTTGAGGAGTTTTTCGACCGAGTTCGACGGTTTTCTACTTTTTCTCGCTTTTAGTTCTCGAATATTCCGAATTCAAAATTCCGAATTTTGTTGTCGATCATTACCGTCTAGGCAACTATGTAAAGGTTGTGGAGCACCGATGGTCGAGTCGCATTTTATTGGCAAAGATACCACCGTCGCGCCTCCTAGAGTCGTTGAGGTGGGACTAATCACCTCGCCCTGCGCTGCATGGTTGTATTTGGCTTCATACAACACTGTTATTGTATGACATATGATTAGGATGACCGAAAGAAAAAGTGCTAGATGGACCAAAATGATAAGTTTGCTCTTTTGTACTCAAAATTTTGCCAAAATGACACTTATTAATTTTTATGCATTGTGAGTTGATATTCCGTATTGAATTTTCTTATACCGCCCGTGTTCGACGTAAGTCCACTCGAATTAGTTTGTTTTCGAAATTTCATAATTCCGTAAGTTCGTGTTCGTTTTCCGTAGGATTCATCAATTTAACTTTATTATTAAATGATTTTTATAAAAGAAGGAATATGTTAACTTTTATTTCATAATAAAGCAAAATTTCTCGTTTTTTGACAGTTTGTACACTGATACCCAGTGGTACTTGGATTTGCACACTTAAAAAGCGGTGTTGCCCTGCATATACTCTGACATGGGAGTTAAATAACAGGTCTAGTGTTTTTTTTTTTTTTTTTGTGTCGTTAACGACAATTTGCAAAATGCTTCTTTATTTGAATCTAGAGTAACAAATAGGCCTATCGCCATGCGTTACGTGCAGAGGGAGCCAGGTCAGCAAGTTCATCGTGTGGGTGGGGACGGCCGGAGGCAGCGGCGGACCCAGCTTTTTGAGCACATGGATGCGTCGATTTTTTATATAAAAATCCATAAACTATTTATAATTCAGTATAACCATATTACAATTTGGTAAAACAACATTAAATCTTAATACAAATTCTTCGAATGGAATACAAATATTTCAAACCATACAATATGAAATCGGGTTTAGGAATTACTAGGAAGACAGGAAGGACTCACGATCCGTCCGATTCCAGCTAAATTGGGCCGGAATCGACATCGATTGCTGAACGCCGGGCGATCTTGACGGCGACGGAGGTGACGTCGGGCGATGGTGATGACGACGATTGGCGGCGAGGTGACGAGATTGATGACGATCGCGAGGTAGTAGAGAGGAAGAAGAAGGGGAGGAAGAAGAGGGACGGCAGCTTGGTGGAGGGGGGACGACGGGGCGGCGGCAGCTGCCGGGCGCGGGTGGGTGCGAGGGCGGCGGTGGCGGATGGTCGGCGCGTCTTGAGAGAGGGAAGGGAGAGAGAGCCCGAGAGCCTAGAGCTGTTGGGAGTTACCCCTTTAATTTATTTCTTTCTTAAGATCCAACCGGCTACATGCCCCTTGTATTTATAGTCCGAGGGGACTTGTATTCTAAGCAAACTCTACGAGGTTTCCTTATAGATTGGAATACCTCTCTTACAAGCAACCTATTTATTCCTTATTTTATTCCTTAAATATTCCTTACTTAATAGCGAAGCAACTATTTATTCCTTATTTTATTCCTATATTTATTCTTTAAATATTCCTTACTTAATTGTGAAGCAACCGACGTGGCGCTGTTATGGCGACGGCGGCCGCCGGGGAGAGGGCGCGACGCCGCCGGCTTTGGGCCCGGGCGGCGGCGGTTCCCCTTGTTGGGCCCTATTCCGGCGATCTCTTTCTCGGATCATGACATTTCTCCCCCCTTTACGACAAGGCCCCGCTCCTGCCGCTGTCGATTCTTACATTGGCGTTGTTGATGTGCTTGGGCGAAGATGGAGACGCCGACCTTTCTTTGTCAGACCACCCCGTTGAAGGGTCGAGATGAGGACTAGAGGGGGGGTGAATAGTCCCTATTAAAAACTAAACACACCGGCTAACCAAAACAAATGCGAATTAAACTTATCGGTCTAGCCAAGACTTCACCCCTTTAACTAAGACTCTAAATCACCTCACAAAAGATCCTACACAAGAAGAGTGAGGTGATAAGGCTAGCTTGAGCTCCTAATCAATTCTAATGCAAGGTCACACAAACCTAAGCACTAGTACTTCAAGCACGGGTGAGCTCCTACACAATTCTAGTAAGCACAAGCATAAAGCCCCTAAGCTCACTAGATGCACAATGGACAAGGCAACACACGCCTAACCCAAATGCTCAAATTACCTAGCTACACACGCTAAGCAAAGTAACTAAACAAGCTACACAAGCTAGATAGTTACAACTACACTACTCAAGCACAAGCACAATATATATATGAATATAAGAACAAAGCTTGTGATGAAGAGATTGCAAACCACCGCGAAGAGTGGACACAAGATGACACCGGTGATTTTTTTACCGAGGTCTCGAGAAGCTTGCCAACTTCCCCCTACTCCTCGTTGTGTCGACCAACACTTTAGTGGTTCCACGGTTTTGGCGAATCACCCGGTGATGATTCTCAAGCTTAATGGCCATTGCCAAATCCCACAAATTGGGAGCTCGACGAGTCCCTCACACAAATGAGTCCTCTAGCCAATCCCTCAGAGGGTACCGTGTGAACCCACACAGAAGTGTGGTAGCTCAATGACACGCTCCACTAGAGTTGCTCTTCACGATCCCCGCGAGGTGAGCACGAACCTCTCACAAATCCTCCTCCGGAGCACCGCACAATCTCCAATTGCGTGCTTCAACAGAGTCACAATCTCCAAACCGTCTAGGTGATGGCAATCACCAAGAGTAAAAAGAAATCCACAATTGCAATCATCACCTAGTGCCACAAATATGAATCTCGAAATGCAATGCACTAGGTATCCCAATCCCTCTCAAATTAGCTCTAATCTTGAGTGGAATCAAATGGGGAATAGGTGGATCTTCAACCTCTCATACATACCCACCAAGGGCTCTCAATCTCTCATATCAATTTTTTCCTCAAATCATAAGAGAGAAAGAGGAGAGGATGAACCCTAACTCACCAAGAGAAAGGGAAAGCAGCTCACCGTGTTGTTTTTTTTGTTGAGGCAAGAGCTATGCAGCACGGAGGGGACAAGCACCTTATATCCCTCGCTAGCACTCCAGGCCACCAACGGCTCCAACCCAACGGTCGGCACCCATCTCGGCACTTCCGTCGGCAGCGAAAGACAAAGATTCCGCTCTCTCTCGGTCTCCAACGGGCAAGCAAGCAGCGGCTCAAGATGGCAACGGGTAAATACCCGACGGGTAGTGCCCACCCGTACCCACACCCGCCAGGAGTAAATCTTACCCGTCCGGGTTACCAGATCCGCATGCGGGTAGGAAAGTCATTCCATACCCGTACCCGCGGGTAAATTCTACCCTGACGGGTAACCCATACCAGCGAACATACCCGAGTATGACATATAAAAATGCTTTATAAATTCAAATATTTAATAAATATTAGGTCAATATATGTGCATAAAAGCAAATCTAACATCAATTAGCAATAATACTAGTGTTATATATGTAGACTTTAGTTGAATTGGCTCAAATTCTAGTGTTATATGGGCCAAATTATTATGATTGTTAGTGATATATGCGGGTATTTATTACCCACGGGTAGACGGGTATGGGTAGCATACACCCGCACCCGTACCCGCGTACCCGATGGGTAGAAAATTTCTTCCAATAACGTACCCGCGGGTAAAAAAATCATTCCATACCCGCATCTTTATCAGGTAAAACCCATCGGGTACTCGGGTTTCGGGTACCCGTTGCCATTTTGAGCAGCGGCCGGATATTTTTGTTACGAAGGAAACTGACGGGACGCTCCTCTGTACGCAGCAGCCAGTAAGTCATCGAGCAGCTTTGGGCTTCGTAGCTCCCTGGGCCAGCAGCGCCACCAGTTGTGCAGCAGCAGCCTGGTCAAAACGGACGAGTGGGCCGCTAGCTCCATGCCTGAAACAACGGACGACTGGGCCAGCAGCTATTTTATTCGTGTGCTTCACTCAACATCAATCCTGACCTGGGCTAAGCAAGCAGCAGCAATAGGTGACATGGTCCATCGACGTAACTGTCCATGCCCAACAGCAGCTCGGCAACTTGTCCCAGCTCGCCAAACAGCAGCAGCACATCGTGCCTTTTCAATTTGAAAATCACGTTCACCAGTCCATGCTTAGCAAAGCTAGCAAGCTAGCTAGTTAGGGAGAACGTGCAAGTGCTCAACATATATATACGTATATACAGCTTGTGCATGTACAAACATTTCCACCGTCCAAGCAAGGACGTGTATGTGCACACCATATATATGTGTATATATTGCTCTTCTTTTCCCTTTTTCAAATATTCAATCAATTCTTGATCCAAATATTTTTGTTATCTCGTCCAAATATGTCAAACCATATTAGCACTTGAGGAAGCATTTCTTCAAGATATTTCCAACTCACCAAACCACCAAGCCCCAATGCATATGCAAAACGAATTTCAACTTAGTGGCACTAGGTGAGTAAAGCAATTAAAGTTTTCCCCTCTTTATAGTACGGTTATCAAACCTAAATCCGGTCATAAACTTCTCTAAGCTCCTCATGACCGGCGAAAAGAAATGTCCTATAGGTTATACCTTTGCCTTGCGCATTTCCATTCCGCTTCATCTCCAAGTGCCGATGCAACACATGCACCAACACGATCAATAGTGATATGATCAATTTCATATCATCACATGACCTTCTTGGTCCATCGATCTTGACCTCACTTGCTCTTCACCGTTAAGTCGGTCCGTCGGCGCCAAGTCCCTCGACTTGCCCTTCACACTTGCAACGGTCCATCAAGCCAAGCCTCGTCTTGATCTTCACCACCTTGGTCACATGACTCCATGTCATGTTTCATATGCAATAAACTCCTTCATTGCACCATCACATGTGAACTAATCTCCCCGTGTATATTCTCAATCACACATATTAGTTCACCTAATGTTGACAATCAATTACCAAAAACCACAAGAGACCTTTCAATCTCCCCTTTTTGGTAATTGATGGCAACACTACAAAGATATGGAATTGAAGAATAATTCACACTTGGTAGTGGTAACTCCCCTATATGTGTGCCCAATTGATTTGAATTCAAGGTTTGCACACATACATAAATATGAAAATTTTTGGGAGGGTTAACACTACAAAGTGATGCTAAGGTGTATAGGATAAACCTTTGAAGTGTGATACCAATCGGAGTTGCAAATTGAAGTTCATCCTTAGCATCATCCATGTAACTAGACATACACCAAAACTCAAGATACCATATGAGATCAACATTATATGCTATGGCTCTTGATCCACATGAAAACTATATATGTCTAGCTACAACCTATGCATGCTAGTTATCATATCATCAATCAAGTTCTATGACTAGCATATACCACACAAGGATTTCATATAGAATTTAAAAACTTATGCAAATGCAAGCAAGCACATGAATATGCACATATCAAATGCAATCAAACAAGTTCATGAGCTTGCTCCCCAACTTGTGTGCTTCTCTTTTTTCAAGAATGTTGATCCTCTTCTAATCTTCAATCTTGCTCCCTCTTGTTCTATGTCCATATTCTCATCCCCTTTGTCATATATCCAAAAGACACTTTACATATCTTTGTCCAATTTCTCCCCTTTGTCATCAATTTCCATAAAGGGATGCCTCTATTGATACAAAGGTTGTGACTAGGGATAGATGGTTTATTTTTGAATCTTCATTTTTGATGGACACCACCATATGTTGGAATGACACCACTTGTAACAACCACATGTGGAAGCATGAAAACCACCTTGAAATGCCACATGTAGGTCACTTGTAGGATCCTTGACCTTGATCTTGAGGTGGGGCACCTCCCCTATGTCAAAGCATTTGTTAATCCATTGAACAATTTGAGCTCTTGTTGGTGAGGGTAGCTTCCTTGATTTGAATTGATCACTTAAAGTTGAGGATCACTTGTGGAACCACCATTCATACCACGTGAAGGAAAGATACCACGTGTAGGAATATGATATATCTTGCAATGTGGTAGCCACTTGAAAAGATTTGTCAATTGTATCCAATTCTTGAACTATATTGTTTCCATGAGCTTCTTTCTCTTTGACTTGATCTAGATTACTTGCACAAGATAATCTAACTTCGGTTTGAACCAATGACAAGCTTCTTCACACCTCATGCTAAGGGTTATCTTGACAATGTTGAGTTGAAGTACTTGAATGCTCATTCTCTAGATCAAATACTATGGGTTTACTAGCTCATGAACATGTCATATGCCACCACTAGATCATATAAAACACAGAAGCAATAGTGGTACCATATAAACATTAAAAACATTTGATTTTCATGAATGATCACTATGTATGACTATATGCACTAGCAAGTCCTTAGAAAATTATGAATGCATATGTCAAACAATTTCACCTTGCTATGTTGGAGTAGAGGATAGTCATTAAATTCCAATTTAAATCGTAATAGCAATGTGAAGTCCATTTCAATAGCTTGGTGAAGACAAAATATACCAAATTGAAATCCATGCTTCACCCATGTGAAATAAGAACCACTAATGATCAGGTGCACTACTTGTTGTAGTTGGCTTGCTTTGTTTTTTGCTCTTTGCTTGCAAGAGAGAAAACCATTTGAATTTTGCATGAAACATCTCTCTATTTGGGTGTTGCTTGCTTCTCTAGATCAACCCATTTGAATGCATCAACTAAGTCTCTCCAATAGTTCCTAGAATCTCACTTCTATGTTAGCCATCCAAGCCGGTGCTCGGTTTACCTACAGTAGGCGGCATGCCCCCGACGGGAGAAGTGACCTCTTATCCAAGAACCATTCTTGATACTCACTTGAATTGACTTTGGTTGATTGATCCACAAGATGGACTTGATATGATGAATAGACTTGATTCTTCTTTAAGTCCTTTTCTTTCTTCCAAAGATATCCAATGATCACTTGAGTTTATTTCTTGCTTTCCATCTTGAGCTTGGTCTTGATCTTCAACTAGAGTACTAGATGTGTACATGGTACACTCCCCAAAATTAAAGGCCTTTGTACTCATTGCTTGTCATGCTTTTAACTCAATTCAAAACCAAACTTAGGTGCCTCAAACACTTATAAATATGAATCCAACTTGAGGACCTTTCAATCAAAGTGACTCTTGATCAATCCAATGTTTATCACTTTTCTGGCAGATTTTGTACATCTCAAAGAATAAACTATATCTCACAATGTACTTGTTGAAATGCCATAAAATTTGGTGGAGATGTGCAATACTAAGTTACTCTAGCAGCCATAAAAATTTGAGCTTCAAAGTTCTTATGGATTGCTACCAGATTTCACACCTTTCCACACTTGCTACATGCTAAAAACTGCTGCAACATAGCTCACAAGTTCCACTTCAAAACTGAAGTATCCCTTGTTCTATCATCATGAAATTTCTACAGCATCTTGTACCATAAGTATAGAGCATGCATATCAAATTTCAAACCATTCCAACAAGATTTGATCACCCAAAAATGACTATCTTCTCATCTCTCTCAGATTTTACATTTGTGGACAGATTAGAGCAATTGAGATATGCTTCATCAATTTAAATCAAATTTGATGCTAACTTGTTTGAATACCATCACAAGACATATTTCCATTGAAATCACATACTAAAGGTCATCTCATGATCATATCCATTCAAACCACCTTAAATTTGACTACTAAACATTTAATCCATTCAAGCATCTCATAGCAAGCAACATATGCATATATATCCAATTCAATCAACTCATATGCATCCAAATGTATGTGATCAAATAGAATATACCTTTGTAGCTCATGATCATCAAATAGCAAGCTTCCACTTAAATACTTGCAAGCCATCAAATATTCCAATATGTCACCACAACTAGGATTATTTCTCTTGTATGTTGTAGCTCATTTGGACTTCACTTGTCATGACTTGGCATTGGGATATAATTGCACTAGGCTTCATTACTTGACTTAATAAAATAATGAACAATGTGAACTCAATTGAATCAAGCCTCCAATGCCATGGTACCTACACACAATCATCCACTTTTTGATGGTACCCAAACTAGTTTGGGTCCTCTCAAGTTAGGTGCAACATACTTTGGCAATGCCTTAGTATGAGTAGCGGGATGTTTTGCAATAGCAACCAAGGAGGTACCATTGTCATCCTTTCTAAGCACAAAATAATCATCAACTGAAATAGGCTTAGAATTGTCACCTAGGGGACATGAATGAGCCATGTGTCCCCTTTCCCGGCATAAGTAGCATCTTCTCTTTTGTTGAGCCTTTTCTTTCTTGCTCATTTGATGCTTCTCATTGCCTTGTTTCAACTTGTTTGCTTGAGCCTTCTTCTCAAGCTTGTTTGGACAACCCGGCTAGGTGGCCCAATTTATCACAACTATGGCACTTGATGTGAGCGTGCACATTCTTCATTTGAGTCTTGCTCATCATCTTGGCATCTTGGATGTGAGTTGGATACCTTGCATAAGCTCTTCCACCCCTTCTTGTTTTCTTCTTGATCTTCAAGTCATCAACTTTAGCTTTATGGTTGATCTTGACTTGATCTTGGGGCTTCGGTTGAGGCTTTTCTTGTTGCTTCAACTTGAGCTTCTTTTTATTTGGACAAGACTTTTGCAAGATGTCCCTTTTCATGGCATTGATAGCACATGAAATGAGATAGCTTTTCCTTCTCTTGCTTCTTGACCTTCTTTGCTATTTTTTTCTTCCACTTTTGGTCAACTTCTTCTTGATGAACCCAAGACCACTCTTGTCATGTAGACTTCTTGGATTCTTCACTATCTTTTCGAAGATGACCTTGGAGCTGTAGCACCTCTCTAATCGGTTGCTCAAATTCTTCACTTTCTTTTTGAGTTCATCATTCTCCTTCAAAAGGTTAGTCTCACAAGACATAGGAGATGAACAAACATCTAAATGTGAAGAACATGGCATAGCAAGTAAATCATCGCAAGAGGTGGATACATGCTTCTTTCCTACATCACAAGGGTTAGCACAAATATGTGATTGATCAATTGACCCATGTGATAAGCTCTCACTAGTTTTAAATTTCTTAATTGAAAACTTCTTAGTGAGAAAAGCATGGTCTTGTACCAAGTTATCATGAGTAACACTAAGTTCCTCATGAGCCAATTTTAGCACTTCATGTGAACAAGTAGTAACATAAAGTAGATGCTCTTGTTGTTCACATGTGTTCTTTAGAAAAGAGTTTTCTTTTTCTAAATTCAAAGATTTAGCTTTCTCATTTTCTAAAGACATGGTCATGCTAGCAAGCCTACTAACAAGCTCATCATAAGAATCATGGTGATCAATCACATTGTCATTTGATACCTTGGTGTCACCTAGTGACATGAGACAATATGTTGATGTAGTGGATGGACTTGTAGTAGCATCATCAACCGAGCATGAACCATCAACATTGCCATCAAGTGTGCTTGAGGTAGAATCATCGCTTGCACCACTTGAAGCATCATCATCAACCTTGTCAAGTGAACTTGTGGTAGTTCGATCATCATCTTCACTTGACCATGAGGTGGAGCAATGTTGCTCATCATCCTCATGAACCACCACCTTTGGCGCCTCATCCTCCTTGCACTTGCCATCGTCCCATGTGGAGGCATCGCCATAGTTGTGCTTGATGTCCTCCCACAACACATGTGCGGACACCTTAGTGTTCACCTCCTCAAACACATCAAAACTCAAAGAATTGATTAGATACCAAAAAGCTTTTGAATCAAGTTCAAAAAGATCCCTTTGAGCTTTGGTGAGATTCTTATGGTCCATTGCAAAGGTGAGACCACTTGTGACAACCCACCACACTTTAGTTCCCATGGCACGAAAATGATCTAGCATATGGTGTTTCCACCGTGCAAAGTGTGTGCCATCAAAAATATGTGTGTCACTCAAACAAGCATCACTAAACCCTCTAGTTTCCATCCTCTCCTGCCTGGGTTAAGACCACTAAATGAGAGACCACGGCTCGATACCACGTGAAGGGTCGAGATGGGGACTAGAGGGGGTGAATAGTCCCTATTAAAAACTAAACGAACCGGCTAACCGAAACAAATGCGAATTAAACTTATCGGTCTAGCCAAGACTTCACCCCTTTAACTAAGATTCTAAATCACCTCACAAAAGATCCTACACAAGAAGAGTGAGGTGATAAGGCTAGCTTGAGCTCCTAATCAATTCTAATGCAAGGTCACACAAACCTAAGCACTAGTACTTCAAGCACGGGTGAGCTCCTACACAATTCTAGTAAGCACAAGCACAAAGCCCCTAAGCTCACTAGATGCACAATGGACAAGGCAACACACGCCTAACCCAAAGGCTCAAATTACCTAGCTACACACGCTAAGCAAAGTAACTAAACAAGCTACACAAGCTAGATAGTTACAACTACACTACTCAAGCACAAGCACAATATATATATATGAATATAAGAACAAAGCTTGTGATGAAGAGATTGCAAACCACCGCCAAGAGTGGACACAAGATGACACCGGTGATTTTTTTTTTTTTACCGAGGTCTCGGGAAGCTTGCCAACTTCCCCTACCCTCGTTGTGTCGACCAACACTTTTAGTGGTTCTACGGTTTGGCGAATCACCCTGATGATTCTCAAGCTTAATGGCCAGTGCCAAATCCCACACACTGGGCTCGATCGAGTCCCTCACATAGTGTGAGTCCTCTAGCCAATCCCTCAGAGGGTACCGTGTGAACCCACACAGAAGTGTGGTAGCTCAATGACACGCTCCACTAGAGTTGCTCTTCACGATCCCCGCGAGGTGAGCACGAACCTCTCACAAATCCTCCTCCGGAGCACCACACAATCTCCAATTGCGTGCTTCAACGGAGTCACAATCTCCAAAACCGTCTAGGTGATGGCAATCACCAAGAGTAAAAAGAAATCCACAATTGCAATCATCACCTAGTGCCACAAATATGAATCTCGAAATGCAATGCACTAGGTATCCCAATCCCCTCTCAAATTAGCTCTAATCTTGAGTGGAATCAAATGGGGAATAGGTGGATCTTCAACCTCTCATACATACCCACCAAGGGCTCTCAATCTCTCATATCAATTTTTCCTCAAATCATAAGAGAGAAAGAGGAGAGGATGAACCCTAACTCACCAAGAGAAAGGGAAAGCAGCTCACTGTGTTGTTTTTTGTTGAGGCAAGAGCTATGCAAAGACGGAGGGGACAAGCACCTTATATCCCCTGCTAGCACTCCAGGCCACCAACGGCTCCAACCCAACGGTCGGCACCCATCTCGCACTTCCGTCGGCAGGCAAAGACAAAGATCTGCTCTCTCGGTCTCCAACGGGCAAGCAAAGAAATGCTCAAGATGGCAACGGGTAAATACCCGACGGGTAGTGCCCACCCGCACTCCGCACCCCGCCCAGAGTAAATCTTACCCGCCGGGTTACCTCAGATCCGCATGCGGGTAGGAAAGTCATTCCATACCATTACCGCGGGTAAATTCTACCCGACGGGTAACCCGCACTCGCGAACATACCCGAGTATGACATATAAAATGCTTTTTATAAATTCAAATATTTAATAAATATTAGGTCAATATATGTGCATAAAAAGCAAATCTAACATCAATTAGCAATAATACTAGTGTTATATATGTAGACTTTAGTTGAATTGGCTCAAATTCTAGTGTTATATGGGCCAAATTATTATGATTGTTAGTGATATATGCGGGTATTTATTACCCACGGGTAGACGGGTATGGGTAGCATACACCCGCACTGCATTCGCACTGACCGATGGGTAGAAAATTTCTTCCAATAACGCATCTCGCGGGTAAAAAAATCATTCCATACCCGCATCTTTATCAGGTAAAACCCATCGGGTACTCGGGTTTCGGGTACCCGTTGCCATTTTGAGCAGCGGCCGGATATTTTTGTTACGAAGGAAACTGACGGGACGCTCCTCTGTACGCAGCAGCCAGTAAGTCATCGAGCAGCTTTGGGCTTCGTAGCTCCCTGGGCCAGCAGCGCCACCAGTTGTGCAGCAGCCTGGTCAAAACGGACGAGTGGGCCGCTAGCTCCATGCCTGAAACAACGGACGACTGGGCCAGCAGCTATTTTATTCGTGGGCTTCACTCAACATCAATCCTGACCTGGGCTAAGCAAGCAGCAGCAATAGGTGACATGGTCCATCGACGTAACTGTCCATGCCCAACAGCAGCTCGGCAACTTGTCCCAGCTCGCCAAACAGCAGCAGCACATCGTGCCTTTTTCAATTTGAAAATCACGTTCACCAGTCCATGCTTAGCAAAGCTAGCAAGCTAGCTAGTTAGCGAGAACGTGCAAGTGCTCAACATATATATACGTATATACAGCTTGTGCATGTACAAACATTTCCACCGTCCAAGCAAGGACGTGTATGTGCACACCATATATATGTGTATATATTGCTCTTCTTTTTCCCTTTTTCAAATATTCAATCAATTCTTGATCCAAATATTTTTGTTATCTCGTCCAAATATGTCAAACCATATTAGCACTTGAGGAAGCATTTCTTCAAGATATTTCCAACTCACCAAACCACCAAGCCCCAATGCATATGCAAAACGAATTTCAACTTAGTGGCACTAGGTGAGTAAAGCGATTAAAGTTTTCCCTCTTTATAGTACGGTTATCAAACCTAAATCCGGTCATAAACTTCTCTAAGCTCCTCATGACCGCTGAAAAGAAATGTCCTATAGGTTATACCTTTGCCTTGCGCATTTCCATTCCGCTTCATCTCCAAGTGCGATGCAACACATGCACCAACACGATCAATAGTGATATGATCAATTTCATATCATCACATGACCTTCTTGGTCCATCGATCTTGACCTCACTTGCTCTTCACCGTTTGCGTCGGTCCGTCGGGCGCCAAGTCCCTCGACTTGCCCTTCACACTTGCAACCGGGTCCATCAAGCCAAGCCTCGTCTTGATCTTCACCACCTTGGTCACATGACTCCATGTCATGTTTCATATGCAATGAACTCCTTCATTGCACCATCACATGTGAACTAATCTCCTGTGTATATTCTCAATCACACATATTAGTTCACCTAATGTTGACAATCAATTACCAAAACCACAAGAGACCTTTCACCTGTGTAGTACCTTTAATAAGGCCGAACGTAGTGGTGATGTTTGTCGAGGAAGATGATCTCTCATTCGGGTATCCAAGCCGTTGTTTCGGATTGAGCTTGATGGTTCCAAATAAGCCAAGTAGGTTGTCGCCAATTGATGCCGATGATGAAGGATGGGAGCCTCCGGGTAGTGACGGCCGACGGCAACAAAGGTTGATGTGGGTGGTATGTACCTCTTTGTTGTCGCCGCTGAAGCTCACAAGTCGAGGCTTGTCAAGATGGAAGCGTCGAACTCATTGACGAGGTGGGTCGCCGTTTTCTCCTCGTGTAGGTGCCTCCCGGTGTATTGCAGCCCGCGCCTGTTGTTGGCGTGTCGTCATCGGGCGTAGATGTCGTTGAGGACCAAGGGAGCCAACCGATGTGTCTCGAGACGCCCCTCGCTGCTGCAGTCGCGTAGTCGACGTCGCGATGGTTGTTGGTGTCGCCATTGAAGGACGTCCCAAAACCGATAATGGGGCACCATGGTATGCTGTCTCCATTCTCTCGTGGTGCCTTGATGATGCAGAGCAGCCAAAGGAATAGGAGTGCGATCGTCGGTTGACAAAATGTGCACGATGTTACGCTTGCATGACACCGATGATGTCGCCTTTCCGATCTTTGCAGCTTGAGAGACGGAGTTCTCCGCCATTGTCGATGTCGGCTGAATGTCTAGCAGGTGTAGTAGATCATCGGCAAAGGCCGGCGAGTGAATCGTAATGTAACCTCCTAAATTACAGGCCCACATGTACTTATCATTGTCATTAAGACCTCGATCTTTATACACGAGTTCCCAATAATCTAGAAAGTGCTATTAATCTTCCGAACAGGGATCTCATTAACAAGCCACTCCAGTATTACAACATTTTATTCAAAATATATCGAGTAACAAATGGAAGGATTACATAACCATAATTTTACAAACCATTTGTTCAAAACAAACTTAAGTAGTAATATTACAATCCGAAATTTTATTGGAGTAACATTATACATATAAAACACCGACAACCCCCGCCTCGAGGGTTCAACTCTACTCGTCATCTTCCTCCCGGTACACCGTCATGCAAAGCGGGACCAAAACAAGCCTGCTCATGACCTCGCTCTGCAACAAGGGTCAAAGAACCCCGAGTGCGGGAGTACTCAACAAGACTTACCCGACCAAGAAAAAGAGAAGAAGACTCGGGAATGCGGGTTTAGGGGAATCAAGGTAAAAGCTTAGCAAGAATCAAGAATTCTTTTGCCGAAAAGCTTACTAAAAGTGAATCCTTACTTTCAATGTTTTTAATTCATATTAGTAACTCATATACTCTAGGTTTTCCTACTCTAGAGCAAACATTTCTTTCATAGGCCAACTTTCTTTCCTCAAAACCATATTCCATCATTTACTACGAAGACGGTGCGAGGATCAAGTCTCCTTTTCTCGTGGAGCAAACGCCGATTCGAACCGCTTAAAACCCAAATTGGGATACCTCACCACACGACATATGTAGAACTTAAACTTGCATATGTCAACCCTCACTCGCACCGTCCAAAACGGGACCGCGTCCTCGCCACCCGAGTACCGCATACACCTCCAATCCGGGACTTTAACCCACGAGGGTAACATGTACTCCCGCCATCTCTCCACTCCCGGTCTTGTGGTTGTATGCGTTCCCGATTTGGCTCACCTCCGAGATCTCGGGCTTACTCGTATATGTGGCCAGTATAACAAATTCTTGATCCAAGGGCCAATCAACGAAAGGTCCTTAACCGACACAGACGGGACAAGCACAACCAGGCAACCCCCTCGTTTGCTTAACCACCAAAGACACAACCCGGGTCCGTCCGGTCTCAAGTTAAACTCTACACCTCATTATTCTTCCAAAAAGGTACCATATTCATAAATTAAACACTTTGATGAAAAAAGCTTAACTAAATAAGCGGGGCTAAGCATCACTAAGCATTTTTGAAATAAAACAAAGTTAACAAGGATGGTATTGCAATAAACAAGGATGGTAATGCAAAGAATTAGGTTATCTCTCAACTCCTAATTACTTAATGCAACATATCATAAACATAAGTTTAAAAGCTTTGTAAAATACAAGGAAGGGTTTAAATGTATCCGGGGCTTGCCTTCGTTGACGCGGGACTCGGGGTCAACACCACAACTATAGAAATCCTCTCCAACAGAACAACCCTCCTCAGCAACTGGCTCAGCTTTAACAATCTCGGTCTCGTTCACTACACGAAATAATGTATGCTTCAACATGATGGAATTTAAATATGATGCTCAACCGATGCATGAAATGATAACAACTTGAGTATAACTTTCCTTCACGATAAAGTTGCAACCCAACAAAACCAACTTGTTGAACTACTCTAAAGATATCATCACCATTGCCTAAGGAGTTCTCAAGGACCACTTGATTGTGATATGATCCAAGATTCACAAAACAACCTAAAAGTCACACAAAAAACCTAAATTATTTGACACTAAACCAATTTTAAACCACATGAAATAATAGGACTTAAGATAGAAAATAATTTAAACATTTCAAAACGACTCCAAACTTTTTTATACAAGTAGAACATATCATAAAACAGTACCAAATAAATTTTTATGATTTTTGAATAAATATATAATTTTCTAAAAATCATGGAAGATGCATTTTTCAATTAAAATTTGTATTTTTAAAACATGCAAGAACTACTCAAAATCTAAGTTTCAAATTTTTCATATGTAAACATACTCATAAGAAGACTCTACAAAAATTTTCAGAATTTTTGAGACCATTTTCAAATTCCTATGAAAATTACAAAACCGGACACTATTCACATTTGAAGAAAAACGAAAAACAAAAGAAAAAGGAAAACTAGCCTTCGGGCCGAAAACCGCCCGACTCGCCCACGCGTTAGCAGGCGGCCCGATCCGTCTGCCGCGTTGGCGGGCCGGCGGTGGTTAGCCCCGCTGACCACGGCGGCGCCCGGCTTTGATCGGCCGTTTTCACGGCGCGACCTCGCCGGCGACGAGACCTACCTCTACGCGCCACAGCCCCCAGCGCATCCCAAGGCACCCCAAACCTAAACCCTAACGCAGCAGCGGCACCCTTGCCAGCGACCATGGCGGACGTGGCGGCGCGACGGACGGCGGAGACGCCGTTCGGGCGTTCCCGGCGACGATGAGCACGCCAACACCTAAAGCACACCTAGGCGATCATTTCGCCACCTAATCGAACTAAAGCGGCACCCTAGCTAGATCGCTCGCTTCGCCGGGCGAGCGGCCATGGCGGAGCTCGTCGGCATCGGCGTTCCGGCGACCCGGCGGTAGCGTTCGAAATAAAGGCGTTACGGCTACTCTAGACCTCGAGGAACACGATGCTCACGTTGGTTTGTGAGAAGACGGAGCGAGAGCGGTCGTCGACGGTGGCAACGGCAACGGCGGCAAACTCCGGCAAGGTTGGTGTTCCGCGGCTCTGCGGGGCAATGGCAAAGCGGTCGAGCCGACCGTGATCAAGACAACTAGGTGAAGCTAGATGGCAAGATGGTTCTCCACGATTCTCACCGGAGCAAAGGGACGACGACGGTGGTGGTCTTGGGCGCGCGGTTTGTCGTTGCGAGGAAGACGACGGCGTGCGGGCGACTTCGGTCGATGGGAAACGACGCGAAGCTAGCTCAAACGGCGGCGCGCAACGGCTTCGCGAACACGATGGAAAGATCAATTTGAGCTCGAGAACGCCCGGCAATGGAAAGGGGGGCGGAGGTGGTTACCGGCGGCGGTGGAGGAGAAAGAAAATCGACGACGGCGTCGGCCGAGTTTTATAGGGCAAGGGATACATGGACGTGGATGGTGATGTCGCGAAGGTCTCCAAATTCGGTCAGCGACGCCATGAGGATGGACGAAGGCGCGAGGCGAGCCACGGCGTCGGCGGCGATATAAAGTCCGGCATGGGCCGCCATGCCGATCAGTAGCACTCAACACCCTAATTCTGAATTTGATCAAATTCTCCCAAAATTTGAACTGAACTCAAAAATCTCCAAAAAGCAACTTGACTTAATTTTTCAAGATCTACAATTTTCTCAATTGGAAGATTTTCAAATTCGGCCTCGAAATATGACTTTTTGAAATGGGGTCAAAAAGGGACAAATTTAAATTCAAAATTACTTTTAAAATTACTCAAAAACTTGAAAAACTTTGTACATATCTTTTATTCATCAAGAAAAAGATCTACAAACTAGCTTTTGGAAATTTTTGCAAATTTTGCTTAGATTTTGAATTATGGACAAGGGATAAAGAAGGGTTTGGAAATTAGGGTTTTCGAATTCAAATCAAGGTAGAATTTGATCAAATTTTGTACTAGCAAACTATAACCATGAAAACATTCATCCACACCAACAATTTGGATCAAACACATGTGATCAAAATAAAAGCACCCTAACCCCTAAGCACAACATGTTTCCCGAAATATAAACTTATTTTAAATTGAATGCATTTCAAATTTCCTAAGCATGCATGCTTTATGATGATCATGATGACATGGCAAAATTTTTAGTTGATTAACACCGGGGTGTTACAGCCTTTCCCCTAAAATAAATCTCGTCCCGAGATTTAAAGCTCTGGGGTTAAGTAACGGCAAAGGAAATGTGTCAAGCAAACACATCTCGAACTTGTTCATGAAACAAGTAGGGGTTTACATAATTTACACTACGAAGATTACAAAAGATAAGTTACAACTTCTAGTGGATCTACAACACCTAAAAAGTGGCAAAGAACTCGGGAAAATGTTCTTGTAGATACTCCTCTGTCTCCCACGTAGCCTCTTCTTGAGAATGTTGACTCCATTGAATCTTATACCACTTGAGTGTTCTTCTTCGAGTAATTCGGGTTTTCGATCTAAAACTCGAATAGGATATTGTGAATAAGTCGATCGGGTTCCAGTTCCACTCCTTCGAAATCCGTCACTTGATCGGGCACTCGAAGACACTTCTTTAATTGTGATATATGAAAGACATTGTGCACGGTGAGAGTTGTTACGCAACCTCAAACGATAAGCTACCTTCCCACATTTTTCTATGATCCGAAATGGTCCAATATAGCGAGGTGCTAACTTGCCTTTAACTCCAAAACGCTTTTTACTCCCTTCATTGGTGATACCTTAAGGTATACATAATCATTCACTTGGAAGATTAAAGGATTACGCCTTTTGTCGGATAACTCTTTTGGCGTGATCGAAGCCGCCTTCCTATTTGCTTGTACAACTCGAACCGTTTCTTACGCTTCTTTAACCATGTCAACTCCAAAATACCACCTTTCACCGGGCTCGGACCAATTCGGGTGGAGTTCTACATCCGCGACCATATAACGCTTCAAATGGTGCCATCTTGATACTCTCTTGATAACTGTTGTTATAAGAGAATTCGCCAAAGGTAAGCATTCATCCCATTTAACTTGATAAGTAAGGACACACGCTCTCAACATGTCTTCTAAGATTTGATTTACTCTTTTTCGGTTTTCCCAAAGATGCGTGGGTGATAAGGCGAACTATGAATAAGCTTAGTTCCCAATGACTCTTGTAAATGGTCCTGAATTTGTCCATAAACACGTAACCTCTCGTGCGAGACAATAACCTTTGGTGCACCATGCAAACTGAAAATTCGTTGCAAATAAAGTTGTGCATAAGCTGGGGCTCTATAATCAGTCTTCACGGGAAGGAAATGAGCCAATTTAGTGAGACGATCCACAATGACCCAAATGGAATCAAAACCTCTCGACGTCTTGGGTAGACCAACTATAAAGTCCATACTAATTTCTTCCCATTTCCATGACGGAATAGGTAAAGGATTCAACAGTCCTGCGAGACTTCATGTGCACGACTTTCACTTTCGCCGACAAGTATCACACTTAGCAACATAACGAGCAACTTCTATTTTCATCTTGGTCCACCGAATCTCTGCTTTCAAGTCCCGATACATCTTGTTACTTCCTGGATGAATAGAATATCTTGTCGTGTGTGCTTCATCGAGGATTTGTTGACGTAACTTCGGGAACCTTTGGTACTACCGGCGATTCTTGAACCACAACACCTCGCCTTCATCTATTCTAAAATGAGTGGGTTTCCCACTCCTAACCTTCTCCTTGATATGACCTATACCCTGGTTTTCTTTACGAAAGCGGTAATAATCGATCTCTAAGAGTTGATTCAACAAATGATATTGACTAGAGTCCCCCTGTTCAACAATTTCTATATTTAGCTTCTCCGGTTCTTGACATAGAGTCTGGTTTCTCAAACTTAATGTAAGACAATTACAATGAACTTTACGATCGAGTGCATCAAAGAACCACATTTGCTTTTCCAGGATGGTAATGTATTTCTAAATCATAATCTTTGATTAACTCCAACCATCTTCGTTGTCGCATATTCAGCTTTCGGTCGAGTGAATATATATTTCAAACTCTTATGGTCTGTATAGACATGACAAGTATTACCCAACAGATAGTGACGCCAAATCTTCAAAGCATGGACAACTGCCGCTAACTCCAAATCGTGAGTTGGATAATGTTCTTCATGACGCTTGAGTTGCTTGAGAAGCATAGGCAATAACTCGTCTTTCTTGCATCAATACACATCCTAGACCAATCCTTAAGCATCACGATAAACATCAAACGGTTTCTCAATATCCGGCTGAGCTAGAACTGGTGCAGTGGTTAATAACTTTTTAAGAGTTTGAAAAGCTTCCTCACACTCAGTTGACCAGTCAAACTTAGTTTGAGTCTTTAACAATTCAGTAATAGGCTTGGCTACCTTAGAAAAATCCGGAATGAAACGACGATAATAGCCAGCCATCCCGAGAAAACTGCGAACTTCATGCACAGTGGTTGGTGGATTCCAGTTGAGGATATCTTTGACTTTACTTGGATCAACAGCAACTCCGTCAGCTGTCAACACATGACCCAAAAATTGTACTTCCTCTAACCAAAACTCACACTTACTGAACTTGGCATATAACTGATGGTCTCTGAGTCGTTTCAGAACAATTCGAAGGTGCTCAGCATGCTCTTCTTTGTTCTTGGAATATATCAATATATCATCAATGAATACCACTACAAATTTGTCAAGTTCGTGGCATGAATACTGAATTCATCGATACATGAGATGAGCTAGAGCATTGGTTAGTCCAAAGACATCACCAAATACTCATATAAACCGTATCCGGTAGTAAAAGCGAGTCTTTGGAATATCTTACGGCCTAATCTTTATCCGATGGTACCACGATCTCAAATCAATCTTTGAAAAGACTTTAGCTCCGACAAGTTGATCAAAAGTAGATCAATGCGGGGCAAAGGATATTTGTTTTTAATCGTCACTTCATTCGGTGGGCGATAATCAACACACATCCTCAAAGTGTGGTCCTTCTTTTTCACAAAGATTGCGGGACACCCCAAGGTGATGAACCCGGGTTGAATAAAACCTTTATCCAACAATCCTTGCAATTGGGTTTTTAGCTCGCTAACTCTTTAGGCGGCATCCCTCCCCGTCCCGCGTCGCTCCCGCTAAGGGCGACTGGCGAATGGACCGCCACCGCCGCCCGCGGCCCCCATCTCGCCTCGGCCCGTCCTCGCCGCTGCTCGAGGGTCGGCCGGCATGGCCGCGCAGCCCCGTGACGGCGGCGGCGAGGCTCTGCTCCGCGCCCCCTCCCCACACACCCCACCGGCCCAAAACCTAACCCTAGCGCCGCCGCCGCCAGGCCCCCCCTCATCCCTCATCCTCGGCGACGCATCCGAGCCGAGGGCGGCCTTCCCAATCCCTCGTCGCTCCTTCTTCGGCGACGTTTTCAAGGGGCGGGCCGAGGGCCTCGGTCCAAAGTCCTCGGTCCGGATCTTGTGGCTGGACGCCGATGGCGAGGTGGCTCCTACCTTCCACCTTCCTACTCCCTCTCTTCCTCGGGGGGGGCGGTCGGGCTTCATGGTTTGACGGGCTCACGGGCGGCCGGGCGCCGGATCCCGGGCTGCTGCTCCCGGATTCGGCTTTTCCCGGACGGCGGGGCCGATGTGAGACGCCCGGCCGCGGGTGGTGGGGCGTTGCGTCGTGTCTCGGCGGCGGCCCCCCACTCGGTATGAAGCTCGGCCATCCGGCCGGACGACGTGCGGCGGTCGGGCTTGAAACGAGCACGGCGAATGGACGGCGGCGTGCGGGCGACGCCGCTACCTCCTGAGGCGTCCTCTGATCCTCTACCGGGCGCTTCCCGCACACCGCTGGCCGCCGCGCACCCCTCGTCCGCCGCGGAGAGCTGGTGGCTTTTGAGGACGTGAAGATCTTTGGTGACCATCGTCGCCGCGCCGCGAGGTGAATGGCTCCACGGCGCTCGGCGGCGCTCGCGCTGTCGGTCTGCCCCGGCCGTCGCGGCGAAATCCGCGGCTCCGCTGACGTAACGGCGGCGGCCGGCGCGCCGGTCGGCGCGCTCCCATCGTCGCACGGCGAGTCCGAACGGCTCGCGGCGCGTGGCGGCGGCGGCGCCCACGGCGGCGCCCTCCCATCGTCGCGGGCGAAGTCCGTGCGGCTCAGCGACACGTGGCGGCGACCGGCGCTTTTGGTTCGCACCTCCCGCGTCATGGCGAGTCCGATCGACTCCGTGGCTTTTGGCGGCGCACCACAACCGGCGACCACGTCGGCGGCGGGTTACGGCGGGCCAGCGGCCAGCCCGACTACTACGGGCGATGGCGGTGTTACGCGCTGAAAGGCGTCACGAAGATCCTCTTGCTTGCCGCTCCCCCGGCCCGCCGGCTCAACTCCACAACACAAGACTTCGGGTGAAAGCTTTGCCAAGCTGCGGTGTGAGCTTGGCTCACGATGGTGGCGCTATCACGTCATCCACATCCCCGGAGGCATCGTCGAAGAGTTCTTGTGTTCTGGCGTTGTATTTCTCTTTTGTTTTTTTTTGTGCTTGGGTGTTGTCTTGTATGGTTTTAGTCCGGTTTTCCAGAATTAACCTGGACGACGGGGTTTCCTCCGTTCCCTAAAAAGCGAGACTTTTTTTTTTGATCAAGTAGGTGGGGAAGCTCTCCCCCGAATAAGTTATCAAAAAAAAAAAAAAAAACTCTTTAGGCGGCATTCTCGTATGCTCTCCGGATATTGGGGCTGTTCCCGGCTTCAAATCTATTCGAACTCAACATCTCTCGTCATGCGGTAGACCGTGGCAAATCTTCGGGAATACATCCGGAAATTCACGCACCAATTGGAATATCCTTTACTTCCTTGATCAAGTAGCACAAACTCTCTCAACAAATCCTCTTAGGAATAGGAAGTTGAATAAGAAGTTGAGAACTGCTATCGGGTATATTTACCTTTATTGTTCTATTCAACACATCGATGACAGCCCCATCTTGATACATCCAATTCATACCGGGATCACATCTATATCCCGATCCTTTAAAATTATCATGTTCGTGGGGAAAATCATGCCCACCTAGCCTTATAGGTACATGATGTACCATTTCTCTAGTACACATACGTCCCCCGTGAATGTATATGTAAATCTTCTTTTGTTTCCCCAATTAATATTTCATGCTTCACAACAAATGTTCTATTGATAAAGGTATGTGATGCACTAGAATCAAACAATGTAACTCGGCAGGGGTGATTGGCAACGGGAAACATACCCATCATAACGGGCTCTCCCCGCGGGTATGTCATCAACACTAGTGTAGAATACCCGGCCCGCTTCTTTTCAATCTTTCCCTTCGAGCATTCGATTATTATTCTTGTTCTCACATTGCGGCCGACTTCCGTAAGCTACCCGATAACCCGGGTTATACCTTCGAGGATTGGGGCATTCTCGAGAATAATGACCAGGTTTTCCACAATTATAACAAAATGGGAGTGTGACCTTGTGGAGTAGGGTTACGAATGACAGGGGGCATTCGGCCGATGTGGGTAAGGAAGAGCTGCGGCCAGGTCGGACAAATGACCTAGCTGTCTAGGGTCGGAACTGTGGTGGACGATAGGGAGGACGAAAATGATTAATGGGATGGTAAATCACTCTCGACGTTTTGAATTACCACGGAATGTCCGGAGGGTATATTTTTCTTTTTCTTTTCTTCCTTTTGCTCATATTCCATAAGGACACGATTCTTTTCCTCACAAGATATTGCCATGTTTACCACATCATGATAAGAATCCGCATCACGGATATTCATCATAGCATGAAGCTTTGGATGGAGGCCTCGGATGAACCATTCCTTCTTCTTTTCATCCTCGAATTCACATGTTCTCGTGGGCATACTTGTGACAGTGATTAAACTTGCCAACATACTGGAGTACCGAGTCTTCTCCTTGCTTCAAAGCTAAGAACTCATCTAGCTTCTTGGCCATAACCCCTTTTGGAATGAAATGAGCACGAAAGGCATGCTTAAATTCATCCCAAGTGATTTGATGTCCAAAGCAGGCTGCTCAGCTTTAAAATTGTTCCACCAAGCTCCGGCAGTATTCCGAAGCTGTTGTGCAGCAAAGAGGGGCTTCTGATGATCCGTACAAGTCATTAACTCAAACTTTTGCTCCATAGCACGAAGCCAATCATTTGCCTCTAACGGCTCATCAGCCCTACTAAAGATTGGAGGTTTTGTGCCAAGAAAATATGGATAAGAAGTTTCATCTTCATCATCATGTCGGCCCCTATTGCCACAACGATTGTTATTCTGATTTTGTTGAGCCATTTCTCGCACCAACCGAGAATTTTCTGTGGTAGCCCGAAGCAACATACGAGAATTTTCTCGCGAGAAGTCCGGACTAAGGCGCAATAGCCTCGGCCAAATTGATCGAATCGGTGGAGGATCGGGCATAGCAGCCCTTGAACTACTAGCATTTGATTGAGGCATCCGTTACAAACAAAACCGACTTTTTATTCATTAACTCCCATACGACTTCTTAAAAACTACAAGAAACAAGCCAAACAGGGTCACTTATTTATTTTACAATCCTCGCATTAGGCGACCATCCCGTAGATAGGGAAGATTGGATTAAAGGATGGATCGGGGAGATTAGCAGGTTAGCAAGCATAGGATTGATATACCTAACCCAAACCACAATTAAGGGGAAAGTGATTAATATGTTAATTAAGCATGATGCATGAATCGAACTTACGAAACTATCGTAAAACGAAACTTATTATATAGGGCAATATAACATGTTACTCCACTACAAAACATTTGAATTATAAGAAGGGATTTACAAATTGATTTAAGATGAGTTATAAGCAATTTGGACCAAATTAAGAGTTTAAATTAATTTGACTCAAATCATTTTGAAGTTTTGCAAAATAATACTACAAGAATCGGTAATGATCATTGCTCGGTACCAACCGTAATGTAACCTCCTAAATTACAGGGGCCCACATGTACTTATCATTGTCATTAAGACCTCGATCTTTATACACGAGTTCCCAATAATCTAGAAAGTGCTATTAATCTTCCCGAACAGGATCTCATTAACAAGCCACTCCAAAGATATTACAACATTTTATTCAAAATATATCGAGTAACAAATGGAAGGATTACATAACCATAATTTTACAAACCATTTGTTCAAAACAAACTTAAGTAGTAATATTACAATCCGAAATTTTATTGGAGTAACATTATACATATAAAACACTGACAACCCTGCCCGAGGGTTCAACTCTACTCGTCATCTTCCTCCCCGTACACCGTCATGCGGCGGGGACCAAAACAAGCCTCGCTCATGACCTGCTCCCCGCAACAAGGGTCAAAGAACCCCGAAAGTACGGGAGTACTCAACAAGACTTACCCGACCAAGAAAGAGAAGAAGACTCGAGAATGCGGGTTTAGGGGAATCAAGGTAAAGCTTAGCAAGAATCAAGAATTCTTTTGCCGAAAAGCTTACTAAAAGTGAATCCTTACTTTCAATGTTTTTAATTCATATTAGTAACTCATATACTCTAGGTTTTCCTACTCTAGAGCAAACATTTCTTTCATAGGCCAACTTTCTTTCCTCAAAACCATATTCCATCATTTACTACGAAGACGGTGCGAGGATCAAGTCTCCTTTTCTCGTGGAGCAAACGCCGATTCGAACCGCTTAAAACCCAAATGGGGATACCTCACCACACGACATATGTAGAACTTAAACTTGCATATGTCAACCCTCACTCGGACCGTCCAAAACGGGACCGCGTCCTACGCCACCCGAGAGTACCGTACACCTCCAATCCGGGACTTTAACCCACGAGGGTAACATGTACTCCCGCCATCTCTCCACTCCCGGTCTTGCGGTTGTATGCGTTCCCGATTTGGCTCACCTCCGAGATCTCGGGCTTACTCGTATATGTGGCTAGTATAACAAATTCTTGATCCAAGGGCCAATCAACGAAAGGTCCTTAACCGACACAGACGGGACAAGCACAACCAGGCAACCCTGTCGGCTTAACCACCAAAGACACAACCCGGGTCCCGTCTGGTCTCAAGTTAAACTCTACACCTCATTATTCTTCCAAAAAGGTACCATATTCATAAATTAAACACTTTGATGAAAAAGCTTAACTAAATAAGCGGGGCTAAGCATCACTAAGCATTTTTGAAATAAAACAAAGTTAACAAGGATGGTATTGCAATAAACAAGGATGGTAATGCAAAGAATTAGGTTATCTCTCAACTCCTAATTACTTAATGCAACATATCATAAACATAAGTTTAAAAGCTTTGTAAAATACAAGGAAGGGTTTAAATGTATCCGGGGCTTGCCTTCGTTGACTGGCGGGACTCGGGGTCAACACCACAACTATAGAAATCCTCTCCAACGAACAAACCCTCCTCGGCAAGAATCGGCTCGGCTTTTTAACAATCTCGGTCTCGTTCACTACATGAAATAATGTATGCTTCAACATGATGGAATTTAAATATGATGCTCAACCGATGCATGAAATGATAACAACTTGAGTATAACTTTCCTTCACGATAAAGTTGCAACCCAACAAAACCAACTTGTTGAACTACTCTAAAGATATCATCACCATTGCCTAAGGAGTTCTCAAGGACCACTTGATTATGATATGATCCAAGATTCACAAAACAACCCAAAAGTCACACAAAAACCTAAATTATTTGACACTAAAACCAATTTTAAACCACATGAAATAATAGGACTTAAGATAGAAAATAATTTAAACATTTCAAAACGACTCCAAACTTTTTATACAAGTAGAACATATCATAAAAACAGTACCAAATAAATTTTTATGATTTTTGAATAAATATATAATTTTCTAAAAATCATGGAAGATGCATTTTTCAATTAAAATTTGTATTTTTAAAACATGCAAGAACTACTCAAAATCTAAGTTTCAAATTTTTCATATGTAAACATACTCATAAGAAGACTCTACAAAAATTTTCAGAATTTTTTGAGACCATTTTCAAATTCCTATGAAAATTACAAAACCGCATTACACTATTCACATTTGAAGAAAAAGCGAAAAACAAAAGAAAAAGGAAAACTAGCCTTCGGGCGAAACCGCCCGACTCGGGCCCACGCGTTAGCAGGCGGCCCCGTGCCAGTTGGCGAGGCGGCCCGGTGGTTAGCCCCGCGCTGACCCGCGGCGGCGCCCGGCTTTGCCGGCCGTTTCGCCCGGCGGCGACCTCGCCCGGCGACGAGACCTACCTCTACGCGCTCCCCACAGCCCCGCATCCCAAGGCACCCCAAACCTAAACCCTAACGCACCGCGGCACCTTGCCGGCGACCATGGCGGACGCGTGGCGGCGGCGGACGGACGAGACGCCGTCGGGCGTTTCCGGCGACGATGAGCACGCCAACACCTAAAGCACACCTAGGCGATCATTTCCGCTCACCTAATCGAACTAAAGCGGCACCCTAGCTAGATCGCGCTTCGACGCGGCGGAGCGGCCATGGCGAGCTTCGTCGGCATCGGCGTTCCGGCGACCCGGCGCGGTAGCGTTCGAAATAAAGGCGTTACGGCTACTCTAGACCTCGTGGAACACGATGCTCACGTTGGTTTGCGAGAAGACGGAGCGGAGCGGGTCGTCGGCGGTGATGCGTGGCAACGGCGGCAAACTCCGGTGGCAAGGTTGGTGTTCCGCGGCTCTGGCGGGGGCAATGGCAAAACGGTCGAGCCGGCCGCGTGATCAAGACAACTAGGTGAAGCTAGATGGCAAGATGGTTCTCCACGATTCTCACCGGAGCAAATGGGCGACGACGAGGTGGTGCGCGGCGGCGCGGTTGCCGCGGCGAGACGACGGCGGCGTGCGGGCGACTCGGTCGATGGGAAACGACGCGAAGCTAGCTCAAACGGGCGCCGCGAACGGTTGCGAAACACGATGGAAAGATCAATTTGATGAATTTGAGCTCGAGAACGCCGGCAATGGAAAGGGGGCGGAGGTGGTTACCGGCGGGGCGGTGGAGGAGAAAGAAAATCGACGACGGCGTCGGCGTCCGAAGTTTTATAGGGCAAGGGATACATGGACAGGTGGATGGCGATGTCGCGAAGGTCTCCAAATAGTCGGCGGCAGCGAGGATGGACGGCGGCGCGAGGCGAGCCACGGCGGCGGGCGGCGACGATGGCGGCATGGGCTGCCATGCCGACATCGTAGCACTCAAAACCATAATTCTGAATTTGATCAAATTCTCCCAAAATTTGAACTGAACTCAAAAATCTCCAAAAAGCAACTTGACTTAATTTTTCAAGATGTACAATTTTCTCAATTGGAAGATTTTCAAATTCGGCCTCGAAATATGACTTTTTGAAATGGGGTCAAAAGGGACAAATTTAAATTCAAAATTACTTTTAAAATTACTCAAAAACTTGAAAAACTTTGTACATATCTTTTATTCATCAAGAAAAGATCTACAAACTAGCTTTTTGGAAATTTTTGCAAATTTTGCTTAGATTTTGAATTATGGACAAGGGGGTAAAGAAGGGTTTGGAAATTAGGGTTTTTCGAATTCAAATCAAGGTAGAATTTGATCAAATTTTGTACTAGCAAACTATAACCATGAAAACATTCATCCACACCAACAATTTGGATCAAACACATGTGATCAAAATAAAAGCACCCTAACCCCTAAGCACAACATTTTTCCCGAAATATAAACTTATTTTAAATTGAATGCATTTCAAATTTCCTAAGCATGCATGCTTTGCGATGATCATGATGATATGGCAAAATTTTTAGTTGATTAACACCGGGGTGTTACAAAGACCGCCTCCTTGGTGGCGCCCGGGAGCGTCGGTGTTCTCATCGGCCCGTGGCGCCCATGTGTGGAACGTCCGTGGTTGCCAATGTCGAGGTTGGTCTGCGAGGATGTCGCCGTGGTTGATGTCCTTGTAGTCGCTGTCGATGGTAGGCATGGTGAAGACGTAGTCGACATCGAGGAAACATCATTGACGTTGGCATCCTTGAGGACGTCGTTGCCGCTCATGGTGCCCATGGTAGCGTCCTTGTCGTTGTCGACGTCGTCGATGCCGCCAAAGATTGTGGCTAGCGGCGTTAATGGCGATGTCGGGGATGTCGTTGGACGCACGTATGGGTGTCGTTGTTCTCATAGATGATGCGGGGTCGAAGACGTCTTGGTTGACGACGTCGGCGACATCGTTGGAGCACGGTGACAGAGGTAGAAGCTCCTTGTTGAATGGGAGAGACTTGCCCGGTGACTATGGAGCGTGTGATGTCCCGGTCGTCCGGTTGTTGGCGATGTTGCTCATGGCGGCATTGTGTCCGTGATGTCGTGGACGCCGAGGTTGAGATTGGCGATGTCGAAGATCGGCGTCGGCGGCGTCGTTGAGTCGCCCTTGTTGGCACTCGGATGTTCCCAATGTCAAGGATGATGTTGGTAGTGACCGGGAACTTATCTCGTGCCATTGCGATGGCCGTAAGACGTTGGCCTAGTTGGGTAGGCTTTTAGTCGAACACCGGTGGACGTCGGTGGTAGCCGCCGGTTCGGATCCGACCGGAGAGCAGCGGCGGGGCGCCCATGGGGTAGGCGTGCTCGTTGCTTGCAGCGTCGATCATCTTGGAGGGGGGTGACGTGGCGGGCGGCGTCACCGTCGGGGCGCCAAAGCGAGGGACGTCGTCGGTGGTGGTTGGGGTGGCGTCGTAGGCGCCGTCGTCGGACAGCAAGGCCGCGTGCTTGCGGTGTTCTTCTTTATCGTGGCCACCGGTCGTCGTGGATGTCGGGAGCGGCCATGGCGCGGCGGCGTTGTTGGCGGCGCCCGGCCGCGTGTCGTCGTTATGCGTCGTCGGGGCGGGCTGTTCATCAATTTCTCAAGGAAGGCGTTGAACATGGCCTCGATTTTCCTCCAGTCCTCACGAAAATCCCAAATCCCCATCTAGAGCTTGGCGATGTTGTGGTTGTCCATCGGATCTTGGCGTTG
Source organism: Hyparrhenia diplandra (assembly GCA_015847255.1). Taxonomy (NCBI): domain Eukaryota; kingdom Viridiplantae; phylum Streptophyta; class Magnoliopsida; order Poales; family Poaceae; genus Hyparrhenia; species Hyparrhenia diplandra. Next base: position 497,890 of record JADLZK010005176.1, on the reverse strand, counting down.
ATGATGGTCGGAAGCCATCGGTGGTGGGAATCGCCCCGGTCTCCGGATACCAATTTGGCCGATTCGCTAAATTGGGCCGGAATCGACATCCGATTCTTTGAACGCCGGCGATCTTGACGGGCGATGGAGGTGACGCCGGCTATGGTGATGATGACGATTGGCGGCGAAGTTGACGTAGATTGATGACGATCGCGAGGTAGTAGAGAGGAAGAAGAAGGGGAGGAAGAAGAGGGACGACAAACTTGGTGGAGGAGACGACGACGGGGCGACGCAAGCGCCACAGCCGCCGGCGCTGTGGCGCGAGGGCGCCCTCCCCGGCGGCGGTGGTGGCGTCGGTGCACATGCTTGAGAGGGAAGGGAGAGAGAGCCCGAGAGCCTAGAGCTGGGGAGTTACCCCTTTAATTTATTTCTTTCTTAAGATCCAACTGGCTACATGCCCCTTGTATTTATAGTCCGAGGGGACTTGTATTCTAAGCAAACTCTACGAGGTTTCCTTATAGATTGGAATACCTCTCTTACAAGCAACCTATTTATTCCCTATTTTATTCCTTAAATATTCCTTACTTAATAGCGAAGCAACTATTTATTCCTATTTTATTCCTATATTTATTCTTTAAATATTCCTTACTTAATTGTGAAGCAACCGACGGCGTGGCGCTGCGATTACGGACGGCGGCGGCGCGGCGGGGAGGCGCGCGCGCCCGACTTTTTGCCTCCCCGGGCGGCGTTTCCCCTTGTTGGGACCTATTCCGCGATCTCTTTACGGATCATGACACAATCACAAATTGTGCAAATTGGACGCAAAAAGGCCCATGCCAAATTGTCTTTTGCATCAACGCCGTGGTTTTTAAAATAATTTTCATTAAGGATATATACTCCTATGCATGACAGGCTACCCCCCGTGGGGGTCGATGGACCCCCTTGAACCCCCGTGGCTCGCCACGCCTGGAGGACACGGCGCCGGGGCCACGGAACGGACACGACGCAAGGCCCGCGGCCGATGGATACTCCGAACCGAGGATGTGTTTAGTTGGTGAAATATTTTAGGTTCGGTTAGTGTACTACTTTTTGTTTGTATTTTGTAATTATTTTCCTACCATTAACTAATTGAACCGGCTGCCCGAGGCCGGGAGGCGTCCGGTCGTCGCAGACGGCAAGCAGGTGTTGCGGCGTGCGGCCTCTCAGCGGCGGGCGCACCGCACCCGTTGCTGTCCATTGCTGTAGTAGGTTGTATTGCGCTGTATCCCATCCTTCGAGTGGCCATCCACTGATTGGCTTACTTTCCGTCACTACTACAAAAACTTACTGTAAGAACGCCCCCCTTTTGCATTAGGGGCGGTTCGTTTTACGAGCCGCCCCCCAAACGGTAAATACCAAACGAGCCGCCCTATAGTGACTACATTTAGGGGCGGCTGGTGTTACGAGCCGCCCCTACTATTATTAGGGGCGGTTCAATCACCAGTCGCCCCTAATGTAGTCCCAAGAAAGAGGGGCGGCTCTATATTGAGCCCCTACAAAGGAGATCCCTAATTTTGAAACTTGACACTAAAAATTAAAATTTTGTAAACGATCTCGGATGGAAAAACTTTGTACATATGAAATGTAGATCTCGAAAAGTTATGAAACTTTGTAGTTGACGACTTTTTATTTTGAAATCATCTAGTCATGCAAAAGTCATGTTCAAATGTCTCAAATTTGAAATTCGAAATTGTGAAACGACCTCGAATAGAAAAACTTTCTACATATGAAATGTAGATCTCGAAAAGTTATGAAATTTTGTAGTTGACGACTTTTTTTATTTTGAAAACATCTAGGCATTCAAAAGTTGTGTTGAAATGTCTCAAATTTGAAATTCAAATTTAAATAAACGACCTCGGATGAAAAAACTTTGTACATATGAAATGTAGATCTCGAAAAGTTATGAAACTTTGTAGTTGACGACTTTTAGTTTGAATCCATTTAGTGCCTCAAATAGTCAATTTACACTCTGGATTTGTATAATATGTGGGGGAGCGAATGGGATATGGGACACATGTGAGTGTGTAGTGTAGTGGTAGGGAGGGTCGCGCAGGCGCACGAGGTCGTGACTTGATAAAAATGTTTTGGTATTTATTCTTGAATTTTGAAATCGCGTTTTGGTACAGTTTCTTGTAGGGGGCGGCTCATCTTGCAAAAACAACTATAGAAACGGTAGATTAGGGCGGTTTCACGAAAACCACCCCTACAGAGCCTTTTGAGCCGCCCTATGGAACCGATGTGTAGTAGTGCGTTACGTTACATGTGGCTCCTGCCCGCCGGTGAAGAATACCAGTCGCAACGAATTTAACAATACTGCCATTACGTTACTTTCCGTTACGTTACATGTGGCTCCTGCCCGCCGGTGAAGAATACCAGTCGCAACGAATTTAACAATACTGCCATTACGTTACTTTCCGTTATGACAGAGGGCAGAGGGAGGCGCAGGCCGCACCAGCACCGGCTGACTCCCTAGCCCTCCTATATATCGTCCAGCCTCCAGATGGGATATCCATCCAAAGTGTCCAACCGTCTTGTCAAAAGAAAAAAAAGTGTCCAACCGAGCAGCTACAGGGCGCAATTCAGGCGCAGCCACATCACGTAATGTTTCCCCCGTGTTCATGCTTAATGTTCTGGCTTTCTGTATTTCACTCATTCAGTAGTCGACGCATGCATATCTTCCCGTATTTTTCAGTAATCTTCTGCCGATTTCGCCTCGTTCGCTTTTCTGGCGTGTTTTTCCCCGGCCCTCATATATATTTTTCCTGCCTTTTCCCGTCCTTTTAAACGCTGTATGCAGTACTGTTGATGATGATCCTCGCTCTGTACTTGTCTGCTCGCCCGTGTACAGGAACACAGCACAGGCATCAGTTCCAAGTGCAATTCGCTGAACGTGAACAATGGCCTACGCGCCTCTGAACGCCCACCCGGAGCTAAACGCTGTGCCCGTCGATCACGTTCAGCGCCGTCGCCTCAACGCCGGCCGCATCTTAGTTGCCGCCGGCTGGCTCGTCCTCACCTACACCGTCAGCAGCAACCGCGCCGCTAACGCCGCGCACGCGCTCGTCGGGCTCGCGCTCCTGCTTCTCGGTGTCTTCGTCATCATGCTGTCCCTAGCTGGTCGCCATCCAGCGAACTAGCTCCTGATCTGGCACGACGACAGGTTAGTACTGCTACCGTTGCATGGGCTCGGGCACACCCTGTGCTTGTGTTGTATTGTATTGTACGGTTTGCTCTGTGTGTTAGATTGAGTTGCCCTGCTTTCATGCTGCTTGGGGCTGCCCTGCGCGCAGACGTCGCGTTGTTGGGCTTGTATCGTATATTGTATAATCTTTTTTTCCAACAATATACTGTACTGTATAATCCTTTGAATAAATCTTGTAATACAGTCGTCGTGGGCATGTGTCTCGATATTAAACGGTTAAACCTCTTCGATGGGGTTCAATTCGTCCAGTTCTCTGCGTGCTCACTCCATCCAAAAAAAGTGATAATCATTTAACCAAAATCAGTTTCTCAAATAGCGACGGTCGTTGGATGATCGGATCCCTCGCAATACCATCCAATCCGCTTGGATCGGGCTGAAACAACCCTAATAGGATTTTGACATAAAAATGTCACGCTTATCAAACTCCAACACTCTGATTATTAATAAGTATTGTATGGGATTCACTGATTTGATGCCTTTGTTGTGGTACCCCAAATGATCGTGAGCTGTTCATTTTTTTATCGGACAGTCACGATGAACTAGGTAATAGATAAAATGTATATTTATTTATTTATTATTCTATAGAATAGGATAAATAAGGATGGTTTTAGATACTAAAAATATTTTTTCTTGATCATCTTTTTTCCCCTTCAAGGCGCTATGGCAGCCATCCCTTTTTGTAATTTTTTTTTCTCTTTTGCAGATGCTAGGAGTATTAGTGTATTATATTTTAACATCAACAATCATTTCACAAATACCCCCAATTAATACCACTAGATAGATAGATAGCATGACGTACGCTATCACAACAATGTATGATTGCTCTACAAATTCTGAATTATTGTACCATTAATTCAGCTTTAGCGTAATTTTACTATAACAGAACTTTATATATGCGTGCAACCATATATCTTATGTACGTACAATAAAATCCAGAATTTAGACTATTCATATATCTAGCTGGAGGGTCATTTGGCACGGCAACTTCGCGCAGTGTTCTAGTGTTTCTTGGTGGTCCGGGTGACCCATGAATCCGTAGTACTCCTGGGTCCGGGCTGGTCCTGGCTACCAGGCCGGTGTCGGGGAGCAGATTCACGGCCGGAGAAGCAGTCGCAGGTAGCCTAGCGGTTTCCGCACTCCAAAGCGAACCGTGTCCTCAGAGTCAGACAAGGGGCCCCACCAGCTACCAGCCGGAGACTTTACAACATGCGACCAGGCCGGATCGATGATGCACTCATCCAAGGTCACACTAGCAATGCCTAATGGCGAACGCGCTGTGGAGACGCCCGTCGCGCGAGAGCCGCTGCTGCAGCACCAGCACCAGCCCGTCGACGCCGGCGGCGCGGTAGGTTCCCGTGGCTACCGACCGCGGGTTTCTTGTACGTACCTAACGTTCAGCTCCGGGATGTCGACACTGCACCGGTGCTGGCCGGACCGGGGCGACGCCGCGTTCGTCGTCTCTGCATACTTGGACCTGCTCCTCCTCTTCTACCGCGCTCACGTACGTTCCTCTTCTCGTACAAGGTGGCCGCCGTCGCGGCGGTCGTCTGGCTCATGGGCCGCGCCACCATCTCCGGTGGGTTCCTCGCTTTCTTCTGCGTTCAGAAGAAGACGTGAGCCGTCGGGGATCCCCACGACCAACCATCTTCCCAATTGTTCCGTCCATCCACAACTGTGGGACGCGCCTAGGTCTACGGTGTAACCTACCGTTGCTTGTGGCCGGCGGAAACTAGCAAGCCAGGCAGGCACTCGTGCGCACTGCAAGCCGTGGCACGTACGGGCCAGCAAGGACCAAGGATCGATACACGAAGGAAACCTCGACGAGCTCCCATCCGAGCAGGTCCTTGTCATGAGCGCATAGCGCCGAAGAACTCTCAACCAGGTTCTTGGTGGTCCACCATAGCTTAAGCGTTGATATCTTTTTCTTTGAAAATGAGCGTTGATATCTTGCGCACTGTCCTCGGAAAAACCCGGAACGTTTCGAGCGCAGGACACGGTAAAGAACTGATGCTTGAAACGTTGGATCCGATAGGAGTGGATAAGAATATGGTTGAACGTTCATAGACCAAGGGCCCCCTCGGGTAAGAGCAGCGATCTGCATGAATTTTTTAAAAAATGATTTTTACTACTTTCTAAAACTAAAAATTAATTAAATATTTATTTCACCTATTATCTCTTAGAAAGTAATATATAATACTAGTCATCCGATCTAATTAAATAGACGGCTCACAATCAATTGAGAGTACTGTAGCAAATCTCCGTATATATAGAGGGAGATGGACAAAAATTGACAAAGATGCTAAAAAATGAAGGCCAAAAAGCTCTATCGCTTTGTTGTTGGGTGCGTTCTTTTCGGGCTATGAAAAACGAATTGATCGATGAAGGATAGGAAGGATAGGGGGAGAGAGAATCGAACGCACGTGCTGGATTCCAGTGAGGACAAATTTGTGGTGAAGTCATGGGGAGCGACCTCGAGTCTACGGTCAATTTGGTTTGGCTGCGCTGCGGGAAAGAATTAAATTGGCCACCCGGCAGAAAATTAAAGCAGAGGGACGGACAAAGAAATAGCCTGCTTAGCTAGCTAGCTAAAAGACACCGTCTACCTTACATAAGCTACACCTCTCTTGGATGCAGCCGTGGCGATGATGGATCCTATGTTATTTCCCAGAGTCAATCGACCCAATCCTTAGCTTAGGCTTCTCAAATATAGTTCATTCAACTTGGATTCGCACTTCAAATGAACTACTACCTCTAAGGAATATAACTATGGGATGCACACTGGTCAAAACAGTTCATGTTTGCCCAAATTTATATATATTTTAATTAGAATTTACTCTCTCCGTCCCGTCCCAAAAATAGATTGTTTTCCGAGAAATTAATCTTTTTAAAGTTTGATCAATTATATATGAAATAATATTTAAATTTATAATACATAATTAGTATCATTAGATAGATCGTTGAATATATTTTCCTCATAGACTTGTTTAGAGATATAAATGTTCCACGTACTTTCTACAAACGTAGTCAAAAGTTAATTTTATTGTATTTATTTATCCTATAACTAACCTAATTTTATTTATTTATAGTATGAATGTTTGCACTTTTTTATATAAATTTGGTCAAAGTTTCATCTATTTAACTTATCGAAAAACGAGAATTGCATTCTTTTGTGGACGAAGGCCGAAGGGAGTACCTGAAAACATTAAAGGACCCAAGTGATCATATTTCAAGATTTATGAACTCAGATAAAAAAATATGGAACATTTTATTGGGACCTAGATAGATAAAAAATCTGCATGTGTGTGTTTGGTGCATTTCACTTTTATTTTCGGAAAAAAATCAGCGAGGACAGTTATTTTTTTTAGCATCGCAGTCCAGGGTATCTGTTGTAGATTCACGACAAGCGTGTCTGTTCATACGCTTGCATCCAAGTCCAACGCTTTAGTAGTGTTTTTCTATGCATCCAAGTCCAACGCTTACTACCGTGGGCATCTGTTGTAGATCACGACAAGCGTTATGACACCCTTGTGCTGAATCCATGTACATATACGCGTTGTGCTGAATCCATGTACATATACGCGTGGATGGCAAAAGGCCTTTCCACGCTCGCGAATGACGTGACAGGCCGCCTGCGACCGGAATTCGCCCTTTTCCGGCGGCGGGGACCAGGGCCTGCCGGGCGGACGAACGGAGGATCGGGACCTCGGGTCCGTGCCGCACCCAGCAGCAGCAGGAGCATCATCTTGTACGACTGACGTGCCACCACCGGTGGCGGTGGGCACACGCTTCACCACCCTTCACTCTTGGCACTTCGTGTACATAGCGAATCTTCGAGGAAACCTCCGGTGCTTTTGGAAGTGACCTGGTGTGAATTTGGAGTATACCGTTTCGGAAGGGCGTTGTCCTTTTCTTTTATTTTATTTTATTTTATTTTCTTTTCTTTTCGGATGCGTTTTCTTGAATATATTCAAAGCCACGTTTAGTTGGCTAAAATTTCTAAGGCTGAATTTTAGCAAATTGAGGGTTAGAAATATTAGCAATTGCAAAAGTTAAAATATTAGCAAATTCTGGCAACATCCCATTCTATGCATTCAATGAAGGTGGTCAATGACAGATTTACCCCCAACTACACATTCCAAACCATGGCATGTTGCCGGTTGCATGCCATGCATGCTTCTGCATGCAACAGTAAACAACCCTAAATATGTTGATCCACATTATTACAAACATTATTACAGACCTCAAAAATGTCATTGTACATGAATAAAAACATTATTGTCATCTACAAGCTGTTTTTTTTATTACAGACCGATTCAAATAAGCACACCAAAACTGGAATAAAACTAAACAATAAGGCAGAACGCCCATCACACAAACAATACTACAAGTTCTCAGCACACAAATGGAAATAAAAGTCCTCGGGACCTATTGAACAGGTGGTCGGCAATGTAATCACGGAACTCATTCATCGCTTGAACATCTTCTTAATCAGGGGCATCAACAGCCAGTGGTGATCATGAGAAGCTTCTGGCGGCACAAAATGAATATGTTGATCCACCACCGCAAAGTCACTATCGGCCGCACCACTAAGTCTTATGAAGTTATGCAAAGCCATACAAGCAACTATTATGTGTGTTTGTGTTTTAGCCGGATAAGGAGGGATTCCATAATACAATATGTGCCACTTCATTTTCAACACGCCAAATGCCCTTTCAATCACGTTGCGGAGAGATGAATGGGCATAATTGAAGGTCTCCTTTTTACCTCGTGGTCCCGCGACGTTTTGGTAATCTTGAATGTGGTACATCGCCCCTTGTATGGTGCGAGGTATCCTGGCCGGTTTGGGTACCCGGAGTCGACGACGTAGAACTTGCCTACAGTAGCAGTACCAGTTCCCTGTAAGTTATAGGTAGATGAATTAGAAAGGCCTAATGTAGTTCCATGTACAAATGTATACCTTCAGGAGAGTGAGGAAAGTCCTGAGAAGTAGTTGTCATGGCATGATCAAACACTCTCATATCATGCGTAGAACCCGCCCATCCAAAATAGGACAAATGTAAACAACATGTCGAAGTCACAAGTCGCCATGACATTTTGTGTTGTCGTGCCCTTGCGATTCATGTGCTTTGGTAAATTTGTCTTGCGGTACTATGCGGTGAATGTGACTGCCATCTATAGCGCCTATGCAGTCCTTGAATTCAGGGAAGAACCGGGCACTCATGACTCTAGGATACATTGTTGTAAATTCTGGGTCTCTAGGTCTATGACATGCTTGTGGGTTTGCAATCTCAAGTGTTGAATTTGGATATATTGTCAAATATGTGGTTCAACATAGACATGATAACCCTCTCTTGAGGTGTGAAGAGGCTTGTCTTTGGTTCAAACCGAATTACATGTATGGCAAGCTATCCAAATCTGGCCAAATTTGAAAACTAATCTTTCCAATATCAAAAGAACCCGATCAATCCTTTTATGTCAATTGTTGACAAAGGGGAGAGATTAGTACATAAAGATTAGAAGGGGATAAAATTTTTTGAAGCACACAAGTAGGGGGAGAAAGCTCATAAGACCATTGTTGCATTTGTTTGTGCACTAACATATGACTTGCTCTTGCACATGTATTTAAATTCCATATATACATGCTTGTGTGGTGTATGCTAGTGGTACCTTGATTGATGATTGGTCATCTAGCATGCTTAGGTGGTATCTAGATATTTTGATTTCCGCTCTAAATTCAAGTACCCATGCTTATATTATGATCTCACGAGGTACTTTGAGTTTTTGATGAAATATCTAGTTATCCATGATGCTTGTATGGTGAGAAAGGCGCAACTCGATTGGTATCACGCTTTAAAGGTCCATTCTTTCACCTTAAGCATCATTTTTGGTAACATGGCTCACTCCCTAATTTCAATATTCATACATGTATGCAAAGCCTATACCAAACTCTAGGCATACATGTAGGGGGAGCTCATGCTACCAAAAACCGAACTTATGATGTTTGTCCAATCCTATGATTGTAAGCAAAATGCTTGGACAACCATGATAAGTTCAAAAATCCTTAATCATAAAATCTTTATGCGGGTTGTCACCAGTTACCAAAAAGGGGAGATTGAAGATCTCTAGATTGGCTTTGGCTAATTAGAGACATCCTTAGGACTAATCTCTCTATGCTAAGTGTTTGCTTTAGTTGGAGATTGGTCAAGCCAAGGTTGGTGCATGATGGTCATGGTGGATGGATCGAGATGATTCAAATGATGATCAAGTGCATGACTTGGAGTGGATCGAAGATCAAAATGGGCTCAAGGCAAAGGTATATCATAGGGCCATTTTGATTTTACACTCAAGACACCATAGAGGGTTTGAGTGATTATAGGATCGATAAGCCGTACTATAAAGAGGGAAAAACTTTCGTGACTTATCGGTCCTCATGTGCCTCTAGGTTGAAAATCATTTGCATGCATTCTAACCTAGAGAGCTAACTCCGTACTTGATGGAAAATGTTTTTCAAAATGCTAACACATGGTGTCGGGTGTTCTTCGACGTGTTGGCAACAAGAATCAAGTGACGTAAGTCGGTTTGGAGCAAAGGCGAAGAAACGGCAACACAACGACGGAATTTCGCAGCTCGAGGCGGCCGGACGCGGTGACCGGACCCGCGACCGGAAGCATGCAGGATCGACCGGACGCACCGGCAGGTGGTTCCTGGTCAAAGAAACAGAGAACATGTTTTTCGTGGTCGTTCTCGGGGAGTAACCGGGACGCATGCACGGACTTCGTGGACGGACGCATGTTTGCTGACCGACGCATGCGCAGGGGATTCTATTTTTGGGCAGGTTGGGGTTGTCGGTTCGACCAGACTCATCGGCCGGGACTCATGCATGAGTTCGGCCTGCGTCCGGCTGGTCCGCAGGAATTGCATGTTCCTCCCCAACGACTCCATTTCGTGGTGGATCCTATTTATACCCCTTTGGCCGGCTATGTGAGCTCTCTTGGTGATTTGAAATCAATCCTAACACCTCTAGAGCTGAGCACACTCCTGTTGGTATTTTTTTAACGCACACAGATAAATCCGCAAGCGCACGGAAAGTACCGTTGTAGCTTTCACCCGAGTATTCGGGGTATCGATTTCCACGGGAACTAGAAGTGAACTAGAAGGGATCAAAATACGTCCAAGAGATGAGGTAGAATAATATTTTTGTAGGTAGAGAGGGGTTCTCTAAGGTTTTCAAGATTACTAAATACCAAGGTTCAAAGCTTACTAAACCCTACTTACTTCGGACGGTGAACCTTTCCGATTCTCGAAAAGACGGGAAACGGAATCGGGGTCGGGCCGCCTAAAGCTCTACGAAAACACCAACACGCACGTGGTGGACTACAAAGGCCTGGTCGGAGCCGTCACCCCCGGGCTACCACAACTATTCCGTAGCATTGGGCGCAATCTCGGGTAAACTCTAGCCCGACACCATGTCTACACTAGCGAGTACGAAACTAGTTTCACGTGAAAACTAGAGCCTTCGGTTGACGGAGATCCAAAGTAAGTAAAATAAAGTAAGGACTGAATTTAGACAAATAATAATCAAGAAATTACCATAAGATAACCTGGATATTACTCACAAAAAGAAGTCGGCTCGTAGAGGTACAAAGTCGAGAAGGATCCGACAAACCCGCTCCTTCTCTTCTCTCTTTCCCTCTCCTCTATTTCCTCTTTTCTAATCTATACAACTAGGTGAAGAACACCTAGAGGGACACCACTACATTGTATATGAGATGTGAAAGTGAAGCTTGTGAAGTGTAGTGTGTTGTGAGAGGGGGATGGTGTCTCTTTATATAGGAAAAGAGAGAGGGGAATGGAGGGCTCTCCTCCTCTCTAGCCCCAAAACCGACCTTTTGACCATGCAACCGCCTCTGGATGGCGGGAAAACATTTCCCAAACGAATCTGCATCGAAAACCGGGCGGGAACCGGTCTGGAAGGCCTTGAACCGGAGCAAAACCGGAGAAGAACGCGCTGTTTTCTATTTCTGGAGAGGAATCCGGTCATCTGGGCGAGCGAACCGGCCGGTCTAGTGTTTTTCGAGCCGCGAACCGCGCCCCACAGCGCACCGCCTCCAGCGCGCGAATGCCGGGCCGCCACGTGCCCCTGCCCGGCCGAAAAACGCCCGCGCGCCTGCTCCCGCGCCCGCGCGCGCGCGGGAAATTTCTGCCGCCACGTGTACCCTCCGGAGTGGCCGCCGAAATCGAATTCGACCGCGCGCTGCGCGCGTGTGGCCCTGGAGCGGCCACGTGTCGGCTGCTGATTCGCTGTGCATGGCACTGTTTAAGCAGTGCAGTTCATCATTTCATGTGAATTCTTCTCCGTACAATATCTTTTTGATCCGAGTCCAAATATAGCAATTAGTATATCCGTTTTGATCAGCGCAACGAGCTCTATCCATCGGTGTACTCCATTTCCCCCATTTCGATACGTTTTATCTACGAAAAATTAGAAAGTCCCGCAAAACAACTAAAACATCGAAACTTCGTGGAACTCGTTAGATAAATAATATTTCATTATGATTTTATATTGAATCTTATCCTTTTATGTGCATATTTATGGCCATAAAATATGCATTAAAAAGAGCATCAACAAGCTCCCCACACTTGGCTCTTTGCTCGTCCCGAGTAAAGATTAATGACAAAGTAAGTATAAACATATCGGGTTCAAGTTATGAACCCGACATAAAGATCATCCCAAGACATACCTCATTACCGTGGGATATGTGGAGTTGAAGATCTCTTGTTTGGTTTTGGCTAATTAGTGACACCCTAAGGACTAATCTCTCAATGCTAAGTGTGTGACATGATTGGAGATTGGTCGTCTTGGGAGTTGGTGCATGGTGATCATGGAGGATGGATCGAGGTGATCCAAAAGATGATCAAGCAAACAACTCGGTGGAGTTTGGAGATCAAAGGTCCCAAGGCAAAGGTATAACCATAGGGCTTTTGATTTCACACCCAAGACACCATAGAGGGTGTGGGTGGTTATAGGATCGATAAGCCGTACTATAAAGAGGGAAAACTTTCGTACATATCGATCCTCACGTGCCTTTAGGTTCAAGTCTCATATGCATGCATTCTAACCTAAAGTGCTAACTCCGTCCTTGTCGGAAATGTTTTTAAAAATGCTAACACATGGTGTCGAGGTGTTCTTCGACGTGTGTCAAGAACAAGAAACAAGTGACGGAAGTCGGTTTGGAGCAAAGGCGAAGGAACGACGACTAAACGACTAAATTTAGCAGCTTCGTAGGCGACCGGATGCGGTGACGGACCATAACCTGAAGCATGCAAAATGACCGGGCCCGGTGGTGGAGCGCGTCTGGCGAGAGCATGTTTTTAAGTGGGTCTATTTCGGGAGTGACCGGACGCATGACCTAAGCATGCACCGGACGCACTATTCCCGACCGGAAGCATGACCGGACGCATGCACAGGGGTTCTAATTTGGGCATGTTGGGTTTGTCGGTAGTGATCGGACTCATCGACCGGACTCATGCATGAGTCCGGGTCGCGCGGCCCGGCCACCCGTAGGGAACCGCATGTTCCTCCCCAACGGCTCCATTTTTAGGTGGAGCCTATTTATACCCCCCTTGGCTGCCTCTTGCTCTCTCTCTTGGTCATTTGAATCACTCCTAACATCTTTGAGCAAGCAAGCAAGCCTCCCTCCTCTCTCATTCTTGATTTGAACTTCGTTCTTAAGAGAAGAGTTGATCCAAGTGCATTGCATCGAGTTCTTGCATCTAGAGGCACTTGGGGATCGTTGTGAGACGGTGGATTTCCCGTTTCTCTTGGAGGCACCGCTCCTAGCCGGCTTGGTGAAGTGGTGGAGGCGTTGGCAAGAAGAGGTGATTGTTTCTTGGCCACCTCCGGTTGATTTGTGAGAGGATTACGCACTCCTCGTCGGGAAGACAAAGTGCAAGGAATACATTGCTCGTGCTTTGGGTACCACACTTGTTGAGTGGTGTGTTGAGGCTAGCAAGGGCACCGCCTAGCTCAAACACCATCCTTGTGTTGGTCGGCACAACCGGAGAGTAGTTGTCGGTGTACAAGCGAACTCCGGGTGAACAAATCGACTTGTTCATTTTCTCATTGTGTGGATCATCACCTTCGAGTGATTGATTGGTTTTCTTCTTCCCGGTGATTGGTTGACATCCTCTACAAGGCGGTATAACAAGCTTCTCACTCTTGCATTACTTTCCTAGTTTACTTTGAGTAGAGAGCTAGCTTTGCCTTGAGTAGTTGTTCTTGCTAGCATTAGCATAAGGATCATATTAGGATTGTTCATTAGCTAGAGTAGTGACATAGACTTTGTGTGGACTAGAGATCATAGAAATATTTAGGTTTGTCACTAGAAGGCTTGCTTGACCATTAGAGCTAGTGCAAACCGCTTTACGCCGTGTTTTGTTCTAACCGGTTTGTTAAGTTGAGCTTGTAGAAAATTTTTATAGGCTATTCACCCCCCCTCTAGCCATCTAGGACCTTACAGGAGTGTCTAACATATATTCTTGGGCGGTTGAGAAATGGAACGGCTTTGGAACAAAGTCATCCTATTTTCACATCTTAGTAACTCGGAGTTTTTTTTTGAAATAAAGCATAGTTCACATGTACTCCTCAAATGGTACTCTCAGTCACTCAATGGTGTATGTTTCCTCACCAAGGCATTTCAGAGCATTGCCTTCTTTCTTTTCCTAATTCTAAAAGGCTTATGTGGATCTCAGGTAGGAAAAATTTTGTTGGCATACTTGTATTGCATATTTTGCTGGGTCAAACAATGGATCCATGGAGAAAAATGTCATACAATCAAATCAAGATGTGCAAGTGTGTGGATATATGCACTAGTAGAAATATGATCATCCATGACGATTTTCTCGTGACGTTGCACACTTTGGTCACAGAAGAATATGTCTTCAATGACGAAATGTCTATTTTCGTCATAAGTGTGAGGTGACGAAGTTTTGGCTTGAATATTAGTGACGATACTGAAAATAAGGTCATAGAACACTTAAAGGAGGTCGTCATAGATTATGTTTTGGTATGTCGGGCGGTTTGAATACTAGACCTCTAGTATAAATGGCTAGTGTATCCATTTGTGTTCTAATGGGGCGCTCTACCTTTTTTTATATATTAATTTAAAAGTAATAATTAGGTGTAAAACAAACACTATTGAAAAAAATGTGTGGCACATACGGTTTGAACCTAGAAACTTTGGAACAAAATGTGGCGCCTTAACCACTGGGATACACATGGTTTTGTGTCAGGTTTCAATTATGTTATCAATTTAATATTTTATTCCTCATTTAACCGGAACAAAGAAAAAAAAAAAAATCCATATTGCGCTAGGATCGAACCGTAGACCTCTTGGTCTAGAGTGTGAAGTCCTACCTACCACCAGACTATTGACACTTTTGTGTTACTCTTTGCTTATTCAGCTAGTTTAACATTGTATTGCTCATTTTACCAGGAAGAAAGAAAATAGCAAAAAACCTATCACATGCAAGGATCGAACCTGAGACCTTTAACTATACAAAGTTCGATCCTACCACCAGGCCATTCCACATTTTGTGATTCAAGTGGTTATTTTTTTATTTTTTTAACGTTATTTACGTACATGTTCCAAGTATGAAATCCCAGAATTGAGCATACGTGGAAAATCAAGAACATGTATGTAAACAACAGTTGCTATTTTATTTTTCGAGGGGAGGCAGTTGCTAATGAAATTGTCATTGTATGTAAACAGCGATGGAGAGTTCATTGGTCCAACTTTAACAATGAATAGCACATTAGAGAGCTTTTAGCAATGGACAGTTCAACGGTATAAAGACCTTTTAGCAAACAACCCATCAAGCTCAATTTAACAAGATTAAAAAAACCCTTGAATATCTAAAATTTAGGATGACATACAAAAAAGATCACAGAAGCCATACAGTGATCATTTATCTGAAATGTACATATATATATTTCATGGATATAGAATAGTTCCAAGACTACAAGCACTAAGCATATCAACACAGGAACAACCTAGGAGAACCTACCATCCTTGTAGTGCTTCACCTGTCAAGGACTTTGAACTAGCAGGGGTCGGCAACCGGTCATAAGAGAAGTCTGATACACGTACAAGCAAGTCTGCAAAAGTAAATGTGTTTGTCATAGAGACATAGACTAATACTTTTGAAAACAAAAATTGAACCACATAATTTTTTTAGGAGTAAATTGCATCTAGAGTACAACAACTATACATGTGGGTGCAAATTACCCCAGCAACTTGTAATCTGCTCTATCAGGGATAATAACTTGTTGTATTGGTGCATAGCTGGTCCAAAAATCAATCGCTTGCGTTCTTGGCCGTATGGGATACGATCAGACTCGTATATGGCTTGTGCAGCAGGGATACGGCTCGTCAACACACGTACACGGCTTGTCACCACGTATACAGCTCGGCTCGTGCTCGCAGCAGTCCATGACTCTCGCAGGATAGATATACATGGAAGCCCACGATATCCTTAAAACGAGGAGCACGACCTTGCCGTGCATAGCTCGCGCGGCGCCGGCGGCACGACCGAACTGACGTCAAGATCAACACGAAGTAGAGCACGATGTCCCTTTAACAAGGCATCGCGCGCTGCGGCGGATCATCACAGGTGGCCGCGAGCAACGGAGCGTTGTCGCCGAGAACCCGGCGCTACTTGCAGCTGCTTGCAAAGCTGAGACCCTGGCTAGGACAGCCCCAGATCTCGTCCATGACTCGTGTGCGTATATGATGACGACGTGCACAAGCTCTAGCTGTGGGTACATCGTATTGCAAAAGCCATGTACGTGTCAGCTCGAGCTGCTATGCACGACCAGGCCATGAGAGCACGAACCGTGTACGTGCGTCGACGAGCCGTATCCCTGCTGCACGAGCCATATATACGAGTCTGATCGTATCCCATACGGCCAAGAACGCCAAAGATTGGTTTTTGGACCGTCTTTGCACCAATACAACAAGTTATTACCCCTGACAGAGCAGATTACAAGTTGTTGGGGTAATTTGCACCCACACATATAGTTGTTGTACTCTAGATACAATTTACTCTTTTTTTAGTTCAGCTAACTTTCATGGGTGGAGGCAATATATTGGACAGGAAGTGTGATACTATGAATTGCAAACTAATACAGAGACATATTTTAAAAGGATCAACTAACTGGAATATTTTAGCCATATCACCATCAACATCCATCAGCATTAACCAAAAGCATCGCAGCAAGCAATTGGAGGTTAATTTGGCTATTTGATATTTGACAAGGCTAATTAAAAAACCAGACAGGTTTAGATCAATAAGAAATTGGAGGTTTAATACTAGCATGCAACATTGTAAGATCCTGAATCTAAATAATGATGTAGCATTAGTTTGTTACACAGATACTAACACAATGAGAGCATCTGGATAATAAGCGGTGCAGTGTTGCATAATCTCTATTTGTGCCAGATAAAGAACATATTTTCTAATTAATATATAAAAGACCACAATACTTTTGCAGTAAATTTCCAGCTTAGTAGAGGCAATGAAACTAACCTTTTACCATGTCGATTTCCAGCTTCTTGAATACCTGGATCCTTATTATATATTAGTATCAACAAATGTCACAAACAACTCGTTTTTAAATCCTATGAAACAGCAGATCTGGCAAGGGTTGAAAATTATTGAAATTGGGAAACGAGATGCTAACCAGGGCTGCAGCTGCTCTGTTCCCGTGTTCCTGTTCCCTGACCCTGAGTTCCTTCCTGTTCGCGTTTCTCCTGCTCATGCAGCCGAGCGGGGTCTTGGGCAGTGGCGCTGGGCAGCGGGCGGGCAGCCGGCGACCGGTCAACCGCCTGCAGACCGAATGGGCGGGCGAACCGGCAAGGGGCGGAGCGCAGGGCGGAGGCCGGAGGGATAGTGCGCGATGCCCCCCGCCAGCCCGGCGGGAGACGGCAGACTATGGTTTTATGTGCCGGAGATGCTGGTGGCAGGCGGTGGGTGGCGGCGGGCCGGCGGCCGGACTGGGATTTGGCTCGCGAGTGGCGAAGATGGGATGCGATCGCAGAGGAGATGGAATCGATGAAAGAGCGGAGGGGTTATGTGACGGGTGGTGGGCAATTTTTCCCGCCCTTCTTTTTTTTCGCGGTCGCGCATGCCCGCGCGCATTTTTATTTCCGCCGGTTGATTTTTGCAGAAGAGCATTTTACAGGATTTTGCAAAATCTACAGTACATCATAAAATATAAAAATTTAGACGAATTTGAATTTGTGAAACATCTCTTCAATTTAGTTTGCATAAAGAATACAGCAAAATCCGTGTACTGGTGTATTGAATCATATGCAATAAAATTTATTTAATTGGGAACTGTATATATGTCCTATTTTGGACTGCAACGTGATTTTACCCATTTCTAGTTAAAACATAATAATTTTGTGAAAATTGTTGTATCAAATAGAAGCTCATCCAAACTTCATCACATAAACTTAGTAGAAATAGCTAATTTAGTTGCTTCACTAGTTTCGCTAGACTAGAGTAATGTTAGCCTCTTTGTTTGATTAAGTGTTCTAGTAGCTGTTCGAGGCATTCTACTAGGCTTGTGTAGAAGGCTTGCATTGAGTGAATTAGGCAAGACATTGTAATACATATTCTAACTCTTTTATATTTTAGATATAAATTCTGTAGAATAATAATTTTCAGAAATACTAAATTCTATCATCTCATAAAGCTTTCAAATGATTTCGACAAAGTGGTCCACATCTCTCACACAATGTCCCACATCTCTCACACATGTTAAATCGCTAGGTTAGAGATGCTAATGCTAGTGTGATATTTGTAATACCACTTTCTCAAAATCATCTCAAACTTTTTAGGGGCATTTATGGAGCCAAACTATAGTGTGTGTGCATTTGTGCAATTTTTAGACCAAGTTTACCTATTACTGCAATTATTTGTTGATTTACTCAACAAAAAATGTTAAAAATACCCTAATGTAGCTAAACAAATCTAAAAATTTACAAGGACATCTCCTATTAGTGTACAATCTTGACAAAAAAATTTAAGTCAATTCAGAGATAGTGTTGATGCACATCCTCACAATGGCCCACATCGCTCGCACATATGTCCTAGTCAAAAGGTGAGAGATGCTCACGCTAGTGTGATATGTGTAGTACCACTTTCTCCAAATCATCTCAAACTTTTTTTGGGGTGTTTATGGAGCCAAACTATTGTGTTGTGTGCATTTGTGCAATTTTTAGATCAAGTTTACCTATTACTGTAATTATTTGTTGATTTTCTCAACAAAAAATATTAAAATACCCTAATATAGCTAAAAAAATCTAAAAATGTGCAGGGACGCATCCTTTTAGTGTAGAATCTTGACAAAAAAAAATTGAGTTGATTCAGAGAAAGTGTTGATGCACATCCTCATAATGGCCCACATCTCTCACACATATCCTAGTTAAAAGGTGAGAGATGCTCATGCTAGTGTATGGTATTAGTGCATGAGTTATCAATTATCTTGAAATGTGTTGATTTTTTTTTCTAAATGATTTTAAAATGATTTTATCATGCTAGTGTATGGCTGTGTATGCTAGTCTTTCTCCCTCATACTAACTCGAAATGTGTTGATTTTTTTAAATGATTTTAAAACCATCCTGTAAAAATTTCAAATGATTTCGATAAAGTGGACTATATATTCTTTACAACTAGAAACATTTCTCACTTAGTCATATAAAAAAAGAAAAAAACAGAAAAAGAAAAATAGAAAACAGAAAGAAAAAAGCAAAAGAAAAAAAGCCCCATGAGAGCCGGCCCACTACTCCACCCCACCACTCCACGCATTTAACCCTATCTCCCTCCCACACGCCGCCATAGCCCCCGCACAACTGCATCGCGCCTCCCTAGCCCCGAGTCATGGTCGCCCTGACGGCGGATCTCGCCTCTCGCTCCCTCACGAGGGTGTTTAGGGCGGATCCGGCCTCCCTCTGCATCATCGACGGCGAGGGCTCACCAGTCCTCCACCACGACGCCTGTTCCTCACCGAGCCAGGAAGGAGCAGGGGCGGCGTCGCGCCGAGCCAGGAAGGAGCAGGGGTGCCACCTCTTGGGCGCTGGGACGGGGAACGGAGATGAGCACAGCCGCGCTAGGATTGGAAGGAGCAGGCTGCCGGAGCTGGGAAGGCCTCGTGTGCCGGGGCTATGAAGACCACTACGCCATTGGTGCTTCTAGGCGGGTGCAGCTCACGGATGGGAATGGAGGTTTGCAGCAAGTACAGAAATCGAGGTTTGCAGCTCTCACCAAATCCTCCACTCGATGGGTACGACAAGAAAAAACTAACGAGATTGTTGACCTCCTTTCGGAATTACTAAAATTTATTTATTATTCTTCTCTCGAATGGATTTGGAGATGGAGGCACCTAGCAATCGTGAGGACTAGAAACTGGAGTGGTGATTAATCAGGTACTGTCATCGGTTTTAGGGGTTCCTGTCGTTGGAATTGCTTGCAAGGTTTTTGATAAAATGCTTGTTTTCTATTAGAGATCAGAATTCCAGGTCTTGGCGTGGCTACCAGGACCAGAAGCTACTACGGGCTTCAGCTGCGTGGTGCCCCGCAAGTACCGTGAGTTGTGGTAACAAGTCAGTTAGAAACAAGCATGTTGCTGTGGTCACCATTGAGTTGACAACATGTCTGTTGGTAATGCTGTTCCGGCAGACAAGACTTTCTTTTTGAGTCCAAGTAAATCAAAGAATCAAGTTATCTGAAATTATTCTGAACTCGTGGTCTTTTTTTTCTTTTCCTTTTCTAATTGCTTTAATATTTAGTCTGGGAAAAGATGAAGTGTTCTAGGAGGACTAATATATGTCTACACCAGCTTGCTTTGTGATGTTTTAACAAAATGGATGTCTGATCAATTTTATTATGCAAACAGTTAATAGGCTCAAGTGCAATTCTGTTACCTTTGACTCTAGGCTACATTTAGCTTTTATTTTCTAGGCTACACAAAGTTGTGTTATAGCTCTGTTGATAACTTGTGCATTTCTTTACAGATCAATTTCAGATTGTACCCTGGTTCCTTTTTAGTTCATTTGTTTTACATGGGCTACATGTAGCCTTGTCCGTCTGGTATCTTCAATCCCTTTCTCTCGTTCTCTTTTCAGTTCCTTTTGTTATTCATGCTTCCATCAAGCGTAGAACTACATGTGCAGATTTACATCATCCCTCCATCCACTTATATAAAGTGTATTTTATCTAAAAAAAACGTTCCTAAGGTTTGACTAACAACTATGTCAAATTATATGCTTGGCTAGTGTACAGAAGTTATATCTACGTATGCATATTTTAATATGCTTCTGATATGGTTCTGATCCTATAGCAATTAATGTATAACATAAAAGAAATTAAAGGTTAGAGTTGCTTCTCAAATTATTTTGTACCAAAATATGCCTGCAATGTTCTTTTGATGGATTACTGTTGCATTGCTTCCTGCCACATGGACACTTGGATCAATTTTAGTGGCAGGGAAGATTTGTTCTGATCATATTTTCTTGGAATTTTGATAGGACCTTCTGAGGCGAGACATCACTAGGTGGCACTGTCCCTTCGATCATGGCTAACCTACTGTCCAATTATAGGTATGAGATAGTGCTCTAGTTTTCTAAAATCCTAGGAGTGCACAGCCGTTAGTTCATGTGCAAATCCTAATAATGCACAAACTGTTTAGTTATTGCCTTATTGACTGTTATATAGGATAGCATATTACATTTTGTTTGATGTCAGTGATTTCTAATTATTTACCAATGTGATTAATGCCATGTGATGTTCAAGGCTATGCGATACTTTTAATTGGTTTCCGTATTCTCAGTCACAAACTTTTATTAATTGCATTGAAACTAAATTATATATAAAAGCAGACCACTGATCCTTTATTGCTTTATTTTTCGCAGGGATAAAGATCTGCATCTACCCTCTGATGGCCATAGAGTCACTTTATCATCTCAGTTCCATGATACAAGTTGCTATCGTTAGAAGCCCATAATTCTTAGTGTATGTATATGGGATGTAATAGTACATACTTGGGCTGCAATAGATGTTTCTGTCTTTGAAATGAGTACAATTTTTGTGGAGCGCTGGAATACTGGATCTATTTATTTATGGAATTTTATTTGATCATTTCAATATTATTTGCAAATAGTAATGAAACCATATGCATCACTGTGATGAAATTGATGTCTTTAGTGACGGATATATAATTATTGCTGTGACGAATTGGTAACTACATCCGTGACGAAAATGAAAACCAATAATAGCTCGCACGTGGCGGACCAAAATGAGCCACGTCAGCATCCACGTCTTTGCCACATCACCGCCATGTCATCAGCCACAAACGGCGTTAAACGGCGGCTTATGACGAACACGTGACGAATGTAAATCGTCACTGATCGTTAACGGCGCCGTTAACGGCGTCGTCTAGAATGCCGATAGTTAGTCGATAATGACGAAAACGATGGTTCTTCCATGACTAAAAGGCATCGTCATAGATCGAAAGTACATCCATGACGACTCGTTATTTGTCATCGAATGGAGGCACATCCGTGACGAAAATATACATTTCGTCACCGATGACCAAATGTGACGCTTACCTCGATGGCGATATGAATTTCGTCAAAAACTCGTCACAGATGCTTTTGGGTGACGATTTTGGCACTTTCGGTGACCAATGGCGAACGTCACCAATGAGAACATCCCTAGTAGTGATGGTGGCTATCCTATTTCTACTATGCTCCTTGAAATATCTCTCTCTTTGTTAAGACTTTGGAGAAAATATTTGTGAGAACATGGGCTATCTTTTTATTCTCATCTTTTGTTTCTTTTTTCTTTTTTTTTTTAATAGAGAGGCGGGCATCTAAGTACCCATTGTTTTATTTCTGACACTTGTCCTTTTTTTTTTCTCTCTATATTTTTTTTTCTCAACTCTTTTTTTTTTTTTCATTTGATGATAGCCTTATGTCTCTTTTTTTGACAAACTTTTGAGAGGGAGATATGAACAAGTGTTTGGAGCATTTATTTTGAAAGAAATCTAACCAATATTTTTTTGTTCTCTCCCATTGTAGGAGTAGAATATTTTTGGATGGATCTAAGTGGAAGGCATGTTTTTGCGCCTACTCCTAGTGTAGGAGTAGTGCATATATTAGGTGGCGCGTGTACGTGATCTTGATTTAAGAGCATGATTAATTTCTCAGCGCGGGTCAACAAAGTTTGACAAATCTCAATACAAAAACAAGTAGCATATGTAGAAGGTTTTCAAATTGTACCATGATATATTTGGCCTTGATAGGAATTTCTCACCATTGAGGAGTGTGTGAAACTATGGTTTTCAGCATTTTTATAAAACAAAAATTCTCCAAGTACTTGAATGGAAAAGGTTGGATTCCCATGCTAGAACCATATCTCACTTCACAACAACTTAGGCAATATATTTTTCCTATATATATTTTTCCCACAAGCACTAAGGATATGTAAGGAATAAAATTTATGCAGGCCAAACTCAAAGAGGTATATTCATATTTACTTTCAAATTTTAAATCTATGTGTGGAATTTGGTTCTTTTTAAAGTTTGCAGGTTTAAACAAGCATAGAACCAGGGGAGCATGCATATGAACAGGTGGGAAGGAAGTGTTCAAACCAAATTTTTTTGTATTCTCCTCCACCAGCTCATGATGTGGTTTAGTGCATTCTGTTCTTCAATGGGATGTTGCACTCCCCCCACTTCTTTGGAGCCATATCTAGTTTTATTCAGAGGCAAAGACAAGTGAAAATAACAAGGACTCTTCTCGTGGAAAAACACCAGAGAGCCGAAGATTTATTTGACTAACACATTATTCTAAATTCTATATGAAATTTTATTAATTATTTTTTTAACAAGATTGATCATTAGATTGGATCATTAAATTGCAAGCATTCAATCGAGTCGGTTTCATTTTATGGTTCAAGAAAAAAAAAACTTTTAAATGATGGCCATTTACCTTGAGTACATTACCTTCATCGCCTTGGAGTGTGATGGCACCATGTGACGAAGGCTCGACACCGTGATTGGCCTTCTGAGTTACTCTGAAGTTTTTTCTTGGACAAAGAGTTTCACCCCTGAGTTAAACATCTAGATCTTATCTCTAGGTGCAAGCTCTTTGTGTCATCTCTTTGTTTTTCGTAAATGTTAGTGATAGAGGATACCGGAAGGGTGGCACCATGTTTTTTTTCTCAGCATGTTCATCCAAGCTTTCATTTGAACTCAAGCAAGACTAAGGTAAAGTTTGCATTATAAATGTAGTCTTGATTTATCTCCAGCATTGATTACTTCTCATTGTTCATGAAAATAATTACTCTAAGTTCATTAACCAAGCTTCAACACCATGTCAAATTTTGATTAAAGAAGGTCATTTTAACCTAAGCATCATGCTTAATTTAAAAACCTATAGATGTATCGTAATGCGATTGCATCCAAACTAGAGCATATGACATAAACATGGGAAGCATTTTTTTATATTGTCATGGAGATAATTATGAGTTGGTGAACGTTACCTTTGCATTACCCGAGTGTACTTTACCAGCAGTATGTGGATGGAGTTTTGAAGTTGCTGCAATGGTTGATTTTTTTGTACATGATCCAACTCAGGCAATCATCAAGGCTTTGACCCACACACATTTATGGTGTGCATGGATCATTAAGCTTTGATTGTAGCAAAGGTTTAGAAAAGGATAATCCTCCTTCACTCTTCCCTTTTTTCTATGTGATCAAGGTTCATTCAAAGATCACAAAAATGAACTTTGATTTACCTCCGTTATGAATTTGTCTCAAAGACTCACCCTTATGGAATTGTGAAATTTCTACTTTGGGGTTAGTCCAGGCATACAACCAAAGTCTATACTAGCTATTTTGGTTCAGCAATCAAACTTGACTCCATATCTAATTTGATTAAGGTAGGCTTTTTAACCTAAGCACCATGCTTAATTTAAGAAGCCTATGGAAATATGATATCAATACTTCCAAACCAAACATACTAACATAGATAAAGGTAGCATATTAATGATAAACATGAGATTGATTCAAACGGATGTGTGAACATTGAATGATGAATTGGAGA
The DNA here is from genome assembly GCA_015847255.1 of Hyparrhenia diplandra. Classification (NCBI taxonomy): domain Eukaryota; kingdom Viridiplantae; phylum Streptophyta; class Magnoliopsida; order Poales; family Poaceae; genus Hyparrhenia; species Hyparrhenia diplandra. Next base: position 473,500 of record JADLZK010005176.1, on the reverse strand, counting down.
ACCATTTTGTTTTTACATGCAAGGTAGTGCTACGGGGTGGATGATCAATAAATTTAAACAAACATGCCATGGTTTTGAAAAACAATGAACTGAGTGATGTGCATGCAATCTAGGCTTTAGCTTTTGCTCGTAGCATTGACCATCAAGCGAAATCATCATACAAATTGGCGAAGCCAACATACGATGTCGAGATGGTACCGTTTAACATCCAACTACTACGAAGCTAGACTAGGAGCATCAAATAGACGGACAACAATAAAATTGTCATCTACCTAGACTAGGCATGGCGCCCGAATATACAGCTCAAAGACTAGGAGCCACCCAATGAAAGCACCGGATAAATGATAAAACAAGCAAATATGCAATGGTGAAAATAAATTTTGAAAATAAAATAAATTTTTTGGGTTTGTTCTTTTACCTGATCAACTTACCTCTCACAATTTATGATTGAATTGTGAGTGATGCAATGTAGTCGTTCCGTCACATATCAAGGTCTTGTTTCCTTTTGACGGTGACCTCTCTCTTCATCTGCATAGAGTTAGTGTGCACATATATACTCCTATCTATGTGATGGCGGGGTGATGATTTGATTATGCAAGAATGATTAGGCACCCTGGGCTCGTAATATTATTTTTTTTATATATATTTTTTAATCTTTTTTATCATAATAAATTATTTATGACTTAAGAATAATGAGCATGGCATAGGTGTGAAACAAGGTAGAGAAACCAAAGCAAAAATGAATGAAGCATGTCATGAGATGTTTTGAGTTGTTCACCCCCACACTTGAATTTTGCATGACACAAATTCAAGTTTGTATGGTGACACTCTCGTCGAACGTGCTTCATTGCTAAATGATGTTTGATTGGTTTTACCTTGTGCTTCGACTCTTCGTTCTTTTTGTTCTTAAGCTCATATTCAAAGGTCATGTTATTAATGAAATTATTTATGAAAGTAAAAGGATGATTTTTTTTTTGTATGTTTTTTATTGAGGAAATTATAAAATATCGGGTTATCTCCCGAAAGTGCTTTGTTTAAAGATGAAAGCTCATCCTAGGGAAACCTTTTGAAATTGAAACCAATGTTGGTGATGCGGTTTCCCCTCCAACACCAACCTTTGTTGTTGATTTATAGAACTCATGCCAAGACACCACGAAATTTGCCAAATTTGTGATAGACAATAGCATCTACAACACTCTTTCAAAATTTTAATGAATAGAGAGAATGAAGGGGGTTGTAGATCATGCTAGTCATGGCTGAGATCAACTTGTGAGATTTGTTTTTCATATAAGCATCAAATGGATGGGACAATTAAGGAATAACTTCCATGCTTATTAATGAAATTTCTTGTTTCGGGGGAGCACTTTTTTTATGATCATGTGACTACTCCACAAAACATGGATATGTCATTTTTACCGTGGAGTTTGTTTCAAATTCTCCCCGAGATCCGAAATGGATTTTTGATGAGACAATGAGTGTGGGCATAGAGGGTATAGAAATGTTTTCTAAATGAATTGATCCACCCTCGATGTGTTGTGAGTGTTTTTAATGTCTCATCAAGGAATTCGAGGCATATGATGATGTTGAATTGGGAAAAATCATCATCAACAAAAAGGTCATCCTCGAATTCGAAGGGGCATGCAAAAGGACTGGATTCCTCATCCCACAAAGTGTGATAGCATGTTCACTTAATAGGAGGGCCCTCAACAAACAAATTATGGGAAGGATTTGAAAGAATTTCAAATTTGGCTGTAGGTGCCTCCTCTCATTGTTCGGGGCTTGACTCTATTGTTTCTATGGGAAACTCATCATGGATATTGATGTGAAGGGTGCTTTCAAGGATTTTCTCTAGAATGGCTTTCCCCTCACTAATGGATTTATGCACGAACGAGCCTCCCAAAGATCGATCAAGTTGGAGAGCAGCCTCTTTGCTAAGACCAAAATGGAAGTGATTAACTAGGATGTGGTCAGGCAAAGAAATGTTTGTGCTAGTATTTTCTAAGATTTGTGAACTTAGCCCTAGCTGCTTGTAGAGTCTCCTTCTCTATGTTTTTTTTTCAGAATTTAAGATTTTTTTTTGAAGGGTTGCTCCCGAAACCATGGCTATAAAAGCAGGGTGAAGCTCATAGCCATTTATAAATATGTGAAGTGGATGGTGGTGGAGGCTCCAACAAATCACCCTTTGGAGCCGAAGATTTAAAAATTGGAGTCGAATTCATGTGGTTGGTGATGGTGGTGAGGTGTATAAAATAAAAATAAAAAGGGATACACGGACGACTTGGTTCGATTCTAGAACAGCTATCGTTCCCGAAGAACGGCGCCAGAAAGCTTGTTGGTATTTTTTTAACGCACACAGATAAATCCGCAAGCGCACGGAAAGTACCGTTGTAGCTTTTACCCGGAGTATTCAGGGTATCGATTTCCACGGGGAACTAGAAGTGAACTAGAAGGGATCAAGTACGTCCAAGAGATGAGGTAGAATAATATTTTTGTAGGTAGAGAGGGGTTCTCTAAGGTTTTCTGAAGATTACTAAATACCAAGGTTCAGGCTTACTAAACCCTACTTACTTCGGAGCAAATGGAACCTTTCCGATTCTCGAAAAGACTGGAAAACGGTAATCGGGGTCGGGCCGCCTAAAGCTCTACGAAAAAAAACACCAACACGTGCGTGGTGGACTACAAAAGCCCTGTCGGAGCTGTCACCCCGGGGCTACCACAACTATTCCGTAGCATTGGGCGCAATCTCGGGTAAACTCTAGCCTGCACACCATGTCTACACTAGCGAGTACGAAACTAGTTTCACGTGAAAACTAGAGCCTTCTATTGAACGGAGATCCAAATAAGTAAAATAAAGTAAGGACTGAATTTAGACAAATAATAATCAAGAAATTACCATAAGATAACCTGGATATTACTCACAAAGAAGTCGGCTCCGTAGAGGTACAAAGTCGAGAAGGATCCGACAAACCCGGCTCCTTCTCTTCTCTCTTCCCTCTCCTCTATTTCCTCTTTTCTAATCTATACAACTAGGTGAAGAACACCTAGAGGGACACCACTACATTGTATATGAGATGTGAAAGTGAAGCTTGTGAAGTGTAGTGTGTTGTGAGAGGGGGATGGTGTCTCTTTATATAGGAAAAGAGAGAGGGGAATGGAGGGCTCTCCTCCTCTCTAGCCCCAAAACCGACCTTTTGACCATGCAACCGCCTCTGGATGGCGGGAAAACATTTCCCAAACGAATCTGCATCGAAAACCGGGCGGGAACCGGTCTGGAAGGCCTTGAACCGGAGCAAAACCGGAGAAGAACGCGCTGTTTTCTATTTCTGGAGAGGAATCCGGTCATCTGGGCGAGCGAACCGGCCGGTCTAGTGTTTTTTCGAGCCGCGAACCGCGCCCCACAGCGCACCGCCTCCAGCGCGCGAATGCCGGGCCGCCACGTGCCCCTGCCCGGCCGAAAAAACGCCCGCGCGCCTGCTCCCGCGCCCGCGCGCGCGCGGGAAATTTCTGCCGCCACGTGTACCCTCCGGAGTGGCCGCCGAAATCGAATTCGACCGCGCGCTGCGTCGCGCGCGCGCCCGCGCGTGGGGCCCTGGAGCGGCCACGTGTCGGCTGCTGATTCGCTGTGCATGGCACTGTTTAAGCAGTGCAGTTCATCATTTCATGTGAATTCTTCTCCGTACAATATCTTTTTGATCTGGAGTCCAAATATAGCAATTAGTATATCCGTTTTGATCAGCGCAACGAGCTCTATCCATCGGTGTACTCCATTTCCCCATTTCTGATACGTTTTATCTACGAAAAATTAGAAAGTCCTGCAAAACAACTAAAACATCGAAACTCGTGGAACTCGTTAGATAAATAATATTTCATTATGATTTTATATTGAATCTTATCCTTTTATGTGCATATTTATGGCCATAAAATATGCATTAAAAGAGCATCAACAACTCCCTCCTCCTCACTCCTCTTGCTTGTGAGCATCATTCTAGTGAGTTGAGGTGGTTCAAGTGCACTTTGCTTTGATCTTTGCATTTGGATTCTAAGCCAAACTTAGGTAGGAATCACGGTGGGCGTTCGGTAATACCGAACCGATCGGTTCGGTACCTCGGTAAACATGCAAATTCGGTTCCCGAGACAAGTGGTACCGATCGGTTCCTAGCAAAATCCGTAACCGAGGTAATTCGGTTTCGGTTCTTTCGGTTCGGTTTCGGTATTTACCGAAAGAACCGAACCTATTACAAAGAAGACAAGCATATCGAAGCAAATCGAAGCATATCGAAGCAAATTGAAGCGACGTCGCGGTCGCGGCTACCTGGGACGGCGTGCGCGCATGGCTTGGAGGCCAGGCTGCGGGCGTGAGGGTGAGGCCGCCCGGCGGTGCAAGTGGCGGATGGGCCGAGGACGGGCGTTGGTCGGCGGGCGGCGGCTCTGGAGGACCGGCGGCCGCGAGGGAGAGGGCCGGCGCGTCGGGGAGAGAGGGCCGGCGTGTCGGACTGGCGGAGAAGGAAGCGGTGGTGGTGGGGGCGGCGCGCGGGCAGCGGGCGGCTGCCGCGACTTCGCGACTCGCGAGGACGAGGGCGTCGTCGGGGGCGGCCGCCTTCGAGTGGAGTGGGAAGGGACCTAGGGTTGCCTACGGTGATGGGCCGTTGTTGGGCTTTTAGTCACTGGACCTCATATTTCCATCTGATTTCGGTTCTGATCAGTTCTTTCGGTTTACCGAGGTACGGAACCGAAAGTACCTCGGTAAATTCGGTTCCCAGGATCCTGAAACCGAATAGGAACCGAATTTTTCGGTTTCGGTTTTTTCGGTACGGTTCTCGGTTTTTTACGGTTTGGTTCGGTTTTTTAGTTTTTGTTGCCCGTGAGTGGGGTAGGAAACCCTTTCCATGAACAAAGTTAATGGGGCAACCAGTGCAAGTCGACATTCACTAAACCAAAGAAATAAGGCGTGCACCATCCTTTTGCTTATGCCGGAGTGAGCAAACACAGTTTGTACCTAGCAGATGCTTCCTTTGTTAGCCTTTTTTTTACAAACAAAAACATATATTATATTAAAGAAGCCAAGATACAAAGCAATCCTCAAACGAGGACCGTGGAACAATGAGGTCCTGCAAGCAGTAAACTAGACTACATCGTCTAAGGCACGTAAGCAGACAAATCTGCTAGTGGGGGGTATATGCGGGGCCTCGAAGATGCGTGCACCCAGATGGACTGGCCTCGCATAGCGAAGGCTTGAGTGGGTTGGCATCGAATAAAAAACATACCGACCTCCCGAAGATATTGTAGATCTTGCCGAATGTAGAAGAAACTCGAGCCAAGAACCCAGGGGAAGGCAGATTCATGGAACCAGCACCAGAGAGGAAGCTGTCCAATTCGAGGGGATGGCTGCAAAACCATAGGCTGCAAGCCCAACTGCACGACCTCCACGTCTTGATAGAGGGGCCCATAGCCACCGTCCAGGCTTGGCAGCCATGCAGACGTGGTGGATCGAAGACGGTGGATGCCCTCTGCATGATGAGCACGTTGCACTCATGGTGGCCGAGACGCAGGCGGTGGGTCCCGTATATGTGGAAAGATGTGCACGCATGGGCACCACGTTGCGATGGTGGGGCTCGAGCTACGGTGTAGTGGGACCCGCACATGTGGATGGGAGCCGGGACGGGAGGAAATTGAGGAGCTTCGCTCGGAAGTGTCGATGTCGGCGGCGCCGCACCTCCACCTTGGTCACCGGGATCGGAACCGGCTTGGTCAAGGATGGCACCGCCGCCATCGTCGTGGTCAACCCCATCTTGAAGTTGGCGTGCGCGAGGCGTGGCACGCCTCGAGGCGGGCGCCGCCCAAGGTCGCGACGCACCCGCCGCCGCGTGCTCTTGAGTCCACCAAAGACAACGTCCTCGGCGTCGGTAGAGTGGTAGGTGGAGTCGCACGACCTCCTCGTTCTGGCCTCCGCTGCCCACACCCACCGTAGGCGATGTAGGCGGCGCGAGCGAGCACCGACGGATGCGGGCCGGGCGGCGCGGAACCGCGCCCGGGAGACGATGGGGCGGAGATGTTGGCCGAGGTCCGTCCGGTGTACGGCCGCGGCGTGCGCCACCACGCGAGACCGAGGGATGGAGGAACGCGTATCTTGCGCTTGCGACGCCGGCCAAGGGCGGTGCCGGTCAGGTGGACCGTGATGGCCAACGCCAAGACGGGACTCATGTGGTACTCGAGCTAGCTTCACGAACTCCGATGAGCCCTCGAACTTCTTCGATGCGCCGAGGCTGCCGTTGTCGTTGTCGCCGACGGCGTTCACGGCGCGCCCGCGCCACGCTGCGGCTAGCGTCAGCGACGTGGTGAGGAATGCCAGGAAAGGGACCGAGGGAGTGGATCTTCCCGGCGAGCAACCGCCGGCGAAGAAGATGTCGAGGCAACGGCGGGAACACCCTGGCCCCCCAGCTTAACACCCAGCACGGCTCCCTGCGGACGCGTGTAGGCGCGGTGGTGGCTGCATCTGGTCCGCCGGTCACCATGAGGATCAGGAAGTAAAAAGCATGGCCACGGAGGCCTTATTTGGCTAGAGAGGTTGTACAAGGAGAAGGAAAGGGAGGAAGTCCGGCCCACCTCCCCTTGTCGCCGACGAGCACGCCGGCAAGAGCGGGCAGGGGGGCGGCTGTGGAGTGACGAGGAGAACGAAGAGGAGGTTGGGGAGAGTACTACAGTGAGCTTACTACACAGAGCTTCGATACCAGTGTCTGGTAATAATCTGACTAGCTCGGAACCATCAGTGGCTGGTGGGCTACAATTGTATACTGCACCATCAATGGCTGGTGGGTTGCAACGTATACGATATACGATTCAGAGTCCACCAGCCATTGATGGTGCCTAGCTAGTCAGATTATTAGCAGCACGTGTCTTTGTTTGTGTCGAGCACCCAAAACATTGTCACTGCGTCAGCATCTAAGTTGGTCTCCTTTTCAAATGTTGTCACTGTTGTGCTTTATGCGTCTTAGGCTTGAGTAACATATTAGTTGCAGATTGCACTGGTGCTATATATGTGCAGTGACGGCGAGCGTGAATGAACGTACAGGTGATGGCGCGCAACACGGGGTTGCTCCCCCTCCCTCCACTTGTTGTGTTGCCGCTTGAGGAGGTTCCTGATGTGTCTCTTCATTGTCGCTGTGTTACAAGGAATCAGTGGCTATTAATTTTGATTATCATGTGATTTAATTAATTTTGACTATCATTTATTCTAGGTAAAAAAAGTATCTAAATAGTTGCATGAATTTTCCTGACATTTTCTATGCTGCTGAATTTTTTAAAACAAAAATATCAAGTTTTGGTTGTGCATGGATTGGCACCGTTTACAGGCACACCACGTCAGCAGACGTGTAGATTAGCCCTGGAGCCGGATTAGAGAGGATTAGAATGCTTGCCAGCATGCTTGCCAAGAAAAGGCCTGCGTGCACAGATGATTCCAGTCAAGGAGGGAGCACACGGCAGAGTTACAGTTTCTAGGGGAATTTCTCGACATGCAATGTGTTGCTACTGTGCTGCTGGAAAGCGTCAATCTTCGTATTTGCCAGGAGACACCGCCGTTTTGTGCAATTTGTCCCGTGAACGCTGAGGAGAGAGAAAACTTGCAAAATGACATCCGATGCCCTGAGCCACGTTTGCTAATAGTTGGCTCCACCAGTCATTTTTTTTCCCCAACCTTCATGTACATGTCCTTGCGCGACCTGACAGTTATGGACGACGATGGCGCAGGTCACCGCCGCTTACGGGCCTGTGTACAGGCCTGTGTGTGCAGCTGTCCCGCAGGGAGCGCGCTGCCGGAGGTCACCGCCGCTCGTCGGCGCATTCTTCAAGTCGACGCAGCCCAAGGCGCAGGTCACCGCCGACATGCAGCGACGCCTCACGCCCGCACTCGCCGGATGGAAGACTCTGCAGTGCGATGCCGCCACGACGCCGCTCCGCATCTAGGATCACACCAAGACGGTACGAACGCACGCACGCCGCCCCATGCCCTTGCTTGTTTGTTCTGCTCTACTGCTCGCACCGCACATCGTCGTCATGGTTCGTTCCGGCGGCCGTCCTCCATTACCGCTGGCGGGCTGCTACGCGAGCTGGAGGGCCTACGGCGGGGCCTCGTCGTGCCGGTGTTCGACGGGCGCGGACTAGTGGTGACGTGGGATGCTCGATTTGAGCCAAGGCAAGGGCCAATCGGCCGGTTTTTCGAACGCCGCCATCACCGGAGCTTCGGTCGGCGTACACCTCGTCGCGGCCGGCCCCCGCTCAGGCCAACCCAGACCTCCATTTCGCGTGCACGTGACTCGCCTTGCCTCGCTGATGCTCTAGCACCTGCCAATCGCGCTGCTCCGGGCTCCGACGAGCCGGATCGCCGCCGTGCATCGCCATGTCGTCGTCGCCGACCTTGCGCCGTCGTCGAGTGCCTTACCGCAGCCGATTCCTTCGATTAGGGAAGGGGTTTGTGTCGCCTCATCGTCATGAAGCTCGTGCTCGCCTCGCTTGGGCCAGCCCTCGCCGGAAACAACAAGTTCACCGGAGCACCGCGCCGCTGCTCGCCGTTGTGCCTCACTGACGTCTCTAAGGTTTGTAATAGCTCGGGGTGTGTGTACCTATCGATAGGTCCTGTCGAGGGCAAGCCGCCGGTGTCCTCGGTTCGCCGGGAAACGCACTGCCGCCGAAGAACCGCCGCCGACGCGCCGCTGCATTGTTCTCTGTGTGCGACGCGCGGGCCCCAGCTGGCAGTGCCATTTATCTTTTCTATTTTCTGTTTTTTAATTTTCAGATTGGTGGGGCTCAGGGGACATCGGATGTCATTTTGCAAGTTTTCTCTCTCCTCGATTCTACGGGACAAATTGCACGAAATGACAAAATCTCTCCGGCAAATACGAAGATTGACGTTGTCCAAAGAAAGACAAATGGCAACACTTTACATGTCCCGTGGACAAATTCCCCCACTTTCTATGGTGCGCCGGTGCCACTGGTCCCTCCGCTTTTCTAAACTTTTGCTATTCCTCTTGGGTGATATCTCCACTTTTACAGACTTTTGCAATCCCTGTTGGGTGATAGCCTCTACTTTTACAAACTTGGCGCACAACTGTAGACATAAATATTAATTTCTCCAATCAAACAATGGCATCAACTTCCCATCACATCGTTTGAATTTTCGATCACATCCAATCTTTAAACACATGCATGGAATATTAAATGTAGGTAAACAAAACATCTAATTGAACAGTTTGGATGTACTTTGCGAGATAAATGTTTTGAGCTTAGTTAATTAGGCCATAGTAGGACAATATTTATCATAAAATAAACAAACGAAAAGTGCTACAGTATCAAATTCAATGCTACAGTGAAATTTTCGCAATTCTAAACACACCGACTGTCTTTAGTTCTGCAGTAATCCACACCCGCCTTGCAATGCTCCTACAACAGGAGGGATCGGGCCTATAAGTAGCGTTACACACCGTCTAAGATTTTCATTAGACAGCCAAACCAAACCCAAAGCACTTGCACGTCAGCTGCAAGCCCTGCAAACTCAAGTCTGCAATGTCAATGGCAACATTTTTTCCCGAAAAGCGTGCTTTAGCACGTATTGCATTAAGGGAAAGTAGAGTTCTTCCAAACCCCCAATGGTTGATGGCGAGATCCAAAGGTCAAAGTGGGGAACACAACACAAGGCGCCGGCTCTAATGGCGGAGCAAAGATGTTGTACTAAGGCTAAACCAATGCGCTACAAATTTGGGCGATGGCCACAAGGCCGGGTCAGGTCCCCAACGACACGGCCCCCAAACGACGAGGACGCATCGTGGGGAACTTCTCCCGCAACATATCCCTCTTGGCCGACGTGACCTCCCCTCCGAAATGCTTGGCGGAAACGCGCTTCCAGCGTCGGGTCCGGTGAGTTGGAAAAGAGCGTCCGTCGGGCGGCCTTCCAACCTGTTCAGCAAGACCCGGCGCGCTGCCGTACGGATTGGGGTCACGTTGGACGGACTTAGCGGCCAACCTGGAGCTGCATCGTAGCCCCAAGATGTCCGTTGACCTGGAGGCCCTGGAGCAACAACAAGTCGAGTAGAGGCAAATAATTTTAAATTTGAACAAATTTATATAAAATAGTAGTAATATTTGTGTCATAATATAAGTATCTTTAGATCAATCATGTAATATATTTCTATACTGCTACTACAGATACAAATATTAGTAACTTTTTGTATAAATTTAATCAAAATTAAAATTATTTGACTTTCGAAACGATTTTACATTTTTTGAGACGGAGGGAGTAACTAAACTATAATTGAATTACCTGGTGATACAACCATTGAGCTTAAAACGCTATTTCTGCTTCTGAGAAGTCGTGACAGATAAAGCTGATTCGTGTGAGCATCGGGCACTCACATGTCTTTGCATGTTCATACTTGCTTTAATTAGTTGGTCCTGTTTGCTTGTTGAACATATAGTATAGTGTTTTTCTCTCACAACGGAAAACTATTAGCCCAACAATATTGGCCAATGGAAAACGCCCAATTACTTTGAAGCTGTCGTCTCCAAGTTCCTGCTTGTCAGGAAGAATCCCGTTGCTCTCGACTGATATATCTCTGGGCAAATCTTCACCGTGCAGGCAGCGGTCGGGGCCTTGTTCTAGCCGATGCACTGTTGCTCTGCTAAACATAAACCGGGGCCTATCTCTTTTTTTTTTTTTTTGATAAAATGTATCTGTACCTATACGGGTGATGAATACGCCAATCCGTACTATAATTAGCCATGAAAAACAGATCGGATACGGACGGATATCACTCATATTATATTTGTTTTCATATTTCTATCGGATTCGACACGGATAGGGTCCGGATACACATACGGATACTGGATTGTCTCGGTTACGGATACAAATAATAAGTATCGAATATGGACTGAAACGGATTCGGAGAATGTCAAATACAAATATCTATTCGGATATTGAGTAAAAGCAACATGCTCATGGGTCATTTGCGGACGCCGTGACTACCGACCAGCCGGCGTGCCGATGGAACGAACACGCGTTGTTATTGGTATAGAATCTGTTGGGGTGCCTAGTGGCCGCGGTCGTGGGGCTATGGTGTGTGGGCATGTACATCACTACTCACTACCTTCAGTATGTGAGGCAAAGTTTTTCTCCCACATCAGCTACAGAGACTAGAGCGAAATGAGGGGTAAGACACCGCACAACGAATTGCTTTGTTCGCCGGCTCTCTTCGGATACATCCGTTTTTTTAGCGGGCGGATATATTCGATAAATTACCGAATTATCCCATATCCGGCGGATAATCATGATATCATATTTGTATTTGGTATCCGTCCTAAGATATCCGTATTTGTATCCGTATTTGAAAAAAATATATGCGGATATCCATATAACTATCCTAATTTAGTTCACGTTTGTTTGGTCGAACGGATGGTTGAATAAATATCCGTACCATTTTCATCCCTAACTATAATACATTGATATTTTGCACTCGATTAACAGGCCGTCGGCCCAGGTGGGCTTCGGCAAGCTTTCAGCCTGAGAACAAAGGAGAATGGGCCGAATTGAATTACATGAAAAGAAATAAGAAAAAAAAAAAAAAAAACTGAATGGGCTGCATTTCGATACAGATTTAGCCCATGAAAGGTTTTTTGAAGTAATTTTTGCTCGGTTGTTCTTTTCAAACATACACATATATCTACTACTCGTATTATGCAAGCTATCTACCTAGACAATGCACTATCACATGTAATTAATATCCACTAAACAAACCCTCACTAGCCATATATCTAACATGAAAGTTGTCCAACTAAACAATGCACTCATTTACAAACAATTAAAATCTATCGGCACATGCAGTTATAATGTTCATGCCATCAAGACACATAAACACAGTTATAATATTCATGTCAGCAAGACACATAAACATTTTATTGTACACGTCATCATACCACACAATCCACTAATTTTTAGTGATGCATATTATATAATATCATGTTTTTGCATACATATACATCTCCTAATCCATAGCGGTTAACATTCCAACCTATTATATTCCTTCTTCATACCCACAGTAACATGCGGGAATCCTCCTAGTATATACCTAATATTAAAAGCCAAAACTTCTCCCCTCGTCGCTCGAACAAAACAAAACTAAAGGATAAACGAGTAAAATCTACTAAAGTAACAAAAAAATAGAATTTCATCAACATCTGGATTGTTGTATATATATTATTTGTTTTTATGCTTTGTATCTTGCAAAAATGTAAGGTAAAACGACATAATAGACCCTAGATTCCCCATTTAGTCGGAGAAAAGAGAAATTGTTGTTCATGGAACATCGATAGAAAAAGCCAACTATCGGATTTGAACCGATGACCCTCGCATTATAAATGCGATGCTCTAACCTCGAGCTAAGTGGGCTTCCCTTTATTATACATCTATGGATGTCAAAGGTGTCTTTGCTCATCTATATATAGCCCTCCTGTTTTATATCACATAAATAAAGGACTTTAGGGAAACCTGGATAGTCCTAATTCAACTACTAAAAAGACCCAAAGTAAATCGTCCACAGATGGTTTTCGCCAGTGGCTCTTATGTTTCACCCGGCACTCGTTGGCTCCCTCTCAAACACGCGGTTGACCCGGACATGGCCCGCTCGCTTCACCTCGCGAGATCACACCTCCAATCACGCAACCTCCCCTCACCACGACCAATCACACTCCTCCATGCCGCAAAGCCGCACGCCTCGGCCGCCCGTGGTCATCACCCTCACGGTCGAAGTCCGCCGACCTCTGCCATCTCCACGGCCCTCCACCGCTGTTGCCGTCCCTACCACCGCCCCGACGCCGCCGTCGTCTTGCACCGGGCCCTGCCATACCGTGCCACCATTGCCACCTACGCCGTCCGCACCCGTAAGCGTCGCGGGGGCGTCCCTAAACAACACCGCATGCCCAACTGTGCGCACCAGAAGCCGGTTGTCCCGGCAAGGTTGTCCGGTCACGTCTCGCCATGGCGGGCCTCCCTGCCGAAAGATGATGCCATCACCATGGCAAGGAAGCCCAACATAGTTCGCTCGCTCCGATGACCTGCGAACAACACCAGCACCCTCGCCCGCCCTTCAGGAATCCGCCAGGCCAACAACCCGACTCGCCTTCTACCGTGACCATGTTTGTGGTTCAGTGGTGGAGCCAGAGTGTAGTTGTCGGGGTGTGCTGACCCGATAACTTGTTAAAAATAGTAGTAAAACTCCTCTTATCCACCCGCAAATCACTCTTAAAATTAAGAATCAATGCATGTTTAACCCCGTCACTCAGCCCTTGACCCCAATGAGGTAAATATCCTAGATTCGCCACTGTTGTGGTTGCAACCCTACTTGGCTTCTGTGGTTGGATGTCAGCTGAAATCTGTGACCTATGAAAATAGAGTGCAAGAGTGAGTCATTGAGAGTTCAAATGCTGACTAAAACTAATTTAGGTTCAGAAATTAGTAGCTGGAGAGGGGATTACTAGCTGGCTAGCCATAGAAATTAGTATGTACCAACTGCAGGTACTAAGAAGTCATGTTTCTAATTATTCAATTCAATACCATAGTCTGATGATTATTAGTTATAGCAATGCTCCAGCTGCCACAAAAACCTGCATGGACCATAAATGTCTGAATTTTGATCCTGTGCTGCTTTGTTAGAATGATTGGCAATTTGGTGTTGATGTGCTTCACTGTGTGACCTACACAGATCCTTCCAAGTAAAAAGAGTGTGATCAGCCTATTATATAAATTCCCAGCTCAAGATTGTGTAAATTCAGAACATAATATGAGCATATCTTTTTTTTTTCTTATATGTACACCTGAATTGTTGGATTCTGGCTTGGTCGCAGAAGCATAAAGCAAACACACGCTCTCTACATAATTTCCAATTTCCATTTTTTTTTTTTTTTTTTTACCCGGCCGCATTTTATGCGTTCCAGTCGTGCTCGTCGATCGACAGTGGTAGCGTCGCAATGAAGTGCTGCATCTCCAGGTTGAACTCGTCGTCGGTGACGGCCGATGACGGCCCCGGCGAGGGCGACCCGCCGAATGATCCGCCGAACCAATTATCCCCCCGCCTGCGGTGCCATGGAGAACATGTCGGAGATGCCCACCTCGCTCGCCGTCCTCCTCTTCGCCGGCTTCATGGTCTCTGAAATCCCATCGGTTTCCCGATGCATGCAATGCAACGACATTGTGAGATCAACGACGATCGTGTTCGTCCTATATTATTCTACTACATTTAAAATTCCAGACGACGATCGGTGGCGCCAATTTCTTTTCGATCGGTGAGCAAAAATCTGAGCGAGATCTACTGACCGAAAGTGAAGTCCCATGTCGCGCCCTCTCCCGGAGCGCCGTGCGTGTGCGTGTGCGCGTGCGAGGTGACGTCGCCGTCGTTGCCGGCGCCGGGGACGGGCAGCATCGCCCTGGATCCGGCCGGCTCGCGGTAGGAGAGCGCTGGCATGGAGGGGACCTTGACCATGCTCGGGTTGGGCCGCAGCAGCAGGTGTTCGTCGCCGATCAGCATCGACTCCAGGAGCCCGCCGCTGCCGCTGCTGGAGGTGTCGAATTGGTTCGAAGGGAGCTCCACCTTCGGCGCTCTGGCGGTGGTCGGCAGCGGCGGCAGGCCGGAAGAGACGATGCCGCATTGTCCGTTGAACGCGGCCGTGCTGCCGGCATCCTGGTGGAACGCCGCAGGCTGCTGCTGCTGGCTGCCGTCGAAGTGCTGGAACACCTGCATCTGGTTCAGGAGCGGATAATTCTGGTTGATCAGCGGCGACGGCATGGTGGGCTGCACCGCAGCGAACGGGTTGCCGGTGTCGTAGAGGAGCGGCTGCAACGGCGGCGGCTCAAGGCTGGCAAAGGCGTGGGTGTTGGCGTCGGCGTCCGCAAGCGTGTTGTGCGCGCGGAGAATCGCGATCTCCCGCTCGAGGTCCGGCGGGTAGAGCGGCTGGCCGGCGCGTTGCCGGCGCTTGAGGCGCGTGTTCCAATAGTTCTTGATCTCGTTGTCCGTCCTCCCTGGGAGCTGCAAACATATGCATGGGATGGATCAATCCATGGACAATGATGAGTTCGATCTTCACGGCCGGTCATGCATGCGTGCATGGCGGATGGTCTTAATGAATTCCACAAGAAAAGAAACTGAACAAGATGATGACAGGGGAGGACTCACGCAGGATGAGATGCGCGCCCACTTGTTGCCGTAGACGCCATGGAGGAGGAGGATGTGGCGCTGCTCGTCGGGGGAGAGGGGTCCCTTGCGGAGGTTGGGGCGGAGGTGGTTGTACCACCGGAGACGGCAGCTCTTGCCGCAGCGCTGCAGCGCCGTCTCCCGGCGCACGGCGTTCCACTTGCCCTCGCCGTGCCGCCGCACGTGGTCCGCCAGCATCTTGTCCTCCGCCTGCGTCCACGGTCCCTTCTTCAGCCCGCTGCCGCCGGCACCGCCTCCCTTCCACCTCGCCGCCGCTCCTCGCCATCGTCGTCGTTCTGTCCGCCAGCCTTAGTCGTGGCCTTCTCTCCTCCCCTCTCAGCCCCGTGAACAGGGCAGAGAGCGAGAGAGCGAGAAGACGGCGGTCACTGATCAGTTCCCTCCGGCGAATGTGCCTAGGCCGGAGTGCACCGCAGCCATGCAATGCGACGCAACCGCGCGCACAGGCGGGTTGCTGTGGGGAAGAACGGGCACGGCTGATGAAGGTTGGGGTGACGGCGATGGCCTTCCGGCCCTGGGCCGGCGGAGGGAAGGATCGAGGCCGGGGGGAGACGAAGGCTGAAAGGGAGGGCGTGGTAGTGGACTAATGGCCGGCGGCCGAGCGCGCGGGGGCGGAGAGAGTGATGAGGTGGGCGGTGGAGCTCCCGGATCGCCCCGGGAAGCGCTCGTCGCCGCACCTATTTTCGCGCGGCTTCCTATCCGTTGGCGTGCATGCCAGCATATGCGTGCTCAAACCGAGTCTTCCTCCGTGCGCTGGCATCGGCGAGATCGCCGGAGCTTCGTTCCGCCCTGTCCAGAGTCGTGTCCGTCTGGCTATGTAGGCCTACGACGATTCTCTCGCCCATTCTCTTTAGGCATCGTTCTTCTGCTGCTTCTAGATGAAATTGGAACACTATATTCATGGGAGAGTATACAATGAGGATCACCATATCTAATCTAATATATATATATATATATGTTTGTTGTTAACAATTAGTTAAAATCAGATAACGTGTAGGGACTAGGGAGTACTAAGATTTTTTTAAAAAAATAAATAAATGTTTTTTATAACAAAATAAATGCTTTTAAGATTTGTGTTTAGCCATATATTCACAAGTGATGATGAGAGGGACGGTTGAGAGAGTACAACTAGATGAGATCAAGATGTTTTTAGAGGAAAAAAAAACTTTGCTTTTAAGATTTGTGTTTAATTAGCCATAGATTCGCATAATGATGAGGCTTGGAGAGGACAATTAAATGGAGGAGATCAAAATGGTGGTATTGTGTATTATTGTTATGTTACAAACAAACAACACATATGAGGGAGTTATGTGTGAGGTAGCCAGGGGTTGATTAGGGAGGATGACAGAGAGGAAGTTCAACTAGGGATTATTAAGCCCCTCCTAAATCCCTTTATATAGTGAATTGGTAGGCATGGAATCTAAAAAAAGAAGCTAAAGTTAGAAGATGTCTGTTGTAGCTCCACCGTTAAAGCCGGTGTCATTGTATGTGTGTCTCTTTGCGATTTTAAAAAAGTTAGAAGATGTGAAACAATTTACTATAGGCCCCGCAAGGTGTGGCGACAACCGGCAAGTGGGGGCAACATGCACGACGACCTCCTACAGACAACAGCTCGATGTGGCCTCTTCCACGGGTTTCTGGGCAAAAGCTTAGCCTGGATTGCTCTAGGCCACCGACGGGAATCTCCTTCTTGAAGGCGTCATTGAAGAACCTCGTGTCTTTGCCCGCTTTGACCACCCCGCCAACTCCTTAGCACAAGACTCGGGCGAAAAGCTTGCCAAGCTCGGTGTTTGCTTGGCTCACGATGGTGGCGTCGTCATGTCATCCACCTCCCTAGAGGCATCGTTGAAGAGTTCATGTGTTCGGCGTTGCATTTTCCTTCTTTTTCTCGTTTTTTTGTGTGTCGACATGTATGGTTTTAGTCCGTTTTTTTAAAATTAACCGGACGACCAGGAGTTTCTTTCCGTTCCCTAAAAACGAGGACTTTTTTTAATGAAAGTAGGTGGGGAAGCTCTCTCCCCTAACCCCAACGGTTTTCAAAAAAAAAAAAAAAAAAAATCCGCACTTGGTTACAACTTGGTTAAGGATTGACTATACTACAAGAATTAGTTAAACTTCTTTTTATAGGATGATAATTTGTTAAGTACTTTTGTTTTTTTGTTTTTACTAGCAAAATTGCCCGTGCGTTGCTACGGGTGAATAATATATTGTAAAAAACTTGGAGCAATAAATATTCTCTACACATAAAGATATAGCTCAAGAGCATTTGTACCTATGCAAATGTGTCTGTTGCTGCATATGCTAGGATGCATTAGTACTGGACTAAGAAACACATCCTAGTGGTAAAAACGATAGATAGACATTCAAATTCAAGGATAACACATGTGCTCAGGGGAGCATCCTTTGGAGCAATAAATGTTCAGAGATGATATGCAAGGATGGGAACGATACCTTTTCTCTCTATACATGTTCTTTTAGTTGAGCGGCCTCCTCGTCCATGGGCTCATCAAGGTTTTGATCTAGTTCCCATCCACACAACTATTAACTCTCTCACTGCAACTTTATGTACAGAAAACAAACCTTCGGTGAAAAAACAAGAAAACATATACAAATTCATTCGCTAATCACTCAAAAGCGTTACTATTTGTTAAAAAAAAAAAAAACATCCTTCGGCTAACATAATTAGTAGAAAAAAAGAACTTCGTGTCGTAACAACCAAAGCTTTCATTTTGATTCGATTCCTACTTTCTTTAATTCCTACGGCATCAACAAGGACAAGGCCAGACCATGCGCTGATCAATGCTAGCTAAGGCGGGCTGGGTGGGCAGCCGCGTGAGAGCCGCCCGTGCGTTGACGATCTTGGCGATGGCGTCCATGCCGGCTTCAGACGCGACTACATGGCCGTAGAGTTGTGCGGGATCGACGTGGCCTCGGACGCGGCATACGCGTGCTCGTCACCGGATCCGCCCACCCGCGCGCTCCTACACGCGCGCCGACGCGCGGGAGGAGGCTACGGTGACCTCTGAGCCGTGCTGAGCCGCTGGAGGAGGTACGGTGCGGCCTCCAATCTGTGCACGGATGTCGGAGGATGAGTCTGAACCCTAACTAATTGTGGCTGCGGAGGATATATGGATCAGGCCCACGGAAAAAAAAAAACATGCAGTTTAGGCCCATGAAAGAAGGCAGGCAGAAAAAAAAATGGGTGGAGGCGAAATTTTCTCTTTATTAGTAGGTATAGATTTTGCCGCCCATGTAGCAAAAGCCATGCAATCCTGGACGCTAGGTGTGCAAGGTGAGGTCGGTTGTGCACGAGCGCGGCTACCTAAGGAGGCAAAGGTTGCACGCCCCAGAGACAAGTGACCGTATTTTTATTTTTTTTTTTTTTTGCAAAATAGAACAAAACAAGGGTATTTGAGAGAGAAAATATCTGGATTCAAGTTGAGAAAACAAATTGAAAAATCTGATGTGGCATCTACCTATAGAGCAAAGTCATCCATTAGTTTTTTTTTTTTGACCGAAGTCGGGAAGGGAAACCCCACCCTTATATTTTTGGTTTTTTTATAATAATGTCACAGCCTAAAAATTCGCTCCTACTAGGATTCAAACTCGGGGCACGAGGGGTGCCTCCAGAGTGTCCAGGCTGGCTGGGGGGTAACCAACCGAACCCAACATCCTTTGGCGAGTCATCCATCGTTAGCAATAGGTACCCTCAAATCTGATTGCAGTGGCACGTAGGCAATAAGACAGTTTGGTAGTGGCACATCATCCTCAACTTTTGAAAGAATGCTATGAAATTTTATTCTTTTTATTAGTGGAAGATATATGGAATTTAAATCCTTTTAGTACCACGTAGGTAAAAATCACTGAAAACGTAATATGGGAGATGGAACGACTATAATGGCAAGGTAAGGAGGGGGAAGGGGTACAAATTTTTTTTTTACCTTCAACTATGCCTCCGCTTTTAATTAAGGTGATGCATGGCTCAAACCTAGGTCTCTGTGAAGGGGCTATGTAGTTTGGTTAATTTGTTACTAGTCCCTCATTTCTAAACTGTGGTTTGCTATTTACTATTGTTTTAACACAAATATCTCTAACTTCGACAAATTTTACAAAGAAAATATATGAAACCTACAAGTTCAAATAAATGCACTATAAAAATATTTTTTATTGAGAATCCAATGAAACTAATTTGATATTATAGATAATTTGGTGCATTTTTTTTTTGCAAAATTAGATAAAAGTTAAAGAAGTTTAAAACAGAGGGAGTAATTTTCTACTTCTATGTAACACAATGAACATCTAGTGTAGTGTAGTTTCCTTCTTAGTCCTCTATACTGATGAAACATGTGTCCACTTTTCTTGAAAAAAAAAAACTAGCCCCACACCACACTAATCTTTCCATGGCCTCCCCAAATCCCTAACCTATGCAGCGCCATAGTGGCCACCGACAATCTGAAACAAATGCTTCTTAAATCCAAATTATAAGATGCTTTAACTTTTCTAGATTTACAACCGATTTGACGACCATGTATTTAAAACATTTATAACGGACTATATTCACTCAATCGTGAATGGTTGAGGCTGGAATTATGTAATTCCCTTATCTAAATAAATAAATAAACAACTATAGTTCTATGCAATAGTTGTTTCATTGGAGGATGAAACTTCGCATAGTTATATGGATGCTCGACTTAACAAGTATAAATATTTTGCATCGTACTCTCTCTCTTGTAATTCATAAGATGTTTTGGTTTTTCTACATGTGTAGCTTGTGATATTCCCTTAGATATATTATAAAAAAAAATCAGTATCAAGAAAAGAGAAAACGTCATATGATTTAGATCGGAGGTAGCACACATGCTCTTAATTGGTGACACACTTTGCATCCAAATCATTTAACTTCCAAATTTATTTGATTTTAGTTCGAAATAACACCATTGATCAGTCAAAATGTGGGTACTTTATGTAATTGCCACGCCCATTTGGACGGAGTTGACATCACTTCGCGTGCCGATCACCAACACCAAAGGCGCCCAAGTTCCATAGTTGGCTAAAGTTTAAACTCTTTTTCCACCCTCTCTCCATCACATCACATTAAATACATTCCCTTAGATATCCACCGTTTGGATGTATAAAAAAACAGGTAAAAAAAAGAACTAATTATACGTGATTTAGAACGGAGGAAGCATTTCTTAATTGGTGACGCACTTTGCATCCAAATCATTATACTTCCAAATTTAGGATAATATTTAGTTCGAAATAACACAATTGTTCAAACAAATGTGGGTACTTCCGTTGCCACGGCCATTTGGACGAGTTGACATCAAATATTTCCGACAACCAAACGAGGCCCCAAGTTCCATAGGATTTTGTTAGCTGTGGTAGGAGTAGCCACGGCGGAGCTCAAGGAGTCGGCGGCGCACGGCAGTACGGCACGACCTGCCAGCTGCCACTCTGTACCTAGGCTAGTGCCTACCACATCTACGCCGCCGCCGCCGCCGCCGCAATTGCATAGTATCACACTCGCTTCTTGTCGCTTCCTCCGATTCCGATACGTCCAGCCATGATCCAACACGGGGCGGGGCGAGCCCCTTTGCCATTAATTTACTCGCAGCAGAGAGTGTACGGTGCACCCTTGCACTGTCACTGTCGGTGGCCGCCCGCGCGCGCGCACATGGGTCTCATGCCATGGCCGCCTGCCTTGCCTCATGGGGAGGGCGGAAGGGACGGACGGACGGCGCGTGGACCGTGGCGGCCTTCCCCCAGGATTAAAGAATCAATCCAGGGCATGGCTTCCTCGCTCTCGCTCCTCCTCCTGCTGCTGCCGCCGCGGGACCTGAGAGGAGGAGGAGGTGCTGGCTGGCGGCGGCGGCGGACATGGGTTGGAGGAGGGGAGGAGCCGCGGATGGCGTGGCCAGGAGGTGGGTGCTGCTGCTCTGCGTCGGGAGCTTCTGCCTCGGCCTGCTCTTCACCGACAGGTATGTATGTACCATATCCAAATCCGTCGCTCCCTGAGATCTTGACTTTGCGAGTTCATCCCTCTCGAGACTTGTGCCTCGTTGTGCACGCTGCACGCTCACTGCTCCTAGGAATTAATCTGATGTAACCATGGATCCGTGCGCTTCTGGTCAGCTACATTCTGCGGTTTGGGGATCCAGCCTGCAGGGCTGATGTAGGTTGACCGCACACCACCACCTTTATTTAATCGAAGCTTGTGAGTCCTGAGCACTGACCACTGAGAGTGTTGCTAATTTGGGAACTGGGAGTGCTCGGCCGTCCTCAGCTGCTCACGGCTTCAAGAATTCAGACTTTGTTGACTGCTGGCTCGTTTGCTTTGTTCACGTATTGGGGCTGAGTCGTGTACGTCAGTCGTCAACCACCCTGCACATTGGATTGTTCAGAGTGCTAACGCCAATTACAGCGATGGAGCCAGCTGCTTTGTATTTTACTTTCTGATTGCTAGTGCGGACCATACGTCCATACAGCCCTCTGTAACTCAGTCATCTGATTCTTCAATTCCATTATTTGGCTTGGTCTCACTATCGATAAGCTAAAATTTCTTGGGATAGTGATTTGACAAATGTTTTCTCCAGTATGTGGACTTTGCCTGAAGCAGATGAGGTACAAGTACCGAATTTAAGAAGAAGGGTAGAGGCTGAACGTAATACTGGAGACTGTAATGTGCACAAAGTAATCTACTTCCTTGCCCCATTTATTTGTTGAAAGTATTTTCCAACATTCCAAATTTAACTTGTTGCCTCTTTATATGTTGAATATATGGATTGCCTAGTATCAATGTTTGAAACCCTGCTATCATGTAGCCCATTGATCTTGATGCAACTTTTATGCCCTTTTGTTAACAGGTTCAAGGGAAACAGGATTACAAGGACATGTTACATATCTCGGATACTAACCATAATTCACAGTATGTGCTAGTCATACTCATACATATCCATACACGTCTTCTTGCTCTTTGATTTGATTCATTGAAGCTCCAATGAAATTCTTTCTAATTGGGTTTGAACTGGCCTCTCGCAGGACTTTAGAGAAGACAATAGCGAACTTGGAGACAGAGCTCTCTGCTGCAAGAACTCTACAAGATTCTTTTCTCAACGGATCTCCAGTGCAAGAAGATTACAAGGCTTCTGAGTCTACTGGTAGGCGCAAGTACTTCATGGTAATAGGTATCAACACTGCTTTTAGCAGTCGCAAGAGAAGGGATTCTATTCGCAACACCTGGATGCCTAAAGGTTTTTTTTTCCCATACTGGGTTCCAAGTGCCTCGTTTGTTCTTGAAGCAGTTTGATGGTATAAAACATTGACATTGAAGTAATACTTAAAACCAGGGGAAATAAGGAAAAAGCTGGAGGAAGAAAAGGGGATCATAATTCGTTTTGTAATCGGTCACAGGTGTGCACATCTCTCTGTTATCTATAGATTCCATTTAATTTTCACCATTAACTAGTATAGGTTGTTGATTTCATGCTTGACACACATTTGCTTTGGCATATAAAATTTTGTAGCAGACATGAGCATAATTGATAGAATGATAGTGGTGACCCCTATCGTGCAGTATGGATATACCACTATAGTATGAATAAAGCTGTTTTATTCATTGTACCATAAAACTAACTTTTTGTTTGAATGGCTTTATCTTTTTTCTGCCTACTTCCATGTGACTTAGCTTTGTTGGCATATATAGACTCATAAAGCTTCTAAATATCAATGTATGGCAAAGTTAAATCTTGTAGATATCAAGCAAAATGTGGCATACTACAAAGAACTTGGTTGGTAACAGATTAGTCTAGGACATGCATCAGAGCAACAAAGCCCTTGTTGCTGTTTACCTTACTGTGTTGTTTGGCTGAAGTATTGTTGTTCACCCCTCCCCCCCCCCCCAACCCCCTATCTACTGAAAAGATAATTTCCCTTTTAGTTTACTGTCAGCACAAGCAAGTAATGCTCGCCTATGCCCCTCTTTCAGTGCTATTTCAGGTGGAATTGTCGACAGAGCAATTCAGGCAGAGGATAAGAAACATGGAGACTTCATGAGGCTGGTAAGGTTTTCACTTGGTTCACTAATAGTTACTTCCTACCCCCATTGTCTTCTAGATTCATATATTGACTGTAGTTTTGAGGTCATTATTACTTTCTATACGTTTTTTCCACTCTAATTTTAGTCATGTGCACTTGGATTGTAGGATCATGTTGAAGGATACCTTGAACTGTCTGGGAAAACCAGGGCATACTTTGCAACAGCTGTTGCTTTATGGGATGCTAACTTCTATGTGAAGGTTGATGATGATGTGCATGTTAATATAGGTATTAAATTATTGATCCAGTGCCTGTTATTGTTACCCTTTTGCTACTGGAAAGTATTTCCTTTGATAGGTTAGTTACAAGTATTACTAAAGGTGCCAAGTACTTGTTTGCTGATCTGAAGCTAAGTTTGTTGTTGTCTAATTTCAAAGGAACAAGGAAAAGTTCATCAAGTGTTGATTGTTAGCATATCGAAGGCTCATGCACCCACCAATTGTCTTTTTATGTTCAGCAACATTATATTCCTAACACGACAATTTTACGTTTGCAGCAACACTTGAAATATCTTATCCAAACATATTTCAAAGCCCAGGGTATACATTGGATGCATGAAATCTGGCCCTGTCCTCTCTGACAAGTAAAGAAAAACAATCTCTTTAGTTTGTCAGTATTTAAGACTTTGTTTTTGCCAGTTGTTACAATGAGATTGCTGCTGTCCAGGGATGTGAGGTACTATGAACCTGAGCACTGGAAATTTGGGGAAGTGGGTAACAAATATTTTCGGCATGCCACCGGTCAACTGTATGCTATTTCAAAAGATTTGGCAGCCTACATATCACTAAACAAGTGAGATATACCCTATCTAGTTTTTTCAGTCTCTCTCTCAGAATATGACAGTATGACATCACTACAGTCCTGTTTCATGTAACCATACTAACATTGTTTCTGTTAATTCGATTACCGCAGGCATGTTTTGCACAAGTATATCAATGAAGATGTGTCTTTGGGAGCTTGGTTGATAGGGTTAGATGTTGAGCATATTGATGACCGCAGACTATGTTGTGGCACTCCACCTGGTGAGCTTCAGTTACTTTTCTGTAACCAGAATGAGTTCAGATTGACTGTCCAATTTACTTGAGGGTTTACATTACCTTCTCAAAAGCCACGGCTAAAGTTGCTAAGAGAAAGCAATAATATCCTCACAAATGGCGATTTTGATAACAGATTGCGAATGGAAAGCTCAGGCTGGGAACACCTGCGCCGCCTCATTCGATTGGAAATGCAGTGGTATCTGCAACTCTGTGCAGAACATCTGGTGGGTTCATAAGAAGTGTTCAGAAGATGAAAAAGCGCTGCTGACTGCTGCTTTCTAATCAAAGTGCTCTGTTGTGTATCTGTACATTGTGCAAAGAATGTGTCTGTTTCATATCTAGGCCTGTAACTAGGTGGCTATGGTTTACAATTAGGCAACACCACTGCAGCAGGCCGCGATTTTACTCAGCGTCTGCCGGTGGCAGGATGTAAAGGGTGTAGAGCTGACCAATTATTTTAACAAGTTGGGTGGCCATACATATATTGACCTGATAAAGAAAACACTACATGTATATTTGCATTCTTCTCGTTCTGAAGGTTACTTCAGCATTTTCTCATTTGCTGCATGCAGGGTAGAAACTATAAGAGAGCATTTGCAACGGTAAGCTAACCCCTCAAGCCTAACCACTCGAGTCTCTTGGATGAACGATGCAGCCCCGGGTTGTACTGACTTTGCTAAAAGAAACTCTGCAAATTTCTTTCTTTCTTTCAAGATCGGGCCATTCACCTTTTTTTTTTTTTTTTTTTGAAATTGTGCAAATTCTTCTTTGTTCTTTAGTGTTTAGGGTTATTTGGCAAGAAAATATATTCAACGGTAGGACAAAGTTGTTATACCAGAAGTCAATTCCTTCATCATAAGATCCACATCAACGGATAATCAAGGTGGATGTAGTGATGAGAGGTGCCGAAGATATTAGGAATGCCAAAGACAAATTTGGATGAATTGGCTTAGTGGCAACGTGTCGAGTATAAGAATTATAAATTAAGGTCGTCACCAAGAGGATGGACGAAGGCACTCCCTCAAAAGCAGGAAATGCAATCGTTCATCTGGTAGACGCATTTGTTTACCCGGCAACACCTCCCCACGTAGAATAACTTCTACCGTGGAAACAAAATCTCCCACCCCGAATCTCAAAATAAAATAAAATAAAATAAAATAAAATCTCCCACCCTTAAAAATAGAACCCGTAAATCTGGTTCTATATATTAAAAAAACGCCCTAGAAAAAGAGTTAAAATAAACAAAATGAATGTACGAACAAAATGCAATGCGGTACACAGTCATACAAAATACGGAGCAGAAAGAAAATAAAAATAGGAAAAAATAAGAAAGAAAATAATTTTAAAAATGATAATAAAAAAAGAAGAGCACTATACACGTTTCACTCTTTTCAACAGTTAGGCAAACCAAACATTTATAGAATAGTTTCAACTCGACCAAAAATTCCATGTACGCTGCCGTAGACATAAAAAATCGTGATCCAAGTTCAATACGTGGGAATATGAAAAAGAAAAAAAAATGGCCCTATAGAAATTTCACTGTTTTAAATAGTCACGCAAAAAATTGTTTTACCAAACGTTCTCAAAATAGCCCCATCAAAATAACTTCAGCTCCACCAAAGAATCCAAGTGTGCCATCATAAACAGATAAAATTCATGACCCGGGCAACACTGTGTATCTAGTAAAGAGCAAAATTATCACATATATAGAAAAAATTAGCACATAGTATATAGCAAAAAGTATGTGTGTAAAACAAATGATTACACCTATAAAATTGGGCAACAACAAAACAACATTTTGAAGGAAACACAAAGCTGCACTTTCCATGCAAGCCCCTCAACTCGAACTAACCCACTTCCACTCCACTCCCGTCTCTGGTCAAAGTGGCACGCCTCCCCCCCATTTTCGAAACCTCCCTCCCTCCAATCCGATAATTCATCACAACGCCCCGTTCCCGCCCGGCCAACGTTTTCCCGCTCCCGCCCGCCATCATCGCATCATCGTCATAAAAATCCAAACCCCCTTCCCGTTTCCCCAAACCCGCGCTGAATTCCTTCCAATCTCCCTCCCGCAGCGGATCCGCTCCACCGCCGACGCCAACCATCCATCCATCCATGGATCGCCGCCTCCGCTCCCCATCGCGCCGCCCCGCGGCGCCGCGCCAGCAGCATCAGCTCGCGGGCAGCCCGCACCGGTTCCTCCGCCCGGGCGCGCTGGCGCGGCTCCGGGACTCGAGGGTCCTTTGCGCGCTCTCCCGCTGCGCTGCGCGGCGCGGCCCCCGCTCCCGCCGTCCTCCACCACCACCTCCTCGCCTCCCCCGCTCGCCCGCGCCCGCCGCCGCCAACTGGGACGGCGTGCCGTGCTTCCTCGGGCCCTTCTCGGCCGCCAGGGCGATGCGCTACCCGCTGCGGAAGAAGCTCGCCGCCGCACGCGCCGTGGTGTTCCTGCCCCCGCCGCCGCCGGATGTCGCGGTGGAGGCGCTCTTGATGGACGCGTTCGCGGCCGCGCCGGCGGTGGTGGCGCCGGACGTCGTCGCCGCACACTGACTGAGCGGTTCTAGCTGCTGCTCGGCGGTTCTCGTCGCTTGTCTAGTCGTTATTACAGTGGTGGTACTTAAGTTAGAGATATATATATGGTGTATATAGATAATGTGCAGATGGATCTGTTTATGTTTCTGTTAAGTTTCTTGTATGGATCTGGCTGGACTTGGTATAAATCTAAGAATTGTTCATCCCAGTGCCCACCTACAGATTTTTGGTTGTGCGTTGATTTGATTCACATGCAAATTCAGATTTCAACAAAATCGCGTCTGACAGTTCGCACGAATCTCGTCATCAGGGCCTATTTAGCTGAGCTCAGTGTGATATAAACGATTCTATCTAGCAGATCTCCTAGTGAGAAATGATTCTTTGAAGTGAACGTACGATAGTTCGCACGAATCTAGTTATTCAGGTCTTCGGTAGAGCTATACTGTGCTGATAACTGGTTCTAAAATGGCTGTTTTTTCTTATTCATCGTAGTCACACTTTCTTCAGAGATCACTTCTATGAGAGAATCAACTTCCACATAGAATTTAGAGCTGGAGCTCTACCAAACAGGCCTAGTTCATGAATCAAGTCATCCAGATTCAATGAAATACAGACAAATAGGATCACAAAATGGCAACCAACTCATGATTTGATCAAGGCACGCCTTCCTTGTACTTGTGTATATTTTCACATTTAGATTTTTTTGTACTAAGTACATGACACTGTAAACATCACTCTACTGCGCCAATACAAAACTGTGTTCCTATATATGCTATATTTTTGCCTTTGCGTTGAAAGATTGAACAACATTTCTTGCCTCATATCTCCCTTCTCCATTGTGTTTGCCAACTACTTTACTGATACATACAACAAACAACAGAAACAAAGAAGCACAACAAAGTTTGGTATCAGCTCTTGCGCAGGTTTCTGCTTGCTTGAGCAGCAAGTGCGATCGACCTCGCATCAATGTCATTCATCATGTAGTCCCTTTCAGCACGGCGCCGCTGCTGCCTTTCCCCGCTTGGCTCTCTTGGGTGCCAGTCTTGCTTCCCTCTCCACATAGGCCAGCCTGAACCTTTCCGCTATTGGTATTTCAGGCGGAGCATTTGGATTCGGTGGAGCAACAGGCCTTCGAGGAGCAGCAGAAACAGCCCACGTTTTGGGATCAATATCCTCAACTACTGAATGGTCCAGCGGTAAGCTTGCCAATGCTTCAACTGGGACTTTGGATCCCGAGAGGTCAAACAACGATGGCTGTGGGTTGACAGTCACACGAGGGCATTCAGCAGCTAGAGTTTCCTTCGAGTTATCATCTATCTTTGGCTGCAAAACAGGG
This sequence comes from Hyparrhenia diplandra, assembly GCA_015847255.1. NCBI lineage: Eukaryota > Viridiplantae > Streptophyta > Magnoliopsida > Poales > Poaceae > Hyparrhenia > Hyparrhenia diplandra. The sequence goes on along the minus strand of JADLZK010005176.1, from coordinate 445,256 downwards.
AAATATTAATTAAACACAAGATACACATTGGTGAATTCTAAACACACCATAAATCATACTAGAGAAGAAGTGAACTTGCATGCATACCCAAACAAGCCATCTTAAAGATTCCGCACCGCCTCCTATATCTAGTGTATCAAGTTCTTCCCATGAGTCCTCTTCAAGAGTGTTCAATTTGGGTTTCAAGAGATTCAAGCACCTCCGTGCTGTTACTTCACTTCTTGGACAGCCTCTGCAATCATAAGATTCAAGCTAATTTTAGTATACTGCTATGCGGGAAGCGGGATACAACGCATAGTCCACAATTCAACAATGAAAGGTTATATTTGCCTCATAGGGAAGGGCAACTAAAATGCAAAGAAATTCCCACACAAGGTGACTGGCTAGTGGCTATTCGATAGCATAAGCTGGAATACAGTCATATAGACTTGTGCACACATGATCAAATATAAATTCATTTTTTCACAATAAATATTGATGATTCATATATAAAATAATATCACATATCGGTTGATAAAAGATGTACCCTATTCTTAGTTAACTGTGAAGAATCACATGATTATCACTTTTCAGTCCCATGCATTCATATGTTCGGTTTGAGCAAATAGAAAGCTCACGTCTTGCCATAACATACAAAAAAATCAAAATGCATGAGAAAGATGCTATCAATAACAGGTATGGATAACGGCAAGGCATTCATAGACTTAACTTATAAAAAAAGAAATTGGATGTAAACACATGAAAGTACATTGAGATTGATTGACCCTAAGGTTATGCATGCAATTTGTTGGAAGTCATACCCACATCTCAATATCTCCAAGGATCGGCAGTGGCATACAATCTCAGACACTCCAGCAGTAGTAATTTTTTCACAGCGACTGCATGAGAAATATGCCATAAATAAGATGCAAAATTAGTTGAACATTTAGTAGGTAAAAAAAAAAATGACTAAACACAAAGCCTTACCTAATATCAACTGCCCGTAAATTACTGCAAATATTTGCTACAGTAGCCAAACCAGCATCAGTTACATCAGATCCAGATATATCTAGGATTTCCCAGGAGCTTTCAGCTAGAGAAGTCAAAACTTCATCATTCAGGAGCCTTCTTCTCCTTGCAATAGACATAATTGCCAACTGTATCATATAATAAATAAACTCAATTATCACTAACTCACGATAACATGCATAAGTACATGTAGACATCAGATGTCAGTATATGAGCTAAATCAACAGCCACTGTTTGCAATTACTGGACCAGGTCACTTCAAAACCTTAAAAATACTGATGCAAAGCTTGAGGTCAACTTGCTAACAACAGTCGCTATAAGAAGGCCATATATAATTTTAAGGGCCTGTTTGGAGCTAACGAATAGAAAAGAGATGAATCATGAATGTGAGAAAATGTAGGAAAGAGATGAAAACAGGGACAAAACAGAGGAATGGAAAAAGGTAGGAATTTCATTGGAGTGGGTGTTTGGAACACAGGAACAGCTACCCCATGAGTCTCTCTTTAATCTATATACTACAAGAGCTAGCTCAAAATTCATCTCTCTTAAATACTCCCTCCAGTCTGGTTTCTAAGGCACATACGAGTTTTGAGTTTGGTCGGTTTGCGCATTTACAATCACAGAAGCTTTTTTGGCTGGCCATTAATTCACTTGTGGAAGCCGAAGTGTTTTGCATGCACTGGTGATTAAAGAGCTCCTCTTGCATTAGTGCATGCATCCACAAACTGGGTGAGCCAATCAAACCATGCATGCGTGTGCAGCATGGGCAGGAGGGCGCATCAACCTGTAGACAGTTAATGGTAGTTGGAGTGCTGGTTTCTGTGTTTAGCATGATTGTGCCTAAGAAACCAGACTGGAGGGCATATACTATGGTTTGGACATCCAAAGCGGCAAGAACATGATGAGTTTGTGGCCAAATCGATGATGCGATGATGTGATGAGATTTGTATGGGACTTCGTGAAGGGGAAAAGAAACCAAGAGATTGCAGCGGATTTTTGGTTTCCACGGTGCAGGAATCTTACCGTTGGAAAGGAATGAACGGGTCCTTTATACAAAATAATGTTACAAAAGTCAAAACTATAGGAACACCGATTCGTTTGAAAATCCTATGATCCAAACACAGCCTAAAAAGCCTCCGTTACATGTCACACATCAACCTTTTGTTTTTAAAATTCCTTACTACTGATCATATTAACCATTCATATGTGTTTCTGAGGTTAATGTTAATTTTTTTCTAGAACACACAGGAGAGCCACATATCATAATATTAAGGAGAAAGAAAAGGATAAGAACCCATACAACCACACGGTCCACACACCACGCCACCTAGAGGTCCAATCAAAACATGTGTGCCTATTACAAGAAAAAACAACATGAACATGACTCTCAAGTCAAGTGGCACATGGGGAAAGAAGTAGTTAATGCCCTGGCCAGCCCCCCAAAACTGCAACTCTTCGCTAGCGAACAGAAAAGCTCTATTTCCAAACTTTAAAATACAAATTCAACAGCAATCAAACAAAATATGTACCCTCTATATTTGTACTTCGAAGCAAGGGTTACCCACAAGTCAACTGTAAGAAAGAAGAGCATTTCGTAAACAAACTAATCAGTGTTGGGAGCCATCAGATGAACTTAGAAGTAACTGTAAGAACATCCAGTTTTCTTTTAGGCTAGTGAATTACACCACAGCAATTAACTGGGCTCACAAACTAAAAGGTGAACTCTGTCTAACAATCAAAAACCCTATAGAGTTTATTCCAGCAGCGAGGCAATGATGCATAAATTGACAACCAAACAAAAGACATAGATGCATAAAGGTACCTTTATGTGGGGTGGAAATAAGGGAGCAAATTCCGAAATATCAGTGATGATATCTTCAAGATGCTGACCAAGGGTGCCAAGGCACAAGCTGACCAATTTCCGAGGTTTAGCCTTCTTTGAGAAAGAATCTGAGGTACAATTTTGAGATCAATGTCTGCAGATAATGCTGCATATGCAATTACAAGGACAATTGGAAACCGATAGGAAGTAAGACTGAATTAGTCCGGTCTGCACAATAATTGATAAGGTAATTTAGATGTGTTTATTAACACAACACAATGCACCATTCCTTAAAATTTAGTGAACACGGCTTCAATTTGTGTTCAATAGAAACTAAGTAATCTTCTAGGCAGTTGGTCAAATTATCCATAAAACAACTGGAAATATGGAATACATGTCAATTGGTGGGAGTTTAGTATCATTCTGAAACACTACTTACTATTTTTTTTCCCCTCGAATGATCAAAGCGAAGCACACAACACAAATACTAGAAACTAAGGCCAATCAAAGCCACCACTGCTTTATATATATAATCCTAAAAATTCTTAGTTTTTGTCTATACATCTTTCGGTTTGCAGGAGACGCAAACGCACGAAATCAATCACACGGATTCACTAAGCAGCCATAACTAATGCACCGTCAGCCGATTCCTCTCCGTTTTTCTCTACATCATCAAGCCGACAGCCACGATAGGTAGTTATTAGCTAGTTAGCTACCCCACATAAGCGAAACAGAAGCAGGGAGGCAGCTTACAGAAGGAGGGCGACGGTAGGAAGCTCTTGGGCTTGAGGTTCTGGCGCGTCGTGACACGGACATCGCTGAACGACGCCGCCAGCTCGGCCACCACCGATTTCCCCTTGTCCATCCTGCCCCGTGCGTGGGGTCAGATCGAGGGCAGCCGTCGGGTCCTCGTCCCCTCGAGGCGGGTGCGGGGACGGCCGCAGCAGCAAGGTGGGCGCCGGTGGAGATGGCGGTGGCGCGCGACCCGGCTGGTATGGCGGTAGCGGAAGCAGGAACGGAGCCGGGTCGTCGGTCGGCAAGTGGGGCGGCCAGGGCAGGGCAGGGAGACGGTCGCGAGGCGGACAAGTCTTCCACGGTCGGCCGCCGGAACGGGAGAGGTCGTCAATTTCCGTCGGTTCCGTAGCCCTTTTTTTTTTTTTTTTTTTTTTTTCCTTTTTTGGGCTCTGTTTTTACCCAACGCTTCATATATATAGATAAAAATATTCGACCTCCCATTTTCTATGTAAAAGTTGAACTTTCAAATCCAGCTGTGAAGTGTACCTACTGAAATTAGAAACTCCAGAAAAGTAAGTTCGCTTTTCACATTCACATTCGGAAGGCGTGATCTAAAAAAAAAAAAAATACTGCATTGCATAGTGATTTTTGAAGAGACAATTTTTGAGATAAACAGAACTACTACGGAAGACACGGGCTTCACTTTACAAGATTAGCTACCTCTGAGTAACAATTAATTAATGATGACAGTGTCTGCTACAGTCCTAATTGTGGCTGATGATGATTAGCAGCTCAAAATTTACTGAGGAAAAAGTGCCCGTGCCCCGTCACGTCCCCACAGCAGGCAAAAAGCAGAGGGCCCACCTGTCGGTGACAGGCTAGTAAGCACGGGTCCTGCTTGCCAGGCAACAGCCCACCGGGACCGTACCCTCTCCCCTCCCTCCGGTCCGGGGAAGCGCATCGCTCGCTCTTCTCCAACCCAACTCCATCTCCATCTCAATCCCTCTCCAAATCGCACGGCCCCCGCCTCCCCCATTCGCGCCGATCGAATCCCGCGAATCGGCGGCGATGAGCGTGGTCGGCTTCGACGTCGGCAACGACACCCTGGTGGCGGCGGCGGCGCGGCAGCGGGGCATCGACGTGCTCCTCAACGCCGAGTCCAAGCGCGAGTCCCCGCCGCCGTCGCCTTCTCCCACAACGCGCGCCTCATCGGCTGCCACGCCGCGTCCGCCTCCTCGGCGCACGCCCCCTTCTCCAGCGTCAAGCGCCTCCTCCTGGGCGCCACGGGGAGGGACCCGGACTCCTCCCTCCTCCGCGACCTCCCCCGCCTCCCCTTCCCCGTCGCCGCCGGCGCCGTCGGCCACGCCGACCACGTCGGCCGCCGCATCCCGCTGACCCCGACCCACCTCCTCTCCATGCTGCTCGCCTACCTCAAGCAGCTCGCGGAGGCCGACCTCGGCGGCGCCCCGTCGCTGACTGCGTGATCTCCGTGCCCTGCTACTTCACGCAGGCGCAGCGCCGTGCCTACCTCGACGCCGCCGCCGTCGCGGGCTCAGGCCGCTCCGCCTCATGCACGACCTCGCCGCCACCGCGCTTGGATACGGCCTCTACCGCTCTGACCTCGGCGGCGCCGGGGCCCCACCTGCGTCGCGTTCGTCGACGTCGGCCAGAGCGACACGCAGGTCGCGGTCGTCTCCTTCGACGCGTCCGGGATGAAGGTGCTTTCTCACGGCTTCGACGCGGACCTCGGGGGCAGGGACTTCGATGAGGTGCTGTTCGAGCATTTCGCAGAGGAGTTCAGAGACAGGTACAGGATTGATGTCGTGGGGAATGTCAAGGCCAGTATGAGGTTGAGGGCAGCGTGTGAGAAGGCGAAGAAGGTTCTGAGCGCGAATGCTGAGGCCGTGGTGAACATTGAGTGCCTCATGGAGGAGAAGGATGTGAGGGGGTGATCCGAAGGGAGGACTTTGAGAAGCTTTGTGCCAGACTGCTGGAGAGGGTTGTTGAGCCTTGCAAGAGGGCAGTGGCAGATTCAGGGATTGGACTGGAGAAGCTACATTCGGTGGAACTCGTTGGGTCAGGTTCTCGGGTGCCTGCCATTGCCAAGGTGCTTGCTGGATTCTTCAGAAGGGAACCTAGTCGCACGCTGAATGCTAGTGAGTGTGTGGCTCGGGGGTGCGCATTGCAATGTGCAATGCTTAGTCCTACGTTCCGTGTTCGGGAATATGAGGTATGACTGCACTTTATCTTGTTGAATTAAATATCTGTATAAGCTATATGTGGTATTTGAAGCATGACAGACTGCTTGTTGTATAGTGAGAATTGCCACATTGATTTGTATTTCAGGTGCAGGATGCAATCCCTGCTTCCATAGGATTTTACACTAGTAATGGCCCAGTTTCAACATCGTCAAGTGATGTATTGTTCCGGAGAGGAAAGCCCTTTCCCAGTGTTAAGACCATTACTCTACAGAAGAACGACAGTTTTAGCTTTGACGCATATTATGCGGATGCAAATGAATTGCCTCCTGGTACCTCGACAGACATCGGTAGTTTTCAGGTATGCTTATTGCTGGTTGATGTATAAAAAGAATACCACACTATAGTCTTTTGCTCCTGATGTCTGTTCTGTTCGATTCTTCCAATAATAATAATATATTCCCTCTATATCAGCACTATATCATTATAACTGTTGAGACAGTGATACTTTCATTTCATCACCAACAATGTTTCTGTATAAATGTTTGTGAATGCTTACCCTCTTTCTTATCGTACAATGTCAAAAGTAACTTTGGACCCTTGCACCTAAGTTTTTCATATGTGTTGCGGGCCTAAGTTTTATCAAATGAATGGTGTATTATTGTGTAGCTTATAGGTCTTCTTCTGAGGACTTGAGGGCCTTGTGGCCACTTGTCCTTGGTGAGGTCAATGGATTAAACTTCTACAGTGATCAAATATCTGTGAATTACGATTTACAAAATGACAATGTTGGGTTTATATTATGCAGTTTTGTCTCTTCATAAATGTATGTCTTCAAGTTTAACATATGGGCCACCAGTTGTAAATTAAAATCTGAGCATTTTCTTATAAAAAGCATGACACTGGAACTGTAGTGTTTCTAGAAAATCTGTTTCTGCGAAGGTAATATTGTCAATCCATTCTGTAGAATCAATATATGTTAGCAGAAAAAAGGAGTACTGGGATGTGCGATAAAGAAAAACTGTCATGATGTGTGATTTGATCTGCCAGAACATACTGTTTAATGTCTTGTTAGTTGACAGTAATGTACTCAAATACGACTCTTGTTGGAACTGTGGCCTGTTGTTGCCAGATGGCTAGTCTTGTGGGTTTATGATCAGCTTGCCAGGATTTGAGTAGTAGAATCGGTGTTGGTGTCAACCGATTGTAGTACAGAGTACACACACATTTGCGGTCAGCGGGAAAGCAACATGTACATGTGAGGTCTTGTGTGTGTGTGTGCACGTACCTATGTTTATTTTATTATATACTTTGTCAAAAAAATGTTGTATTCTGCCAACTTTCTTCCAATCTGAACTCTGGGTTCTCAGGCCAAAAATTTATGCTAACTCTACATAAATCTTGATGTCTTCTTTGAAACTTTCAATCTTTGCTTGGTTAGTGCTATTCATGGCTGTCACATGACTGCCGATTCAATGATGTACTGTCACGCTGTTTGAAGTATCTAAATCTTGGTTTGTTGACAATAGTATTTATAATTCATTCAAGTATCCTTGTTGCAGATTGGCCCATTCAAGCACATACAGAAGCTTCTAAAGTCAAAGTAAAAAATTCGGTTGAATTTACATGGTTTGATTTCAGTCGAATCTGCTGCTGTGAGTATCAATTTTCTTAGTCATAGCTAGCTCTTAGTTTTTAATTTGCAGTTGATAAAACAACTCCTAACTTTTTAAACTTCATCAGTTGATAGATGATTATCAAAGGAATGCCAATTCTGCTGACAATATGGAGGTGGATACCAGCGGTGATGACACGGTATTATTTAATCACATACTGAGCAGGGTTATGTGTTTGCCTAAATTACCACACTATATTCTTGAATATCCTCTGTCATGTCATCAGCAGCTAACTTTCTTGTATTGATGTTTTCAATAAGCAGTAAATTGTGTTGTAGTACCTAGCAAGAATGCAGCATTTTGCTTGTACTGTTTCTATACCAATTGGGTTTACTGTGCCATTTTAACTAGTATTTAAGATGATAAATGTGCAAGAACCTTCTGGTTTGTTGAAGAAGGTATCTTAGGATTAGTTAGTTATACCCAGTTATTGACTTGCCTCACTGTTATTATTATATGCAGGGTCACAAGTCAATAAGTGAAAAAGTCTATCCAGCGGCAGGAGTTGCCAATCACTGAGTTCATCTATGGTGCAATGAGCAAGCAGGAATTGCTGGAAGCTCAAGAGCAAGAGCAGCAATTGGCTTATCAGGATAAACTTATGGAACGGACAAAGGACAGGAAGAATGCATTAGAATCTTACGTATATGACACCCGTAACAAGGTAGATCTGCAATCTTTTACCTCCCCCTTCCTGTAACTATTTTTTTGGCTTATAATTTGTTTTACAGCTTTCTGAAAGGTACCGGAGCTTTGCTACTGATTCAGAAAGGGAACAAATCTCAGTAAATCTACAACAGACTGAAGAATGGCTTTACGAAGAAGGTGATGATGAGACAGAAGAGGTTTACAGTAGCAAACTTGAGGAGCTGAAAAAGGTAAAAGGAAATTCTTGTCAATCTTTCTGTCTGCATGCAATTGGTCTTGTTACATCTTTTCCAAATTTTGTAAAAGTACTTTTTGTTCTTTCCTGTGTAGTAGTCTTTTGTGGTTTTGTCAGTCACATCCTGTTTTGACTGCCCTATCAGCTGTACCTGTTGGTGCAGTCTGTGCTGCTTTGTGACTTGTCATGGTATTCCATATTCTACATTGTTGTAAGGTGGTCTTCTCTACTTCCATGAAGATGATAGCCTTTTCTTGAACAAAAGCTATTGTTGCATGGAAATGTCTTTTGTTTGATGTACTCTACCACACCGCTAGTAGATTACAGGTAAAAAGAAAAAAGGGATTGTGCTGTTCTTAGACTGAGTTAGGCAGCTCAGTTGTGACTACCATGCCCCCAAGTTTGCATGAAAGAAGGGTAAGCAGTACATGCCATTTATGGTAAAACTGTCAATGGTATCATCATCCAGAAAAGTGAGAACCTTTCAATATTTAGTATTTGGACTACAGTACTCCACATTTCCTATATAGTTTAGATGCCTGAAATTGGCGTCAATTTCAGGTGGCGCTCAAATTGGCCATCAGCTGCATCAGTGGCTGCAGTTGTTGGGGTGGGTGGGGGGGGGGGGGTGGGGTGGGGTGGGGAGTTTCATGGCTGCTGGACTTGAAAAACAGGCGGGTATTCATGTAGGCCAACTGCTGCTGGGTCGAGGGCACGAAGTGGTCAGGCAGGAATAGCCGCTGGCCATGGGTGGCGGTAAACATTCCGATGGGAAGGGTCCGCCAGGGGTGACATTGGCCACCAGATTAGCGTGGCGGGGGACAGTGGTGCACAGCCCTGGCGACAGTTATGCTGCCAGGGCTGGAGAGGAGGCGGTGGTCCGGGGCTAAGGGGCCTTGGAGAAGAAACTGAGAAGAAGATGAACATCGGTTTGTTGCCTGAAAAAGTACAAAAAAGCAGGAATCTGTAGTATACATAGTACTCAGCAATTGTGAAAGGAAATTCTTTTGTTATCAGGAATTAAACATTCCAGACCTAGTCTAAAAAGCCATTCTGTTCTACACTAAGTAATGGTGGAGAATCTGCTCTTGTTTACCTCACATCTTTTCCCTTTTCATTTAAGTTTTGTTTGTCTATGTTTATATTTAAAGCTTGTAGATCCAATTGAAAATCGTTGTAAAGATGACGAAGTGAGAGCTGAGGCCACAAGGGAGCTTTGGAAGTGCATTGTTGACCACAGAATGGCTGCCAAGTCATTATCTACACCTGAAAGAGATGCTGTAAGTTATTTAGAATTTAGCTTTTATCTAGATTGACATAGCTATTTATGTGTTCTACTGTTCTAATCTAGTTTCAGAAAATTGATTTTGCAAAAGACCACACAATTGAATATATGGAATCTCATTCTTGCTTGCTGAATGACACTGATCTTTCAAAATGCTCTAGACTACTGAATAAATACTCAATGGCTGATGATTAACAGTGTTTCAGTTTAATTACCTTCTATCTTTCATGTATACCACCATACTACTGTAGCTAACTTGTGTTTCTGATGATGGCTTGCCTGTCACTGTTAGGTTGACAATGAGTGCAATAAGGCTGAGCAGTGGCTAAGGGAAGGGTCCCAACTTCAAGAATCCTTGCCTAAGAATGTGGACCCAGTACTTTGGTCCTGTCAAATCAAGAGCCAGGCAGAAGAGTTGGATATGTATGTGCCCTTCCCTCTCCAAGGCAGAATTCTCTTGTTTCGTTACAGATGGTCTAATTACCTTTGCCTGACTCCACTTGTAGGTTCTGTCGAAACATAGCAAGGTATAAGGGTTCTCCAGCAAGGACAGATGGCAGCAGGGGTTCAGATCACATGCCTACACCGGATAGAGATTAGATATATTCATGAGGTTTCTTCACTGTACGGCCATAATTGTCTTAACATTTTGTAGCAATATATGAATGAATGAGTTTCTGCTAACACGGTCATATAATCGACTCTACCACACTAGGCCCGCCATTGGGTGTCCACTTCTTGGTTCTCCAAGGTGCAGTTTTCACTTGAGAGCCTACTAATCATGATTATTGATACCTGTGAATTTTTGCTGTATTCGGACAAAGATTGCTGTCTGCTTCAGTTTGTGCTTAATGAATAGGAAAACTAAAAAGGAAGTTGTATGCAATAGATATTGTTGATGTCGTTTCTTTTTAGCTTGACATATTTATGCTTTAATTTGTTGATCCCACAAAGTTACGGGACCTTTTATCTTTTTTGTTAGTACCTTGTATGGTGTACATTTATGATGGTTCCTTAGCACACTTATATATGTTTTTTTCCTTATGACGACACATTTGAAATTTGATTTACACATGTTATGATGTTTATGTAGTTTATTTGGAGGGTGAGCTCCATTTTTTGTACTTTCGAGATATCTTTTTTTGAGCTCCATTTTAGGAACTTAGGGTGGGTTAATTCTATGACAACTAAAAAGGTGATCACCTGTTAAAGTTCTTGTTATCCTGTGGATGTAAATTAGAAATTGCATGTATTGGCCACAAGTCGCAGCATATGTATGACTCTTGATCATGTCTTTATACTTTGGTTATCACTCTTGCGTTTGTGTTTACAAAAATATTCAAATGCCTGCAAAGAAAATGATGTCTCGGCTTCAGGAGGCATCAGAAGGCACGGCCATATTATTAGCAGCTAGCTGTAAGATACATATGGTTAGAGCAAGGGAAATAATACAACCTGCCACTGGGTGTTAGGATCTTTGGTTATCTTTTTTCCATTGCCTTCGCATAAAGTTTACTAGCTCTCAATACAGGACAAAGCCATGGTGCCTTTTTTTGAAGCCTCTCATCTGGGTACAGCTGTAGTATCTTGTACATGCACGAACACACGCCCACGCAACCCACACACACCACACGTGCACAACTAGACCTACAACTACAATACGCAGTCGGAAGACCGCGATAACCATGGTGCCTTGAGAACCTGAAAGGTCAGATTCAGCAATAGACCCCTTCCACATCCAACAACAGCTATAATGCCGTCCAACACTGACATGTCGTGCTGGACCAGACGGTCGTCTATGCTACAATTGCTATACAAGAACAATAGTTTGTTCTGTGTCTCCTACATCTTGCTGAAGTTCTGCTTTCAAATTTCCTGCTACCTCGCATTTCTAACCATTATATCAGGGGAAAAAAGATCATACCAAGGATTAGTGGAAATTAATGGAATCCCCTCAGCTTGCTCGAAACTATGGTTCTAGGCCTTCAATCCTTCCTACATTTCTATATATTATACACATATTTTTGTTGGGGCAGTAGGTATTGGTCAAGTTGGGCTTACAGCTAGGTACCTGGAATCCCTTCTAGGCGAAGAGATGGGAAGGAAACACTATATATATACACTTATGAGGGATGGTCAGATGGAGAGGCTGAAAGGCCGATAAATAGTGAGGGTCAGAGTCACAATATATACAGCTGTGAAAAAAATCTCGGTCCGAAAAATCCGAAATTTCTGAAATTTCCCGTTTACCAGTTGGGTCCGATATTTTTCATTTATCGTCCGAAATTTTCAAAATTTTAGAATCTGTCCACACACATAGACCCCAAAGTCCACCTAATTAATCCATGCTTCATTTTCTCTCCTCTTCTCTTCTAGGTTCAAGTTGCCACCGCCAGTAACACACTTGCACAGTCCAGCCATGTCATTGTCTTGCTTGCGTTGAATAGGCAATTGATAATATGTTTTATTTAGTTTTTCGTTTTAAATGGGTTAGAAATAATCTATGTGTTTTCCTGAATAAAATAAGTTATTTTTTTCTAAATTTTATCCGATATTTTATTTCTATCGCCGATAAATTTCCGATATATCCGATATTCCCGTTTATCGCTGACCACCGAGATTTTAAAAATATCGGTAGAGAAAAACACAGATATACAGAGCCATAGTCGGCCCGAGCTCTAATAAATAAAAACCTCCTAGTGAAGCAAAAAAAAAAAAAAAAAGGTTTCAACACCTCCTAGTTCGTTTTAGGAGAGATAAAGACATCTCGTTGCTATAGTGGATGGAGTAGAGCTAGAGTCGGCCTGAGTTTTATTATGGATTTCAGCAACTTGCTAATCAGGGACAACCTAATCCTCTAGCAATGGAGCTCTGGCAATGCTCATTGCAGAAAGATTGGCTGCTGATATATTAGGTTTGCAGCAGGTTAACGTCCTCAGTGACAATCAAACTGGCTACGGTGGGTACCTGGCGTGCCCACTGTAGGGTGCCGTTGCTACAAATCGTTTGTGTACTAGAAATGCTCGCGGCGTTGCCGCGTGTGGCCAGTGTGCAACGTAGATGTATTTTTTTTTTCTTATGTACCTGAGTGTAGTAAGATAAGTATTCATTTAAGGTATTTTTTTCCTTATATATCGAGTGTAGTAGGATACGTATTTATTTGTGGAAATTGTGTTCATCTTCTGCTACATCTGAGATGGCGTGAGCCTTTGTACTTTTTGGCCACGGAATTGTGTAAATTGCAGCAGGAAAGGCGGTATTTGCAGCCAATTGTGGTTCAAACATATTCATTCCATTCGAATAAGCTGCGCAGGGTACAAATGCAGTACTTTTATTTTTGGCTGATAACAAACAGGCCGGTACAAATGTTTTGTATGTCCCTAACAGGCCACATTCAGGTACATGCAAACTAAAACAACCATATTATATTACAGAAAAAAACAATATAATTGTTTCAAATCAAAATAACATTATCATTGCCAATGGTAGCAGCAAAACAATTGTTTTGTATGTCCCTAACAGGCCACATTCAGGTACATGCAAACTAAAACAACCATATTATATTACAGAAAAAACAATATAATTGTTTCAGATCAAAAATAACATTATCCTTGCCAATTGTAGCAGCAAAACAATTGACAATTCTGTAAGCATCTTCCATATGGAGACTATTATAGCAATCTGCTATGAGCACACTCTTAATAAAAGTAATAAGGTCATCAGCAATGTAATATCATTTCAGCTATATTCTCTTGTTAATTTCATCTGCTTCCAAAGATTGCAAGGAACAATATTTGTGTAGTCTTCAGTTAGTAGCTTAGCCAGCACTGCAATTTTAGTGACAAACGGGTCACATGGATCAGTATTTATCTACAAACAGGCACAAATCCTGCAAAAAAAAAAGGTTGAATATGACTATTAGAATTGGGATGTTTACTATCGAGAATTGCAAGACGAATTAAGGGAGCCTTGTGATTAAAAATGGGTTGTTTATCATTGGGCAAGAAGTGGGTTGATGTAACTGAATCGCCAAGGCAAAGAAACACCTGAAAAGAAATGGGGCTTCACGTCAGTCGTCATTGAACAATGAAAAATATCAGTTTTGCTAACTTTACACACTTCGTAATTTTTAATTACAAAACAATCAATTGTGTTATAGAAAAAAAAAAACAACCAAGGTTTAGTGAGACTCACAGTTGCGTGTCTATAACTGTCGTAATGAACAACACAGTGCTTCAAATGACCCATTTCTGAAAAAAGCTCATGAGGCAATATAGTGGATAGACAGAATCCCCCCTCAAACTGAAAACATCCTGCAGAAGAAACCACATGAATTATATAGTTAATATTAAAGATTTAACCAAAATCCATCTGCTCCTAACTAAAACTACCAAGCAATAGCTGAAATAGTGAAACATCCAGAGCCTTCATCTAAAAACAGAGCAAGCGCCGGCTCACAATAACAGAAAAACGAGATTGAATATACCGAACATGCCCTAGCTGTGGCGTCGCCTCGGTGGTATGGCGCAGTGGCACCAAATCAAACATGCCCTAAACGGCTAAACCCTTTGTAATATTGGCGGTCGGTAACACCACGGTTGGTTCAACAGTAACACATTTCTGACTTCATGTTAGTAAATATAAGCAAGAAATTTTATAACAGAAGTGCATATTAGCATCTGAGCATCCATTATCTTTTCATTTTACAAAAACAAATGGAGAGCTCATATATAAAAAAAGCATACTTCTATTTCCATCATGGCAACGGCAGCCCAGTTTCAATCAAGCACCGCAAACTGAACCATTATAATGGGAAGAAACAAGAGTAGGAAAAGCAAACCAAGCACGGGTGTTGGGGCTTGAATGAGAGTTGGACCAAATTAGCATAGGTTTGATGCCATATCTACAATGCTTGGAAATTATTGAGTGAATTTATGTAACGCATTGCTTAGAATATGTTCCTGAACCATGGAAGTGTCAATTTGCCTCACTAAGTCTTTTATTATTGTAATACAAGCATTGTCCACAGATAAGCACTCAATTTAATAATATTATATCAGATCGAGAATTTTGATTAATACAAGCAGAGAGAGAGAGAGAGAGAGAGAGAGAGAGGAGGGGCAATGCATCTAAATTGGTATGGTAATCAGATTTACTTTGTACAGGATACAATGTAAAAGCAATTGGTTTTGCCTTCTAAGTATGCTATCTGAAAAGGGTGATTCAACAAGTGTTTTTTTTAGGTCCATGTCTTTTTTCTGGGAACAGCAGGTCTCTATTATTCCCTGCATCGCTTAGTGTTAAAGGATGTAACATATTATTGCCTGGGGTATGTAGTCAAATGCATGTATAACTTTGAAATTCGTAGATATTCTAGCAAGGCATTTTGTCGAGCACTTGGTGTGCACTTTGCAGTCAACACATGCAGATTTAAGTACCCAGGGGATAATATTTATGTGTTCTCAGATCTCAACCACATAAGCTGTAGCAAGCTATTTTCCATAGTGATGTAAGAAAACTAAATGTAGACAGATATGAGGGGATTGAGAATATTGTACCTTAATAATGGGGAATTTCCATTCAGTTCTTCCATTCCATCTCTCATTCAACATCAGCAGTACGGGGAGCAAGGGAAGGCAATGGACGTGATTAAGGTTATCTCTCATTCAACATCAGCAGTACGGGAGCAAGGGAAGGCAATGGACGTGATTAAGGTTTGGGTACCTGCAGCGCATCGAGCAGACCCGGGCCACAGCAGCAGAAAATGCGGCAATGACGTCCGACGAACATGGATAGCTGAATATCAGTGATAAAGCCCAAACCCTACGATAAACAAAGTCAATTTTGGGGAATGAAAGAGGTACGGCGAAATTAAAAATTAAAAAGAGTAAACTGAAGCACCTGGGAGAGACTGTTGTCCGCCATTGTTGCTCTCGCCGTGGCAGCTGGGTGTCCTTCAAAGATGGAATTTGATAGTGGCGGAGATGAAGATATGGGCGACCAGTAGACGGCGGAGATCAGCTCGCACAGGCACAGCTAGGAGTCTCCGTCGCCGTGCTGAGGACGCGACGCCGGGGCGCACTCGCACCTCGACACCTCCATGTGGGGCCCGCCCTAGCTGAGGCCGTTATGCTGAGGCCGCTGCACCGCTGCGGTGCGCCGTCCAATAAGCCGGAGCGCTGTGAGTCAGGCGAGGGAGGGCTCAGGAGGAGGTGGAGGAGGAGGAGGAAGAGGAGAAGGAGGGCGTGTCGCCTTGCCCGCGTAGGAGACGTAGAGGAGATGGCAAGGCGAGGGGATGAATGAGGCCTGGACTGTGGCAGTATTTTACCATAGTTGGAGGGCTTTTTTGCAAAATAGCCGAGAGTCGCATGATCTCCGCCCGTCCGGCCGATCGATCTGACGGCCGGAAAAAAGCAGGCGACGTGGCGGTAACACCCGTATTTTTTTGCATCATTTTAAAAATTCACTAAAAATTTGAACTTTTTATAATTACAACTAAAACTTGGCTTTACTTTTTCCGCACAACCCAAACCCCATTTTCGAAAACCTTGCGTCCACGCTCACCATGTAGAATTATTTAGGTTTATGTTTGAATGTATGATTTGAGTGTTTGCTTGCTTGAGCGCTAGAATTTATTTTGGCATCGAATAATAACGAATAATAAATCCTTTGATCACCCTTATCCAAATAATTCCCACTTGACCTTTCCTTGTCATCGCCTACCAAATATATTTCCTTGACCACACCCACCAAATATTCTTCCCATAGACCCTCTCCTAAATTTATCGACCACCATATCCCTGACCACCCACAATGTTCTCAAATCCATTCCAAAGTGCATAGTTTATTTTTCTAGGAAAATATAAGATAGCCATTGCCGATAAGTATACAATATATGGATACAAACATAGGTATACCTATACATAAATATACGTGTACACAAGTATGCGTGTGATCAAATGTATGTATGAGTATAGAGTATACGTGTATACATAAAGGAAAATGGAAAATGATTCCTTAAATGGAAAAGCCGCATGGGCTTAGTCTCCCTCTTCTCTCATTCTGACCCGCAGCGTGGCCTGCCTCCAAACCAGGCCCGAGGCCCAGCTCTTCCCGCCCACAAGGCCCAGCTCGACCACAGCAGCCTAGCCCAGTAACAAAAACACCAGCAGCAGCACACCAACTTCCCTTCTTCCTTCTCTCTATGACGCCGGGCCCCGCATGTCATATTTATCCCCTTCCTTTCCTCCCTGTTCGCCACGCACGAGAGCACGGGATATTTTCCCGACGCGACAGCGCCGCCGCTGTTCTCGCCGACCTTGACACAGCACCACCGCAGACCTTGCTCCCCACCGGCACGCCGTCGCCATGTCCCATCAACCCACCAGACGCCAGCTCAAGCACAGCACCATTGACCTGCAAACAAGCCACCCCACTGTACCCATGTCCAGCTCACCTCCAGCCACCACCCTTCACCGTCGTCGCCATCCACCGACATCAACTGTGGCCGTCGACCCGTGCATCCCCCCTGCCATCCTGCTACAGCATCCGGCAGCGCTGCTGCCGTGACACGTCTCCTCCACCTCGCTGTACGCCAGCTCGCCCCGCGTGGACGCCAGCTCGAACTCCGCCGTCGCTGGGCCCTCGATGCCGGCAAAGATCGCCGCGGTCGGAAAAGATCTTCGGCGCCGAGAGCCCCGCCGCGCCTATAAAAGCCGGCCATGGCCACCGGGGACGCTCGCCCCTCGAGCTCGGGCTTCGCCCTTTCTTCCTGCCCGAGCTCCTTCCCCACCCTCTCTGCCTTCTCCTTCATCTGCCAAGCTCCGGAGCGCCGCGCGTCGCCCGCCGTTCTGCACCCGACTGCACCGCGCTGCTCTGCCCACCACCTGCCCGCGCGCCTCGCCACCATAGTCGCCGCGCTCACGCCTCGCCCGTGGCCACCGCTCGCCGCGCACTGCCCCTGCTCATGACCGCGCCCCACGCACCGCTGCTGCCATCCGCCGCCGCTCACCGGCAAGCCAAGCCCGCACAGACGCCGCGCTGCTCGCCGCCGCGCGCACCCTCAGCTCGCGCCCACGCTCAGCACGATGCCGCAGCCATGCCGCGCGCATCCACTAAGCTCGCCGCCACCCACTGCCTCACCGCCGCACCACATCCACCGTCGCGCATCCGCCGCCCTGCGCTGCCCTGCCCATCACCACGCCCAGCCACCAGCCATCTCTTCCCCTCTCCCTGTTTTGCTACTCTCGCGTCGCGCGGCACGGAAGGACGAACGAGTGAACGAGGACGACGAGCGAAGCCCACCGTGACCAACATCCCGTGAACCATCCCAATCTTATCCCCTTTCTTTTTCTTTTTATTTATGCACCCGGTCTACATGGACCAAAGAAAGAGGGAGGACAAGTCCACCAGATCGGCGCATAGCCCATGGACCGGGAGTCAGTCCACTCGACTGTTGACCAGGACCCACGCGTCAGCAGCAACATAAATTGCTACGTGTACCCAGCCAGTGCACACGGAGTATCTGAAACCCATTTTCCAGCTTCCAGAAAATTCCCAGAAAAATTTATAAATAAACTAGGTACACCCATGATCCTACCCAAGCTTTTATATCCCAGTTTCCATATTTCAAAATTTCCAGATTAATTTCCAAAGTATAATCTATTTATAAATCCTTTTATAAAACTTTGGAAATTAATATCTTTTTCGTTCAACTCCAAATCACTCCGTTCCAGTTCCACAATTCCTCTAAAATCATGATCTATTTATCCATGCCCTTGTTCTAATATTTGATGTCCATTTAAATTCTAGTATATGTTGTGCCCTTTTATTTATTTTGATCGCGCCCCGTAGATTTCGTAAACCCTAGTTTACCCCCTTCGCTAACCACACTATGCAATCGTATATTCTTGCATGCGTGTACACTTCCACGCATACCGAATACTTTCGAATATACATACACTTAGTTGTCCACATGCTAGGTATACGCGAGAGGTTATGTATGTATATAAATGTATAAAGTAGTATTTTGAAATACAAATAAATATACATATACGCCTATCGAATATATCTACGCATGTCTAACCTTTGCTAACCTGACTCGTATACTTGGGTATTTGTATTCCATGCATATACCCTAGTATACGTGTCTCCACATACACAAATATACCCGTTACTCGGGTGTAACCCTGTGTGTGGCTAACCCCAGACTAGGACCCTAACCCTGCTAGCCCGAGGCACATACATATGCCTGTGCGTATGTGTCGCTAACCCCGTGCGGACTTGTAGGAAGCCGACCATGTCATGTTCTTCAGGTTCACATGATAGTGAACATTAATGATGTGGTTTGGTTCTCCATCAAGCATCCGTACCTCGCTAATCTAGCTCGTAGGAACCACCCAGATGGATGGATTCTCTCTATCCTATCATACTTCAAACTTACAGAATAATGATAGGAGTAGACAGTAATCTATCCATCGACCCCAAAAGCTAACCCACGTAGGAACGTCATTTGCTTTGATTGTTATGCTTGTGTTTCATGCTTATCGACATCGGAGACCACTGGCGCACTCCGTGAGCATCACTACACCAAGCCACGTGAATCGCCAGCACCCGTGACAAGAACCTTGATATACTCGTCGGCGGATAGAGGCAAGTCCTTACCCCCTTAACCCGACCTAATTCCTTTAATGATTAATAAGATGTTAAGATAAGTATAACCATGGCAAGCCGTGCGGGAGTACTCATGGGCTATGTGCGTGGGGTTTCGCTAGGCTTTGTCATTAATATAACCTTGTTAATGAAATGAACCATGTCAACAAAAAGGTGGGTGGTGATAGTCTACATGGAGGTGGACTAATCACACTCGGGAATGAGTCCCGCGGAGAGATACTCACCTCCCTAAGGACCGGTTCATGGACCTTCTACCTAGTGCGATTATACGTACAGCCACACGCCGAGATGGGACGGCTTGATTCCACACACCGTTGGGTTGAGGTATAATTTAGAGCCAAGGTGGCCGGAGTAGGCAAACGACCTATCAGGAGCAGACATGGGGAGAGTGGCCCCATGTTCCGGTTGGCGTGGATGCTGAGTGATCTTCCACGTAAGATGTTTGGGCGCAATGGCGCAAAGGCTAGGTGCACATATTTATGATTAATGATTGGGTATGGTGTTTGACAAAGATAGGTTGGGTAATAAGGTATTACCTCAGAAGCCGTGGGTGATTTGGTATCACCATATTGTCTAGGATGATGCGTCATCCTTCCAACCCCTGAGAAGTCGTGGTGAGGATTATACCAATATACCTAGGAGGCATCCAAGCGGGTACGGGATCTCGTTAGGCCTGTCGAACCATAGGCCATGGTGTAGACAACGCCTATCATGTGGGGAAATTTGTACAACCTCTCGAGAGTTAACTAAATCTATTCGAATAGCCACGCCCTTGGAATGGGCAAATGCTAGGCCGGACATCCATGATTAGAAGCACATAAGAGAATCGGTATGTGACTTGTTACCTTGAGCTTGGATAATAATTAAACCGGGATCTAGTGAGAGTAGTAAGCTCTACTAGGGCCCAACCCTTGATGGTAACCTTTCACCCCCTCGGTTGGGACTTGCTGAGTACGAAAGTACTCACCCCTCTATTTCTATATTTTTTTTAGAATGCCCGCTGCAGGAGTGTATCCAAGGACCAAGCTACGAAGGACGACATGAGGATAGGACCAGAAGGACATTTGAAGACGGAGACGAACACGAAGGAGTTACATGGGACTGTTGTGACCGAGTTATAGGATCGTGCAATAGGAGTAAGTCCAAGGGTTTGTCCGCACTCCAAGCTTGCCTGTAGGAATGGAGCCCTATGATAGGTGCTGCGTTCGAACTCTGATAGGTTTAGGAAGTTAGGCCTAAGGCCGAATCATGTAAACCCCAAACCTTGTATCATATTTTTCTCAATAGCAATAAAAGTATAGTTTTTGATATCATATCTATACTTAATTAGGCGTATTTGTGCATGATCCTGGCGCAAATACGTGTGATTAAGAAACCTTAGAAATGGGGTATGACAAAGGGCCACGCTGGTTGGGCCTCTTTTGGTGCAGAAATCGTAGGGTGAAAGATAGTAGTGACAGCCTGCCCTTGAGAATATACTTCCTTGAGATACCTGACTGACTTTGAGCTGCACATGTATTAGGAACTAGGATGGGTGTATGATAAGAGGAGATCACCTGCCATGCTGCACGAAATTTTAAGTTATCCAGTGGAATGCAATTTAAAATTTCTTCTCTAAAAAAAATTGAAATTTCATATTGGCTATAAGTTGCAACACATATGACTCTTTTTGTTATGGTCTTCTACTTTGTAATCAGTTCTGCGTTTGTGACTAAAGATGTGCAAATGACTGGAAAAGAAAATGATGTTTCCAAGCTAATAGCTGGCAGGTGCTGATTGGCAACCCAGCACCAGTTCTGCGCCTCATCTTGGATGGCCGCCACCAGCTGCGAACTGAGCAGGCGACGAGGCTGGGTCACCTTTCTCTTTGTAGTCTACTCTAGCACATTGATCATCGGCCTTCAAATTTCCTGCCACCTCCCATTTCTAAACCATTAGCCGAAAAAAAGGATCATACATAGGATTATGGAAAATAACAAAATCCCTCGGCATCTTCCAAGCTATGGTTCTAGCTCTGTGCTTCTACTATATATACACAGATTT
Organism: Hyparrhenia diplandra; assembly: GCA_015847255.1. Classification (NCBI taxonomy): domain Eukaryota; kingdom Viridiplantae; phylum Streptophyta; class Magnoliopsida; order Poales; family Poaceae; genus Hyparrhenia; species Hyparrhenia diplandra. The sequence goes on along the minus strand of JADLZK010005176.1, from coordinate 423,934 downwards.
CTATTTGTGGCAAGTATATATAGAATCCCTTCTAGCGAGAGGAGACGTGGAGGAAGATGGCCACTGCTTATATATATGGGATGGTGTATGTAGAAGCAATTTTCATTTAAGTTGGTCTGCAGGGATCGCTTGATCCTCTAGTAATCGATCGAGCTCAGACAATGCTCATTGCAGCAAGTTTGGCTGTCAATTAAATTAGGTTTGCAGCAGGTTAACTTCCTCGGTGACAATCAAATACTCGCCACGGGGCTACAACGTCAGCCTGTATCTCCAGTGATCAGCAAGGGCATTGGACTTTACTATTTACGGTCTTATTAAATTAAAGCTTCCGCCTCTGGAGACATCGATTCAGAACGCACATCCATTTTGGAGCAGCTATAGCTGTGTGGGACATAAAGGACGGGGCTGCTGGTGGGGCCTGTTTGGTTGGAGACTTTGGAGGTAGAAATTGTTACCTGAGAGTTGTCTGCCTAGTCACACAAGTTAGGTCATATTCTTTTTAGTTGGAAGCCTGAGAATAGTGATAAGAGAAAATAAAACATTAGTATGTGTGTAAATAGCATCATCATATATGATTAACTAAACTCTTAATATATTTTTTATAATAATGGATTGTCAATCTTATAAACACCGATGGCACCCGCAATCCTTGCTAAGGAATAAATATTTGAATTTCAAGACTCTAACCCAAGTGTCACCCAAACCAAACGACTCTCATTTCCTGGAGAGGCCTCATGCATATCAAAGATGAGGTGCTTGCTAAAGGCTGTTTTTCTAATTAAAGATGGAACCAAAGCACAAGGTTCTGGGATGATACTTGGTTAGGTGATAAGCCCCTCAAACTTAGATACGCGAGATTATATAATATAGCTAGGGATTGACATGCAACAGTTTTGAAAGTTATGTCCTCTAATCCTCTTAATATTTTTTAGGAGATCTTTAGTGGATAATAACCTGTTGGAGTGGCTTAACCTTGTAGCTCGGACCTCCAATGTGGCTCGTGGATGGAAAAGATTATTTTAAATGACTCTTATCCAAGTCTGGATTTTTCTCAGTCCGGTCTATGTATCTTGATACTATTGATACAAATCCACCATTCCAACATAAGAGGATCCGAAATGGAAAATACCTCTAAAAATAAAATTTTTCCTCTAGTTTGTCCAAAGAGGTGTCGCTTTGACAAAAGACAATCTTGCTAGAAAAAAATTAGAAAGGGGAGTCAGAAATGCGAATGTTGTAATATGAATGAAACTACCCAACACCTCTTTTTTGATTGCCCATTTGCTAAGATGATTTGGATGATTATTTTCTATGCTACTAACCTCACCCAACCTGTTTCTACAAACCATATGTTTGGTACTTGGCTTAATAATCAACATAAAAGGACTAAGCCTCCGATTTGGGTTGGTGTGGATCGCTCTATTCAGGCCATCCGGAGATGTCGTAATGACATGATTTTTAAAAAAATTGAAATCTAACTCTATTATGCGGGTTATCTTCGAGGGGAGCTTATTGGCTACGCCAGTGTGCTTGAGCAAACAAAGGACGCCCTCATGTGTTTGAGCAAACGATTAGAGATGGTTGCTTTAGAAATTTCAAAGAGGGTGGAAACATCTTTTCCGTTTGTTATAACTCCTATGTCTATGTTAAAGACATTGCGGTTATTTTTATTCTTTAGGAACTTTGTAATAATTGGCTGTGTACATCCCTGATGTAGAGGCCTTTTTTATTATCCATTATCTAAAAAAATTTACATTAGACTTTTTTTTAGATTTATAAGATTAAAATAAATATATATAATCACAATATCTCTTTTTTTCACATAAATTAATTAGTTTTGAGACAAATAAAATAAAATTTAAAACCACAACACGGGCCCAATGTCATTTGCTTGATTTGACGTGAATTGGTTAACGTGTAATCGTGGCAGCTAGCCTTCACAAAAGTTCGTACATGGCCATATATGAATTGGTTAGCATGTAACGGTGGCCATGAGCCCACACAAGTTCGGCGACTGGAGCAGGCGTTCTTTTCGTCGGCCTGGGTTAATCGCTTTTGCCAGATCACGAAGTTCTCAGGGTCTCAATCAAACACCAAGTTCATCCAGGGAATTTCAGTGTCCAGGGTTGCATCCAAATTAACAGGCCCGTGCCGCATTGATCAGTCACCTATGCTAGAAATGCGGTACAAGAACACCAGTTTCTCATGGGTCTCCTCCTACACGTTGATTTCCTGCCTTCAAGTTTCCTGCCACCTCTCATTTCTAAATCAGTATCAGGGGAAAAAAAATCATACTAAGGACTAATGGAAAGTAACAGAATCCCCTTATCATCCTCCACACTATGATTCTAGCCTTCTATGCTTCTACTATATATATAGTTTTTGTTGTGGCTAGCGAAGAGATGGGAAGGAAGCACAACTGTTATTATATATATGTGGGATGTGGGATGGTTAGATGGAGATGGTGAGGCCAATAAGTAGTGAGGTCATGTTTGGCACAGCTGCTTGCTACACTGCCGGCCATTGTTACTGCAGATCTCACTTGTCAGCGACTTTCATTCAATTTGGTTTGCAGAGAAAGCCTGATCCTGGCTCATTGCAGCAAGTTCGGCTGGCAAATTAGGTTTGCGGCAGGTTAACTTCCTCATCACCCCCCTCCCCCCTAAAAAAAAGGTTAACCTCCTCATTGTTAGTGACAATCAAATACTCGCCATGCATGGTGCTACAGCGTCAGCATGCATCTCCAGTTACCACTGATCAGCAAGAGCATTGGACTTCTAGTTACGACCTTACAATTAATTCCATGATCTCAAAATTTTAATGTCGGTATTCATTTTCAGGTGACCAAATTTCATAGTACAAAGAAAGATGATTGCAGATAGATTAGCAAAGAAAGCAAGGCATTCTAGCTATTTACCTTCCCTAGCCCATGTATTTTCTCTTTTATTAGTGCTACATTGCTTTCTATTAATTACCTGCCAAAGTGCAGCAAGACCTGCAGCCTTTTCAGTGGGACACCGCTTAATTAGTACCCATCTTGCTCTGTACTCAGTTTACAGTTAGTACATATACCCTATTCCTAAAAAGAAAGAAGATCAGGTCACTCAAACATAGAAACAATGGTAGTACAATTGGTATAGATGAGCAATGCTATTATTTTTTTTAGGGAGAGTAAGGATCAATGCCGGAAAAAGGACCAAGGTAGAGGTACATGTTGCCAACTTTCATGAAGTCAATTGAAGGTCGATGAAGTGTCTAAGGTTAAATGTAGTTAAGCCTAATTCAAACATGGGCACGTTGTACTTTGTCAGTCGCATGCATGATATTCTCTATGTGCGTGTTGAACTCGCTTGGTTGATCTGACACATTATGCACTTCTCTCTTTGACAAGTCTACCTTATCTTGTGCTACAATTCCACTCAGCTGGAATGGAAACAAAACAACAACCCTTTTTGAATTTGGACTCCGTAGCATCATGCATGCTGCATCTTTGTGTGTCGTCCCGATAGCTGCCATGCCCAATATTGATCTTGGAAATAATATATATAAGCTATTTTGACCTCCAAACTTTGGACGTGGATGGATCATTGTGAAGAAAGAAGCAGTTTGCTGGTGATGGGCAAAAGATGGAAAATGAGAGCTATCTTTTTATTTCACGGTTCTTTTATATCTTTGACCACCCTCCAAAACATCATTTGAAAAATGAAACTGAATTGGGGAAGAGTAAGGAGGAACACTTGATGCATGCACACCAAATATTCAGCGCTGCATATTTAATGCTATTAGAGCGAAGGTTGGTCGGAAGAATCAATTTTCATAACAAGTACGTAGAGCATGGTTCGCGTTATCATTTATCATCATGATGTGGAACAGGGAAGATTTTTTTCGTTTCTCTCAGTGCCACTGGAACAGGGCACCCAGTGGCCAGTGGACACATGTTCAGCAATAATCTCTGTATTTGGAGTACTATGGGAAATATTTACTTATATACATTTCTTAAAACTTATTGCTATCCAGTAAAATTTCTGAACAAAGTAGAGAGTTACATTTAAACCGTATTTTGTTGCTCATCAATCAAATTTATATAATGTAAATTATTGAGAATTGGGAGAAAACAATGTCTTAGAGGACATTTTCCATATATAATAATAATGCAGTAGTAGGAGCACATTTTTCCATATAATATCATAGAGGCAGATCTCAACGCATACTAGCTTATAATGGATAGCAGGCACAGTAAAATAAAACTTCTGAACCTAGTCGATCTGCATCATTAACATTATCAAGAGAGTAGTGTTTGTCATTCCTGATTATCTAATCATGGCGAAGGCACCTTCTTGTGCTTGCAACTAATTAAGCACCCTCACATCTCATCGCCAACATGCCAATGAGACATATGGCCGCACACACGAACAGGATGCCTGTGTCTAGACATATGAAGAAGACTACATGCAGATCAGATCTGCATGTAGGATACCTGTGTCTAGACTCAATGTTTCTGGGAACGCGAGCAAGAGAGCCGTGAAGGATACCTCGCCTAGGCATGGTCAGTGGGGTGGCTATCCAATCTTCTTGCTTGCTGGGGATTCCACCGAACTTTAGAAGATCTGTAGGCTTCACCAAAGATGAAGTAGCTGGTGATGGGTAGGCCAAGTCTGGTTGGTGCAATGTCTGCTGCACCTTTGCATGTCCTGATCCCTGTTTTAAATAGCGGGCTAAGACGCTTAGCGGCGGCCTCTCCAAAAAGCTAAGAAAGGCTATAGCGCGCTAATAGCGGGCTAAGCCATTTATGACTAAGCAAAAACTATGACAAACATCGGTAATTTTACACATAATAAAGATGAAAACATTATGAAAAGGACATACATGATGCATCAAAGTCTTGCTAACACATTACACACGGGATTTGACAGGGCACCGGGTGAGGATGGCTAGGGTTGCTGAGCGATTTGGTCCTGGCATTTAATTGGGCCGAGACCGGCCGATGGAAATGACAATCCAACTACAAATAGCGGGCTAAACGACCTATGATTTAGCTTCAAACTAGCGCTATTAGAAGCTAATAGCGGTAAATAGCGTTTAGCGCTAAAATCATCATAGCTTAGCGTTTCTCCTCCGAAAGGCTAAATAGCGCTATAGCGTCCCGCTATAGCGGCTATTTAAAACAGGGGTCCTGATACCTTCCATGCCCAACTATCAAGCTAGAACTTTCTTTGATTTTTGTGGATGATTGATCATCATGTCCTGAAACTACACCAACAAGCAGCAGGTTGCTGGTGACGGGTAGAGGAAGAAGATGTTGAGAAGCAATGCATTGATTCCACAGTCCCCCTGGGAGTGGGAGCTCTACAACTACAAGGAAACGGGTGAGCAGTGGAAACTTCAAAACTGAGTCCCAACACTTACAAAAGACAGAACTGCACTGAATGAGAGAACACAACACAAGTAAGAGAAGAAAGCAGACATCGAAGGTATATTAATAGAGCAGCAAGGGTAGATATTTTGCAGAGGCGTAGATAATGCAGGTTGAGAATTGAAGGCGAGGACAGCTTGATAATTTGCACAACACAACTGAAAGCTCAATAATACTATACATGTACTCTGTGTAGATATTTTGCACAACACAACTATACATGTACTCTGTGTAGATTTATTTACACTGTGGAACTGAAAGCTCAATAATACTCCAATCACTATCGGAAAACTGGGCTTTGCCCCGGTATAACAGCCTTCGCTGAACTCAGGCACTCGGCAAAGGGGCGAATCCAGTAGTGAATGGAGCAGTTAGCTGCGTGGCACGTACCAATATAATAGAGTCTGAGCTCATATTTTTTGAGATTTATTTTGCGACCAATGAATGAACAGACAACATAATACTAGAGCTAACGAACCAAATTAAACTTATGTTCACATTACGTGAACTGATGGTTAGAATCAATACGTACTAAAGCTTCCTTACACATGGCATGACTCGTGCATACATGCATCAACTTTGATCTGGTTCTGTGCCAAAAGATGTTCTCTTTCCAGAATTAGTTGAGAAGAACGATGATTGGCTTAGGGTCTCCAACCAAGTTAGTGGAGCTAAGCTGGTTTGATCGTAGAGCTTAGCTGACTCCTAAGTCCTAACCTATAGAAATTACTGTTTATCAGTAGTAATGACCTCCACTAGTACAATCTATATATGACTAGTATGAACTTGATGGCTAGCTCCAACTTGATCTTCCAACGCTCCATCCGCATACCTTCTTTGTGCCTTCCAATTTCCTGCCACCTCCCATTCCAAAAACTACGATCGATCATTAGGAAAATTCATACAGATTGATTGATGAATAATAAATTTATCTCCTCAACATCATCTCTCAAACTATGGTCTATATGGCTTTACTTCTATACTCCATCGGACCATCAGCCAAGTTGGGCTTACAGTTATAGCGCACTGAGTACCTAGTGAAAAGATGGGATGGAATGAAGCACAAAGGTCATATATATAAGGGCCAGGGGTGGACGGATGGAGAGGCTGAAGGGGCTCATAAATAGTGAGCAAAGGGTGGTAAATTGATTGCTCATACTTGGAAACCATGGCATTATAGATGAGCTTATTTTTTAACAGGAAAACAGGAGAGGTTTGCACCCCTACGATTATATAAATAAAACAAGATAAAATGTACAATGTAAAAATCTCAAGGAGTACATGGGAGAAAGATTAAGGCACCCAGAAAGAAAGAAAGAAGAGTAGGAAAAAGGAGGGGAGGGAAAAAATTAGGCTAGTCTCTGTAACCATTGAGTCCTTGGGAAAGAAGCTAAGTGAACTCAGGTTTGAAAATTGTCTTTCACTCTTGGATCCTTGCTGGAGTGTTGTTGGACAGATGAGCTTATTGCTCTTTTTTGTTTCTCAGAGATCGAACTAATAAAGGTGTTGGCGTTTAATTAGGTCGCAGACAAGGCCAATGCGCCAGAAAGGGCATGAAAGACATTGTAATACCAGGTAATTAATACCAGACAACCACATTTTCTAAACCACAATGAAGTCAAGGACAAGCTGACGGGGTGTGTGTGTATGCCTAGTGGTTTCAAAGTGCATTTAGTGCAACCTTCATGTGTTCTAAGAAACAGAGCTTAATAATTTTCAAAGTGTGTTGAAGACCAGAAGTACATATGGCCCTGGTGTGAACATGTAACAAAATGCCTGGCTGGAGTGCTGCCTCTGATGTGCTAGGATCGTGTTTGCTGCCTGTCCCAGGACGGAGATTATCACCACTTGTCTGGTTGTAGCACTCGTTTTTCAACACCTGGCGCAGGCCGGAGAATGATTAGCTTGACATTAGTGGACGTGCTTAACATTTTAGTCCTTTTCCCACAAAACTGTATAGTGACACCATGAAAAAAAATTGTGAGCTATAGAATTTAGCGGAGCTTGCCCAAAACGCTATATATAGCGGCGCTATTCCAAATAGCACACTAATCAGCGTCGTGTCAGCAGATTTTGGCCGCTATAGCGCTATTTTTTTTCAGCGGTGACACGACATGTTCGTTCTCCAACAATATTGTTGGTTAGTCGCTGCTACTTCTCATCTTATAATCTCATGAACCAATAATATTTAGTCAATATTATTTTCTTTGTGACATCCAAATTTCTCTTCACAAAACCAAAAAAACTAAGTAATCGTTAACAAGGATACTGTTGCCGTGCATTGAGAACCGTGCCAAGGATTTTGTTTTCATGTTTCTCCCTGTGCCTTAGAACAGAGCAACGATTACTATAGACAACTATAGAAGGATGTGTTTTCGTGTACTATGGGAAATATTACTTGCATCATTTGTTTTTTATAAAGTTATTGCTACCCAATTAACTTGTGAATAAAAGAAGAGAGTTAATTCTTTTCTAGTAACAAGGTACGGTTAACCTGAATTTTGTTGCTTATGAAGCAGAGAGTAAAAAAATGTTGAATTGAGAATTTTGAGAATAGGTGCTGGCTGCTACTTGGGAGTAAATATAAACTTTCAAGATCACACTTTCCAAATCTTCATGAGACCCGAAATACACTGCAAATGAAAGCAAAACAACATCTCTATTCCCAGCTGTCTCCACATAAACCTTCTACAAATGCTGTTTCCAGCGGCTACTTATTAGTTGAGAAAACAAGAGCTGAGCTAGTGTGCCACGAAGCACGAATGACACCTTACCTGGGCACGGTCGGCTCAGGGGCTGTCCAATATTTCTATTAGCGACGGATTCCATGAACTACGAGGACACCTTGCTTCATCAGAGAGGAACTAGCTGCTGTGCTGGAAAGCCCATAAATAGACTTAATTTTTACGGGTCAAGCATGTAAGCCAAGGATCACAATCAAACGCTGTATGTGGATTAGATTAATGAAGAACAAAGGAAGAAACAGGAAATTCAGGCAATGTCGCTCTGGCGACAGGGTGTTGACACTGCCCCTTTTCAGTGTTAATGGTGATGAGTACAAAACGCTTAACCAGCGATTCAACACACACACATACTCCCTTACATCCGGGTTTTTACTCACACGCTAATCAATCAAAAATAGCAAAACAAAATGCTAAAGAATAGCTCAAACTTTGACCGAAAAACACACGGTTCAGAACTACAGCTTCGTGGACGCGGTCACCATCATCCCGACGTTCCAGCTCGACGCCACAAGTTCAAACTGAACTGTCTTGCCATCAGAGCTTGCATGATCTCGCCACGTGGCTGCTTTATTGCTGTGACAAGTGTGACAGGATTACGCCAACAAAGCATGTGTGCGCATTTGTTCTTCTCTGCCTTTTGGGGAAAAAGAAAGGGACCAGCGGCACTGATTTGTTCTTCTCCAGCAAGGACAGATGGCAGCAGGGGTTCGGATCACATGCCTACACCAGATAGAGATTATATATATATATTCACGAGGTTTCTACACTGTACGGCCATACTTGTCTTAACATTTTGTAGCAATATATGAATGAATGAGTTTTGCTAACACGGTCATATAATCGACTCTACCACACTAGGCCCGCCATTGGGTGTCCACTTCTTGGTTCTCCAAGGTGCAGTTTTCACTTGAGAGCCTACTAATCATGGTTATTGATTGTGAATTCTTTTGCTGTATTCGGACAAAAATTGTTGTCTGCTTCAGTTTGAGCTGAATGAATAGGAAAACTAAAAGGAAGTTGTATGCAATAGATATTGTTGACGTTTGTTTTTTAGCTTAGCATATTTATGCTTTAATTTGTTGATCCCAGAAAGTTACGTGACCTTTCTTTTTATCTTTTTGTTATGGTGTACATTTCTGATAGTTCCTTCGCACACTTACATATATAATTTTTTTTTTTCTTATGACGACACATTTGAACTTACTTTTTTTTGATCAAGTCGGCAAGGGAAACCCTAGCCTATTTTTTTTTAATTTTTTTTTTTTGATAATGCAATGTTTAAATCCGCTCCCATGGGGAGAGTCGAACCTGTGTCTGCTGGGTGCTACTCAAGTGCTCCAACCACTAGGCTAGAGGCCCTTTCACCACATTTGAACTTACTGCTGGTGCTGCAAGACACTGTCGTCTATGCTACAATTGCTATACAAGAACAAAAACTTGTTCGGTGTCTCCTATGTTTCGTGGAACCCCTGCCTTCAAATTTCCTGTTACCTCACATTTCTAAACCATTATATCAGGGGGAAATCATCATTGGAAGGATTAGTGGAAAGTAACGGAATCCCCTCAGCATCCTCCAAACAATGGTTCTAGGCCTTCTATACTTCTACAGTTCTACTATATATACACAGATTTCTGTTGGGCAGTACAAGTTGGGCTTCCAGCTAAGTACCTAGAATCCCTTCTAGCGAAGAGATGGGAAGGAAGCACTATATATGAGGGATGGTCAGATGGCGAGGCTGAAAGGCCGATAAATAGTGAGTCTCACAGAGTCACAGTATATAGAGGAGCCAGAGTCGGCCTGAGCTCTAATAAATAAACAACTCCTAGTGAAGCAATAAAACAAAGTTTTAACACCTTCTAGATCGTTTTGAGAGAAGATAAAAACGTCTTGTTGCTATAGTGTATGGAGTAGAGCCAGAGTCGACCTGAGTTTTTTTATGGATTTCAGCAACTTGCCAATCTTTAGTCAAGTTGGTCTGCAGGGACAGCCTATTTTTTCTCGAATACGCACGAGTGTGCGTATCATTGTATTAAGAAGAATTAGAATTTGGTTACAAGACCAACCAAGGCCGGCTAAGACTCATGATTACATTGAAAACTCGGGCGATAGGAAGCTATCCACCCGATGCTAGACTTCCTAAATTTCTTGCGCCGGCCAAGATCCATTGATCAGCCTGTGCCTTGATGATGAGTAGGAGATCAGGTACGGTCGTGGCCGTCTCCCTGAAGCACCTCGCATTCCTTTCCTTCCATACCTGCCATGCCACCAGCGCAAACAAGGAGTCGAACCCCCGTCGTTGCTGACCATGCCAGCTGTTGCGCATTTGCCTCCACCATGTGATGATCGTCGGCGCTGTTGGCGGCATTGGCTTTCCCAGTGCTTGGCAAATGTGGAACCACAACTCCCTCGTAAAGGGGCATTCACAGAGCAAGTGATTCATGGATTCCGATGCTTGGTCACATAGGTAGCACTCTTCCCTGGCCTCTAGACCATGTTTTCTTCTCCGATCATTTGTCCAATGTCTTTTCTTGAACGCTAGCCAGAGAAAAATCTTAACCTTCAATGGCGCCCAGGTCTTCCAGATGAGGGAGTGCCCAACGAAATGAATTGCGCCTGTGTGCAACATTGAGTAGGCTGACTTGGCGCTGTAAGTCCCATCCGGTGTCCATCGCCAGACAGTCCTGTCCGGCTGATCGCTGAGGATGACGTTCGCGGTCGCTTCACAAAGGTCCAGGAACTCAGCGAGCTCAGTGGTGTTGAGGCTCCCCGGCAGCCCCCTTGCCCATCGCAAGTCGCTTATCCCTTGTCGCACTGTGAGTTTTGATCTCGACCTCTTGGGGATGCGCAACATCAGGTTTGGTGCCAGTTCAGCCGGTGATGTCTCCTGGAGCCAGCGGTCCTCCCAGAAGAGAGTATTCATACCGTCGCCAATGATTGTGTACGTGGATGCCCTGAAGAATGCCTTTACTTGTGGGTCGATGTTGAGCGGCAGCTCGCTCCAGGCTCTTGAACTATCTGTCTTCTGTAGCCAGAGCCATCTAGTTTGGAGTGCGTAGCCCGCGAGCCTGAGATCGGTGATTCCCAGTCCTCCTAGTTCCGTGGGCCTACAAGCTGTGTCCCAAGCCACCATGCACTTTCCTCGTATTGATGCGTCCTTTCCTGCCCAGAAAAACTTCCTGCATAGGGCGTCGATCTCCGCTCTTGCCCATGGTGGGAGGTTGTCTGCCATCATTGCATACACCGGTACAGCACGTAGAACTGATTTTATCCAAATGAGTCTACCGCTCCGTGCCATCAGTGATCCATGACATGGCTGCATCTTCCATGCTACTGCCTCGACCACCGAGTGTACCTCCGCCTTGGGTATCTTCTTGGTACTTAGTGGAAGCCCCAAGTAGCGCACCGGGAAAGCCTGCACCTGGCATCCGAGGATTTGAACAATTTCGTCAAGTGAATCTTCACCTCCATAGATTGGGGTGATTGAGCACTTGGCCAGGTTGGTCTTGAGGCCCATAGCCTCTCCAAACATCCTCAGGATCTCCTTAACTGCCATTGCCTCCTGCACCAGCGGCCTGATGAAAAGTATTACGTCATCCGCATAGAGACTACACTGAAACTTGATGCCATGCCTCGCCATGGGGCGTAGCACACCGTCTCTAGTGGCCTTGGCGAACATTCTGTGCAGTACGTCCATGGCAATGATAAACAACAATGGTGAGAGCGAGTCACCTTGTCGCACCCCTCTGAAGTGTCTAATGCTCGGTCCCTGACGGCCATTCAGGATAATCTTGGACGACGCAGTGGACAGCAGCGCACTGATCCATCTCAGCCACTTAGGCCCGAACCCCCTAGCTTCCATGATCTCCAGCAGGAAAGGCCATGATAGGGTGTCAAAAGCCTTGGAGATATCAAGCTTTAGGAGTAGCATGGGGATCTTCTTCTTCCTGATCAGGACGGCGGCTCTCTGGATGTACTTGAAGTTGTCTTGTATTGTTCTCGCTCTGATGAACGCATTCTGGTTCTTGTCCACTAGCTCATTCAATCTGGATGCAAGCCTTAATGCTAACACCTTGGAGATGAGCTTGGCAAAGCTGTGTATCATTGTAATTGGCCTGAAATCCGCCGGACTCGCAGCACCTTGCTTCTTGGGCAGAAGCATGATCAATGCATTGTTCACCTTCTCCATCCCGCGGCGGTCCCCTGCAGTGAAGGCTTGTATCGCTGCCATTAGGTCATCTCTGATGATTGGCCACGCTGATCTGTAGAATGCGCCGGTGAAGCCATCCGGTCCTGGCGCCCGGTCAGCTGGCGTTTGCTTAATTGCATTCAACACTTCTGCAGCGTCGATGTCAGTTTCTAGCTCATCGAGGTTTATTGGTTGTATACCTAGCGCATCAAAGTTGATGGTTGTGCTGTTGCTGGCTGCTGTGCCAAAGACCCCGCTGAAATGGTTGTGCAGCGCTTCTTCCATTCCGTCATGCTCTGCTATGGTGTGACCGGCCACTGTTAGGGACGGGATGAAATTACGTCTCTTCTGGCCTCTAGCGATGAGGTGGAAATATTTCGTGTTGGCATCCCCTTCTCTCAGGTGCCTGATGCGCGAGCGCTGGCGAGCCATGGTACGCTCCAGTGACGCTAGCCCGAGGCATCTCATCTTCGTGCTAGTCCGTAGTGTTTTCTCAGCTGGAGTCAGAGGTCTTGCGTCTTGCGCCTTGTCCAGCCAGTGCACTAACTCACGAGCCGTGAGGAGTTGGTCTTTGATATCACCAATTTTTGTTGCTGCCCATCTTTGGAGTTCCTTGACTAGGCCCCGCAGCAATGTGTCCAGGCGCGAGATAGGTCCCTGGCTGCTAGCTGGGCCTTGCCATGCGTTAGTAACGATCAGCTCATAATCCTCGAATTTGGGCCAAAAGATCTCGAAATGGAACCTGGCCTTCGTCATGGCACCCAAGTTTGTGTGCAACAGCAATGGCGAGTGATCTGATACGTCAGATCCCAGGCATCTTAGATGTGAGTTGGGGAATAGCTGATCCCAGTCCATAGAAATTAGTACCCGATCGAGCCTAACCAACGTTGGGTTGTGGCGTTCGTTGCTCCACGTGAAGCTGCGGCCATGGAGGTACATGTCCTGTAACTCGAGCTCTGCGACTGTCCTTCGGAACCTAGACAGATTGGCTCGGTTGATCCTGGAGTTATTCTTGTCTTCCTCGGACAGGATGAGGTTGAAGTCGCCGCATACGCACCAAGGACCTGGGCAGGCATCCCTGATAGCTTCAAGCTCCTCCAGGAACAACACTTTGTCCGCGTCGTCCTGCGGTCCATAGACAGAGGATAGCCACCAGTCATGTTCGTGGCTTCCTGTCCGTGGATGGTGGCTCACCTTGACCGTGAGCGTATAACAGCCCACTAGCACGTCAGAAATAGTTACATCTGATCCCCGGGCGGCGATCATGATGCCGCCCCTTGTACTCGATGCCGGCAAATACGCGAAATCGACAAAGTTTATACCAAGCATGCCCGTCGCAAGGTGCTGTGAGATTTCCTCGAGTTTAGTCTCCTGGAGGCATATAATACTGGGACGTAGGTCGTCTACCAGGGTACGAACTGCATCCCTACGCGCCCGTTCATTGAGGCCGCGCACGTTCCAAGAAATCATGGTTGTGTTATCCATTACAATGAACTTCCATGCTGGTCCGCCTCCTGCTCAGGCGACCGGCACCGGAGGGCGACGACGAGTAGCTCGACCAGCTCTGTAGGATGCTGCTGGGAACGCTCTGTCTAGCACCTCGACCTGTGCGTCGGATAGGTTGCCGGAGATGATTGCTTCGAGCGCCCGCTTGGACGCCGGCGTGTTTGGCGCGGCTGGCGGTGGGATGCCCATTTTCTTCATAAGGAGGATTTCCCCCCGCTTGGATGTTGGCACATGCGCCAATGGCTGTGCAGCGATCCTCGCGCTTCTTGTCTGCATATTTGGTCGTCGTGATGGTGGCCTCTGCTTAGGCGGGGTGGAGATTAGTGGTGAGCGCCGCCTCTGCTGCACCTCGGCAGTGTAGCGTGCCAGCCTTCTTGCTGCCTCTCGTGGCGTGGGCGTAGTTGTGTCGCCCGGCTCCTGAGAACTGGTCGTGCCAGCACGGGTTGAAGGTGGTGGCGTTGCGGCAACGGCAGCGGCAGCATCGTTCGCCTCTTGGCCGGTGGTGGACAGCTGAACTAGCGTTGTGTCCAATGCTTCCTCAGGCACGTGAGAGAAGCCCGGCGGCCCGCTCTCCCTGCCGTCATGCGACGTAGAAGTTTCCTGAGTGGTGGCCCCTTCGTCGTTCTCGGTTGGAGTGGCCGCAACCGGTCCGCTTCCTGCAGGCGGCCCATTAGGCGCCTCCTCTGCCACGACCTCATGTGTGATGTCCGCTCGACACCCATCCTCCTCTGCTACAGCCTCATGTGTGATGTCCATTCGACACCCGTCCGCGTCCCCGCCACAAGTGTATAAGCTGGCGATGCATCGACGTGTGCTTCGCCTGTAACCATCTCCTTGGCAGGCGAGGAGTTTGAGTCGGCCTCGATTGGATCGGTGTCGTCACGGTGTGCCACCGGTTCAAATTCGAAACTCTCTCGCTCTTGCTGTTCTGCGCCCTGGGACTGGGTGGTGATGGACGGAGCCGGCTGAGCGCTGTTCATCTGCTGTGTGTCAGAAGCATCCTGGACCGGCTGAGTGGTGTTCGCCAGCTTTGCGTCAGAAGCATCTTGCAACGGCTCCTTTTGCTTTTCCTCTGCTGCGACTGTCGGACCCATCAGCAACATCAAGCTGGCGCCCCGGTTGCTCGATGGACCGACGCCTGACCCGCTGGCGGTCAGAGTTACCGTCGTCATCATCGGAGCCCGAGGGTGGCGGCGGAGGCGATGGATCACTAGGGGCAGAATCCACCGTGCTGCGAATGTGGACGATGACTTGATAACTGAGCCCGTCCGTTGTGATGTGTGGCGGCAGGTTTCGAACTGGATTCCCCACCGGGCGCCTCCGCGACTCGCTCTCCTCGACGAACATACGGACGACGCTCGAAAGGCAGCGCGGTTACCCGCCCATGCCGTGTTGATGGCGTCGGCGACGATGGCCACGAGGGAGTGTCGGCGAGCGTCTTCAGCCGTGTTGATGGCGGCGCTGCGCTGTATGAAGCAGGAAACCTCCGTCGGCGTGTTGTCAGGATGGTCCGAGGGACGCGTGGAGCTCATCACTGGAGGAGGTAGGCGCCGCTGCCTCCGCGGCGAATCCGTCGTCGTGGGTTGACTTGCTGCGGGGTGGAGCCCGAGACCCCCGAGGCCCCCTGGCGTGCCCTTGGGCGCCGGACCGGTACCGAGCGCACCCACCGCCTCTGCCCGTCCTGCGACCATGCAGGCCCGGCCGCACCAGGGATCGGGCGGCGGCGGCGCCGACAATCCCGCAAGGTGGCTGAACCCCAGGCAGTTGATGCACCGGAGGGAGCCTGCAGGTGGCGTCGCGATGGCTGTACGAGAGGCAGTTCAGGCAGCGGTCGCGCATGTCCTCTGGGATCCCGCTGCGCGACGTGCCGGGCCGGGCGGCGCGACGGAGGGTGGAGATGTGATGGGCCGTGCCTGGGAGGACCTCCCTCCAGCCGCCCGCATCCGAGGCGAAAGGCGACGCCGTCGAGGATGGCCCCGCTCTCCGAGCTCCAGTGTGTGCCGGCCGCCCGCATTAGCCGTGCCGTGGTTCTCCGGGACCCTAGAGCCCAGGCGGTGGTGTGCAGGCACGCGCCACCCAAGCGCAGGTGCACCGGCACGCGCGCGGCGGCTCCGTGGCCCGCCGCTGCCGCAGAGGCCGCACCCGCTGGACTAGTCTCCCCGACGCGTGGTGCGACGCCCGGCGCCCCGCCTCATCTTCCGTCCGCCTTCCTCCGCTCCATGCTTGCTTGTGGTCTCCGCCCGGCAGCTCAACCGCAGCCTGAGAAGGAGCCTCGGGGCCGGGAACTCCGCGAACGACCTCAGCGAAGGAGGGCAGGGAGGGGTGGTGTCGTAGTCGGAGTAGTCGCCGCCGCCGACTCCTCCGACCAGCGCGCTGCCTTGAGCGCCGGGGGATGCGGCGGGAAGAAAGGCGCCGCGTGAGGGGATAGGGGAGGCCTGCTTACCCGCGGGCGAGGGGCTTGGGTTGCTGACGGGCGGTGCCGAGCGGCGGCCGTCGGGCTGGTGGTGGTGCGCCGGGGGGCGGGGTGGGAGGGGAAGGGGTTCGCATCCTCAGCCGCTGGCCAAACTCCTGCAGGGACAGCCTAATTCTCTAGCAATGGAGCTCGGCAATGCTCATTGCAGAAAGATTGGCTGATGGCATATTAGGTTTGCAGCAGGTTAACGTGCTCAGCAACAATCAAATACTGGCCACGGTTGGTCCCTGGCACACGCCTACTGTAGGGTGCGTTGCTATAAATCGTTTGTGTAGTAGTGACAGCTTCTGCCCTTGAGAATATAGTTCGTTGAGATACCTGACTTTGAGCTGCACATGTATTAGGAACTAGGATGGGTCTATGACAAGAGGTGATCACCACCTGCCATGTTGCACAAAATTTTAAGTTATCCAGTGGAATGGAATTTAAAATTTCATATTGGCTATAAGTTGCAACACATATGACTCTTTTTGTTATTGTCTTCTACTTGTAAACAGTTCTGCGTTTGTGACTAAAGATGTGCAAATGACTGGAAAAGAAAATAATGTTTCCAAGCTAATAGCACACAAACCTTCCCCTACGTGCCTAAGACAGCAGAACTCACTACCACATTATTAGAGCAACTAGCTGAGAGATACATATGGTTAAATGCAAAGGGCAGGGCATAAGCGTCACAGTCACGTGGAGCTTCACCCAGAGAGCAGGAGCTCATATAAAACCTAAGCTAATTAACACTCTTTTTTTTTTCATAACAGAAGCTTATTTGCTTCAAGATCCATAGGGTTGGTTGACCTATGGAAGAATTGGTATACAAGAACAACACTTTGTAGTCTGCTCCAGCACATTGATCACCGGCCTTCAAATTTCCTGCCATCGATCTCCCATTTCTAAACCTTTACCAGCAAAAAAGAATCATACCTAGAATTACGGAAAATAACAAAATCCCTCGTCATCCTCCAAGCTATGGTTCTAGCTCTGTGCTTCTACTATATATACACAGATTTCTAATGTGTCAAGTACCTAGAATCCCTTCTAGCGAGAGGAGACGGAAAGGAAGATGGTCACTGCTTATATAGATGGGATGGTCGGATGGAGATGGTGAAAGGACAGTAACTAATGAGGTCCTGTTTCACACAATTCCTTGCTATAGTGCACGGAGCTGGCCACGACTCTCAACGGCCGAACAGGGTCTAATTATTATTGTGGACGTCACTTGTCAGCAATTTTCATTTAAGTTGGTCTGCAAGGATCGCTTGATCCTCTAGCAATGGAGCTCGGACAATGCTCATTGCAGCAAGTTTGGCTGGCAAATTAGGTTTGCAGCAGGCTAACTTCCTCAGTGACAATCAAAATCTCGCCACGGGGCTACAGCGTCAGCTTGTATCTCAATGTCGGCATTCATTTTCAGGTCAGATAGCTAACAAAGATGGTTGCAGATAGATTATTAGCAAAGAAAACAAGGCTAGCCGGCTTCCCTAGGCCATGTATTTTCACTTTTAATGCTACAATGCATTCTATTACTTGCTAGTGGAACAAGACATGTAGCCTTTTCAATGGGACACCCCCTTAGCACCCATCTTGCTCTGTACTCAGTTTATAGTTAGCACATTTATCCTATTCCTAAAACGAAAGAAGATCTGCTGGTCACTTGAACTTAGAAACAATGGTAGTACAGTTTGTATAGATGTGCACTGCTGTTACTTTTTTTAGGGAAAGTAAGGATCGATGCTGGAAAAACCAAGTTATTTTTTTATGTAAAAAAATACCAAGTTATTAGGAACTTAATAGAATGTATTAGGAACTTGCAGATGCAAATGTATTAGGAACTTAGTAGGATGGGTTGATTATATGACAACTAAAAGTGATCACATCTTTCTCTGGTTTTTACAGAGGGGGGGTATATTGACTAAAGACAATCTTGCTAAAAAAACGGAAAGGAGTCGGCGCGTTTGTCGTAATGGGAATGAGACTATTCAACACTTATTCCTAGACTGCCCCCTTACCAGAATGATCCGGAGGATTATCTCTTTTGCTACCGGATCGACTCAACCTAGATCAATTAGCCATATGTTCGAAATTGGCTAACTAATCAAAATAAAAAGATTAGAGAATTGATTTGGGTGGGGATGGCTGCCTTATGCTGGGCTCTCTGAGATGCCGAAATGATGTGGTTTTTAATGTAAAGAAATCTAATTCTATTATGCGTAATTTTCGTGAGGTGCGTATTGGTTACGCTTATCGGGCACAACTGCAAATAAGAAGAGATAGCCGGCGGAAGCGCCTCAACAATAAGCAAGAGATTAGAATTTATTGCTTTAGAGATATCCAACAATGGATGGAAACATTTATATTGTTTGTCTTAGCTTCCTCGCCAATTTATGACCGAAGTCTCTCTCTTTTTCTTTTCTTCGAAAAGCTTGTAATAATGGGCTGTGTACGTCCTTTGGATGTAGAGGCCGGATATTTGTTATCCATTATCTAAAAAACTAAAAGTGATCACCTGACATGCACAAATGTAGAATGTAATTTAGAAATCGTGATATTATTGGATACAAGTTGCAGCACATATATAACTCTTCTTATTCATTTTGTCTACTTCGGTAATCATCGTTTGCGACAAAAATGTGCAAATGCCTGCAAAATAAAATGAAGTGTCCACCTCAGGAGACATCACAGCGCACAACCATTAAGCCATATACTGGAGCAGGTTAACGGTAAAAAAAAAAGATACAGTTGGTTGACAAAGGAGGACAGGTAATAGGGCATCACTGGGCGGCGCACGCCACAGAGCCGGAGCGGGCGCCACGCCACTTCTGTTACCGTGCACGCGCACTAGTTTGGGTAACAGCGCACGGCCCATTTTCACTTGTCAGCGCGGCCCATTTCACCCGTCGGGCTTATTTGGGTCAAGTTTTTTTTTTCGCCCATATCGATTTCTAGTTTCTCCCGTCTAGCTTCATTGGGCTAATTTTTTTTTTTTGGGCCGGCACATATTGTTTTCTTTTCTGTTTCTCCCGTCTAGCTTCATTAGACAAAAAAATTTATTGTCTACAAGCTAAAATTTTCTCTTTTGGGAAATCGGGTTTGTGGGTGAACTATACGGGCGGGGGATGGTTTCACATATAAATGAAAGTGAAAGTAAAAATCCACATATAGGTGAAAAGTGAAAAAAAAAAAGAAAAGATAAATGTTGCTTCTGTTGTCTTGAAGACTTCAAGTTAGGGAGTACTTTGTACATGGAAATAAGGACATATTTGTCCAAATAAATATATGTGTTTGCAAAATAATTAACAAATACAAATACACATGTGCCTTCTCTTGATTTGTAGCTAAAAATCTCTGAAAAAAGACAAAGGTAAGCTAATTAGAAACTTTGTACTCTGGTTTATAAATTTACACCTAGAAAATATATAAAACTTGTACCTATCAAATCATAAACTTTATACTATACTTGTAAAACTTTGAACTACCAAATTAGAAACTTTGTACTCGTTTTGGTTTATAAATTTACACAAGAATTACATAAAACTTTTAACTATTAGATCCTAAACTTTATACTATAGTCAGAAAACTTTGAACTGCCAAATTAGAAACTTTATACTCGTTTGTTTAAAAATTTACAGTAGAATTATATAAAACTTTTAACTATTAGATCATAAACTTTATACTACAGTTGTAAAACTTTAAACTACCAAATTATAAACTTTGTAGTCGTTGGTTAATAAATTTAAACCAGAATTATACAAAACTTTTAACTTGTCGGTGCATGCTTAGTCAGCAAAGAACCACGACCGTCCAAGCTACGAAAGATGAAGAGCCATGATGAGATGAAACTGAAAGTGCAGAGAACATCCATTCCAGACCAACTAGTTTGCATGCGACTTAACAAAGCAAGTGTGTTTGTTACCGAAAACAAGAGCCTTTGTCGTTCCTCGACAAGAAACATGATCACAATCACACCCGGCGCGGGCAAAGTCACTTTCAATAGAGCAGTGATCTGTTTCTCATTGAGTTGTTTTGAGTAAAGTTGTACCTCAACTATCTTACGCACTGGTATTTCAAAGCCATAAGCAACTTATGAAAACATGTTTGAAGCTGGATATAGCATTTTAGAAATCAAATGCATAGATAAACATAGTGCAATAATTGATACTTTGCTAGCGTAAGACTAACCTCCATAGGAAGATAATTTGGTCTTTGCTTTGATTGCCCACTTGCAAGCAAGGTAAAAGTGGTGTGTTTGAATACTAAAGCCATAAATCTTCGTGAAGTATTGCACCACAGTCTTAGAAGTACCACGATCAACAATAGGGAATCTATCATAGGAAAACCATTGAAATCCTGCCGCAGTGCATTATACCCGATGATATAATAACAGAGACACACATAGAGATTTATTGAAACAAATTATTGACTCAAACTCCTACGTAACCTCATCATAATAATTCAGGATTTTCAATCCTAACTCCCTGTCATGCATTCATCGACATCCTACAAATCATGCAGATTTAGACATACTACACATTCAGAGACACACTACGGAGAGAATACAAAAAAAGTATTCAAAAAAAGTGTTGTATTCTCAAAGGCAGGCTAGCATACATCCGATGTATAAAATTGAAGCAAGTTATCAAAACAACAGAATAAAAACTTTCATAAGCAACTAGTTTGTTTCATTAGCTAGTTTCATTATCTATCATGGATCATGCTTGCGAGACTAATCATTAAAATTCATACTTGCGGACTAATGTTTTGCATCAAAATGACAACTCTCCTCTTTGCTCATAAAAAAAATAAAGGGCAAGCGGATATGTGGCCATTCATCTCGACTGTCTTTAGGACATACCTTTTGTTTTGGTCTCACAAAGACACATCCACTTGCTGCAGCCAGAGTGAGAGATGACTAGCAACATGCTTGCCAACAAAAACAAGGCATGCAGGA
Organism: Hyparrhenia diplandra; assembly: GCA_015847255.1. Taxonomy (NCBI): domain Eukaryota; kingdom Viridiplantae; phylum Streptophyta; class Magnoliopsida; order Poales; family Poaceae; genus Hyparrhenia; species Hyparrhenia diplandra. The sequence continues at coordinate 402,669 of JADLZK010005176.1, read as the reverse complement.
GCATCATCCCGCTCAAGCACACCATCAAGCTTGCCAAAATGCTCACCGATAGCCACAGTCGACCGATCAACTTAAACACAGGTTGCCCATAGCTGCAGTCCACGGATCACTTCGGTAGCACCTGCATATTTCATAAAAAGACCAAATTGGTAGTTAGTACTGAGAATAGTGTGCATAAGTTAGATTACTAGCCGGCAATAGCAAACTACTCGAGACATAGAGAAATTAAGCCTATAAAGACATACAAATATAGAGAGATAGAAAGAGAGATTCTATCAATAAAGACATAGAAATTCTAGACTAGGCCTATAAAGACATACAAATATAGAGAGATAGATAGAGAATTTCTATCTGTAAAGACACGTAAACTTCTAGACTAAGCCTATAAAGACATACAAATATAGAGAAATAGAAATAGAAATAGAATTCTATCTATAAAGACATAGAAATTCTAGACTAGGCCTATAAAGACAAATGCCCAAAAACACATTGACTAGTAGGGGGCAGTTTTTTATTTTTGAAAAAGAGAAAAAAAAACAGAAAACCAATGCCTAGTAGGGGGCATTAACTTTGACCCAAAACCCATTGCCTAATAGGGGGGCAAACTTTTTATCCTAAATACAACAAGGCCCAAAACACATTGCCTAATAGGGGCATGATCTTTTTTTTTTTTTTCAAAAAGATAAATGCCCAAAAACACAATGACTTCTAGGGGAAGTTTTTTATTTTTGAAAAGAAAAGAAAAGCCAGAAAACCAATGCCTAGTAGGGGGCATTATCTTTGACTCAAAATCCATTGCCTAATAGGGGGGCAAACTTTTTTTTCTAAATACAACAAGGCACAAAACCCATTGCCTAATAGGGGCATGATATTTTTTTCCGAAAAGATAAATGCCCCAAAACACATTGACTACTAGGGGCAGCTTATTATTTTTGAAAAGAAAAAAAAAACCAGAAAAACAATGCCTAGTAGGGGGCATTATCTTTGACCCAAAACCCATTGCCTAATAGGGGGCACAAACTTTTTCCTAAATACAACAAGGCCCAAAACCCATTGCTAAATAGGGGGCATGATCTTTTTTCAAAAAGATAAATGCGCAAAAACACATTGACTAGTAGGGGGCAGTTTTTATTTTTGAAAAGAAAAAAAGCCGTAAAACCAATGCCTAATAGGGGCATTATCTTTGACCCAAAACCCATTGCCTAATAGGGGAAAACTTTTTTCTAAATCGACAAGGCCCAAAACCCATTGCCCAATAGGGGCATGATCTTTTTCCAAAAGATAAATGCCCAAAAACACATTGCCTAGTAGGGGGCAGCTTTTTATTTTTGAAAAGAAAACATAACCCATAAAACCAATGCCTAGTAGGACTCGAGCACATTTAATCTCACCTCCTGGATTCGGACATAAAAATGGGACAATCCCAAACAAAGCTATCAAACATGATCACACTAACAAAAAGTAGTTGCAATAGACATCTAGAATCTACTTACATAGATACAAAGGTTCCACTAGTTTTCCCAAAACAAGCCACCCCAAAGAAATGCCAACTCCCCTCGGAATGGCACATAGACAAATTAGTTGGTTAAGATCACAATTCATTCAAAAATTTTGGATACACCAATTACAAAACAAAGTAATTTGGACATACACGCCACCCGATACCACAACTCATGATAGAAGGAGGGCATGCTTTGTTGGTGGCATACCGTGAAACGACAATAAATGCACGAGTGGACTGCGGCATGCAAGAAGAAGTATTAGCTAGAAGATGATATGCGCCTCATGTAGGATAACAAAGTCGCTAAAACGTCATGGGCTTATCCAAATAACATACATCCACAAGAGCCACAAAAGAAACTGCCATCACAGTAGAAGCTTCACCATCATCAAAAAGGTTGGTGCTCCCCACTTTGGAATGGATAGGGTACACTTATCCCGCAAATTGTAGATCAATAAGCTATCATTCTTTTGACCGCATTGCATATTCACTACATACGTGCTTTAAAAGCAAGGGCGATGATGTATTAAACATTTGCATTTCTATTTATCTTTTGCGGAGAAAGGAATATAACTTTGTATATGAGAAAGTGCAATCATCACAGATCCGATACAACTTACGATTTAATTTAATCAAGCATGTGCTTCAAACATATGACACAATTCCATTTGTCTACTACGTGGCACTGTTTGGATGATTTGTTCTCTCTTGAGTTTTCTATGTCATTTAACATCCACCATGGGCAAAATTTTACGTACAACATTTCATATGCGGTCAGTTGCCCACAAATGAAACAAATTCTCAAGATAACAGATCGTTCATCTTTGTGAGTTTCAATTGGGCGTAGATATTACTTTCTATTAGATTGTAACCCTAGAAGATTATCTTAGGGTACATTAAGTCTGCATTCACTGGACTATGATAGGAGAAATTGTAATGTAATTGGCTAGGTAGCTATGAGGGTTTTGCTAAGTAAAACAAAGTGAATCAAATAATAATTCTTAGAAGTTCTGAGACTCAAACTATTTTCTCGACATACATTCCTCTTATGTTGACTGCAACAAAGAATTGGAAAGATGTGGACTCCGCTTTGCAAAAATGACGAAGTATCATGTTCCCGCATCGCGTACTTAATTTGACTTTCAATTTCCAAAGAAGTGATACACTATTCAGGGACTTCGTAAAAAAACAGCTTTTTGCACACTTTGTTGACACCTGTTATCATATACTTTTGTATGTCAACAAGAGATGAAATAAGGACATATTTTGAATATATAATAAGTTTAGAGGTTTATACTAATAAATTCCACGAGTTTTGGTGATTTATGTATTTCCGGGGACTTAACGGATAAATGCGAGAGAAAGATGGAGAAAGTTCCGGAATATACAAGACATATGATGACAAGACTTGACCGTGAAGCAACTCAACCCGAAAAGTGAACTAAAACATTCTAGAAGGTACCGAGAGGACACCGGGGAAGGAACCGGAAGCCGTGAGGAGGCGGGACAATTTGGCGCCGCCAGTCCAATCTTGGCCGGCGCCGGGGTGGGGCCATGATGTCGGCCTCGGCTTCCTAGGTCGGTTTACTACCGACTTTGTGGTTGTATCTACGCCGTTGTTGAAGGTCGGTTTGATCCAATGGTCATCGTTCATCGCCAAGGCCTATATAAGAAGACCATCTCGCCCTGTGGTTAAACCCTAACTCATACTAGTTCATTGTAATTCAATATCAACCAAAGTCGAGGCGTAAGTAGAAGAGAGTTTCTCCACCGAGAGATTAGAGTTAGCTACTAGTTCTAGTTCTAGTTCATCTAGTTCTAGTTCATCCAAGTTGATTAGCGCATTGGATACAATTAGAGCCGGGTGTGCCTACCTGAGTTCTTGATCTTCAAGTATTACGGTATGAATTATCTTGTATCTATGACTTTGCACTTTATTAATAATATGTATTTGTTTGCTATGTTCTTACTTTATTCTAATAATATGATTGATATAGATGTAGTTTATGATAGATATATGTATCTATTTGTAGAGCACCTAATTCAATACTCGAGTGGGTTAGGTGGTAAAGATATTTATGTAAGCGTGGTGCTTATATATGATTTACCTACAAATGCACCTTATATTCCGGGCCGTGTGGTAGATCGCGGGAGTGACAAAATCTGTTGAGTCCTTTGGAATCCACCCTCCGTTTATAAGACACGTGGACATTGATTATGGGGATTATCTTGTTTCACTCTTGATTTTCCTTGATAGTCGTCCGGGATACATGATCTAGAGTCTACTATGCTATAGATGATAACATATGCCTTAGAATAGATGTAATGATTTAGTAGATTAAATGCTATAGATGAATTACTGTCTCTTGTAGTCCAATGTTAAGTCTAACTTAGTAGTTATTCTCTGTCTCTGCATTATTGTGATGCCTCTGCCTTTATTTATCATTATCATATTATTATCATTATTGGTTTACCCCTACTAAAGTAAGCACTAGTAATGTAACCTTTCATAAGTATGCCACTTATTAATTATGTTTGTTCCCACCTTTAGATTATTCCTCCCCTCGTGGTAGAATATAAATGATAAAACCTGGATTACTCCCTGAAATGCTACAAAGGGTATTTATATCTGTGCGCTTGCGGATAGACCTTTTATATTTATTTCCTTAGATTGCAAACAACACATATCACAAGTATCACATATGCATTTCCTAGCATTACTGCCGGGGATGACAACCTAGCACATAGTAGTGTTAAGAGATGAACCACACGAGTATCTTTTGATGGCATATAGCCTGAGGTGAGATTAACTCCACCTTAAGTTATAGTGACGTTAGATTTACCAACAAGCATTTTAAAGGCGCCGTTGTCAGGGGGAAATAAAAGTTAGTTAGACATATTAATAAATGGAAACTTATGATGAGAATCTAAACTAGGTAGCTACTTTAGCGAGCTTACCCTTGTTTTTCTTTTGTTTATTTTATACGGGGTTTATCAAATTGGAAATTGATTGTGATTCACTTCAATTCATTCATCGAATCAAATCAATCAAGAGAGCATATATCGCTTCTTGAAGCTATGGTCGGAAAATCCCTACGAGTTCTCTGCTCCAAGCAATGAGAACGTTCGTGCAGACCAACACTTCAAATTAAAGATCTTGAGTTTGAGCTCAAGCCAAGCCTCATCAACATGATACAAGCTACTCCATTCGGTGGAAAGATTCACGAAGATGCACGCTTACATCCGCAAAATTTTACGGAGATTGCCAACACCTTCGCACCTAAGGATGTTCCCCAAGATATCATACTACTCCGCTTATTTCCATTCTCATTGAAGGAAAAAAGTGAAGTCATGGTTCTATGCCAACAAAAAGAAATCAAGAAATGGGATGAATGTTCTACAACTTTCCTATCAAAGTTCTTTCCCACGGGTAAAACCAATGCCCTACGAGGAAAAATTACCAATTTCCAACAGCGAAAAGGAGAATCAATTCCGTGCTTGGGAACGTTTACAAGAATACATATCGATTGCCCTCATCATGGAATAGAAGATTGGTTGCTCATGCAAGGATTTTATCATGGATTAACACAAAGAGCACGAGAACAACTTGATGCAACTGCTGAAGGATCATTTTTATCACTCACTCTTGACAAAGTCGGAAGCACTCATGAATAAGATATCGAAAAATCAAAGCCGGAATCAAGACACTCAACACTACCATCGATAGAAGAAGTCCCTGAAGAAATAAAAGCAATATCAACCAAGATGGATGTGTTATTTGATTGGCTTGAACGAAGAGCCAGAGATAAGCGGGAAAGACAAGATTTACAAGACTATATTGATTACGCATCAAATTCAAGCATGGTCATTAACAATTCAACATCAACTCAATTGCAAGAACGAAAGGTTGCAACAACTACTCAACAACCCAGGTAAGTATAAAGGTAATGTCCCTAGAAACCCATTTTTAAGAGAATTAATTGAAGAACAAGATAAGTTAAATAATGTTCTTCTTAAGAAGCTTGTTGCTAATGATAAAGTATTAGAAGATATAACTCTTAAGATGGATAATTTCTCTGTTGCTTTTAAAAATCAACATCTTTTTAATAAAAGGGTAAAAAGTCAAATAGCAAAGTTATTTGCTGCAAAATCTATTGCCACTAACCTTGAGCAGGTAAATAATGTTACTACAAGAAGAGGTAAATCTACACGTGATCCTGTTGACCCAAGAAAAATAATAGAAACAAAGGTCGGGACACCAATTACGGCACCCGCGGCACAAGAACAACAACAAGACACGTGGTTCAACCAACTAGAGAAGAAGAAAGTGATGACATAGAAGATTTGACTCAAGAACCTCAAATGACACAAGACTTTCATGATACAAATCTCTTACCATATCCAAGAAGAAATCGTGGACCCCAAGTGGATGATCAGTTTACAAAGTTTGTAGAGGTAATCCAGAAGTTATATATCAACATACCTCTACTAGACGCTATTCAAGTTCCAACCTATGCTAAGTATCTCGAGATATCTTGAATAAGAAAAGACCACTACCCACTACGGAGGTGATCAAGTTAACAAGAATGCGGTCTTTGCTATCCTTAATATATTACCACATAAGATGACAGATCCAAGATATCCCGTAATCAATTGCTCAATTGGAGATCATCACTTTACAAAGACTTTGTGACCTTGCGGCAAGTGTTAGTGTTATGCCCAAGTCCGTCTTTGACAAACTTAAGCATACAACCCCAGAGCCAACTTCAATATCATTACAAGCGGCGATCAATCAATCGATACCCCTCAAGAATTGCGAGAAAACGTCAAGTAAATATCGAGAGGATTCTTTATACCGTGGATTTTGTAGTTTTGAATATGCCACCGACTCTCGTAGTATCAATCATTCTCGGACGACCTTTCCTAAGCACGGCTAATGCACATATCAATGTCACAAATGGGAGATTACATTCAACTTGAATGGAAAGGAAGAAAAGTTTGCATTTAAACCCAAAATGCGAGCTCGGCTTGACAAATAAATAAGATTGAATCGAAATTAAAGAAGAGCCATCATCGGTACCATCTCCTAACCGGAGAATGCACTGATAATTAATAAATTTTGGGAAGTCCCGGTTCGAGGACTTTAACTACGGACATCTATCAAAAGGTAAGTCAAGAATTATCTATATTTACGTTATTAAGCGTCTTACTTATAGAAAATCTATGCCCCATATAAATAATTTTACGGTGTGTGTCACAACTCGTGAAAGTATTTATTATGGAGGCTCAAAAATATTTATTCTTATTTTTACTCCTATATTTTTATATTGAAAAATACAAAAATAGAGTCACTATGTGATGGGTCCTATATGTCATACATTAAATGCCATATTTTACCTACCTTGGACAAGACATATACCACTCAAACCTCACCTACCACCATGCACCACTACCTGCCAATCTTTTCCACCGAAAACCTCACTCAAAACCATGGCATTGGGGTGAGCAATATGCTGCATGAAGGTGAGTGGGAGAGGACCCACCACCATGGCGGCCGGCGCCATCACCACCGGGCGCCGCCAGCCTCGAGCTCCGCTATAAAGGCCCTTCACCCCTCGCTTCTTCACCACACCAACACTTTGCTTTGCTCAATATTCCAGGCTTGCATTTCAAGTTCTAGTATCCGAAAAGCTTTGGGCTTTGTAGTAGAGAGAAAGAGAAGTGAGAAGGAGAAAGGAAGTTCTTAGTAGTAATAGAAAGATTTTTCTTGTGAGAGGAGAAGATCTTGAGAGTTTTAGAATAATCAAGAGAGATGAGTGGAAGTGCTTGTCCATATGGAGTAATCAAGATAAAAATTTGTTAGGGGAAGTTACTGTCTAGATAAACAACCTTGCAATCTTTCTTTTGAACGACTAACCCCTCGGACGACTAACTTTGGGCCGACTAATTTCTAACTCTTTATTCTAATCCCTCCATTAGTCTCTTGTTTGTTCTTGTTTGCGTACTAACATTTTGCGGGGATGAGCTTAAAGTCATTCACTTTGGAAGAAGATCACAACGTCTCAAAAACTTGGAGAATCATCTTCGAGCTTCATCGAGAGATGAGCTACGAGCGAGCAAGATGTGCCACCACATCCGGCCCACTGCCGATTAGAAGGTTGACATCGATTCACACCTCAAGTTTCATGGACAATATGAGAAAGCAAGGTACAATCAATTGAAGGGTCGTAAGTTCACTCACACTCCTGAATTCGACCATGATCTTCTAATCCGCATGGTATGGATGTTGAATTTGCTCATATTTTCCGCTTTTTGGCCGGGAAACTTTTGCGAAAAAAATCAGGAGGAAGGTTCTAAGTTTTTAACCATAGAATTTCTTTGCACCCTCCGTTGCACTGATGAAGGAGTCACATTTAGATTCTTCCAAACACAGTATTCTCTCACTTGGAGAAATTTAAGTGATGCACTTGGTTTCCTACACTCTTGTGTCATGGACTTAGATATAGCTTTAGACGATTTCAACCAAGCAACTGTTTGGAAAGACCTGACCAATGTAGATGCATTTTTGGATGCAAAAGCTAGAGACTTACACTTACCCACTTTCCGCTTTTTCCATAAATGGATACTTTTCACTCTTTTTGCCTAGAAAGGATGGTCATAATGTTAGAGTAGGAGAGTTACAGTTTGATCTATGCGGCTATAAAAAGAAGACAAGTTTCACCCATATACATGTTAGTTCAACATTGGATAGCTGTGCCATCTCTCCTAGGAAATGTCAATTGCACATCACTTATTACTAGAATTGCCAACCACTTAGGACTCTTGGACGATAACGCTCATGTTGCCTATATAAGGGATGATAGACCTGTCATAGGTTTTGATTTCTTTAGTAAGGGACATATTTTGAAGAAAATTGGAAGTACTCTTGTCATGACCCATGCTACTGTTGGGGAGATTCAGTTACCTAACCCTGAACTCTCCATATATCGTGTGCAGTCTTATTTGTTGAGTATGCAGGCACAACTAATTAATATGCAGAGAACCATGCCAGCTCGACAGACACGTGCCCATGATCCAGTTTGGATAGGAGCAGACCCAAGACCACAAGAGCCAGCATTTGGAGGATACCACCATGGACCTACCTCACACCTTCACAAGCGGACATATCGCGTTGATCGGTCACCCAGATTTGAACAAGGAGGACCGAGTGAGCGGGGGTGGTGATGCTCATATTCGTCGAGAAACCTATCATGGAAGTGGTTACTTCTCACGATACTCCGTGTACCGCAACACCCTACTCCCGAACCACCTCGTAACTCTTTTGCGGGGATATGATGCATATGCGTTCCAAGGGATGTACAACACCATCCTAGACATAAGGCATGACCAGGTCAACCAAAGTACAACTACGAAAGAGTGGAATGACCGACGGTCGTAACATCACCGACATCGAGAGATACCATCGATCGGCAGAATGAAGAAATGAGTGTCATGCGTGGGCCGCCGCCGTCGCGGCGTCGCCGAACCCCTCGAACCAACACCGGCTTGGGGGAGTTATCCCCGTTTGGCCGTAAGTCCCTATGACCTGGCGGTTATCTATTTTATATTTTTATTATATATTATATAGTTTGTTTAAATTTGCTTTGCTTTGTTTACTAAAAAAAAATGAATAACCATGAAAAACCAAATAAAAAGAGTGTGTATAACTAGTTTGTTTTAAAGTTTGTTTAAATAATTTAGTAGCTATCTCTTGGAGATGATGAATAGTTGCTCTGTTTTGTTTTCTTACAATTACCTATCATTGGTTTAGAATTCTCCCATGCTATAAATAAAATTGTTTAAACTTAAGAAATTTGCTTTGAGCTTGAAATTCGTAGGGAGCATACATCCGAGCTAATCTAGGTAATTGGCGGATTTGATATGAGATAGTCTCGAGGTGCTATTTATCTTACTCCTAGTTGCACTAAATTACGGAGATTTAATTTGTGAAAATCTAAAAATTGCATGATGAGTTTCCTATATGACAAAGAGTTACGAAATTCCTATCACAAACCATATACATGTTTCTAGAATAGGAAAACTCTTTTATCATTCATTACTTGATTAGTATTGAGTTTAGTCAACCATTGAAACCCTTGGGAACTTGTCATACAATTCCACTTACACATTTCTACATATACATATATATTCCACACCACATACCCTTCATCCATTTGCTAGCCATCAAAATGTTTCACTCCTATCCCGGGAGTAAAACACCAAAATATTTCTCATCTCTATATTTATTCTTTAAACCCCATTTATGCTCCATAAATTTCATTTATTATCTCTCAATTATTCATTTGACAAAAAGAAGAAATTTCGGGCTATGCTAAAAAAAAAGAAAAAAAAAGAAAGAAAGGGGGATGAAAAATGGACAAGTGTCCTACGGGCGAGTAGAGCCTACCTCCCTAAAGAGATGAAAAATGAACACAAGTTCGAGGGCGAGTAGAGCCCACATCTCTAAAAATAAAAGAGAGAAAAATGGACAAAAGTCCGGGGTGAGTAGGACCCACCTCTCTAGAAAGAAAAGAGAAAAATAAAAGAGAGTAAAAAAGGACAAGTGTCCAATTGAAAACAATGGGTACTTAGATGCCCGCCTCTCTAAAAAATAAAAGAAAGAAAAGCTAGCCCAAGTTCTCTTCTATGTCTTTGAAAATTCAAAAAGAGAGATCAAATTCTTTAAAAAGGAGCATAGTAGAATTAGAATCATTATATCCTATCACCACCACATATCCACCTCACAAATACATTCCATACACTCACATTGTATGACTTGTTCCTTTGGATCCGTTGTTTGACTTTACAATATATGCTTTGCAAGTATGCATACGCTGTCTCCCACCTATGAGCCTCAGATATAAGCTTTAGTAGATAGGTTGAGAGAAGACATGATACATTTGCCATATTCCATAAAATACCACATACCTTTTGAGAGAAGGCATCACATCATTGCCTTAGTAAGGATCCAAAAATACTACATATGAGAGATTTGAAAGAGTCATACAATGGAAACTCGAGTTTTTATTTTGAAAATTTATAAAAACTCGAGCACAAGGTGAAATGAAGAGTTTGAGACATAGTGTTTGACTTGATTGTTCTATCTTTCAATTATTCAAGATTAGAGTGCGGGTAAAAGCCCCATGTTGTTCATGTAATAAAAGAAAGTTGAAAGATCGAAATGTTTCACCTATCTCTCGAGGGAGGATTTTAAAATTGATGACATGTGTATTTGTGAGAGAATAATTCATTGTAGCAACTCTTGATCCACTCACGGTGAAAAGCTTTGCTAAGAGACTAGCAAACGTTAAGCTTGGGGGGAGCTTGTTGACACTGTTATCATATACTTTTGTATGTCAACAAGAGATGAAATAAGGACATATTTTGAATATATAATAAGTTTAGAGGTTTATACTAATAAATTCCACGAGTTTTGGTGATTTATGTATTTCCGGGGGACTTAACGGATAAATGTAGAGAAAGATGGAGAAAGTTAGAATATACAAGACATATGATGACAAGACTTGACCGTGAAGCAACTCAACCCGAAAAGTGAACTAAAACATTCTAGAAGGTACCAAAAGGACACCGGGAAAACCGAAGCCGTGAGGAGGCGGGACACCGGCGGCCGCCAGTCCAATCTTGGCCGGCGCCCGGTGGGGCCATGATGTCGGCCTCAGCTTCCTAGGTCGGTTTACTACCGACTTTGTGGTTGTATCTATGCCGTTGTTGAAGGTCGGTTTGATCCAATGGTCATCGTTCATCGCCAAGGCCTATATAAGAAGACCATCTGCCCCTAGGGTTAAACCCTAACTCATACTAGTTCATTGTAATTCAATATCAACCAAAGTCAGGCAGAAGTAGAAGAGAGTTTCTCCACCAGAGATTAGAGTTAGCTACTAGTTCTAGTTCTAGTTCATCTAGTTCTAGTTCATCCAAGTTGATTAGCGACGGATACAATTAGAGCCGGGTGTGCCTACCCGAGTTCTCGATCTTCAAGTATTACGGTATGAATTATCTTGTATCTATGACTTTGCACTTTATTAATAATATGTGTTTGTTTGCTATGTTCTTACTTTATTCTAATAGTATGATTGATATAGATGTAGTTTATGATAGATATATGTATCTATTTGTAGAGCACCTAATTCAATACTCGAGTGGGTTAGGTGGTAAAGATATTTATGTAAGCGTGGTGCTTATATATGATTTACCTACAAATGCACCTTATATTAGGGCCGTGTGGTAGATCGCGGGAGTGACAAATCTGTTGACTCCTTTGGAATCCACCCTCCGTTTATAAGACACGTGGACATTGATTATGGGGATTATCTTGTTTCACTCTTGATTTTCCTTGATAGTCGTCCCTGATACATGATCTAGAGTCTACTATGCTATAGATGATAACATATGCCTTAGAATAGATGTAATGATTTAGTAGATTAAATGCTATAGATGAATTACGTCTCTTGTAGTCCAATGTTAAGTCTAACTTAGTAGTTATTCTCTGTCTCTATGTGTGATGCCTCTGCCTTTATTTATCATTATCATATTATTATCATTATTGGTTTACCCCTGCTAAAGTAAGCACTAGTAACAGAACCTTTCATAAGTATGCCACTTATTAATTATGTTTGTTCCCACCTTTAGATTATTCCTCCCCTGTGGTAGAATATAAATGACAAAACCTGGATTACTCGGTGAAATGCTACTACATGGTATTTATATCTGTGCGCTTGCGGATAGACCTTTTATATTTATTTCCTTAGATTGCAAACAACACATATCACAAGTATCACATATGCATTTCCTAGCATTACTGCTGGGGATGACAACCTAGCACATAGTAGTGTTAAGAGATGAACCACACTGAGTATCTTTTGATGGCATATAGCCTGAGGTGAGATTAACTCCACCTTAAGTTATAGTGACGTTAGATTTACCAACACACACCAAAAATAAGCTAATCGATACTAGTTTTCTTTTGGAATTCTAGGAAGAGCTAAGCAATTCTATTGGTCTGTATCAAAAGCATTTGTTGATAACTTGGTAATATTTGGTGACGGGTATAGTTTTCATTTTCAGCCTAATTTGTTCGAAGCATCTTCACTTACATGAAAACATTTTTTTAGTCGCATCACCATATCCATTTGAAGCGAGAGGATGGAGCTAATCGTCTATCAATCAAAACCCTTAATGGAATACATTGAGGGACAATATCTCCAAACAGACAAACAATCCTTATGATGACTACAAATTTTGTCCTCTGATTTGCATTACACAGTTATCTGAGAGAAACAAAATATAATGCAAATTTTCAATAATAAAGGAAACTTAGCCAGAAAAATTATCATGTGTACAAATATATGAGAACCACACTAGCTTGCCTAGATATATAGTGATGGTCTTCTTGCAAAGTTGCCATGTTTAAAACTATTACTAATGATGAATAATTCAAAGATTTGGCATAGTAAAGAATCTGATAGAGCCTATTTTCACTTTGATATGATTAACCAAGTGTCACCGATTGCCCAATACATTTTCAAAATTCTGAATTTCAGTGCATTAGCTGCTATATATCCAGCCATCACATTTAAAAACTAACAAATCGACGAGCTCTCACAAAAGACACAACAATACTAAGGTGCGATCCCGCCCGATCACCCCAATTTCTATTCTAAGTTATAAATAATAAATAACGTGTACCATCGATCAGCTCTAAGCCACACCATCTATCATCATCCATGTTCAAAGAACATATACAGCAAAATCAATGAAAATAAATATAGCTTGGACAAGGTAGCACCTCACGATCGTCGGTGACCTTGAGCACGAGCTTCCCCTCGCGATGTCGGTACTTCATCACGTAGTGGGTCTACCGAGACACGAACGCGATGTGAGGTTAGGTAGGATCGGACCACGAGGGGAATGAAGCTATCTTTGAAAATGGGCCAATTAACAATATCTTGAATAAAAGCTATCTTTTGTGCTAATGACAAAAGATATAACAATGCTACAAATAATACCATATCGACTTATTACATGCAATATAAGTGTATATTCATAGAAAAGTGGAAACCGTTTGCACCACCACATTTATTATGGCGAGATCTATAAAACTAGATCCATGTTGGATATGCTTTGAGAAAATTTTCGGATCAATATATCTCCCTCTCCCTCTCTCTCTCCCCTACCTCCCTCTCTCTCCCTCTCTCTCTCCCCCTCTCTCTCTCTCCCTCTCAAGGATTAGAAACTTTATATTGGTAGGTTGAAAACTTTATATTGGTAGGTTTAAAACTTTAAGTAATGGCACTAAAATATTTATATCACTAGTCCAAAATAACTTTACTCTAGGTATTTTATAAAACATTTTTTAGCAAAAAAACTTTCAACTATGACATTATATAGTTAGTATTCTTAGGTTCAAAATTTTACATCCGGATAATTAGTATAAAAATCTAAAATTATGAGATTACTAACTAAACTCTCGAAAAGTGAAAAAAAAATTTGAATTATGGCCGGTACCAACTTTGTAGTGCTAGGTTCAAAAACTTAGAACTGTGACATTAGAAAACTTTGGAATGCTCTGTTGAAAACTTTACACTCAAGAATTTGTGTTGTTGCCAAAACACCAATAAATTGTGTTCTTTGCCAAAACAAAGCTTTTGCAAAAGAGCACAACGAGTGTCACAAAATGGCGGTGTACCTGTGAAAAGTATCCCTACAATGCTGAACCACGTAGCGGTGTAAGATCAACACCAATAAATTGTGTTGCTGCCAAAACAAAACACCCCAAAGAGCACAAATCCTAGATATTAGACAAACATTGTAGTGTACATGATACTAAAAGTGCTGCCCAAAGTGAAGTTGCCACATGAAAATATAAATATCCAACATAGGTATTAAACATAGCAGTTGGTGATGTGATATCTTCTTATCCTACTAAACAACCTAGGGAAAAACAGTTTGAGCTGCACAAACTGCTATTTTAGTTCTATTCTATGCCTTTTATGCCTAATTAACTAGAACTACACAGTACATACGTGATTTTTATTGTTTCCACCAATGAAGATTTCTATGCCTTTTAGTTGGTGTACTGCATGTTCGCAATGTTTTGATCCCAAAGAAGAGCAAAAAGCAATGAATCTGTGCTTGCATTGGCCCCGGATCCATGGTGCCTCTTGACTGAAAGCCATGAAACAAACTAAACATGATTCATCTCTTTCTCCCCCTTTGCTCTGCACCTGATAGAGTTCTTGTGGACAAAACAATAGACATAAAGGAGGGGCTTGGAGGGGCGGGGGCGGCGAGTCGCATACCCGGATGACCTGCGGGTGTTGAAGGCCGCCGGTGGTGACGGCGGCGATGCACTCATTGCGGCATCCGCTGATCTCGATCTTGGCCGACTCGCACGAGCCGACACCAATAATAAGCAATTAGCAGAGCAGGTTCTCACTTGAGAATGTACAAAAAGAAACTACAGGTTCAATGCAAAAGCTAAATTTAAAAACCAGAGCCTAAACATGGTATATAAGTTAGGTTCCAATTTGACCGTTTTAGTCTTTTACGAGTTTAGAAATTTCAAATTAGCCTACTTTCCGAGAAACAAAAGGCATTCTGTAACTTTTGAAAACGAACTAGAACATTGGACTTAAAAAATATAATGGCTAAAAATGAAATTAGAACAAAATATAACACCATGCATGATTAGGCTCTTAGAGGGGTGAAAAAAAGATATATCACAGTTGTTGAATCCTATTCACTAAATATAGTAAAAAAAATTCCTATCACAAAACTAGTGGAAAGATCTTTTCAGATTCGACAATCCGAGGCTAAATTGTAACAATGAAACCAATGAGCAAACACTAATTCTATTTCTCACTTTTTCTCACACACCACGCACCACCGAGAAAACATTCAACATAGCGGATAAGAATATCACATTAAAAATATTGAAAACTGAGTAGGCAAATCACATTATGAACACAGAGCAGTTACGCCCACACAATGAACTAAAATACGCTTCTATACTTTGCATTCGAAATGCATTCCAATCCCCAGCTTCTATCTCTCCTCTTGTTCCTATAGAGTGCTACTGCTTGATCTACTTGTTAACACTTTATATTTGCAAAGTGAGCCTATGCATGGACAAAAATACTTTCAGATGCCTATAAGCCTAAAAATAGCCGCGTCCAACAATAGATCATGAAATCTTCTGTAAACGCATAGAGCAAAAGGGGGCGTCGACACCAGAGGCTACGCAAACCTATAGAAACCGATAATGTTGGAGGCGCAGCCCGACGAGATCCACGTCCTCACGGCGACGGTGCCCCTCACTCCTCAGCCATCAACGCACTCGAATACACCTCCACCGCTTCTGCATCAGCCTCAAATCGAGACTGTGCCGACGAACCCGCACTAAATTGAGGCGCTCCTCAGCCATCAACGCACTCGAATCCACCTCCACCGCTTATGCCTCAGCCTCAAATCGAGGCAGTGCCGACAAATCCGCACCAAATTGAGGCACTCCTCGCTCAACGCACTCGAATCCACCTCCGCCGCTTGTGCCTCAGCCTCAAATCGAGCCTGTGCCGACGAATCCGCACCAAATTGAGGTTGCGCAACGAGAAATCCACCCAAATCGAGGCTGCCCCCGGGGACGCTGGACCTTCACCTACACCTCGACGGCAGCCGCACCGCATCGACGAACCTTTTGCCTCCACATCGACATGCGCAGCGAGGAACGCGTGCACGTGGGGGGCCGGAGGTGGAGCGGCGTCGTGCCGGCGACGCGAGGCGTGGGAGACGGAGGTGGAGCGGCGGGCGCGACGCCGCGCCGGCGTCCCGCACGGCGTGAGGCGTGGGGGGGCTGGAGGTGGAGCGGCGGCTTGCGACCGGGCGGTCTGCCTGTTGACTAGGAGAAGGGGAAAGGAACGGAAGTGTGTTTTTTTTGAATTATTTTAAAACGCGAGCGGCCTGTCTGAGTGTCTGTGACTGAAGAAGGGACAAGAAGGGACCGAACGAGACACGTGGGGAGAAGGAAGAGCCGTGCGCCAGCGGAGAAAACAGCGCGCATGCGCAAAATAAGGAATCAAGAAGCCTCGTCATCCAAAGAAGGCTAGGAGCAACTGCTGGTGGCCTGGTGCTGCGTCACCCGGTCGTCTATGCTTGAAATGCTGTACAGGAACTTCAGTCTCTCCATGATCTCCATCACTCACTGATATCCTGCCCATCAAATTTCCTGGCACCTCCCATTTCTAAACCATTATCAAGAAAAAATCATACTAAGGACTAATGGAAAATAACGGAATCCCCTCAGCATCCTCCAAACTATGATTTTAGCCTTATGATTCTACTATATATACATAGATTTTTGTTGTGGCAAGTACCTAGAACCTCTTGTAGCGAAGAGACGGGAATAAGGAAGCACGACTGCTATTATATATGTGTGGGATGTGGGATAGTCAGATGGAGATGGTGAAAGGCCAATAAGTAGTGAGGTCATGTTTGGCACAGCTCCTTTACACTGCATGGAGCCGGCTAGGGCTCAAACAAATAGGGTCTAATTATTATTGCGGGTGTCATTTATCAGAAACTTTCATTCAATTTTGGTCTACAGGGATAGCCTGATTCCCTACCAATGGAGCTCAGGCTATGCTCATTGCAAGTTGCAACAAGATCGACTTTTGACAGAATCAGTAGGGGAATTCCCCTACCTATATTTTTTTTTTGTTTTCAATTAAATAAAAGAATGGAGCTGTACAGGGGTTACAAGGCATTTATGCCCAAAAGAAAAGAAGAAGAAGTTACATAAAAACCATGGTAAATTAAGTTTGCAGCAGTTTAATTTCCTGAGTGACACTGACAATCAAATACTCACCACGGTGCTGCAGCGTCCGCATGCATCTCCTGTTATAAACGGCGACACAATAAACGATGAAGAACACAAATCAAACCACAGTGGAGACACATGATTTAACGTGGAAAACCCTCCCAATGCGGGAGAGATAAAACCACGGGCGGTAGCCAACAAACACTCCTCACTATTATCAAGAGTCGGGTTACAACGCCGATGCGGCGGCTTACAAGAATGAATCGGTACTGCAAGTGGAAACCCTAGAATTCACTCGGAAATGGGTCTAAACCGCTTCGCTCCGGCACAAGCCTCCCGGAGACGGGCCTCCGCTTCTCTCCGTTAGAAGTCGGCCACCCAATAATAAATATGCACAACTGAATTTGGAACATATTCAACATCTCCAGTGATCAGCTCTTAAAATCTCAATATCGGCATTCATAAGATTCAGAGAAGAAAAAAAGATGGTTGCAGATAGATTAGCAAAAAAAAGCAAGGCT
This sequence comes from Hyparrhenia diplandra, assembly GCA_015847255.1. Lineage (NCBI taxonomy): Eukaryota > Viridiplantae > Streptophyta > Magnoliopsida > Poales > Poaceae > Hyparrhenia > Hyparrhenia diplandra. The sequence continues at coordinate 384,776 of JADLZK010005176.1, read as the reverse complement.
AGCCGGATTCCCTAGGCCATGCATTTTCTCGTTTAATAAATGCTAATAATGCTTTCTGTTACCTGTCATTTATCATCATGATGTGGAACAGAGAAGTTTTTTTTTGTTTGTTTCTCTAAGTGCCACTGGAACAGGGCACCCAATGTACACATGTTCAGCAATAAAATCTGTCTTTGGAGTACTATGGGAAATATTTACTTGTATACATTTCTTAAAATTTATTGCTATCCAGTAAACTTTTTTTTTTTTTGGTGTGGAATACGCAAAAAGATTTGCATATCTTTGCATTAAGAAGAATAAACAATGCGCATCCAGTAAACTTTGTGAACAAAGTGCAAAGTTACATTTAACGTGAAATGTTTTGCTCATCAGTCAAATTTAATATAATGTAAATTGAGAATGGAGAATAGGTAGCTGCAACTTGGGAGAAAAAACATAATGTCTAAGAGGACATTTTGCATATATAACAAGCGGTAGTAGGAGCACATTTTTTCATATAATATTACAGAGGCAGATCTCAGCGCATATATACTCATAATGGATAGCAAGCTCAGTAAAATAAAACTTCTGAACCTAGTCGATCTGTATCGTTAACATTATCAAGAGAATATATCATTCCTGATCATCTAATCACGGCGAAGGCACCTTCTTGTGATTGCAAGTAATTAGCCACCTCACATCTCATCGCTAAGATGCCAAAGGCACATAGGGCTGCACACACGAACAGGATGCCTGTGTCTACACATATGAAGAAAGCCTACGTGCATCTGCAATTCTGCAGATCAGATCTTATAGACAAACAAAAACGGAGCTCTAGGGGAATTTCATCAGACACATTAACTGCAAGGTCACCTGGGCACGGTCGGCGCAGTGGCTGTTCACTTTCTAGTAGCGACTGATCAACTACGAGGGCGCCTTGCTTCATCAGAGAGGAACTAGCTGCTGATGGAAAGGCCAAGTCTGGTTGGGGCAATGTCTGCCGAACCTTTGCACATCCTGATACCTGCCATGGCCAACTTTCAAGCTAGAACTTTGCATATCTCACCGTGTTTAGAAACTACATCTACATTCTACAAGCAGCAGGTTGCTGGTGATGGGTAGAAGCAGCAGATGATGAGAAGCAACCAGCTTGCATTGATTCCAGGGAGAGAAGTGGACACTTCAAACTGTCGCAGCACTAAAAATGACTGAATGGGGAACACTTTACACAGCAGAACTATACAGAGAGTAGCAGAAAAATTCTATACTAATAGAGTAGCAGCATGGAAGGGAAGTAACGGGCAGGTACACATTTTGCCAGGTGGAGGGACCGAAGGGCTCGTAAATAGTGAGCAAATAAGGATGGTTAATTGGTTGCTTATACTTTTTGAAACCATGGTAATATAGATGAACTCATTGCGCTCACCTTTTCTTTTGTTATTTTAGAGAGTAAAGACATTGTAATGGAACTACCTATGCATTAGTGTGGGCACGTTTATTGCTCGGCAAGTGTCTGGTCAAGCATGTGTGCGCATTTGTGCTTCCTGCCTTTTAGGGAAAAAGAAAGGACCAGCGGCACTGATTTTTGTGGTCGTGGATGCATTGGTCGATCAAGGGGGCTTGCTTGCTACATACCTATACTGGGTTTCAAGAAAAGAGCTAGGGTCAAATGCTGGCCGGGTTGCTGTCGACGCAGAGCAGGGCGGCCGTGGCTGACGACGTGACGCGATGAGTGAGATAGCAGTGCGGGACTGCGGGCATGGCGATCGTCGACATGGAGGCTGACAAAGGCGGATGTGGCTGCCGTGACGCGCCGTCATCGAGAATATACTTTCCTGAGATACCTGTCATTAAGCTGCACATGTATTAGGAACTAGGATGGGTTGAATCCATGACAATAATAGGATTAATGCAAAGGCTGCTTGGACTATGGTGACTAAGCCCAAAGTGGATGGTGGTATGGGTGTGATTGATATGAAAACCCAAAATGAGGCTCTCCTTATGAAGTATCTGCACAAGTTCTTTAACCATTCTGATACTCCATGGGTTCACCTTATCTGGGAAAAGTATTATTCTAATGGAAGGTTGCCTAACCTCACCAAAAAAGGCTCCTTTTGGTGGCGTGATGTCCTGAAGCTCTTGACCAAGTTCAAAGGAATTGCTACTATCTTTGCTGGCAATGGTGTTTCCTGCTCTCTTTGGGATGATGGTTGAAATGGTGATCCCTTGAGTGAGACTAAGTTTCCCTGAGCTCCTGTCTTTTGCAAAGAATCTCAGCTTAGTCTTTGCAAAGCTGGGGGTATAGCAGATCCCTGTTCCCTCTTCAACCTGCCGCTCTCCATGCAAGTCTTTGATCAGTTTCAAGTGTTTAGCAATCTGCTCCTTGATTTTAGACAGGCCCAGCCTGGTGCTCATGATGTTTGGTCTTACATTTGGAATGGCTCCTCCTTCTCGAGTGAAAAGGCATTTGGAATGGCTCCTCCTTCTCGATGAAAAAGGCATATAGGCAATGTTTGGGGTTTCGAAGCTCCAGTCCTTTTCAAATGGCTTTCGAAGTCTTAAGTGCCATCACAAACACAAAGCCTTCTTCTTCGTTATTGTTGCAAGATAGGTTAAGCACCGGGATATTCTTCACAGAAAGTCCATGAAAATTCCTTTGGCCCAATGTGTTCTCTATTTGTCTAAAGATGTTGGCAACCTTTTCTTGGAATGTGCTTTTTCAAGAAATTGCTGGGCTCTCATTGGTCTCCCAAAGATCGCTGCTCTGATTTATTTCGAGGTTTCATAGTTTCAAACAACAACTCAATGAGAAGTTCTTTATGAAACTTATCATTATAATGAGTTGGACATCTGGATCATCAGAAATGATGTAATTTTCAAAGGGATCTCGAGTTAGCGGCATGCGGTGTGTTTAGATTTTCAAGGAAATCTTTGGCCAAGTACTCCTTTGCAGAGCTAAAAAGAAAATTTTCCCACTATCGAATTACGGCTAGAGCATGTTGTGTAATTGATAGTATTTTCTTTGTTTCGTTTTTTTTGCTTCTTAGATCTACTTTTGTATGTTTGTTTGTCTTTTCTTTTTTTAAACGGACTGTTGTAACCTGCTTGGTTGCTCAATAAAGTTTTTCAGTGGGAGCTTCTCAGCTCCTCCTGTTCTTTCAAAAAAAAAAATCAGCTGCTTGCAAAAAACTAAAGTTCAAGTTATCCAGTAGAATGTAATTTAGAAAATTGCATATTGGATATAATAAATCACAACACATAGATGGCACTGTTTGCATTTGTGACATGTGGAATTTTTTGCAAAACAAACAATGTTTTCAAGCTATGTCACTCAAACCTTACACTATGCCTAGCTAAGAAACAATGTTTTCAAGCTAAGTCATATGCACCAAATTATAGCCCTTCTTACTAAAATCACTGTCACGCCACAAGCAATTTTTCCTAAGCAATGATCTCAACCACAGAGGCAGGAAGCTTAACGGAGAGATTAGGAGATAATATCTTGCTTAATTCTCTTGTCCCGATTACAAGCATATATAGGCTGCTTTTGGGTAACATCTTGGAGCTAATTGCTCCTAAATCTAAGGACGCGACTGGCTAATCTTCCCTCTATCCACTTTCCTGACCCGCCTGGTCCGCATGTGTGGTGACCACGCCCACGCCTTCAGCTGGCGTGCGTTGATTCGTGGCTCTGCGGGAGTCCTGGGTGCGCCATTTCCTTGTGTAGGCGCGGCCCCAGTCGTCTCTCACTGTGCCTCTGACTTCATCTGCGGCACCTTTGCGTATCCTGATACCTGCCATGCCCAACTATGAAACAAGGGTGCTATGATATACAATTAGCTAGAACTTCCTCTAGATTTTTGTGGCTGATGGATCTACGTGTTGTGGAACTACATATCTACTAGCAGCAGGTTGTTGACTAGTGATGGCCTGATGGGCATGCAACCAGAGCTTCCATTATATTGATTCCACGCAGAGTTGTATGACTGAGTCCCAACACTGAAAACTGAATGGGGGAACACAACACAACTATAAAGATTAGAGAAGGGCAGTAGAGGGCAGCAACGAGGGCACGAGTTTTGCAGAGGTTCAGATATATAGTGCGGATTGACCGAGTCGAAGGTGAATGAGTTGTGAGTATTAAGTGTGTTGATGATACTAGCTCAGAGCTAGGTAGGACATAGCATGAAGCACAAGATGAAGGATGGATGGTACCATGACTATGCCTGACAGAAGGATGATAGGATCGCATGCACTACTACCTTTGATCTGCGGGGAGCATCAATGAGTTTCTGCTAACAGTACTGCACCTCATAAAATGGACTTTGTACCGCACTAGGCCAACCAATCAGAATTATACATGCATGCATCTATGTTCCATTTAATTTACACCATGGAAGTCGGATGCAAAATATATGGTTTAGTGTGAGTCAGGATACAAAATATATGGTTGTGAACACACATAGTGTTGCTGTAGGATACTGTAAATAAATTAAGTAAACAAAGGAGAAATTCCCGTGCTTAATCAATTCTCAGTTCCCATGAACCGAATGATTAGCCTGAAAAAGTAGAAATTGAAACCGTACAAAAATAGAGCATGGAACACACAAAATAAAAATTGAAAAACACACACATACTAGGCATAGTGTTGCTGTAGGATACTGTAAATAAATCAAGTAAACAAAGTTACAAAGTTCATATACAAGCTGATCAGGGGACCGAAAAAGAAAGAAAGAAAATCAGAGTTACAGGTTGGAGCATATCCATGTTTCTATAAGAGGTGTTAATTAATCTAGACTTTGTCCTATGCAGCAAAAGGAGAGCTTCCACTGTCACATATCTTTTGCATTCTTCTGCTTCAGGGTTTTTGTTTCTAAATATGACATCATTCCTTACCATCCATATTCCCTAGCAGAAGAGGATAAAACTATCTAGAGCAAACTACACTTTTAGTAGAGATTTCCATGCATGGAACATTTGTGAAGTGTGGAGAGAATGTCAGCAAAATGAAAGTTCATCAGGCCCCAATATATTGGAAGAACATTTATATAATCTTTGGAAAAGGAAGCAAACAATGTCTAGGAGCTAGTAAAAAAAAGCGGAGTGTTGTCCTATTGTTTACTCATTAAGAATTCAGTGGTCGATATTCGCTGATCAGTAGTGCCATATCCACTTTAATCCACGTGTGTTAATTAATAGTTTAATTTTCACCCAGTCTACTAAACAGGCGTAGATTGAAGTGGTCATAAGTGCAACCAAATAAGATCTAGGAGGCTAGGAGATATATACATGATGCTCATTCGAACTATAATAAAAAAAGAGATCCAACCTAGAAAGAACCACCTTTTTTTTTGCAATTCGGCCCTTTATTTGAACAATCTTTTCATTTACCCCCTGACGACGATATCTGCATCTTTGGACCCTGGGTCGGAGCTAGAACTTCCGGCGCCGAGGTTGAACGTCTCGGCGCCAGCCCTCACGGCGCCGTGGGATTTGGCCGATACACGGTGGCGAACGAGGTGGCAGTGACATGGCAGGAGCCCGAGTCGTGGATCTCGCAGCCAAGCTCAGAGGCATAGATCTCGGTGCCGAGCTCATATGTTGTCCGCACTGCCAGTACCTGTACGTGAATTCTTTTGGTGTACTCGGACCAAGATTGTTGTCTACTTCAGTTGGTGCTGTTCCCAATTCATATCGACTCTCATTCTCCCCGTTGTATGCCTTGTTCGGAGCCAGTGCGGATTGTTCATATGTTGTGCAGTCCACCGGCAGAGATGGCGACGACACCAAAAACCTAGTTGCTCGTGCTAATTCCTTCCCTCCCAGCTACAACAATCTCTCATCCTTTGCCACAATTTCTTCGCCCAGCCACGAGTTCGCTTGTAGGCGGGGGATGATGTAGTGGCAACACACTAGATAGGCGGTGACACGGGAGCAGTAGGCTATGATGTCAGAAAGAAGTAATCTTTTTTGTTTCTGTTTAATGCAAGTGAGGTTAGAGGGGCTTGGAGCCCCTGTGAGAGTCTTCTTGAATGAATTTGGGAGGAAGAGAGGCATAAATCACGAATGCTCCAAGGTGTGTCTTATGATGAAGCTAGTGAGCAGATGCATTGCGTCATGGCATGCAAAAGAACTTCATGTGATTGCAACTAATTAATAACCAACCTTAAGTGTGATCGAGTTATCATTTCATCAAAAAAACTGCTAGTCTTATCGCCAACGTGCTCATAACACATTTGTCCTTCTTTACAGAGAAAATAAGGATTAGCTGCACTGATTTTCGTGGATGCGTTGCTAAAAAGATCCTCACTTCAGGACAACCAAGTTCATAAAAAACTGCTAGTCTCATCTGCACGAGCAGATAGCAGTTCGTGACGATCAGCAACTCAGAAAGGCAGACAAAGGCTCACTTGGCTTCTTGGGATTGCAGAGCAAGGCCACCGCAAAGGACCCCACTTGGGCATGGTGCAGTAGCTGTGCAATCTTCTTCAATGCCACCAATTCCATCAACCATTGGCATAACTGTTGCCTTCATCGGAGAGCAACTAGCTGGTGACGGATATGGCAAGTCTTGTTGGTGCAATGTCTGCCACACCTCTGCATATCCTGATACCTCCCATGCCCAACTATGAAGCTAGAACTTTCTCTACATTTTTGTGGCCTGATGGATGGATGCGTTTGGAAACTACATCTACATTCTACAAGCATACAAGCAGCAGGTCGCTGGTGATACGTAGATGCAACAGATGAGGAGAAGCAACTAGCTTGCATTATTATTCCACGGAGGGAATTGCACACTTCAAGCTGTCCCAGCACTTAAAAATGACTGGAACTGCACTGGATGGGGGAACACAACAATAGAACAATAGAGAAAGGAGCTAGTAGCATACCATAGTTATTATATTAATAGAGTAGCAGAATAGCAGGGCAGTAACTAGGGACACATGCATTTTGCAGAGCTGTAGATATATAATGCAGATTGGGTTGAAGGCGTAGTGTGTGTTCTTTTACGTTGATGAACTCATGAACTCATCCAAGGGTAGGACAGAGTAGGCTGCAAAGGGTTCGGTTTAGGTCGACCCTTTGCGAATTTGCCATACGGACGAGGGACAACAGGAATCGACCCCAATAGAACACCCGGGTCGTTTTTCTCTCCACCATAGACCCGTGCCCCATCGCTACTCTGCTCCGGTTCATGGGGCCATGGCGTCACAGTCGCAGCACGTAGCTCCCCTCCCAATCCACTTAGCTGCCGAGCAGATTGGGGTTTTGCAGTGTTCGGATCTGCCTTTTGGTCAGCCGGACATATCTTCCCTCCGGCCTACATGTATTCCGGACTTAGCCGCCCAGCAGATTGGGATTTGCATGATCCATCTTTCGTTCTCTTCAGTCTGCACTAGTCTGCAGTCTCTGCGCATCATGTATGTATTTGTAGAATGATAAATGTTGTTTCTTTGTCCATATGCTAGACGAGGATAATCAACCATATAACCTTCATGATGGACCGATAACCATCTACTTTGATTACTCTGTTCATTTAACTTGATTTCTTTGCTCATAGGAATCCATGACATTTTGCTGCAGTAATCAAACTACAATTGTGAGGTGCTGGATCATGAAACATTCAGCTTAACAGGATTCTGAGGTGCTAGCAATATTCTAATGACTAAATTTTTTCATTAATTTTTTTGAAAACGTCACGGGGAGGGAGGGGGGATGAAAAGTCCCAACATCACCAGGAATGGAGGGTGCTGGGCACCTAGTACAGGGCACATGCGACTCCTGATGAGGCTATAGATCCTGCCAATGTTATCGTAGACGCTAAACGCTAAACCATTGGCGGCCCTCTATTTAGTGTTTAGGCAGTTTAGATGACCGACTAGATGGTTTAAACGGGTTGCACTGCAGCAATAAATATACATGTATAATGTTTCATCCAATTTAAAGCAAGAACATATAGTTACACAATTTGACATAAACAATAAATAATTGTACATAGAGTGATACACATAGTCATATAGACATCATTTCAATATCACCAAAATTTCCCAACCACACGTGCAAGCCCAAATTCACCACCCAAAAAGTTTACGTAGCACCCAAACTTTTATTGGTTATCAACTAAATGATAATTTCAATGAATGTTTTGGCGTTTACACTCATTTAGACACCGTTTAATGCAATTATTTGCAATCGTTTAAACCATTTTTGACAAGTTCGACTATACATTTAGTATTTACACGCGTCTAGCATTTAATTCGGTGACTAGCTAGGGCCACAGTACATGTAACCAATGTTCAGTGTGTAAACGCGTGTAGACAGCTGGCTGTTTAGCTGTGTTTAGGCAAACGATGGATCCTGCGAGCATGACTGCAGAAGCTGTTTTGTACACTGGATGCGTTTAGGCATGAGTGCAGAAGCAACAATGGATATCCTGCGAGCATGAGTGCCCCGTCCACCTCCACCATGTACCTTGGCAAGAGTGCAAGTCATCGGTGCACCTGTAACACCCCAAATTTTTTCTTTTTTGAAAATAGAGTAAAATGATTTATTTATGTATTTTGTGCTCATAAAATATAGGAAAGATAATGTTTTTCACTAAATTAAAAATTTATCATAGGAGTTAGCAACTTTGTGTGTGCATTCATGCTGCCGCATATGATTTATTGTGATGTGTGGTTTTGGTTAAATCTCAAAAAGGTTTTAAAAGTATTTGGAAATTTTGTTTCAATAAAAAGAAAAGGTTTTACTTTATCTCTCTTTTCCTTGTTCTTTGGTCCATGCGGCACTTCCATCTTGGGCCACCAACTGCCCAGTCCAGCACGCAAGAGCAAAGCTGCTGCATATCTTCTCTCTGTCCCTGGCACCTCGGGACCTCCTTGTCAGCGTCGTTGCCCAACCCCAGCTCGAGTTGCTCCTTAACACCGTAATCGAGCCGAATTCCAACTCAAACCAAGCGAGCGCTGCACACAGGATTCCGCGAGTCCGGGAATTCTTTCCCCTAAAATCTGCACCCTTGGCCTTTATAAACTAGCTAGAAGCAGCCACCCACGCACAAGCAATAGCCGGGAAAACCCTAGCTTTTCATAGCAGCCGCTAGCCCTAGTTACGCGCCGCCAGCAAGCCTCTGCCGCATCCGTTTTCTCTGCCATCGCCTCCTGGAAGCCCTAGTCCTGCCGGCCTGCTAATGGATTGATGCATTCTGTATGGCGACGCATCCTACGTATTACCGGCCGCCGGTGCTCGTCTGACTCATCGTCTTCACTGAAGAGATGTTGCTGTGAAGGGAGAGACTCGGCTGCCATCCTGCTGAAGTCCAACCTGCACCTAAACTGTTCTTCCATGTACTCTGCCGTTGGTGAGAACCTTCGTGAGTTTCATGTCCTATACTTTCTTGCCTTTTGTTGCACTGTTTGCAAGCAACCAGTAGTCTTATGTCGTCTTTTGCTAATGCTGTTGTCGCTTGCTTGCCATGTCCACGATTGCTGCACCTTGCTGAGCCTGTACATAGGATCATCAATTGTTGCCGTCCATGCATGCAATTGCTCGGTAAAAACAATCGGCCACGATCTACTGGTTTTGTCATCCTAGACGTAGAGGCATATACCCATTCATCTATGTTCAATCGTGAGCTTGCATCTTTACTAGTGCCACCTCTATACGTGCCATGCTTAGCTTGCTGACATCATGACGACCTCACATAGGAGTTCTTGTCGTTTTCCTTTAGAAAAATAAATACTCAAATACAATAGAAATACACATACACATTCATCATCATGAACCATCCATTATTCAATCTATGGTCTAGATTGAAACATACCCTTTCACCAGAGTTTTGCTAAAGAGACCCTGAGCTCCTCCTATATCCAAATCCTAATCCATCCAGTTATCAAAATCATATTTTTATTTATTTAATTTCGAAATCAGTTTATTTACAGAACTGCCATCAGATTTCAAATCCCTATATCTTTTGCATTTTAAATCCGATTAGGCCCATTCAAGTTGCGTTAGAATCATAATTTCGTAATCTACATGTTCATATTACTCTTAGTCAGGTTTTGCAACTTTTAAATTTCGAGATTATCTTAGGTTTATTATTTTATTAACGTTAAACTTGTAAAATTCGTATCGACGCCGTTTTAGCTCCGATTTCGGTGATCTTTACGTCTGTGTGATCGTAGAGACGTGTAGAATAGTTTTATGTACTTTTTAAACTGTTTTCCCACTGTTGGTGTACTGTTCTAATTATAGCCTTGTTTGCCATGCATGATTGGATCCATGTGTTTGTGTGTTGCTGATTGGAATCGAGTAGATCGGTGAGCTTTACGTTGTTGATCTCGAAGAAGACCGTGATCTATAAGAAGTTGATGAAGAAGGTGTTTTTGGGAAAGCATTGGACTTGAAGAAAGGATCTATATTTAAGGCAAGTATAGTTTTGGGATATGCTATTTTTAAACCATGATCTTATGACTTGCTTAATGTTTATGCACTGAATGTTAAATATGAATTGTTGATAACATGTTTCATAGGGCGAAAGAGCTTGTGTTTATTTATTTATGATGCTCTTAGCTCTCCATAAGGACTTATCCTTTGGCAAAATCCGGGATTTACCGCATGGCTATGGGGGTCACATGGCTCGGCTTTAGTCGTTCGGGGGATAGTGTTTACTTCATGTCGGTGGTTACCAAAACGGAAGAGAATGGGTTGTAGCCCTATCGCTATCCGGCATGTTTAGATAACCCCTTTGAAAGGCTTTATGTGGTTTCTCTCGCCCTGAAAACCATGACCCGTAGTGAAAGTGTACACCTCTGCTTGCAGAGTTAAAAAATGATATATCAGCCGTGTTCGCGGTTTATGAACGGCCCGGAAAACCGAGGGAAGGATTTACTTTCTGTTGATGATGTTGTTTATGATATAGTTGTTGGCTATACATGCTTATTAAATTGTTCATGATTTATCGTTTCATGCTATTCATTATTCATGGTATAATGATAATGGGTTTTGGGGTAGATATTGCCTAGCTATATTTGCGGAGTTCGACATGGACTCACTCTTGCTATTCCCACACCTCGGGTGAAGTTTAGGCTTGTGATCAACCAAATCGTTCCCGTGGTGCCTACATCGAAAGAACAGAGTCTTTCCGTTGTCTACTAGCTGAGGTTATTTGCTTTTATATTACGTTCGTTATATTTCAAGCATTGTGAATTGATTACCATACATTTGTAAACTATATGTGAGATTTGACTTCCAGGGCTCACATATGGCTTTATTCGGTTTTGTTCTTAAAACCGGGTGTTACAAAGACCTTTCAATTTCCTAGAGCCTCCCATTCTTAAATCAGTATCATCATGAAATTTCATACTGATGATTAAATAAACAGTAAAGGAATCTCCTCAACACCATCCTCTAAAGTGTGGTCATATCATATATGCAGCATTGGACCGTTGTCCAAGTTGGGCTTACAGTGTTATAGGTGAGTACCCAGTGATGAAGGGATGTGATGGAATGAAGCACGGCAGACATATATATAAGGGGTGACCAAATGGAGAGGCTGAAGAGCTCATATATAGTGAGCAAATGGTGTTCAATTGGTCGCTCATATTTTTAAACCATAACATTGACAATATATATCAGCTTAATGCTCTTCCATTTTGTTTTTGTTATTTTATTAGAGCAGCATAAAGAACTAATAAAGGTCAGTGAATAAAGAACATGAATGGCATTGTAATGCAGACACCCACTCAAAGCACAAGATGGCGGGAGGGAGTGGAGGATGGACATATTACTATTAGGCCAATGTCAGACACATGGATTGCATGCACACTAGTACCAACACGAGTGAGTTTATACCAAAATTAATGTCTCGTCTGCCTTGTTTGTTTCAACTTATCTGAATCTCGCTCGTAACTCGTAAGTTGAGGAAGATTATTATGTGATAAGCCATGATATGGAAAATCAAAGCTGGGTGTTTGGCTGAGCGTGGCGGTGTGTCCTAGAGGCGATGATCCGGAGGTTGGCAAGAGGTCGAGTGGAGGGCAAACCTCCGGCAGCGCAGAGGGAGGCAGTGCCTTGTGGGAGGCAGCGCCCTGAAAGCGGATCCGGACTTCCGAAGGCAGGCGTGCCGGCGACGAGGAACTTCAGCTGCCAGATGTAATGCGAAGCACTTTTTTTTTTTTGAAACCATTGAATGAACGGAGCAGTATAGGTAAACCAAATTAAACTTATGCTCGCATTACGTGGACTGATATGGTTAGAATCAGTACTAAGGGTCTGTTTGGTTCCCAAGGGATTAGGGACTAATTTTTAGTCTCATTTAGTCTCTAAACTACCAAACATGAGGACTGGAGACTAATTTGTAGTCTTATTTAGTCTCTATTTCAATAGACTCTTTGAAGGGTCTAGGGACTAATTTTTAGTTCTATTTAGTCTTTAGTCCCTAATCCATGGAACCAAACAAGGCCTAAAGCTACTGCTATTACACATAACATGGGTCATACATATAAACAGCCCAATAACGATGTCGATAGAGTACATGCATGACCCATGTATATAAACATTGTTTTGACGATGGCAAAGGTTGTTTTTCCGTCGATCGGCGCAGACATCGATGCAGACCATGATAGTAGCACAGGCATGGCGATCCGCAATGTGGCTAAGCTAGAAAGGTAACCTAGCTCAGAAATAGAGCAAGCGTGTACGCCACAAACGATACCTTAGCTAGCAGGCATCGTCCGTGCAGTCGCTGTTCAATCTCCATCATGGCTAGTGGCCTTCATTAGAGAGGAATTTGCTGGCGATGGATAGCCCAAGTCCTGATCCTCAAGTCCGGTCGAAGCACTACCTTGCACCTTTGCCTATCCTGATACCTACCATGCCCACCTACTCCCTCCGTCTCACAATGGAAGACGTTCTAGGATCGGACGGCAGTACCAAGAACGGTGACAAAGTACCTGCATGCCCCTACTGCACTGCTGGGTCAGTACTTGGCTTCCCGTTCTTGCTGTACTACTCGTGAGGAGAGTAGTGGAGATGGAGGTGAGGAGAAGTCTTTTTTATTCGATAGTAGAGGACAGGAGGTGACAGATGGGGATGGCTGCTGTACTTGGCATAGGCTGCACCAGAGCTAGTAAAGCTAAAACGACTATCATTTCGAAACTTTATTTGAATCCTTCAACGTCTAGTACTCTGAGACGGAGGGAGTATATATGAAGCTAGAACTTTCTCTAGGTTTTTGTGGTTTTATGGATGATCGCGTTTGAAACTACACGTATAAAAGCAGAAGATGTTGAGAAGCATCCAGCTAACATAATGGTTCTACAGTCCTCCTAGGTGCTCAACAACTACAAGGAAATGGGAGAGCGGTGTGGAAACTTCAAAAGGAGTCCCAGTCCCAGCACTTAAAAATGACGGGGACTGCACTGAAACCGGGAACATAACACACTAGCTACAGAAGGGAGCAGAACACCAATCAAAGTTATATTAATAGAGTAGCAGGGCAGTAACGAGGGCAGGGGTTTTGTTGAGCTGTAGATAATGCTGCTTAAATTGAAGGTGAGGCGTGTGGAATCCGTTTATAATAATAACAGACGCTATTGCTATTGCTGTTGCTACTACGAGCCATGCCTGACAGATGGATTGTATGCACTGCCGCCTTTTTTTTTTTTTGAAGGAGAACTGGAGGGGCGTGAAGCCCCTACAGCAATTTATTAAAGGATAATTTAAACAATACAAGTCAAAACGTCCAGAACAAGGGCAAAGAGCTTAAGAAACAAAGAAGGAAACGAAGAAAATAAGAGAGAAAACAAAGACTACAAAAGGGACTCTATCCATGAATCAAAAGCAGCTGTGTATCTAGCCTTCACCCTCAGGGTGAGGATCTTGATTTCCTGGTGGAGGGTGCTCTTGGCTCTGTCAATACTGACCGGGATTCCCTTGAAGATGAAATCATTCCTGACTGTCCAGATACTCCAGCATACCAGGATTGCTAAGACCATAAAAAAGGTCGGGCTGCTTTGTGATCTGATTTGTTGAATAGCTTGGTGTATATCAATGTGGCTAGTGAACTGAACTCCAACCTGAGCCCACATTTGAGTTGCAAAGGGGCATTGGAGAAATAGATGTTCCATAGTCTCTTCGTGGTTGCCCTGGCAAGTGACACAATTGTAAGATGGCAGGGGCATTCTTTTCCTTCTAAGTAAGTTTCTGGTGCTTAGTCTATCTTTCATTAGAAGCTAGAAGAACACTTTATGTTTGGGCTGGCAACAATTTTTCCAAACCCATTTGAAGGCAATAGGGACCTGTCTGTTGCCAATGATGATCTTGTAAGCTTTTGCTGATGAGAAATTGCTACCCCTTAACGACCACTTGTCATGTTGGTCAGTGAGAAGGACCTGTTCCTTGATGGCCTGTAGAGTCAAGAATTGCGATGGGCCTGTTCGCATACAGGGGGCAAGTTGAACAAGGTTGAGAGGTCTTGCTGTTGCATCCATTTACTAACTGTGATGCTCTTATTCTTAGCAAAAGAGTGGAGCTCTGGAAAGAGTTGCTGCATAGTCTGCTGTCCCCGTGAATCATCCGGAGGAGGCAAGAAGCACCATCCTGTAAGGTGACCTGCATTACTTCCTTGAATTTGTCAAGGAGTTTCAAAATATCTCTCCACCAAAAGGATCCTTTTTTGGTGTGATTTGGCAGCTTTCCATTGGGGTAGTGTTTTTCCCATATTAGAGATACCCAGGGTATGTCTTTTTTATTGAAGAAGTTTACCAAGTGTTTGAGCAGCAGTGCCTGATTTTGTTTTTCAAGATCAATTACCCCTAAGCCACCTTGATCCTTTGGAAGCCTAACCATATCCCAAGCTGCTTTTGGTGGTTTTTTGGAATTCAGATCAGAACCCCTCCAAAGACCATGCCTTCTTAGCTTGTCAACTTGCTTGATGTTTTCTTTGGGGATGGCTAGGGTGCATAAGTGAAAGGTTGGCATTGCAATAAGGACTGCATTGGTGATCTCAAGTTTTCTAGCTTGGTTGAGGAAGGAGGAGGTGCTAATGATTCTTCTTTCACATTTGTTGACAAGGGGGAGGAAGTCAACCACCTTTGGTTTAGTAATGCCCAAGGGAAGGCCAAGATAGGTGAAGGGCAAGGAGCCCACTTGACAGCCAAAGGTTCTGGCAAGATGAGAGGTCTTTTCAACGGTTAAGTTTATTGGGACTAGGGCTGACTTGTTGTAGTTTACTTTGAGACCCGATGGAGTCGAAAGGATTGCGGGATGGCCTTTAGAAAGATGAGTCTGTCCGGCATCTCCTTCAAGGATAAGAAGGGTGTCATCGACATACTTGGATGATGGGGAAATCATGATTATGTGAAAGGGGGATCGGCAAATTTAGAAGGCCTCTTGATCTAGCTTTGTTTATGACTGATTGGAGCAAATCAAAGAAGAAATTACAAAGAGGAGGGGGGAAAGGGGATCACCCCGCCTAACACCTCTTTTTTACAAAGAATGGTCTTCCCGAGGTCTCCATTGAGCAACACTTTAGAAGTTCCGCAATTCAGAATATTTTTTATCCAAGATAACCATTTTTGAACCAAAACCTCTTGCTTCAAGGAGACTAATGATGGTCGAGTGTTCAATTTTATCAAATGCCTTTTCAAAGTCCAACTTGAGGATCACAATTTCTTTCTTGGAGTGATGACAGAGGTGAAGATATTCAAAGGACCATGCCAGACAATCTTGAATAGTTCTTGACTTGATGAAGCCATATTGATTTTTGTGTATCAAGGGGATTATCCTTCTCTGCAGTCTATTTGCAAGCAGCTTGGTTATAAGTTTCATGGACCCATTTAGCGGAGATGGGTCTGAAGTCATTTATTGAGGTTGGATTTTGTGTCTTGGGAATCAAGATGAAGGATGTATTAATGCTTTGGAGACACAAGCCGGAGTCTTGGAAGTCCCAACGAGTGTGTAAAAATCCTGTTTTTATGGTCTGCCAAAAAGCTTTGATGAACTCATTACTAAAGCCATCGGGGCGGGAGCTTTGTCATTGGGTAACATTTTCACCGCTTCATCAATCTCTTGTGTAGTGAACCTGTCCTCTAGATTTGTGAGATCATCTCTTCTCTCGAATCATGCTGACTAAATCAAAAGAGATGTTTGTGTTCTGAGAGAGGCCCAATCTCTCTTTGAAGCTTTCCCAAATTATTTTTCTTTTTTTGTATGAGAGAACTGAACTGCACCATTACTATCAAGTAAGGAAGTGATCTTGTTATATCTGTGCCTGATTGTTGCATTAGCATGAAAAAAATTGGTCCCTGCATCTCCCAATGTTACCCACTTAATTGTTCCTCTCTGTTTCCAGTAAATTCTTTGCTGCTCAAGGAGATTCAGTAACTTTTCTCTTAGGATTAGTCTAAAGTTCCATTCAGGTAGGCTAAGATCTCTGTCTTCTTCCAGTAAATCAAGAAACTGAATGGTTGTGGACACATTGGAGATAGCCTTTTTCAGATTTGAGAAGGTAGCACTCCAAGCCTTGAGGACCCCTCTAAGCTTTTTGAATTTGTTGGTTAAGTTCTTTGCACTGTCGAAGATTATCAAAAGAGACCTAGTTTTGTGTCAAGGTCTGTTGAAAGTCATTTCTCATAAGCCAATGATTTTCAAATCAAGAGATGACATTTGGGGATCTCAGTGGACATGCAAATTAGGAGGGGATTATGATCCGAGGTTTCCATGGTGAGAGCATTGCATGAAGTTTTAGGGTAAGATAGTGTCCAATTGACATTAGTAAAAACCCAGTCTAATCTTTCCAGTAAAGGACTGTCTTGCATATTCGACCATGTGTACTTCTTACCCTGAAGAGGAATTTCTACCAGACCCAAACGACTGATTGTGCTATTGAAGAGAAACATATCATTAATGTCTGCCCCTCTTTATTTCTTTTTTGAAATCTATATAAATTGAAATCTCCCAAAAGAATCCAATCTTCCTGCTCCCCAATGTCAATGGTTTTGAGCCAATCAGTAAATTCAACTTTTCTTTCTCGCAAGGCATGGGCCATAAATATTTACCAAGGTCCACTTAGAATTGTCCAGCTTTTGAAGTAAACTGGACTGCCAGACCAAAATTATTTGAGAGCTTTTGAGATCCAATGAGTAAATTACTTTTCCAAGCAACAAGTAGACCTCCTGATGCTCCCACCGAGGGAACAAAGAGAAATTCATCAAAGACGGCTGGTAGAATTTTCCTGAGGAAAGCACTGTCAAAACTGTCTTTTTTTGTCTCCTGAAAGCACACTATATCACAGTTGGCATTGACTGTTTTGTTTCTCACTGAATCCCATTTTCTGAGGCATTTAGGCCTCTAACATTCCAGCATAGGATGTTCCATTTTTTGATAGGAGTGTGATTCATTTTAACCAATTTGGAAGTGGGATGTGCTCCTGGACTAGAGCAAAACTAACAGGATCCTTCCTCTGACAGCTGAATTCAGCAAAAACGGGACCCAAGACCAAGAACTGATGCTAATAAAACAGGTTTTGTGAGGAACTCTTTCAAGCAATTCACTGGACAAATGAGAGTCCCAAGCAGTGGAGGGGCGGTCAAACATGAATGAGAATTGGTAACCAGAAAAGTTCCAAAGCATAAAAAGCTTTACTACTGCATAAGGACCATGTCCACATCTGGTACTGCAGCCATACGACTAGACTCAGGCGTCTTACATAGAGGGTGGTTCTGACAAAATACATTCCCATGGAGTTTCTTAACATTAAAAACTTAAAAGGAGGGTAGTTCTAGTTTTGAGCTTCGTGACTGCCCGCAGTTGCAGTCAGCTCCAAATCTTCTGCAGGTCCAGCTGCTGTGCCCTCTTCTGCATCAGTCATCAACCTTCCTGATTCAGCTGCTACAGTCTCCATCATTTCAGAAGGTGTGAGGCTTCCTTGGCCTGGGTTGGGGTCCATCTGGGTGATTCTGGCACGTGCCACCGGGCCAACTTTCATCCTTTTTGGCTGCAACAATTCATCAGATATTTCAGATTCAGACAGGTTACAGAATTGAACAGCCAACTGTTTTATTTCCTCATTTTTGAGGGTTGGAGGTATAACGTTGCAGGTTGTACATTTTCTATCCAGGCAAGTTATATGTTTGTAGCCTCTGTTAATGCCTTTGAGTCTAGGACTGCGCCTTACCTCAGTGTCCACTAGCATGGCTGACTTCCTGTATGCCCTTTTTTTGGGTGGAGCCATCAGGTCCATGTCCTTGAATCCTGTTCCAGGGTTTGTCAAGCAGTCACAAGTGAAATCTGGGCATGAGTTTGGAATGGCAATGGTGACTAAACTGTCATTTGTGCAGCATAGGCTGTTATGTAAACCTGAGGCTAGCATATTCTTAATGCAATCAAAATTGTGCTTGTTCAATAGCTGACCAAAGAGGAAGTGTGCCCATCTACTAGGAATATTGATGTGAAAGCAAGGGTAATTACCTCCTGAGAAGATAGAGTTCAGCTGGCCATTAACCTGGTGTCCATCAACTTGAGAGGGATCAGCCTGCCCAATCTGGCTTGGTCCATCATCAGGTTTCATAAAATTGACTCCCATCATAGTAGTCAGCAGGTCACTGTCATCAGGCAGAGCTTGGGCCTTTCCAGCAGCAATTTCAAGCTGGGCCTTGGTGGGATGGGCTTCTTTCTGAGATTCCAAACTCCCAAAGACTTGGGGAGGGTCCAATAAGTTACTGGGCCCTTGGCCTTTTATGGTTGGCAATTCAAACTGCTGGGCTTCATTCTGTGGAGTGACATCAATCTGCAGTTCTTGAGTGCTTGCTTCACTGGGGTTCTGAGTAACAGTCACTCCTCCAGTGACCTTATTCTGCCTTGGCTCACTTTCTTCAGCCTCATTAATTCCCTCAGTTTCAGACACCCTGATGATCTGATTCTCTGAGATGAACAATAAAGAAATCTGCTTAACACCATCCTCCAAATTATGGTTCTATCCAGAATAATTGGACCAATTGCCAAGTTGCAGTATATGTATAGTGCGCTGAGTACCTAGGGAAGAGACGGGATGGAATGAATTGTGACAGCTATATTATATAAGGGGTGGCCTGATGGAGAGGCTGAAAGCCTCATAAATAGTGAGCAAAGGGTGGTCAATATATAAGGAGTGGCCTGATGGAAAACGTGCTCCTACTACTGTACTATTATATATTTCTTTTTGAGCAAAACTACTGTACTATTATATATGCACAATGTGCTCTGTAACTGTAAGCCCAACTGGCCTGTGAGAATGTAAACATGACACGGCCCATAGGCCTACCGTATCCGGCTCCCTATCGTGCCTATATGTACACAACTATGGTATCTCGAGTAATACATCGCATGTTCCACATACTCTATTCTCTATCATGGCCATTGCTGCATAGAAGTTAGAACCACAGTTTGGAGGTTGATGTTATTTCATGAAAAAAAAATTATTATTCATTACATTAGTAAGAATTTTCCCTGAGAACGGGAGGTGGCATGAAATTTGGAGGCACGGGGATGAATGTCATTGGAACTAGGGGAATCTCACCGCGTTCTTCTGCGGGAATTAAGAAAATGCAATAATTATAAGGAAAATTTTCCATGATATTATCTCTTGACGCTAAGTATTTGAGCTTATCTAAAACTCTTATACAGTTTGTTTACTGACTATAAATAAATAATAATTACGATCACATGGTGTATCTTCAAAAAGGACATGTAATTATTTATTATAGTGAGTCCTTGGTAGCATAGATAATTCTATCTTGTTCGTTCTCCATGGTTGATGTTGAGAATAATTTCCAAGGGTTACCTGTATTAATAGTGAGTATAGTATAGATGTTAGATATTATAGTTGATTGAATATTTGTATTTTTAATGAGTATAATAATTTATCAAGTACCTGTTAGTGTGTCTTTTGTTGTTTCTCTAGAGGATCAACTGGAGCCTCTTCGTTAAGTTCCAGCCTTCGTTTAGTCTGTGAGTTGCTGCAAAATATATGAAATGCGAAGATGTTATATTTTTTAAAATTAGGTAGATCCATCTTGTGTTTCTTAACGATAATGCACTATATAAGAAATTTAAAATTTAACTTATCTGAGCCATAGTCCCCTACCAAAGAAAAAAAAACAGAATAGGTATCATTATAGTTCTGTAAATATTATTTAAAATGAGTGAGGATATTTACCTCATCATCTAGAAGAATGCCATCAACGCTGATCAGTGCATTTGTGTTGGCGTATCTTGAATCCCATATCCTTATAAGCCTTCCAAACACTTTGTAATTGTTTTTGCCAGCGACGATATCTTTAAGCTTAGTAGTTTCAGTCATGATGTAAATGCTCCTGCAATGCATAATAAGATGGGTTGAGAGAGTAAAACATCTAAAATAATTACAATACACTGAGAATGAGATCCATAGTAGGGTTATATAGAAACAATTCCTGCTGTAAGATGATAATAACAAAAACAGTAACTGATATGTTTCTCTTCATAACTGCTTAGAAATGGCATTGTGCTGATTACTGTAGTCAATGATACAGTAATAATACTAAAGGCCACAATACTGCATTGTGAACGTTTTTCTCTAAAAAGGATGAGCCCTGATAACTAACAGGGTGTTTGGTTTTAGGAATGAGTTAGTCCCACAATACTGCATTGTGAACGTTTTTCTCTAAAAAAGGATGAGCCCTGATAACTAACAAGGTGTTTGGTTTTTAGGAATGAGTTAGTCCATCATCTAATCACTCCTCACTTTTAAACAATTAGTACTAATATCCAGAATAGAGTCATTCCACCAGATTTGAGTACAGACTCATGATGCACCACCTCATCTAGTCTTATAGTTCTCAAACCAAATCTGTCGATTCGGCTAGATTGAGCCGGAATTGACACCTGATTGCTGATCGTCGGGTGGTGAGGATGGCGAGGAAGCCATGACGGAGGGGGCGGCGGCGGCGGCGCGCCGGCCGAGCGGGAGGGCGGCGAGTTGGTGTGGATGACGAGGGCTGACGTTGAACGGCGAGGTAGGAGACGATGTTGATGACGCATACAGCAGCGTGATGACGAAGACGAAACGACGAGGAGACGGCGGAGGGGATGGGGCGCAAGGCGGCGCCAGGGGCGGCGGCGTGAACAGCGGCGGCGGCCGGTCGGGCGGCGACGTGCGGAGAGAGAGAGAGAGAGCTAGAGAGTTTTTGGGTGTTACCCCTTTAATTTTTCTGATTAAAATCCAAACGATTACAAGTCCCTTTGTATTTATAGTCCAGGGAAGACTTGCACGCTAAGCAATCTCTAGGAGGTTTCCTTATAGATTGGAATACCTCTCTCACAAGCAACCTATTTATTCCCTATTTTATTCTTATATTTATTCCCTAAATATCTATTACTTAATGACGAAGCAAATAACGTGGCAAGTCATGGCGGATGACGGCGGGCGTCGGCCATGAGCAGCCGCTGCATACAAGACGGGCCTTAGGCCTTATGCGGGCGGCGGTCATGACACAAACACCCTATAAGAGTACCACCGGGTGCCATATGAATTGAACCTAAAATCACCTCGACTATTATTTGAGACCACAGATGAGAAATCCATCGATAAACAATAGCAAGATGCTAAAATTGGGATTTCAATACATATATATTAGAGAAAGATGCTAACTGTAAATGTTATTCAGACAATCTCTCTTAGGTGTCTATTACCTTTATACCCAGAGGATTTGAAATACCACGAAGGAATTCAACATGAGCACCATCCAGCTGCCGGTCCTCTCAACAACCCAAAGCATATGTGCAGAACAGTCATAGTACAGGCCAGTAATGGAATCCTCCCTAGTCAGTGCTTGCTCGTATGGAAAGTGGAGGCACTCATGGGATGTCCATAATTCAGCTGTGGTCATGATGGGCTCTGATCAAATAAGAAAGTCTTAATCCATAGCCTATGGAAAAAAAATTCAGCACATATCAATTGAAGAGAAAAATGATTTGCACAGAGCTCTGATCCAATAAAAATATGCAGAGTAAGAAAACCAAAAATTATCTTGGGATAAATCCTAGAGCTATGAGCTCTGATCTAATAGGTGTAGTAGATATAACAAATTACCTGAACAAAGGGTAACATCAACGTAATCTTTCAGGAGTGGGGAGAAGAAAATAATTTTGTACCTGTGCCTGCGTTGGGGAGGACAAACTGAAACAACATGGCTATGGAGTCCTCCATATAAATCTCAGGAACTAATGATGCAATTAAGGAGGTTCAATCGATCATCAATAGGGTGGAGGTGGGGGGGCCTGCACACACGCATCGGATACAGAGCACACACGCATCCAGAATGAGCAGGCACTGTCCACAATGAGCACAGCAAGCACTGTCGTTGAAGAAAATGCATCATTCACATCGCAGGGGTGGGATTCAGCGTAGCAGTGGTCGGATTCAACGCACCAGGGGCCGGACTCGCCGCGACGTTGATTCAACGCTGGCCCATCGCCTTCCTCACCCACGCCGCAACGCCTTCCCGCGCCGACGGACGCGGCGGAGTTCCACGGGCGACCTCGCGGCGGCGCGGGCGAGGCTCTACGACGACCTTGCACCGCCCGCCGCGTCGGGCTCCAAGGCCCCCAACGCCGACCTATGTCGCACTTTGCCGTCCCGCACCCGCCCGTGGAGCTTGTCGCGCTTACGCAAAACCAAATCCCATACGCAGAGTCGGGCGGAGGAGACAGGTCTTCTTCGGATGGCGCCGATGGGGACCAACGGAGTGACAGGGGAGCAGCAGCCCGCTCGGCAGGGCAGAGCGCCAGCGCCGGGCGAGGAGACTGCGCTACCGCTGCCGGGGAGGAGATCCGCCGGCCGCCGGAGATGGAGGAGCCACCCGAGCTCACCCTTGCCGCCAAGGCGTATGGCGACGTGGGCCTCGCCCTTTGCGTCAGCTCGCCGCGCGGGGCTGCTGTGCCGATCGTGAGGAGCGCCGGGCGCGGGAAGTTGGGAGGGGCTCGCCGGTCAAGGGCCGCCGCCAATTCTTGCTTGCAGGCGGATAGGAAGGGGCCTGCCCGTCACCCATCGCCTAACCTCGACTTGCGCCGTGGACGTGGAGGGAGGCACCATCGTGGGCGAATTTATGGACATCGGCGGGAAGGCACAGGGCGGCGTCGGCCGCCTTCGTGTTGCGATCGCGGGTGGAGAAGGCAGAGGGGCGGGCGCGTCGAACAGTCAGTCCCGAGAAAAGCTAAGAGGTCAGGACGGGAGGGGGGGGGTCGTGGAAGGAGACGGGTAACGGAAAAAAAAAAACGGACACAATCACGACGCGCAAGAGCTAAGCTTCAGTTTCACTTTCAGTTACCACTCACCGAACCGATCAGAGGCTAGAGAATTCCTTAAGTGATGGATAGTGGGAGCTCCTATATAGGAGTTGATCATCTCTGCTCTACCAGTGGGGTGAGAAACAATCATTTCTATAGAATTAATACTACTTGTTTGGAGTCAGCTGGCCCTAAATGTTTCGCGCTTGAAACTGTTATTGTGGATCAGTTCTGGCAGAGACATAAACGAGTGGCAAATCCACTAATCCAGGCTAGTGGTCCTAATAATCTCCGTCTAGATAGAGGCAGGAAAATCTACTCAGGACACCAACCGAATACGATCCTGGCTTAACACAGGCAACCTACGTTCTAGTTAGGCATTTTGTTTCCAATGTTCAAACCAAACAAGCCCTAAACACACACCTGAAACTATTGTGTTCCCTCTCTTTGAACATATGAAAGTGCATTACATGCACTTGAAACTACCAAGCATATACACGCCCCACCATCAGTTGATCGATCTTTAGTTCTTTACTCTCTAAAAAAGGAGTATAGTGTGTTGGTGATGGAAGTGAAAGCAACAATGTCTAAGGTAGAAAAAAACGAGTGTTGTCTAGTGTTCACTGATTAAGAATTCAGTGGTGGTCGTTGGCTGAATAATGGTGTCATATCCACTTTAATCCACCTGTACATTGTAGTTTAATTCCCACCCGATCTACTCTAACATGTGTGCATTGAAGTGGACATATATAGCTTAATAAGACTGGGACGAGATACATACAGGATGCCCGATTGCTACTCTTTCTTCTCTCCCAAAGACATTCAATTCCACACTATTTAAGAGGCTTTAGGCCTTCTGCAGTGTTTCAAAAGAGTGATGCCAACTCAGGAGCGAGAGTATATAAGCACCACTCACAACAATGCAACAGAGTGATGCCTGTGTTAGAATTTTGGGAGCGGGGGAACTAGAGCACCGATGCTCCAACTTTTAAAAGAAGGAACAGGCCCACATAAAGCAAAGTGAGAAGGGAAGAGTGTGAGAGAGTCAACAGTGGTTTGCTCAGATTTTTATTGACCGATGGAGGCTAACAAAGTTGAATGGGTGATGCTCCAAACTGCAGCCTACCAAGAGTGATGCACACTGCACAAGGCCTTAATTAGAGGTTGTAATCGAGGGCTCATACATATAAGATCTATGGCACGGAAATTGTGAGGTCAGTCGTTCTCTCACACTCCGGTTTATAACCATCACTGAAAAATGGTGTGTAGGTGTAGTTTTCGATCACACTCATCATCAATCAACAACGAAAAAAGGATCGATTTATTTTTAAGCCATTGGAACGAAAGGTAATTAGGCATGGCAGGTGTCTTTGGATGTACAAATCTGCAACGGACAAGATGCCAGAGTGAGACGGGCACGGTGATGCGACTGCTAGCGTGCTCATTGTTGTTGTTTTTTTTTTTTTTTTTGAGAGAACAGGAGGGGCAGATGAGCGCTTACTGAAAATTATTAAATGCAATCAAGGCAATTACAAAAGAGTTTGAACAATATAAACAAAAAGACACAGAAAGAGAGGAAAGGACTAGGAGTAGCTTAAGGTACAAAAATGGAAACAAAAAAAAAAAAAAACAAATCAAAGCAACTACACAAGATGCTCTAACCACGACTTAGTTTCAGGGAAATAACTCTTCTTGGCCCTCGACGGGAGTTTGTCCAAAGAAACTTTAGAAAAGCTCCAGGCATCTCAAACAATAGCGTGCTCATTGTTACGCCCACTTTTACACAGCACCATGCAGCAGCCGAGGACCGAGCAAAGCCACTCGGCTCATGATCACATCATGCGCTCACGACTGAAGGACCGAAACGGCACTGAGGGGGGTGAATTGGAGCCTCGATTTTTCTTTTCAAATTTGGGTCATCGGTGTAGAATAATAGAGGGAAACACCACACTCATAAGTGGGGGGTTGCTGGATAAATTTATAGGGCCACAATTAGTGGCTTTCCTAGCAATTTACAGAGATGAGACCTTGACTGCTGTAGCAGTCAAGTCTCCTGCTAGTTGTTTCCTAACAATTACAGAGGAGACCAGCAGTCAAGTCTCCCCGCTGGTTCCCGCACGCATCGGTTCCTAGTAATATCTATCACCCGCCCGCAGCCGAAGCGTCGATTCCGGATGCAATGCACCGGACCGAAAATCCTCAAACAGCTGTACAGAAGTCCTTCGTCATGATATCGAATCGAACTGATATTGTGACGGCACATGGAGAACGCAGCGTACGCCCGCAGCCACCTTCTCTCGGACAAAGTGGATGTCGATCTCAATGTGCTTGGTACGGCGGTGATGGACCGGGTTGGCAGTCATGAAGACGGCGCTGACGTTGTCACAGTAGACCACGGTGGCAACCTTCAGTGGAACATGTAGTTCCTGAAGAAGCTGACGAAGCCAGCAACACTCGGCGACGACATGAGCAACAGCTCGGTACTCAGCCTCCGCACTGGACCGGGACACCGTGGTTTGTCGTTTAGACGACCAGGACACCAGGTTGTCTCCGAGGAAGACACGTAAGCCTGATGTCGAACGGCGGAATCGTGGCAGCCAGCCCGGGCCGGCGCCGAGTAAGCCACCAGTTTGTCGACTGGCCCAGTGCTGATGTGGAGGCCGGCCGACAGTGACCCCTTGACGTAGCGAAGAATGCGCTTGATCAGCGCAAGGTGAGGTTCCCGGGGATCGTGCATGAACAGGCACACCTGCTGCACTGCATAAGCTAGATCCGGGCGAGTCAGCGTGAGGTACTGGAGGGCGCCTGCGATACTCCTGTACTCGGACGGGTCGGCGACTGCAGCACCATCGGTAGCAGAGAGCTTGGCACGAGTGTCAACAGGTGTCGATGTCGAGTGACACTCGGCCATGCCCGCCCGCCGTAGAAGATCCAGCGCATACTGCCGCTGGGACAGGAAGAGGCCGTCGGAGGAGCGCGTGACAGAGATCCCAAGGAAGCCGCTGGTCATGGAGGACAGGGGTGGAACTGGTCATCGAGGCCTCTGTCATGGTGGGTGGTGGATGTGCACAGGGGAAGAAGAGGTGCCCAGGCGCAGGTGGGAGAAAGAAAAAAAAAGGCTAGCAGAAGTGGAAGGATCTAATTAGTCTCGATACCATGTAGAATAATAGAGGGAAACACCACACCCATAAGTGGGGGGTTGCTGGATAAATTTATAGGGCCACAATTAGTGGCTTTCCTAGCAATTTACAGACAGAGAGGAGACCAGCAGTCAAGTCTCCTGCTGGTTCCTGCACAGACTGGTTCCTAGTAATATCTATCAATCGGCTCAACCCCAACCTCAAAAGCAAGCTCACAAAGATACGAGTGATGCACGTGGTAACTGGTAGCAAGATATCACACGCGAAGTATTAGGCACACCAATTCCACTTAAACAGGCGGAACTCAATTTGGAGTTCAAACGACAAATCTGCGGACAAAACTGCGAGCAAGAGAGATAGCTAATTCACAGAACAGGGAAGCTGCTTGCTTCTGTTAGGCACCGGAGACACACGGCACTTGGCTCAGCTTGCTGCCTGGAAGAGCACACGCAGTGGAGGGGCTGCGCTCCGACCTGCAGAACTGCTGCACGCCACCAACTTACGCCCATTCAGAAAATTCAGATCAAGGCTCAAGCATTGAGGAATAAGTTGCTGCTGCCAGCGACAAGCTACTGCAGGTGGCCTGACGCTGTTCTTGACAGGAACACGAAATTAGCACTTGCTGGTGACCACGAGCGTGCACTGAAGCTTCACAAATCACGAACACGAAATACCTAGCAATATTTGGACCAAGCTGTAGCTTGTGCAAACTGTGACTAGCACTTGAAACAAATAAAAAACAAGCTAAAGAGCTTCAGCAAAGCACGGATGCAAGACAAGCTGTTGACCAAATAAAAATCAATTCATGAGATGCTTGCGTGCTCTCCAACTTGCCAACTTGCTGAGATCTGACGTATGAACGGAAATCAAACAAAGCCAAGTGCGTGTAGAAATTCAAGAATGAGGGAAACAGTCGGTTCTTGCTGAGAATCGAGGAACTTAGCGAAGAAGCACCTGGTGGGTCTGCTCTCCGTGGTGCTAAGATCGAGCACAAGACCGGGCACAAGAACAGATAAGGCAAGAACAGAAATCGAAGAATCTGCACCTGGGCACGAGCGCACTGCGACGAACAGGAAAAAGCCGCCCTCAAAAATCCAACGAAAACCAGACCAAAGCTGCAAGACTCGAGCCCAAAATTTGGTCAGACGAAATTCACCACAGCATGAATCATCTCCCAAAAATCGCTGTCTGGAATCAACCCAAACTCTGGAAAAATCAGATCGTGACCATGAACGAAAGTGGGGAAAGAAGCTCAAAACGCAGACACGAAAATCACAGATCAAAGTGACAAATCCCAGAGGGCATGAGTGGACTAAGGGCCACTCTTCCTACTGAACGAAAAATCACAAAGACAAATCCAATAAAAAATTGTGTTCTTCGACCTCTAAACAAGAACCCTAAAAATGGGGAAAAATAGAAACGAAAAATAAGAGAGGCAAAGAGGTGAGGAGGGTGTCATCCTCCACATATAGTCTAAAAATCCTCTTTCCCAAACTACCCATAGATACATATGAGCCGAACTGCTAACCCTAAGGCTAATTTAGTCCGACTCGAATAATTTGATCCGACGACCTGCCGCGCCTCCTCATCTCGCAGCCTTGCTCCACGCAATCTCCCTGATGTCGCCACGCCGCCGTCCCTTCCGTACCGAACGTCCCGCCCGGGTTTTGAGGCCCAAACCCGCGAAACCTCGGCCGATGGTTTTGAGGCCCAAACCACCAAACCCGCACCCGTGGTTTTGAGGCCCAAATCACGAAACCCCAGCGCCGATGGTTTTGAGGACAAACCACCAAACCTCCTCGACACATGTCATCGCCGTCTTGACCGCCCGAGTTGCCAAGTCATCCGAGCTCCCCTGCTCTGCCTGCGCACGCCCGTCTTGACCCAATCGACACGGTCCCGCCACGTCCTCTTGCATTCGTCAATGTCCCGGATGTCAGCCACCATGGCTAGCCACCCGGGCGATCCGGTCCCTCGGTCCAAGCCTCACGTCCGTCCTTCACCTCCGCGGTCCGGCCCGCACGTCCTCCTTGGCCCCTTCACCTCGCCGTCCTACCATCTCCGAGCTCCACACCTGTACAACACGAACCAAGAGATCGTCTTCGACACACTCCACGCGTGTGCCGGTGAACATAGCCGAAGCATAAAGAATAAAGAAAAATAGAATTAAAATGTTGACTGTTGACAATCACTCAATCACAAAACTAAACACATGTGACCTAAATCAACCATGTGTTCGCAACGACACATTTAGCTAATTAGCTTCCATCGATAATGTTTATTAGCTCCCTTTATTCATGGCTTGTAATCCATCTTATTCCGTATTTTCATTGTAAAATGTTGTGCATGTAATCCTTCTGCATCCGTATTTGTAAAATGTTGTATGAGCTCAACTGGAATATGGCATTGAGCTAGTTTACTCGGCTTACATGCATGATCTCCGTACACGGCATCTAGCTAGCCTTAATGGTTGACGTCGTCGACTGGAAGCGTGATAGTAGTGCGGGCATGGCAGCCGGCCGGCAACATGGCGAGGCAGAGAAAAAGCAGCGTGGCTGCCAGATACACGCCGTCGGAGTCCAACAGCATGCGCGCCAGGAACCATACCTCGGCTGGGCATGATCTGCATGGTCGCTATGCAATCTTCTTCATGGCAGGCAATTCCATCAACCAAACAGAACAGTGGCCTTCATTAGAGAGGAACAAGCTGGTGATGGATATGCCAGTCTGGTTGGTGTACTGCATATGTCCCACCTTTGCATATCGATCCTGATACCTGCCATCCCAATTGTAGATGAGTTTGATGGATCACCATGTTCTAAAACTACTACATCTACAAGGAGAAGATGTGAGAAGCAACCACAGCTTGTAATTAGTCCACGGTCCTGGGAGCAGTGGAAACTCCAAACTCAGCCCCAACACTTAAAAATGAATGGATTGCACCGAACGGGGGAACACAACACGACTAAGGTATATTAATAGACGAGAAGGGCAGTGTAACGAGAGGGCAGAGATTTGTAGAGGTGTAGATAATGCGAGTTGAATTGAAGGCAAGGTTTGTGGAGTCCTGACAGACCGATCGTATGCTCTACTGCCTCTGATTTGTGAGGAGTATGGACGAGTTTCTGCTAACAATAATGCATGCTCTACTGCCTCTTTACTACTCTTTCTTCCTCTTCTGACAGCATTCAATTCCACACCATCTAAGAGGCTTTAGATCGAGGATGTGATCGAGTGCTCATATAAGATATGTGGCATCCAAGTTTTAAGGTTGGCGCCGTTCCCTCACATCTGTCTTCTACCCATCACTGAAAAACTCCATGTACGTGTAGTTTCAGATCACAGTCATCATCAATCAACCACGAAAAGATTAGATACTTTTTTTAGGCCATTGCAACGATAGATACTTAGGCATGGCAGGTTTTGGGATATACAAATATGTAACAGAGACAATGCCAACAGCAATGGGAATATTGGACACTCGGATGGAACAGCCTCCTGGCGACATGCGAACAGACCTGGGACCGGTTGCAACCCTAGTACCACCAATTGGTCACAAGAGCCCAAGTGCCACTGACCTAAGTAGGAGGTCCTAGGTTCAAATCCCCACATTAGCCAATTTTGCTGGGAACAGGTGTCCGAGACCATCTCTTTGCATGTCCGAGACCAATTTCAAGTAGCTGCGAGTAGCTGCAAGCATGTGCGTCGTTAGAGCCATTTGTGATTTTGGATTTAATAACGCGGCTTTGCTTGCTGTCAAGCTGCTTGGTGCACAAGCCCGAATATCCAGATGATGAATGCTATGATTTTATTGTAATTTACAGAAATATTCACAGCATCGGTAAACTACAGTTTATAAAATAATTCTAAAAGGTAAAAACATTGTTAGCATTTGAAAATATCTTTCCTTGAACAAACTGAACATACATTTTCTTAGTAGCGGTGAACTGATAAGTGCCACCGTTCTCAGCTGAATTTATATTACAGATGTGGTGACTTATAGAAGTCCAAAAATATATAACTCAAGAAGTCAACACAAACTTTTTTTTTTTAGAAAAAGAGGTTTCCCCTGGTTTTGTATTACCAAAATCACAATTTGTTACAGCATCCAAGTTCAGAAGAGTTTTACGCCAACATTCCAGCATCAAGCTGATCAACGGACTCAACAAACACAGGGTCTATATTATTACATTGTAAAGGGCGACCCTCATCATCCCTCAGTGGTTGTCGATGATCATCAGATTGGCTCGAAATCACAGGACTGGATCCATGCCGTGCATCCAATTGTTCCGACCTTTGATGACCATTCCCTCTGGCTGCGCCACGTGAGTTGAGCTGGAGAGTTTGCTCTTTGCTCCAGAAAAGAAGCCAGCTTCTGTACCTCCTCCTCCAGATCTGGTGACAGTAAAGGCCTCTAGCTTCTCACCATTCTTGAAATCTTGAGTAGTACTTCCTTGAGACCCATCCAAACACGCCCCTGAAAACATAATTCATTACGAAACTTCCATAAGGCCCATAGAACTGCCGAAGAAATAAAATTCAGCAGCTTGTGTTTCTTATTAGAAATCCACCATCTGGCCACAGATTCATAACTTGCACCAATGTCCATACTCAAGTATTCAGCAACACAACTCCAAATCATCACAGCTACATTACAATCAAAGAAAAGGTGATTAATTGATTCTTGTTCACTGCAGAGCAAACAAGAATGATCATTTAGCTCTTGTCTTTTAGCTAGATTATCTCTGGTCAATAACTTGTTTTTTGACAGAAACCATAAGAAAAACTGCACCCTAGGAGGAATATTCAATTTTCAGATAGCATTCACATATACAGGAATAACACCCCTATTGTTAACAATAGCATAGAGTGACTGGACCTGACATTGCCCAGATGTAGTATAAGCCCAAAGCATTTGATCATCCTCATTATTGAGGTCTATTGCTGACACTAGTTCACATAACTCAAACCACAGATTCATGATCTGTTCAGACACTAATCTCATGAAAGTTAGTTTGAGACTGTTGCCATCCCAAACATCTTTCACAGTACACCCTTGTTGTTCATTGATGACATAAAGAGGCCAATAGATAATGGCTAGACTAGTGTTACCTATCCATTGATCCTCCCAGAATCTGATTTTTTTCCCATTACCAATATGCCACTTAATTCCTACTCTTGCAGCTTTCATAGCCCAATCTAAACCTTTCCAAAAAGGTGAGGCATTATAGGTAGGACAGCACAGAATATTTGGCTTTTCAGTCTTGTATTTGTAATCAATGATTTTGGACCAAATAGCCTCTTTATTTAACTGATATCTGAAAATCCAAGCACCTAAGAGTGCCATATTCAGACTCCTCATGTCAGGGATCCCTAAACCTCCAAATTCTTTTTTCATAGAAACCAATGGCCAGTTTGCCAAGTGATATCTATGTTTTTCCTCTGTATTGTTCCACAAGAAATGTCCCATATGGGAATTGATCAATTCTATAGCCCATTTTGGAAATTTTATAACAGATAACAAGTAGATAGGGATGCTTGCTAAGCAAGCTCTGAGTAAGGTAAGCCTAGCGACATAGGATAACAACCTCCCCCTCCAACCTGATATCCTCTTAATTATTTTATCAATTATTGGTTGAAGATCAGCTCTAGTGAGCTTTGTAAAATGAAGAGGAACCCCAAGGTATTTGACTGGAAAATCACTCTTTTTTTGCAACAAAAGATTTTTGCTATCTCATTCACTCTGTCTTCCTCCATACCAATGGTTAACAAATCGCTTTTGTCATAGTTAATTTTCATACTGGACATATTCTCAAAGCGGACTAATATCCACTTTAAGTTTTTAGCCTTTTCTAAGTTGTCTTCTAGAAACAACAAGGTATCATCTGCATATTGCATCGATAATCCCTCCTTCCTCTACTTGTGGTAGTAAACCCGAAATGAGATTAGACTTTGCCGCTTTCATAAGCATTTTGGTTAATACATCTACCAAAGAAGTTGAAGAGTAAGGGGAAAGAGGATCCCCTTGCCTAAGCCCTTTTCCAGGTTTAAAAAAGGAACTGCTTCTCATCATTTATTCTTACACACACGTAACCTCCTTGTACTAGTCTCCTAATCCAACCTATCCAAGTTTGTCCAAAACCCCTTGATGTCAACATCCTTTCTAAAAACTCCCAGCTCACCCTATCGTATGCTTTCTCATAATCTAATTTGAGGATAATCCCAGTCTCTTTGTTTCTATGGACATCATGAAAGATTTCATGAGCAGCAATAACACTTTCTAAAATATATCTCCCTTTCAAGAAGGCTGTCCGGTTTGGAGCAATAAGTCTATCGACCCACCGAAATCAGCCTATTATTCAGTAATTTGCCAAAGATTTTGAAGCTACAATTCAACAAACTAATAGGCCTAAACTTCTTAAGAGTTTTTGCCTCTGCTTCCTTTGGTATTAAAGTGATCATAGCATAGTTAAGCCTATCCAAACTAAGCTCATTTCTCTCAAACACTCTAATAAGACCAATCAGGTCATCTTTAATGATGTCCCAAAGAATTTTGATAAAACATAAAAGAAAAACCATCGGGACCCGAGCGCCATCGAGCATAAGAGCCAAAGACTGCATCCCTAATTTCTTTTTCTATAAAAGGTGCTTCTAAGAATGTATTTTCATCTATAGTAACTAGTTCATCCTCACACCAAAAGTTTTCCTCTAGACCCACACGGCGACTTTCTTCCTTGCCAAAAAGGTTCTTATAGAAATCCACCGCATGCTCAAGCATACCTTTGTTATCATCAACCCATCCTTCAGGGCCTTCAAGCCCCTCAATCTTCTTTTTCCTATTTCTTTGATTGGCTACTGCCATGAAATAGGCAATGTTTCTCCCCCTCCTTTATCAACCTATCTCTAGATCTCTGTTTCTCTTTGGTTTCTTCCATCCTCCAGATGGCTTCTAGATCCTTATTAATTTCATCTAACCTTGCTTTGTCCCTAGAATTGGATCCATATCTTTCCATGTTATCATCAAGCTTTTGGAACTCCTCAAGAAGTTCCTTTTTAATTTCTTAATGCTAGCATTTATATTAATCGCCCACCCTTTCAATTTCTTCCTTAACAATCTGATTTTGAACTGCCAAATATCTAATGGATTGTCAAAAGCACAAGGTGTAGACCAGATTTTAGCTACAAACTCTTTAAAACCAGGTTGATCTAACCACCATTTCTCAAATCAAGATACTTGGCTTCTTCTTTTCTTTAACACTTAAATTTAGGATCAAAGGTATGTGATCACTCACAGCCCTTGCTTTAATAGACACAAAAGCCAAGGGAAACTTTTGTTCAAAAGAAGTGGTACAAAGAATTCTATCTAAAGTTGCCATAATTGGGTTTTCTTTGTTATTAGTCCAGGTAAACCTCCTGGCTGAATTCTTCAACTCATTCAGCCCAAATTTACTAATCCAATCATTAAACAGGTCAACCCATTTATGATTGATGATGCCATTGCTTTTCTCACTAGCATTAGTAACCAGATTAAAATCTCCTCCAATAACAAAGAGGACCATCCCAATTTGCTAGATTTTCTTCTAACTCCTTAAGGAAATCAGGTTTTCCTTCCTCATAAGAGGAACCATAGACCACTATCAACCTCCAAATAAAACCATCTTCTAAGTTTTTAACCATAGCACCAACCATGTACTTGCTAATTTTCCAAGCAAGAATCTGAAATTTAAATTCATTGAAGCCTACTAGAATACCACCAAAGAAGTACCATCGCCAGTAAAAAAATTTCACACAAAATCTTTATGAATAAACTTCAACATAGATTCATGAAAACTATCCTTCTTTGTCTCTTGAAACCCAACAAAGTCTATATTATTATTCTTAATGAAATCATTAATGCACTGTAATCGACCTTCTTTATTAAGGCCTCTAACATTCCAAAATGCTCCTATCATTGGAAACAATTTTAGAATTTTGTGGTTTGCTTTTCGTAAGCAATCTGAGCCCAAGTTGGGCTTAAGACATCAATGTCCTTATCATTTATAATACTCAAACCCTCCTTTATAGGTGGAAAGTTTTCACATGTAAGATCAATGTCTAAGTTACTTGGCAAGTTAACCTCTAGATTGCTTTCTTTAAAAGAATCTAACAATAATAATTCAGTTTGTTTGAGGCCATCAATGACCCTATCATCGACATAGTATCATTCCCAAAATTGACTCCAAATAAAGAAGCTTTAGATTTTAAAGGCTTATTGCTCTCAAAAGCAAAAGAGGAGGATTTCTTTGTATACCTTCAAGGTTTTTCTCTTTTTGGCGTTCCCGAGCTTTTTCCATCACGCTTTTGCCATCCTCGTGTACTCTTCTTGGTCTTGGTGGCCTTAGAATAGGACCCCATCCTTGTTTCCTCTTGTGTTTCTATCCCTCCATATTAGCTTGTGATTGCACCTGCTCCATCATCTCTCCTGTTATCAGACCAGCTTCTTCCAAGGACATCATATCAAGATCCATCACCTCTTCTTCTTCTCCATCTGATAGTTCTAGCTCCATTCTTTGCAGCAGATTTGAGCAGTCTACAGCATTAATTTCAGAACTTGCCAGTTTTCTAAGTTCTTCCCATCTGGAGTGGCTTGATTCTTCCAAACTCATCTTCTGATAGCATTTTCCTGGTGGAGATGGTATTTCTACGATCCTGGTTTGTGTATTTGTGCTTGTCACATCCTTAGTAGGAGAGTCAAACTGTGTTGGATTTGCAAAAGCAAAGTTCTCTAAATTGCTCAAGCAATGGAACTGATTAGCTGATTCCAGAAGTTGACTTTTTTCCACTAGGCTGTGCAGGAAACTCAAGTACTTTTCCTTTCATAAATGAATTCTGGCTCTCAAAAACCATAGGTGTACCACCCTCCTTTGACATATTTGCTGTACTCAATATCAAACCTTGATTCCCTTGCTTAAGCAAGAAGTCAACACAAACTTTTGAAACCACACAAACTAATTTTGGGTTCTAACTTTCACAATTCGATACCTTAATGATGTTGTATATATGGTCGGAGATCGATAGCATTGCAATCGATTACGGAAGGACCTAACCAAATGAAAAACATCCAAGAGTGCTGTAATAAACCGATGACAGACAAAGAATTGCGAAACCAGACACATCCTGAAAGCCAGTAACAACATCTCTGTTCTGTGCTCTGTCTCCACGAAAACCTTCTATAAATCCTATTTGCAGCGGCATAGAAGACAAATCCAGTCGAGCGCAGAGAAGAACAATGGCGGTTTATGTTCTGATCGTTGGGTTGAACAGGTTTCGACAACGGTTTTGTTTTCTTCTACATGCTGCTAGCTGTTGGTGAGCAGGATGCTCCGAGCGGCCGTCGGGAAGCGAGCCTTGGTCAGACGTGGAGGAGTTGTGCGAGGTGGAGAAGTCATCGTAGAAGAAGCATGGCGAAGCACAGTTTGACGCGGCCGTGGCTGCCAGGTCTCTCGCGAGGGGGGAGGCTGGGGAGCACAGCGGCAGCGGCTGCGGCTGACGCCGACTCCTCGAACCAGATAGCAGGCTCGCCGAAGATGTGCCGCACCAGGCGAGCTAGTAGCCTAAGGCAGATATCTCACCTGGGCATGGTCGGTAGGGTGCCTGTGGTGGGGTGGCTGTCTAATTCTCTTGCTGGCTGGATTTTTCATCAACGAATCACACCAGATTGGCCTTCATCAGAGAGAAGCTAGCTGCTGATGGACAGGGCTACTCTGGGCTGTGCAATTTTTTCCACACCTTTCTGTATCCTGATTCCTGATACCTACCATGCCAACTATCAAGCTGGCTAGAACTTTCTCTGAATTTTTGTGGTTGATGGATCATTATCACGCTCTGAAACTACATCAACATTCTACAAGCTTCCATTGATCCTACAGTGCTCCAGTGGCTGGGAGCTCTTATACAACTACAAGGATATGGTAGAGAACTTGAATCTTCAAACCGAATCCAGCACTTAAAAATGACAGCGAAGGCACTGAATTGGGGAACACAGCACAACTAGCTAGAGAAGGGAGTAGAACACAAGAGTTATATTAATAGATGGCACATATTTTGCAGCAGATATTGAATTGAAGGCGAAGGGTGTGTGTGTGTTGGAGTCCATTGATGATAAGAGTCAGAGAGGGTAGGACACAGCATGAAGCGCAAGACGAACTAGGAGGGGCAATATCACTGTATTACTATTAGGCCATGCCTTGAGTCAGCCTGACAGATGGATTGAATGCACTACTCACTACGCCATTGAGGCTCTGTAGGGGCTCCTGGCGACGCTATGTAGGGGTAATTTTGCCAGCCAGCCCTAGACCAGCGTTCTTAAAATTGCAAGCTCTATAGGGGCGGCTGGGAATTTATAGGGGCAGCTGGTGATTGAGCCGCCACGACAAATCATTTCTAAATTTCATATTTCAAAATTCAAAAGTAAATAGCAAAAGATTTTACTGCCATAGGGCTTTATGTTATCTAGTACGGAGATTGTACTGAGAAAACCCCAAAAATAATCTTCATATTATGGATGCTCCTCCTCGAACACTGGCAAAGTGCAATTTCACCTGATGATTTGCTAAAGAGGGATGCTGGATTCAATAGTCATATGAAATTTTCCATCAATGAACCAAAAGGAAGTTATGAGGTTTTGGCCGAATCAGATGTAGCTGTGACTGTGGCTCGCATTACAGTAGTGACTGACCAGTAGGACGGTTCCAAGTGATATAGGGTAAAATGGTGGCCCGTTGGCCGAATGTTCAACTCCCATGTGGTGTGCTGACTATTGATTTCTCTGGTCGACACCTTCTGTCCTAAGCATGCTCAGAGTAGTTGCGTGCATCATGCAGTGTGACGTGTTGTTTGATCATGTCGGCTTTCCTTGAAATCTTCCATTGCTTGATGGAGTTCCTCAACGCATTATTCTTCTTGCATAGGTTTCAACACCTCCACCACCCGTTGTAGCGCCTCCAATGCTTGCCTATGCATCCAATGATCAACCGCTGCAACTGCACCATCCATCTCTGTGGAGACACTGTACCTACCTTGTCCACGTGGATGGTTCGTTCTTCGTCTTTGTTCGATTTTCCATGTATGCCTCATGAACTCCATGAAGTTTGAGGTATGACATGGATTTTCCTCGATCTGCTTGAACGGAACCAGGACAATCTCTTTGGGAAATTTGATTGAACAAGTAGAGGGTGGTGGGTGAAAAGGATCCAAGCTAGCTAGTACCAGTTAGGTAACACACAAAAATTATGGGAAGAAAATATTGCTGAGGAAGGATTCCACAAGAACATTAATGTGTTTTCAGTTTGTTTCTGGTTCATTGTTAGGCATTACATGATGTCTCTCCCTCTATTTGATCCCATGCTTAGACTGTCTAATAGGGCCCACACACAATGGTGTGGTGGCCCATCGCACAGCACGCGACAAACACTAGACACCATGCAAACTCATCTATATGTGGCCTTCAGAGTCTCCCTCTTTGGCATGATGCCAGCGTTCTTGCTTCCTCTTCTGACCGGCGCCAACACACATATGGTGACACTATCTTATCTTGTACCGGGGCTCCACGCATAACAAAACAACAACTTTTTGTAATCCCTATCATCAAGTGTGGCACCTTTGTGTGCCGTCCCAATACCTGCCATGCCCAATACTGATCTTTTGGCGATACTGTATACCCGTAAGCTATTTCCCCCTCCAAACTTTGGTGGTTGATGCCTTGATGGGTCATTGTGGAACAAGAATCAGTTGACAGATGAGAGCTTCTCAACTTCTATTCCACACTTCTTTTGTAGCTCTAACATCCTCCAAAGACTCTAGAATCCTGAAATTGAATTGGGTAAGAAGAGAAGGAGCCAGAGTTGGAGGGGAGAGTAAGGAGGCACACTTCATGCACGCACACCTACTATTCAAGGCTGCATATATATTATATGATGCTATTACGAAGGTTGGTCAGAATTAAGAATCAATTTTCATAACATGTAGAACAAAGGTGAGCATGGTTCACATTAGCATTTATCAACATGACGTGGAGTATTATTATCAGCTTGAAGGGGTATTATTATCAACACATGAAGTGTCATAGAGACAAATCTCAAATCATATATATATTAGCCATTGTCATAGTACAAACATGGCCCGACCCCGGGGGGGCTAGGGCGTCTTGCGCGGGGAGAGACGGCAGCCGCCGCCGCCAACGCCGTCGTCATCGCGCCTACCGCAAAAAATAGGAAATAAATTAAATAATAGTTTGTGATTAGATTAGATCTTTGCTTGTATAGGGGATATTCCAATTTATAAGAAAACCTTTAGAGATTGCTTGAGATACAAATCCCTCTATGCGGGCTATAAATGTAAGGGCAATGTAATCTCATTAGGCAAGCAATAAAAATATTCCCCAGCTCTCCTCTGCCGCCGCCGCCCCCGCCCCTCACGCCACGCGCCGCCCGTGCCCCACCCTAGCCTCCCGCGCCACCCACGCCCCCCCCCCTACCGCCGCACACCGCCGCCCCAATGGCCGCGCCCGCCCCCCGGCTTCGCCACCATGGCAAGACGATGCCTTGGGCGACTACATCGGCATCTTCGAGAGCTATGCCACGTGCATGGGCTTTCCGAGCAAGGTCCACACTCACTAGTACCTAAAACATTTTCCGTGGGCGGTCGTTTTGGTTTTCGCGTGGCGGGCACAAGGCTGCCCGTCACTAACCAAAGGTCACGGTTATCAGCGTGATTAACCGTGGCGGGCCACGCGTGCCCGCCACCGTTAATGAATCCCCGTGGCGGTGTGCTACAAAGGTCCGCCACGGAAAATGTTTTCAAAAAAATAAAAAAAAAGAAGAAACCTAGACAGGCCCGGTGAGCCCATCCATGGGCCCGCCGAGCTCATCTAGGCCCGCAAGCCGCCCGGTGAAGAGGCGCCGGCGCGCCGCCGCCGCCCGGGAAGCGCCGCTGGCCGGAGATCTGGCCGGAGCCCGCCCTCGCCGGATCCACCGTGTTGAAGCCGCCAGCCAGAGCCGAATCCACCGTGCTCCTCGAGGGCCACCTCGTCGTTGATCCGGGAGCGCGCGGGCGGGCCTCCTCATCGCCGACCGGGAGCGGAGGGCCACCTCGTCGTCGATTCGGGGGCGAGGGCCACCTCGCTGCCGATCCGGGAGCGGAGAGCCTCCTCGCCGCCGATCCACGCCGGGGCTAGCCACGCTTGCTCGTGGATGGGGCGTCGTGATCGATCCGCCGCCGGGAGGGAGGACGCATCCGCCGCCCGCCTTGCACGCCGCGCTCACCGGCCGCCGCCGGCCGCGCCTCGCTACCGCGCGGACGACGCCGCCGGCCTCGCCCGCGCGCGGCGCGCCGCCCCTCGCCCCGCGCGCCTCGCCCTGCGTGGCGCCGCCCTCACCCCGCACCGCCGCGCCTTGCGCCGCGGTGGAGAGAGATTGGGGGCGGGAAGGAGACGGGGAGACGCCGGGCCGGGGAAAGGAGAGAAGAGGAAAGTGGTGCGCGGCGGACAAAGGCTGATGGGAGTGAACCCTAAGGCCCGCTTTTATACTTAGACGGTTAGCGGGCCTCGTCTTGGGTCTATTGGGCCTGGCCTTAACCGTGGCGGGCCTTTTATTGTGCCCGCCACGTTTAATCAATTTACCGTGGCGGGCACCTTAGGATGCCCGCCACGGAAAAATCTATTTTCCGTGACGGGCAAAAAAAGTGCTGCGCCCGCGGAAAAGATTTTGCAAGTGCTCGCAAAATCATTTCGTTACTAGTGACTGATCCACCTCTTCGTTAGCGGAGTTCAGGCCCCACTATGGGAGGCGGTCCACCAGAAGGCGCCATGAGTGATGGACGAGGCGATCAGCCTCGCTTGATGCTTCGACGCCCCGCTCTTGCATCGTCGCGCACGCATCGGTGACAAGCGATGAGATCGACGACATCGATGACAACGCCGACAACACGCCGACGGAGACAACAAGACCTCTAGTGCAGCCACGGGGACCCACTGTGGCCATGGACGCCCTCGACGACTAGGTCCCCTTCGCACTCCTCATGGAACTCCGTCGTGTAGCCTCGACGATCCATGAGCTCCAGACGATAGCTACTACCATCAAGCTTCAAGTAGTGGTGCCAGCTTGGACATTGTACAATGGCATCGTCAGGTACCACCACCGCTACTATGTTCCAGCAGCTTCCGTCTACTGCAAGATCTACTCCTGTAGCGTGGGGTTCCCTGACACGGTCTCGCGGTCGGCTTCCACCTACCGATGTCCTCGCCACCTCAGCATACGTTCTGGCAAGCATCTTACTGATAGCGACGCAGCCGCACGTCAACTTGGACGACGCTACGGTACTCCTCTTCGACGACAACGGGCACAAGTTCATCAACGTCGACAACGTCACCATCGACTACGTCAGCGCAAGAGTCTCCATAGTTGGGCCAGTCTCAGAGAACGCAAGCAACCTACTGTACGGGCGCCCGCCTCGTCGACGCGACGCGACACACCTTCTGCCGACACATCCACATGCAGGTGGAGGTTGGTGTTGTTTACGTATATTAATAGAGGAGCAAAACATCATAAGTATATTAATAGAGGAGCAGGGCAGTGTAACGAGGGCAGAGATTTGTAGAGGTGTAGATAATGCCAGTTGAATTGAAGACAAGGTGTGTGGAGTCCTGACAGACGTATCGTCTGCTCTACTGCCTCTGATTTGTGAGGAGCATGGATGAGTTAATTTCTGCTAACACTAATGCATGCTCTACTGCCTCTTTACTACTCTTTCTTTCTCTTCTGACAACATTCAGTTCCAAACCATTTAAGAGGCTTTAGAGGATGTGATCGAGTGCTCATATAAGATATGTGTCATCCAAGTTGTGAGGTTGGTCGTTCCCTCACATCTATCTTCTACCCATCCACGAAATGTTCCATGTTTACGTGTAGTTTCGGCTCACAGTCATCATCAGTCAACCACGAAAAGATTAGATAGTTTTTTTTTAGGCCATTGCAACGATAGATAGTTAGGCATAGCAGGCATCAGGATGTACAAATCTGTAACCGAGATGATGCCAACAGCCATGGGGCATATTGGACACTCGGATGGAACAGCCCACTAGCAACACACCTGGCGTTGTTGCCAAAGTTGGGGAAGGATAGGCTGTGGCAGTACCTGAGCACGGCTTCGAGTACTCCAAGTCAATGACCCTGATGTCGGCAGCCCCCACCACGGCGAACCTCCCCGTCAAGCCCAACACTGGATCCGGCGAGAGCAACCCGGCCACACAGCGGTAGGCGATGGTGGAACGGGGAGAGAGAGGGAGCAGCGAGCGAGAGAAGAGAGGCGTACAGGACTATCCGCACAATAAGGATATAGTGGTACACCGGCCAGGCCTCAATGATGTTGTATGAGCAGGGATCGATGGCACTGCAATCGATTACGGAAGGATCCAACAAACAAATTGTGAAACCAAACACATCCTGAAAGCAAAACATCTCTGTTCTCTGCTCTGTCTCCATGAAAACCCTCTACAAATCCTATTTGCAGCGCCTTAGAAGACAAATCCAGTCCAACACAGAGGAGCAAAGGCAGTTTATGTTTTGGTTGTTGGGTTAAACAGGTTTCGACAATGGTTTTGTTTTCTTCTACATGCTGCTAGCTGTTGTTGATAGAATTATAAAGAGGATCTCTAGCAGTAAATCGGATTAGGGAATAACTAGAAACAAGAGTAATGACAAGTAATCATCCTAGATTACATCTACTGCTAATAATGAATGCTGAAAGAAGTAAACCGTCGGGTGGAGTTGGAGGAGGCAGTCCCGGTGGCATCCATGGCGTCTCCCTTCTGTGGTGGCGTCGGTGGTGCTTCCCGCCGCTGGCTGCGCCATCTCCGATCGGTGAAGGACTGGGAATGACAGTGGGGGAAATGACGGTGGTGAAACTGGCGTAACTTCTCGTCAATAGTGCCACCTGCCCCCACCTCTATTTATTTAGCGCAGTGCGACGGGGGCCCACTAACCATTAGGGTTAGACGCCCCGATTAGGGGTGTGATCAAGGGGATTGGGCCAGCCGTTGGGCTGGGCCCCTTTGAGATCAATCCTAACAGTTGGCGGACAGGATGCTCCTTGGCTGCGCGCAGTGGCCATGGCGTAGCTCGTCGTAGAAGAAGAACCATGACGACTTGTGCAAGGTAAACAAATCGTCATAGAAGAGGCATGGCGAAGTAGAGTTTGACGCGGCTGTGGCTACTAGGTCTCTCGCGAGGCCGAGGCTGTGGAGCACACAGCGGCTGCGGTTGACGCCGAGTCATTGAACCAGATTTGCCTTGTATGCCTCATGAACTCCATGAAGTTTGAGGTATGATATGGATTTTCCTCGATCTGTTTGAACGGAACCAGGACAATCTCTTTGGGACATTTGATTTAACAAGTAGGGGAGGGTGGTGGTTGAAAAGGCTCCAAGCTAGCTAGTACCCGTTGTTTGGACCAAGAATGAGAATTAGAAGTAGGAGGACAACACACCAAATAGCTAACACTCAAAAAAAAAAATTGACTCGAGCACTCAAATATTATTAGTATAAATTGGATGTGTCTTGGCTCAAATACAAAAAGACATGTTGCAAAGAAGGCACATGCATCTACTGGTGCTCTTGAAACCATCTAACATCTTTTTCTTGAATGTGCCTTCGCTCAAGACTGCTGGCAGAAGATTGGTACAAACTGGAACACATCAATTAGTCTCCTTGAAAGACTCATGCAGGCTCGAATGTCACACACCATCCCCTATTTTGTTGAGGTGGCCCTGATTGCAGCATGGGAGATGTGGAAGCTCAAAAATAATAAAATCTTTCAGCGTAGAGATCCAAGCCCATCACTCTGGCTTATGAATTTCGAATCCCAATGCTTCCTTTAGTCGGTTAGATTTAAAGTTGACTTAAGGTCATCGTTTTGTGTTTGGTTAGATGCCTTCAGTTAAATCGTTTGAATGTATTTCTTGAACCCTTTAATTATTGAATGAAAAGCTTTTTTACTGTGGGGACCTCTCCCAGTCTTTTAGGTCGAAAAACACTAAAAAAATATGGGGAAGAGAATATTGCTGAGGAAGGATTCCACAAGAACATTGAGCTGGACTTCATCAATGGCGAGTCGCCGGCACCGGATGCAGCACTCGAAGAGTACATTGACAACTCTGGACCTTTATGAAAAAAGCGGTCAAGGTACTACAGGAAGCATCTAGGCTTGATGACCTGGAGGTTTGTAAAATCCTAGCTGCAATTGCAATGGAGTTAGGGACGGACATGATGGAGGTCCCATAATAGTGCAGCTAGATGATGCACATCGGTTGTTTCTAGAATGCGAGTAGTCCGCTTAGTCTTCCACGCCCGGCTTGGACAGACCGTTGAACATGGGAAGTTGTTTTCCGCCACTTACACATGTAACCTGACGCTTGATTCATCTTCTTATTATTGATCAAAGCAGGAAACCAGATCTTTCCAAAAAAAAAAAAAAGAACATTAATGTGTTCTCAGTTTGTTTCTAGTTCATTGTTAGGCATTACATGATGTCTCTTCCTCTATTTGATCCCATGCTTAGACTGACCAATAGGGCCGACACACAATGCTGGCCCATCGCACAGCACGCAACAAACACTAGACACCATGCAAACTCATCTATGTTTGGCCTTTGAGTCTCCCTCTTTGCCATATATGATGGCAGCGTTCTTTCTTCCTTGATCTTCTGACCAGCGCCAACACACATATGGTGACATCCTCTTATCTTGTACGATAGAAGTAATAAGAACAGAACAACAACTTTTTGTATCCCCTGTCCTCAAGCGTTGCACCTTTGTGTGTCATCCCAATACCTTCCATGCCCAATACTGATCTTTTGGCAATAGTGTATAAGGTATCCCCCCCCCCCCTTTTCCAAACTCGGTGGCTTATGGATCATTGTGGAGCAAGAAGCAGTTGGCAGACGAGAGATTCTGAACTTCTATCCCACACTTCTTTTGTAGCTCTAACACCTCCAAAGAC
Source organism: Hyparrhenia diplandra (assembly GCA_015847255.1). Taxonomy (NCBI): domain Eukaryota; kingdom Viridiplantae; phylum Streptophyta; class Magnoliopsida; order Poales; family Poaceae; genus Hyparrhenia; species Hyparrhenia diplandra. The sequence goes on along the minus strand of JADLZK010005176.1, from coordinate 340,321 downwards.
TCTTGGAATCATGAAATTGAATTGGGTAAAGAAGAGAAGAGAGCAGGAGTTGGAGGGGAGAGTAAGGAGGAACACTTCATGCACTCACACCTACTATTCAAGGCTGCATATATAAGGAGGGAAGGTTGGATGGAATTAAGAATCAATTTTCATAATTGTAGAGCAAAGATATTGACAGGGGGCAGGACACAGTTGTGAATGTATGATCAGCATGGTTCACATGAGCATTTATCAGCGTGACGTGGAGGAGTATTATTATCAGCATAAAGGGGACTATTATTATCAGCACATGAAGCGTCATAGAGACAGATCTCAAAGCATATAAATTTGTGGCACTTCAATTACTCATATAACATATAGCTAATATCAGTAATATAGATCGAGAAACAATATGATGACTTCCCTACAAAACTCTAGTACATTTTTTTTTATTTTTTTTTGCTTTCATAATGTAGTTCTGGTTGCTTGCTCTTCTGTGTAGCAAAATGTGTACTGTGTACATGCATGCACAGCAATACACCGAGGGAACGTGAGTGCAACCGAGCGGACCTACATGTAGCGTCAATTTTGTAATCAATCCCCATGAACAGTATAATAAATAAATAGAGTGAAAGAGGCAACTTGTCGTCTCACAAGATGAGGGCCGCGGCTCATGTTTCCAATTCATATCGACGTCCATTAACGGATTGTTCAAAGCTTGTGCAGTCCACATTTGCCCTTCCTTTTTAGAAAAAAAAAGGAACAACTCTACACTTTTTTTCTCATGGATGTGTTGCTCGACCAATTCAAGAAGCTTGCTTGCTTGTTCGGAATGTTAAAATCCGCTGCCGGGTCGCTCCTGGCGATGCTGGGCCATCGTGACTGACTTTCGACGAGACTGAGTGAGATGGTAGAGCGGGCACCGTGACCAGCAAGATGGTGAGCCAGAGAAAGGCGGATGTGGCTGTTGGGGACACAGGGTCAGACTGCAAGAGTTGCAGAGCAAGCCTCCCGAGATCGATACCTCGCCGCGGCACTCTCGCCGGAGACGCTATCTATTCTGTTTCATTATCGTCGGCTCCATCAACCATTGGTATAACAACAGCCCAGATTTGGTCCGGTTGGTGTAATCTCTGCCACACTTTTGTATATCCTGATACCTACCATGCCTAAACTATCAAACAAGGGTAATAATAAGCTAGAACTTTCTCTGGATTTTTGTGGCATTGATGCATCGTCACAACTATAACTCTACAGGGCAAATGGAGAGAAGCTGAAACTTCAAACTGAATCCCAACACTCCAAAATGACAGTATGTTGCACTAAACTAATAGGGGAATACAACACAACTAAAGAAGGCAGTCGAACACCAAAGTTATATTTATATTGATAGAGTAGCTTGCAGAGTAGTAGCAAAGTTATATCTATACTTTAAAGATAAATATTATTTTGCTGAGGTTTAGATCAATAATGCAGTTCGAATTGAAGGTGAGGTGCGTGGAGTACATTGATGGTGTACTTAGGGCTTCTCCAGTGGTCTCAGCAAACCGACTCACGCTCCTACGTGGGCGCCGGATGAGTCGATTTAACGACTGGAGGACGCCGACTCACGGCGAACAAACACACGACTCGACTCAACATCCTGCATCGGTTCATCGGAATAAAAACTAATAGATCGCGCCATGCGGCCTCGGCGGAGCTGGCCCTGAGCTGCGCCTCCCGCCCGTACTGACCCTGCCGCGCGGGCCCTTGGCAGGATTGAGTCGACTCGCTGTTGGAGTACAACGAATCATCTCGTGAACCGAATCCATCTGCCTTACGCATGGCCATTTTTTTTTTGTTGTTTATTCACTGAACCGATTCACCGCTGGAGAAGCCCTTAGAGTGTAGGACAGAGCATGAGACACAAGATGAGTGTGAGAGAGGACGAACGCTACTATTAGGACATATGCCATGCCTGACAGGCGGATCACATGCACAAGTGTCTCAGATCTGCGAGGAGCCAGTATGAATGAGTTAGCTAACGCTACTGTACGTCTCGTATATATTATAAACTTTGTACCACACTAACCATCAAGATTATATACCTTGTTCACTTGAACTTACCAGCTGCATATATTAGCCATTGTCACAGTACAAACGAGGCCCGACCCAGAGGGGGCTAGGGCGTGCGCACGCAGGGGAGAGAGACGGCAGCCACCGCCACCAACGCTGTCGTCATCGCCGCCTACCGCAAAAATAGGAAATAAATTAAATAATAGTTTGTGATTAGATTAGATCTTTGCTTGTATAGGGGATATTCCAATTTATAAGAAAACCTTTAGAAATTGTTTTAGATACAAATCCCCTTATGCGGCCTATAAATGTAAGGGCAATGTATCTCATTAGGCAAGCAATAAAAAATATTCCCCAGCTCTCCCCTGCCGCCGCCGCCCTGCCCCTCACGCCCACGCGCCACCCGCGCCCCACCCTAGCCTCCGCCGTGCCGCCCACGCCCCACCCCAGCCGCGCGCTGCCGCCCGGCCCAGCCGCCGCCGCCGCCGCCTCGCCACCAAGGCAAGACGATGCCTTGGACGACTACATCGGCATCTTCGAGAGCTATGCCACGTGCATGGGCTTTCCGAGCAAGCTCCACAGTGATCCACCTTCGCCGGCGGACTTCAGGCCCCACTATATGGGAGGCGGTCCACCAGAAGGCGCCATGAGTGATGGACGAGGCGATCAGCCTCGCCGACGCCGATGCCCCCGCTCTTGCATCGTCGCGACGCTGCCGGGTGACAAGCGATGAGATCGACGACATCGATGACAACGCCGACAACACGCCGACGGTGACAACAGGACCTCTAGTGCAGCCACGGACCCACTATGGCCATGGACGCCCTCGACGACCAGGTCCCTTCGCACTCCTCATGGAACTCCGTTGTCTCCAGATGATAGCTACTACCATCGAGCTTCAAGCAGCGGTGCCAGCTTGGACATTGTACAATGGCATCGCCAGGTACCACCACCGCTACTATGTTCCAGCAGCTATCGTTCTACTGCAAGATCTACTCCTGTAGCGTGGGGTTCCCCGACACGGTCTCGCGGCTGGCTTCCACCTACCGACGTCCTCGCCACCTCAGCATACGTTCCTGACAAGCATCTTGCTGATAGCGACGCAGCCGCGCACAACCTGGACGACGCTACGGTAGTCCTCTTCGACAACAACGGGCACAAATTCATCAACGCCGACAACGCCGCCATCGACTACGCCAGCGCAAGAGTCTCCATAGTTGGGCCAGTCTTAGAGAACGCAAGCAACCTACTGTACGGGCGCCTACTTCGAACGCCTGCCTCGTCAACGCGACACACCTTCTGCCGACACATACACATGCAGGTGGAGGTTGGTGTTGTTTACGTATATTAATAGAGGAGCAAAACATCATAAGTATATTAATAGAGGAGCAGGGCAGTGTAACGTGGGCAGAGATTTGTAGAGGTGTAGATAATGCCAGTTGAATTGAAGGCAAGGTGTGTGGAGTCCTGACAGACGGGTCGTATGCTCTACTGCCTCTGATTTGTGAGGAGCATGGACGAGTTAATTTCTGCTAACACTAATGCATGCTCTATTGCCTCTTTACTACTCTTTCTTTCTCTTCTGACAACATTCAGTTCCAAACCATTTAAGGGGCTTTAGAGGTTGTGATCGAGTGCTCATATAAGATATGTGCCGTCCAAGTTGTGAGGTTGGTCGTTCCCTCACATCTATCTTCTACCCATCACCGAAATGTTCCATGTTTACCTGTAGTTTCGGCTCACAGTCATCATCTATCAACCACGACAAGATTAGATAGTTTTTTTAGGCCATTGCAACGATAGATAGTTAGGCATGGCAGGCATCAGGATGTACAAATCTGTAACAGAGATGATGCCAACAGCCATGGGGCATATTGGACACTCGGATGGAACAGGACACTAGCGACACACCTGGCGTTGTCGCCAAAGTTGGGGAAGGACAGGCTGTGGCAGTACCTGAGCACGGCTTCAAGTACTCCACGTCAATGACCCTGATGTCGGCAGCTCCCACCACGGCGAACCTCCCCGTCAAGCCCAACACTGGATCCGGCGAGAGCAACCCGGCCACACGGCAGCAGGCGATGGTGGAACGGGGAGAGAGAGGGAGCAACCAGCGAGAGTACAGTGGTACACTGGCCAGGCCTCAATGATGTTGTATGGGCAGGGATCGATGGAACTGCAATCGATTACGGAAGGACTCAACAAACAAATTGCGAAACCAAACACATCCTGAAAGCAAAACATCTCTGTTCTCTGCTCTGTCTCCATGAAAACCCTCTACAAATCCTATTTGCAGCGCCTTAGAAGACAAATCCAGTCCAACACAGAGAAGAGCAAAGGCGGTTTATGTTGGTCGTTGGGTTAAACAGGTTTCGACAACGGTTTAGTTTTCTTCTACATACTGCTAGTTGTCGGTGGACAGGATGCTCCTTGGCTGGAGGCAGTGGCCGTGGCCTAGCTCGTCGTAGAAGAACCATGAAGACTTGTGCAAGGTAAACAGATCGTTGTAGAAGAGGCATGGCGAACCAGAGTTTGACGCGGCTGTGGCTACCAGGTCTCTCGCTGGAGGCTGTGGAGCACATGGCAGCTGCGGTTGACGTTGACTCGTCGAACCAGATTTGCCTTGTACCCCTCATGAACTCCATAAAGTTTGAAGTATGACATGGATTTTCCTCGATCTGTTTGAACGGAACCAGGACAATCTCTTTGGGACATTTGATTTAACAAGTAGAGGGTGGTGGGTGAAAAGGCTCCAAGCTAGCTAGTACCAGTTGTTTGGACCAAGAATGAGAATTAGAAGTAGGAGGACAACACACCAGATAGCTACCACTCAATTTTTTTTTTTTTTTTTTTTTTGACTCGAACACTAAAAAAAATTATTAGTTTATGATGTGTCTTGGCTCAAATACAAAAGACATGTTGCAAAGAAGGCACATCCATTTTCAGGGTACTCAACTTGTGTCATGTGTGCTCTCGAAACCATCCAACATCTTTTCTTTGAATGTGCCCTCACTCAAGACTGCAGGCAGAAGATTGGTACAAACTGGAACACAACAATTAGTCTCCTTGAAAGACTCATGCAGGCTCGAACGTCGCACACCATCCCCTGTTTTGTTGAGGTGGCCCTGATTGCAGCATGGGAGATGTGGAAGCTCAGAAATGATAAAATCTATCAGCGTAGAGATCCAACCCAGCACTCTGGCTTATGAATTTCAAATCCCAATGCTTGCTTTAGTCGGTTAGATTTAAAGTTGACTTAAGGTCATCTTTCTGTGTTTCGCTAGATGCCTTCAATTTAATCGTTTGTATGTATTTCTTGAACCCTTTAATTAATTAATGAAAAGCTTTATTTTACTATGGGGATCTCTCCCACAGTCTTTTAGGTAAAAAAAAACACTAAAAATATGGGGAAGAGAATATTGCTAAGGAAGGATTCCATAAGAACATTGAGTTGGACTTCATCAATGGCGAGTCGTCGGCGCCGGATGCAGCACTCGGAGAGTACATTGATAGCTCTAGACCTTCTTAAGAAAGTGGTCAAGGCACTACGTAAAAGCGTCGAGGCTTGACGACATGGATCTTTGTAAAACCCTAGCTGCAATTGCAGTGGAGTTAGGGACAGACATGATGGAGGTCCCATGATAGTGTAGCTAGATGATGCACATCGCTTGTTTCTAGAATGTTAGTAGTCTGCTTAGTCTTCCACGCCAAGCTTGACAAACTGTTGAACATGGGAAGTTGTTTTGCACCACTTGCACATGTAACTTGACGCTTGCTTCATCTTCTTATTATTGATCAAAGCAAGGAAACCGGATCTTTCCAAAAAAAAAAAAAAGAACATTAATGTGTTCCCAGTTCGTAATGCTGTAACTCGGGCGTCCGATCGATCGGACACCGTCGCCGTAAGGGCCCAGCCCAACAAACAGGACGCTCGATGGTTTTGGACGGCCGGTACGGTAAAAAAAAATTCTTCCCAATTCCCCATTTTCGCATCGCGTCCCTCCTCACTCGCCCGTCCTCCGCTCCGGGATCCTCTCCGTCGTGGCGATGGGGAACCTCTCCGCCGCGGGCCGGCTGATTCGCCGCGGGGTTCCTCTCCGCCGCGGCGATTCTCACCGCCTCGGTCTCGCGGATTCGCCTCGGGTGCTTCCTCTCCGCGCCGGCTGTGCGCCGTTGACGGGTCTGCATCTCCATGGAACCGCCCGCGTCGTCGATTTCCGCCCCTTCGGCGCGCCGTCGGCCGGCTACATTCACGTTGTCGTCGCCCGTCTCGTTCACCCCGCCCTCCCGGGGCCGTGTGCCGCGCCCGGTGGCTGTCGCATCTCCACCGCCCGATCTCGCGAGGCGCTTCGTCGGCTGGGGTCCCCTTCCTCCGCGGGCGACGCCGTCTTCTACATCGCCGCCGTCTCCTTCACCCTCTCCTCCCGGGGCCCTGCGCCGCGCCCGGCTGCCGCATCTCGAACGCTCGGCTTCGTCGACGATTTGCCCTATCCCGCACGTCGCGTCGTCGGTCGGGCCCCCTTCCTCCGCGGCGACGTCGTCTTCTACATCGCCCTAGTACCGGCGTCTTCCTCCTCCGGCCTGTGATGGTGCGGATTCGAAGTGCTTCAAGGTCAACCCGCCGATGGATGGCGTATCCTGAGTAGCTCGTTTTTGGAAAGGGCGACGACTCGGCCGGTGATGATGCTGCACCTTTAGCGGGTTCGTCGTCGTCGCCGCCGGTGGTTATCAGGAAGGTGAAGGTGACTAAGGCAGATGGGCTATGCAGTCTAGGGATCGGGCCGCCAAGCTGAGAGTGTCCAAGGGTGGAGGAGGGTCACCCGAAGGTGCTGGCAAGCAACCTGTATTGAACAAGCGCTTCAGTGTTCAAGGTATGAGTAGTTCCTGTGGTTTCTATGGAGATTTTGCTGCATATTTCAGCTTGATGTGTGTTAGGATCTCCTTTTTGTCAGAATGCTAGGGTTTTAGTGTTTCAGTTAGCTGATTGTTCCAGTTTGCATCTCTGAACATACACCCTATTATAACTGAATTTTTAGAGCTGCTGTAGAGTGTAATTATAAAATAGTTCTGTCAACAGCACACACATTAGACTTGTTTAAGTTGGTTTTACTTGTCAAATTATGGTCATCAAATTGACATGTTACCGTAAATCAAAAGGAAAAAAAATATAGATAACATGACTGAATATTTTCTCTCGAACATCATGAACATCATGACTCGATTATATAACAAAGATTAGGTAACTTCCTATACAGTGACCTCCTACCACACCTACCTTGCTTTGCTATCGGTCTGCTAGGTGTCCGGCCATGACAATGTCGCCATTTTATCTTAGTAACCCGAGAAACAAAGCCTTCAAATTAACTAGGTTCATCCGGCATCTATCTATCTTCATGTTAGAGAATTTTGGCATCTATTATTGGCAACTATGTTTCATTAGCAATGTTCCATTTATCATAGTGCTCTGTTTTCAGTTTCCTGAACTGTGCTGTTGCATTGTTGGCAATGCAACTTTACAAGTTGCTTGTCCTTTTGTTGCTACTTTAACAAGGATTACATTGTATCTCACTTTTATCATCTATGCATCATTAGGATATTTTTTTGGGTGCCCTGTTTGGCCATGAACAGTACTGAAACATGAACTGAAACAAAAGCAGTTGATCTTATCTTGTTAGGATAGTTAGATGCATATGTTCTATCAAAGCTTAGGCTAATGGAGTGGAGGAGGTGCTTCGAGCTAGATGTCGGAGATGGAGCGGTTGCCGCCCAAGAGCGTGCATGGCGTGTCCGAGGTAAGACATATGATTCAAACTTATTCCTGACCTATGTCTGGATTAGTGAATAGCAGATTGCAAATGGAAACATATGATTATTGAACATGAGACATGTGCTTATGAAGTTTGCAACATGAGTTTCAAAAGCAGCTTGGTGTGGAATTGTAAATGTATTTACTGTGTTACTGTGTTCATATGGTGTAGTCCATGATTCCATTATTGCTACATACATGAGATAATACTGAACAAAATACTAGAACATGCTCTTCTTTGGAAGCTACTAAGTAGTACTGAGCGATACTACATGAACAGTACTAAAACTGTGCCGAGTTGATGTTAATGGCTTTGGATTTAAAATATGCAGTTCTCACATTCTATGTTAAAGTCTATTGTTGAAGTAGCTCCTGTTTGTAGCAATAAAACATAGAATCTATGAGAACGTGAAGCATCAACTGGTAGTTGAACTGTTGTCTTCATGTTTGTACCAATGAAACATACAAATAGAGCTTTAGAAACATCTAATAATATTGTTTGCAACATCGATATATGCAGGTTGTTCATGGGGAAATATGCAACAACAATTTTTTTTGGAGCTGATGCAAAATGCTGAAACATTGAGCAACAAGAAATGATAGTAAACACACCGATGTTTCACAGCCCTCCGACACTGTAAGAAGGTTTTACTTGAATAACTGCACATTTTTGTGGCGGCGGCGCCGAGATAACTACCTTTGCTGCAATAGTGTCTGGTGCGCTTGGGCCATGGGCACCGCCAGCCGCAGGCGCTGCCTTCTTTTACGATGTGAGCGGGGAGAGATCAAGAGAGGGTTCTAGGTTACAAACAAGCGGGGAGAGTGCTAGGGTTATGTGATCTACCTGCATTCTATATTATTGATTCTAGTTGTAGTCTTATTTTCTTCATCAAAATGAGTTCATAGCACTAGGTCATATCAAAACAAAAATAATAATAATGTATAGCATTTTTACATTGACATTATTCGCTGCTGCTATCAAAACACCATTATTTATGTTATATAATTATAGTTTTCCATTTGTGTGGTGGGTAATCATTGTTTTACTCATTCAAATATTCTTTATACATGTTATGTATGCCATTTTCTGAGACTATAATTGAATGGATATGTCATTTTACAAAGGCTCAATGTAATTTAATTTCATCATGTTGCATTTACCTCTATTTTTATGTTGTGTTTACTTGAACCTGCTGTTACATCTCAGTGTTCTTATGAAACGTGAAGATTTCCCCACTGCACTGTATTTGCTCTAATGAAACATCCTAGTGTACCTACTGTTTCAAGTATACGGATTGTATGTTTCTACTAGCCGAATTAGTTGTTTCATCTCAAAATGTGGTCATTTAACTTGATCTTTTCCCCACTGTTACATATTTTATTGTTCACTCCTTATAAGAAGATGTTACGTAGGACCGCAACCGGATTTGTGACCTTTAATGGAATTAGTTGCCATTGCAACGTCATTTCGATGTAGTTAACACACGTACCATTCAACAAAGCGACTAATACTAGTTAAACATGTCATTAGAAGCATTGCAACATCCTATGTGAGTAGTTGCAACAAATCCAAATAATACCAGTTCAACACGGTCCAAAGACGCACTTTAATAAGATATGAGTGGTCGCATAAAGAATAGAGGCATATAAGATGTAGGCTCCAAATATGAGTGTTTTATGTTTTGATGATGTGTTATTTCCCATTGGTGTGCTCTTTAAATTAGACATTTGTTGCTTTTACATATTGGCTGCCACATCACTAGATTGTTACCCGCTTATGCGATTTTTGTGTTTTTGTTGTTTGATTTCGTGCAAGAAGAAGAAAAGCCAAGATTAGGAGAAGTTTAAAACAAGATTTTCGGCTCATAGGTTGCACAAGCTTCTTTCATTTGACGATGAGCGAAAAAACCGAATCAAGGTCTTTGGTCACACCGCCTTGCTTTTTTGCATGACTTCTTTGTTCTAGTAAGGTTTACCAAGTGACTCGCCTTTTGTCTCAGTATATATTTGGATTTCATGCCAGCCTTGCATAGTCTATATATTTGCATGACTGCCTTGGGCTTTTGAGAACACATCACCGCATATATATCCACCCGAGAATCGTGTTTGTAAACCCCTTCCATGTTGCATTAGCTATTTTCAAATGTCTCTTATGTTTTATGTGGTTGTTGCATGACCGCCTTCCTCTCTATATATTTAGCAATTATGTTCATTAGGCTATTTTATAGCAGTTTTTTTTGGTTACCTTTTGAGCTGTTATAATTGTTTTTTTAGGTCATGCGTTGCCCCTTTTGTTAGCATTCTTGGATTTCGTGTCACATATCATGAATTTTATGGATCTCTCAAAGCGTAAGGGCCATATTTCTAACATGGTAATGTCTATGTGGACTGGCCTATTCAACCATGATTGTAAAAAAGCTTGGGAAGATGACAAATCTGTGGAGAGGAAATATTCATTTTCTACCTTGCATAGCGTAAGATCTACTTTCATTGACCTCAGCTTGTTCCTTTTTGACTTAGTTTCTAATTCGTGACTCCTTTGCTCCCCCAGGACAAACTAAAAGTTGATCCACATCGATTCAATCAGGAAAGTTATGTAAAATTCCTATTGGGGATTACCAAGACATGGAAGCTCAGTGGGATGCATCTGGTATGCCTGCTGGATTTTGTCGTTTAATGTTGCATCTTTGTTTTCTGAAATGTTGAAATTAGTCCCATATGCTGTTGCATTGTTCAATCCACATCACCTTATGCATTTCTCTTTGCTTGTAGCTCTTCTTTCCAATTGTTGAGGGGAATCATTGGGTTCTTGTCTGCGTGAACATGTTCCAAGACATAATTTCCTTCTTCAATTCCATCAATGCTTCACAGGACAGTCCCTGTTTAAAGAGCGCCAAGAACTTCGTAATTGTGTGCTCCTTGCTTGTTTCGTTATTGGACTGATTTACACCAAGTTCACGCTCTAACCATGCTATGCATTGCAGGTTGCAAACTTTGGACTTGTTGCTTATTCATCCAATGTTTGTGTTTTCCATGCAACAACAAACTTTGCCATGCTGTATATGCAGTCATGGAATGGGCAGAAGATGGCTATGCCGTATGACAAGGTTTGTGTTTTCCATTACCCATAGTTGGCTTTGTTTCTTCCAATTCAACCATTTCGAATTCAGTCATTTTGTTTCTTTTTCCAGGTCGACATGGCTGACTATAGGAAGCTTGTTGCTGCGTCAATCATCCTATCGCCTATGAACGAGGTGTCCGCTGAGGATTTCCTTCAGGAGCATTGTCTTGCATAGTCTTTACGTAGTTAGTCCCTTGAACAAGTAGTAAACATGTCGTATTTGTCATCTATGTAACCTGTGCCTTTGGATCTATGGATGTAACCTGTTATGCAATCAGCCTTGTTGCATTGGTGATTGTCACCTTTTCCTACTTGAGCACTGAATATGATTACACTGTATTTGGGTTTCGTCATCACTTAAACTTGTTAAATGATATTTCTAGGCACCCAATTATGCCATTTATGATGTGATCGTCCATGTTGCATTGGTCATAGCGTTTTGTTGCTTTTACTTGAACTCTACTGTTGCAGTGATGAGAATTCAACTTTACCAGTTGTTTCGAAATATTTGGATCCCATCTTATATGCCTCTATTCTTTATGCGACCACTCATATCTTATTAAAGTGCGTGCTGGACCGTGTTGAACTGGTATTATTTGGACTGTTGCAACTACTCACATAGGATGTTGCAATGCTTCTAATGACATGTTTAACTAGTATTAGTCGCCTGTTGAATGGTACGTGTGTTAACTACATCGAAATGACGTTGCAATGGCAACTAATTCCATTAAAGGTCACAAATCCGGTTGCGGTCCTACGTAACATCTTCTTATAAGGAGTGAACAATAAAATATGTAACAGGGGGAAAAGATCAAGTTAAATGACCACATTTTGAGATGAAACAACTAATTCGGCTAGTAGAAACATACAATCCGTATACTTGAAACAAAAGAGGTACACTAGGATGTTTCATTAGAGCAAATACAATGCGTGTGGGGAAATCTTCACGTTTCATAAGAACACTGAGATGTAACAGCTGGTTCAAGTAAACACAACATAAAAATAGAGGTAAATGCAACATGATGAAATTAAATTACATTGAGCCTTTGTAAAATGACATATCCATTCAATTATAGTCTCGAAAAATGGCATACATAACATGTATAAAGAATATTTGAATGAGTAAAACAATGATTACCCACCACACAAATGGAAAACTATAATTATATAACATAAATAATGGTGTTTTGATAGCAAAGCCGAATAATGTCAATGTAAAAATGCTATACATTATTATTATTTTTGTTTTGATATGACCTAGTGCTATGAACTCATTTTGATGAAGAAAATAAGACTACAACTTCAACTCTGTTTCTTTCAATGCCTTTAGCATCTCCTTAGCCTTGTGGTAGTATTTGCAAGTCCGACGCCGTGGTCATCTTCATGGCAAAAGGAGCATCCTCATGGTTTCTTGCTCCCCTTCTTCCCTCAACACTCTTGTTTTTCTTCTTAGCTTTGTCTTTTTCTTGCTCCACAAGGGTCTTCATCCTGTCAATTTTCCTGCCTGATTAGCTCCTTGGTAACTGCACTCCTCCTTGATAATGTTGAGTGGATGTTGAAACCCATCTTCAGTGCATACGCATTGTAGACTCTCCTAGCTTCGTCAACAAAGGTCAAATTCCATCCCCTCGAAAGGCACAACTGGGTGGGAAGACACAACATCTTCTTCTTCATAGTAGACTTCTTCTTTGAGATGACACCTCCACATCAACATAGCTCTAGACAAAGCAGCAAAGTGCTGTTGGAGAAACTTTAATTGACATCAATCTCACCCCGCCCCCGCATAAAAACAGCTTGCAAAGGTTTAAACCATGACTAACATATGCACACAAGCAATGAACAAAGCTTGATGCAACATAATGAAACTTACTTTAGCAACTGGCCCATGTGATGTTTCAACAATCATGTCCCTACAATTGTTGTTGCTTGAGGTTGCAAAAGATGTTTGTGGCAGCCCAACAGGTGCCTCATGTTGCATGTTTACATGGCTCGCATCCTGAAAAATGTCCATGTTGCAAAACTGGATAAGTAGATGTTTCACATGATTGAATCCTATGTTTCATTGCTACAAACAGAAGACAAAGACAAGCATGGACAAGTTCAAACATTAGCATCCAATTCTGAATACTCTTACCAAAGAGACATGACAGATTCAACACTATTCTTGAACATAGCTAAAATTTGAATAGCCGTAAGTCCGAACAAACTACACAGATAGAATCAATTAATTATTCCAGTCCTTGAGACAATTTCATAGGAAACAAGGCAAAGTCTCCACCCCAAATCACTCGAATAGTCGCCACTGAAGGACAATTCCAAGTTCATCTTAATTTTCTATTCAAAATCGTGAGAAAAGTACTCAAATCGAAACAAAGAGTCAGAGAGATTTTCAATCGAGACTTACCACTTTGGGGATCTCCGTCGAGAGCGACCTTGGCCACATGCCGGTCCTCCATTTCCACCCTTCTCCTCCCCTTCCCTCTCCAGTAGTACGCTGCGAACTCCTCCCCCTCCTCCTCCTCCTCCACCTCGTTCCTCGGATCTGCCTCCACAGCGGCCACGGCTGCCACGGCAGCCAGCCGCGCCGTGCGCCGCACGCCAGTACCATGAGCTGGCTGGGGCGTGGAGGCCGGCCGGGGCGATGGAGGCGGGGAGACCTCCTCCCCAGCGCGCGAGCACGAACGGGCGGAGCGGCTCGCCCGGCGCGGGCGTGGGCGCCCCGAGGAAGCCGGGCTCGTGCGGTGGAGAAGAACGGGCTCGAGCGGAGCAACATGCGACGGTAACGTGAGTTCCTTCGTGGGCTCTAGTTGGAAGCGTCCGATGGGCCTAAAGCGAGATAGGACGTCCGGCGGCAGCTCGACCCCTCTCGGTTTGTTTGTAGTTCATTGTTAGGCATTATACATGATGTCTCTTCCTGTATTTGATCCCATGCTTAAACCGACAAATAGGGCCGACACACAATGCTGGCCCATCGCACACGCGACAAACACTAGACACCATGCAAACTCATCTATGTTTGGCCTTTGAGTTTCCCTCTTTGCCATATATGATGCCAACGTTCTTGCTTCCTTGATCTTCTGACCAGCGCGAACACGCGCATATGGTGACATCATCTTATTTTGTACGACAGCTGTAAGAAGAACAGAACAACTTTTTGTATCCCCTGTCTTCAAGCGTTGCACCTTTGTATGTCATCCCAATACCTGCCATGCCCAATACTGATCTTTTGGCAATAGTGTATAAGGTACCCCCCCCCCTTCCAAACTCTGCAGGTGGCTGATGGATCATTGTGAAGCAACAAGCAGTTGGCAGACGAGAGATTCCCAACTTCTATCCCACACTTCTTTTGTAGCTCTAACATCCTCCAAAGACTCTTAGAATCATGAAATTGAATTGGGTAAAGAAGAGAAGAGAGCAGGAGTTGGAGGGGACAGTAAGAAGGAACACTTCATGCACGCACACCTACTATTCAAGGTTGCATATATAACGAGCGAAGGTTGGTTGGAATTAAGAATCAATTTTCATAACTTGTAGAGCAAAGATATTGACAGGGGCAGGACACAGTTGTGAATGTATGATCAGCATGGTTCACATTAGCATTTATCAGCGTGACGTGGAGGAGTACTATTATCAGCATAAAGGGGACTATTATTATCAGCACATGAAGCGTCATAAAGACAGATCTCAAAGCATATAAATTTGTGGCACTTCAATTACTCATATAACATATAGCTAATATCAGTAATATAGATTGAGAAACAATATGATGACTTCCCTACAAAACTCTAGGACAATTTTTTTTTGTTTTTGCTTTCATAATGTAGTTCTGTTTGCTTGCTCTTCTGTGTAGCAAAATGTGTACTGTGTACATGCATGCACAGCAATACACCGAGGGAACGTGAGTGCAACCGGGCGGACCTACATGTAGCGTCAATTTTGTAATCAACCCCCATGAACAGTATAATAAATAAATAGAGTGAAAGAGGCAACTTGTCGTCTCACAAGATGAGGGCCGCAGCTCGTGTTTTCCAATTCATATCGACGTCCATTAACGGATTGTTCAAAGCTTGTGCAGTCCACATTTGTCCTTCCTTTTTTTTAGAGAAAAAAAAAAAAGGAACAACTGCACTTTTTCTCATGGATGTGTTGCTCGACCAATTCAAGAAGCTTGCTTGCTTGTTCGGATTGTTCAAATCCGCTGCCGGGTCGCTCCTGGCGATGCTGGGCCATCGTGACTGACTTTCGACGAGACTGAGTGAGATGGCAGAGCGGGCACCGTGACCAGCAACATGGTGAGCCAGAGAAAGGCGGACGTGGCTGTTGGGGACACAGCGACAGACTGTCAGAGTTGCAGAGCAAGCCTCCCGAGATCGATACCTCGCCGCGGCACTCTCGCCAGGGAGGCTATCTAGGCCTTGTTTAGATTGCTAAAATTTCTAACCTTTCATTGTCGTCGGCTCCATTAATCATTGGTAAACAACAACCCAAATTAGGTCTGGTTGGTGTAATCTCTGCCACACTTTTGTATATCCTGATACCTACCATGCCTAAACTATCCTAGAACTTTCTCTAGATTTTTGTGGCATTGATGAATCATCCCAACACTTAAAAATAACAGGATGTTGCACTGAACTAATAGGGGAATACAACACAACTAGAGAAGGCAGTAGAACACCAAAGTTATATTTATATTGATAGAGTAGCATGCAGAGTAGTAGCTGTCAAGGGCGTCGAGCCCAAGGGTAGGCGGACCTCGACTACGAAGATCGTAGTCTCTGTCCGTGGTTGCCGGCAGGGTTATGCCCCCGTGCCGCCGTTCTTCGTCGGTGGGTTATGCCCCCTGCCGCCGGCTTAGAGAAGAGAGGGAGATAACAGATGGGTTTAATCTTGCTTGATTATTTTCAATGTCTCGTACAGGAGTATATGGCCAAAGGCCTCAACCAACCGGATCAACAAGATCCACTAATTTAGGAACTAAAATTAGAAAGCTAACAAACTTTCTTATTCAGCCACTAGCGTGACTTGTGGCCAGGGCAGCCTTGGTTGACGCGCTCCGCGGCGCCCTCGCCCCTCGCCCACGACCCCTGGCCCTGCGCCTTCTGGTGTAGGTCTGACCGACCATGACATCTCCTCCCCCGTCGAGAGCCAGCTCGTCCTCGAGCTGGAAGGCTGGGTTGCGGCTCCGAACTGCTCCACTTCTTCCCAGGTGGACGACGCCGTGATTGGCCCTTCCATTGAATCAGGACTTGATGAACGCCGCGAGCCGGACGGTAGCGCACAACTCGCTCCGGCTCAGGCAGAATGGCGCCATGATGGAGCCGCCGGTAGCGGTGGCAGGGCATCCGGAAGAGGCCCATGGAACTTCTTGAGCAGCCCCACATGAAAAACATCATGAATGCGGTACCGACGGGCAATGCCAGCCGAACAGCGACGCCATTGATCATCTCCACCACCTTGTACGCCCGGCAGCGCGGCTTGAGCTTGCCCGTGACCACCTGTGGTAGGGAGGCAGCCGCGACGCTGACGTAGGCGCAAGAGCACCCAGTCGCCCACCTGGTACACCACCGGCCGATGCCCCTTGTCGTAGTGCAGCTTTTGGAACGCCTTTGCCTGCTCCAAGCGGTAGCAGACATCCGCCAAAAACTCCTCGCGTTCGCCATCGCCTTTGGCGACCGCCGGCAGCCGCGCCACCGCGCTCTCATAGGATCGTAGGGACGGGCGGGTCACGACCATACACCACGCGAAGGGGTGTCCCGCAGCGAGGACCGGTAGGCCGTGTTGAAGAGGTACTCCGCCCAAGGAAGCCGGCGAGCCAATCGGCGCGGCCGGTCGCGGTGAGGCACCGGAGGTACATGATGATGACGCGGTTGGCCGCCTCCGATTGGCCGCCCGACCGGTGGAACGCCGGCGTCATGCACAGCGGCGGGTGCCCATCAAGCGCGCATCAGCTCATCCCGAACGCCGAAGTGAAGACCGCGGTCCCGATCCGACACCATGGATCGGGGCACGCCGTGTAGTCGCATAAATGTCGGTGAAGAAGGCTTGTGCGACCGACTCGGCGGTGTATGGATGGGCCAGCGGAATGAAGTGGCAGTATTTGCTGAACCTGTCCACCACCGTCAAGATCACTGATTTGCCATGCACCTTGGGCAGCGCCTCCACGAAATCAAGCGCGACATCAGTCCACACGCCTTGTGGTATGGGGAGCGGTGCCAACAGTCCAGCCGAAGTAAGTGTTCCGACTTGTTCCGCTGACAGACGCTACAAGCGCGCACCAGGTCCTGTACTTCCTGTTTCATGTTAGGAAAATGGAAGTCGCGCCGAAGACGGTGTAGGGTGCGCTGGACGCCCTCATGACCCTCCTCATGGACTCGCCGCCAAGATCTCCCAGCAATGGCGACGCCGTCGGGATGAAGAGGCGCCCGATGTAGTGGACCAGTCCATCCACCACGGACCAAGGGGCCTGCCGGTGCCGGCCTCAATCTCGGCGCAACGCCGAGGAGGGCCGGATCAGCCGCGCGTCGCCCCGGCGCAGCCGGGTCGATGAAGTCAAACCGTGGGGGCGAGAGAGCCAGCAGCTCCCGTCCACGGTGTCACGCCGTGAGAGCGCCGTCGCTACGGCGTTGGTGGCTCCGGCTTGTACTCCACCGCAAAATCAAAGCCAAGAAGTTTGCCCACCCAGTGATGCTGTGGGATTGTTACCGCGCCGTCCGCAAGAATTTCAAGCCGTAATGGTCCGTCTTCACCGTGAACCGCCGCCCCTGGTAGGGCCGCCAATGGCGGACTGCCTGAACCAACCCGATCAGCTCCCTTTCATATGCCGCTAGAGCGCGGTGGCGAGGTGCGACCGGTCTGCTGAAGAAAGCGATCGGGTGGCTCTCCTGCAGCAGGACCGCCCCAAAGCCATGGGACGACGCATCACATTCGACGACGAAGACCTTGGTGAAGACCGCATGGCCAACACCGGGCGGAGGTAACCACGGCCTTGGGCGCCGCAAAGGCCTCGGATGCCGCCTCCTGCCCAAGCGAAGCCGTCCTTCTTGAGCAGGCTGGTGAGTGGAGTTGCGATGGCGCCGTAGTTGTGGATGAATTTGCGGTAATATCCCGCCAAGCCGAGGAAGCCACGAACCGCCGCGCCGATCGAGGTACCGGCTAGTCATGAATGGCCTGTACCTCCGCCGATCCATGGCAACCCCTCCGCGAGAGATGGTGTGGCCGAGGTAGGCGACCGACGGCGCGCCAAACGCACACTTGGAGCGCTTTGACGACAGTAACATGCCGGCTGGCTCGGTGAAGACAGCCCGATGTGCCGGAGGTGATCCGCCCAAGTCTTGCTGTATATGAGGGTATCATCAAAGAAAACAAGGACGAACCGACGGAGGAAGGGGTGAAGCACATCGTTCATGAGCGCCTGGAAGGTTGCCGGTGCGTTGCACAAGCCGAATGGCATCACCAAGAATTGCCGTGGCCGCCGTGCATGCGAACGCCGTCTTGTGTATGTCCTCCGCCGCATACGGACCTGGTGGTACCCGAGCGTAGATCAAGCTTGGTGAAGAACCGAGCGCCGTGGAGCTCGTCCCAATGCCTTCATCGACGACCGGAATAGGGAAAGCATCCTTCACCGTGAGCTGTTCAGCGCATCAGAGTCGACGCAGAACCTCCACGACCCATCCGGTTTCTTGATGAGGATGATCGGAGAGGAGAACGCTGGAGTCGCCGCGGCGCACTATTCCTTTGCTCGATCATGGCGGTGCACCGCTTCTCCAACTCGCCCTTGTGCGTCGCTGGGTACCTGTAGGGACGCATACCACCGTCCGAGCCCGGCTTGAGGATGATGCGATGCGCTTCGCCGCCACGCACGGGGTGGCAAGCCGGTCGGCTCCGCGAACACGTCGGAGAAGGAGCTGAGCAAGCCTCCCAGCAGCGGCTCGAGGCCCAGCGCCGTGTGCGCGGCGTGGTGGGCTGGGCGTCGCGATCCCACGCCAACAGACGCTGGCCCGACCCTCCTCCCGGCTGAACGTCATGGTCCCTGCGCGATGGTTCCAAACGATGTCCCCCCGAGTTGCCATCCAGTGGGTGCCCAACACCACGTCGTAGAGCCGCCAGCGGCATGACGTAGAGGTTGATGCCGAACGCCATGTCGCCGATGAGCGGTGGGGCTTGGCGAAGGACACCGGACAGGCCACGCGGCTCACCATTCGCCACGGTGGCGTCGCCACCGCTGGCGCGGATTCGATAGGCAGCCCCCGCACGCCGCGCCGCGTGCCGCCCGATGAAGCTATCGCGTCGACCCCGCGTGTCCATGAGCGCGATGAAGTCACCCCGGCCCACGCGGACCTTGAGCCGATGGTGCTTTCTGATCGGCACGCCCACGAGCGCATGCAAAGAGAACACCGGAGCCTCCTCCCCAAATTCCTCCTCCTCCTCCGCGATCTCGACCCCGCCAATGTAGAAGAGACGGTGGCGGGACCGGTTGTGGCCACGAGTATGGCTCGTTGCAATTGTAACAGAGGCCTAGGTGGCGGCGTTTCTGCTTGTTCCTCCGTCGTCGGCGCTTATTCGATTGCCGCCACCACGAATAGGCGGCGCCGCAACGCCCGCGGCCGGCCAAGCGGGGGCAGGCAACACCGTAGACGAGCGCCGGTGGGGGTGCGCCCGGTGGCGAGCGCCTTGGGTGTCGGGGTCGGAAGGATCGCCTTCGTTGCAGCCGGGCCGGTAGCTGGCCGAGACGATCGAGTTCGATCAGTTCCGAAGCGTGCCAAACTCATCGCCGCCAGCGGCGTCTCGGCCCGTGGATGCGCACTGGATGGGCGAGAGGAGGCAGCAGGCCACCGTGTAAAATCTGCACCGCCGCCCTTCATCCAGCTTACTAGCCCAGGCAAGTAGCACCTGGAACCGATTGGAGTACTCCTCAACAGTCCCCGTGCGACGGCACTCGGTGAGCTCGAATAGCGGCGCGGAACGCAACGTCAGCCCGAAACGCAGGTTCAGCAGTTCCTTGAAGCGCCCCCATGGAGGCGTGCCTTCATCTTCCTGGAGCTGGATGAACCACATCTGGGCCACATCCTCCAGATTATATGACGCCATCCACACCTTGTCCTCTGGCATGGTGCGTTGTTGGCGGAAATACGACTCACACCGATTGATGAATAACGATTGGGTCGGACTTGCCGTCAAAGCGCGGAAAGTCCATCTTCTCGAACTTGGGGGTACTCCGGCGGTGCTGACCGTCCGGGACGGGGTTGAGTCCGCCAACGAGTCGGCCTTCTCCTTCATGCCCGCCATGTCCGTCTTCATCGCCGACATATCCGTGGTCAGGGTCTTGAGCATTTGCATGACGCCGGCCATGGTTGGTTGGTCGCCCGGTCGCCCATGCTTGGAGGTGTGGAGGTGGGTGTGGCTGAATCTGATGGTGAGGGTGGTGGCTGGTATGGTGGTGCAGCTGCTGTGGATGACTGGGAGGAGCGGGTGGGTGAGGATCGCCTGGACTGAGATACCAAGTTGTCAAGGGCGTCCGAGCCCAAGGGTAAGGCGGACCTCGACTACGAAGATCGTAGTCTCCGTCCGTGGTTGCCGGCAGGGTTATGCCCCCGTGCGCCGTTCTTCGTCGGTGGGTTATGCCCCCCTGCCGCCGGCTTAGAGAAGAGAGGGAGATAACAGATGGGTTTTAATCTTGCTTGATTATTTTCAATGTCTCGTACAGGAGTATATGGCCAAAGGCCTCAACCAACCGGATCAACAAGATCCACTAATTTAGGAACTAAAATTAGAAAGCTAACAAACTTTCTTATTCAGCCACTAGCGTGACTTGTGGCCAGGGCAGCCTGGTTGACGCGCTCCGCGCGCTCCCTGGCCCTGCACACGTCCCTGGCCCTGCGCCTTCTGGTGTAGGTCTGACCGACCATGACAGTAGCAAAGTTATATCTACACTTTAAATATGACAGTTTGCTGAGGTGTGATAATGCAGGTCCAATTGAAGGCGAGGTGCGTGGAGTACATTGTTGATGGTGTACTTAGAGTGTAGTTTGCTGAGGTGAGATAATGCAGGTCCAATTGAAGGCGAGATGCGTGGAGTACATTGTTGATGGTGTACTTAGAGTGTAGGACAGAGCATCAGACACAAGATGGGTGCGAGAGAGGACGAACGCTACTATTAGGACATATGCCATGCCTGACAGACGGATCAGTCTAAGATATAGCTAACACTAACCATCAAGATGAGCAGTAGCCAGAGTATGAATGAGTTTTAGCTAACACTACTGTACGTCTCGTATATATAATAAACTTTGTACCACACTAACCATCAAGATTATTTACCTTGTTCACTTGAACTTACCAGCCCGGCTTACATTAGCCATGGCACTGTATTTTTCTATGACAACAACACAACAACAGCTTATTTAATAATCTCAAAAAACATCAGCCAATATAGCTGTGATTTAAGTTTGATTTTCACTGTGGAACTGAAAACTCTGTAATGCGCTAATTAATGGAGTCGTTATCTGCATGGAGGTTTGCGTACCAACAGAGGTGGAGTCGTGGAGCTTTTCTTTTTTGTTGTTGTTTCTTTTCTTACCAATGATTGAACAGAAGATAGAGCACTATAGCTAACAAACCAAATTACGTTCACTGATGATTAGATAGAATCGGTACTAGCTAAAGCTAGGTAAATGATTTCGTGAGACAAAGCCCAATCACTATCGGAGCTTGTCAAAAAATTACGTGTTTCCTAAAATACTTTAGGCCTCGTTTGGAAAAAATTCCCGTCGTTTCCTCGGGTGTAAGCCCCGCATGTAACTGTTCACCGTCAAAACTGATGCATTCACGAGGGACCCACCGTGCCTTCCCCGGGCGCCGTTCTCCGACCTCCGAGGTTCGGGATTCACTTCCCGCCTCCCCATGCGAGCGGGGGTGTGGCTCCCGGCGCTGTAGCAGCAAAAATGGAGCGGCTCGCGCATTATTGGGCAAAAATAGCAATGGTTAGTTACTCTGACCCCGGGCAGGGCTTTCCCTGGGGCTTTCCCGGGCTTGTCTGTTTCCCAAACGAGCCCTTAGGATTTTCAAAGGCTATCATTTTATTTACTGAAGCAACCAAAAATCTCTATCTTTCTAAATTGATTTATGGAGGCGGTCAAAAATCATTTGTCTTGCAAAATTTATTTATGGAGGCAAGCCTCTTAAGTGGGTTGTCTCTGCTTGCCACTGTTAATGGGTTGAGCCCATTAGGCCATTACAAATCTTCTTGGCCTATCTCAAACCAGTACCAAGTTCCGAGTATATAAACCGTAAACACTATGAGCAACTCTGACTGTCACAGCATGCTTCTCTTTGCCTCTCATCCCTTCTTGCGACGTTCTCAGATCATGCCCCCTCTTGTACCAAGGCAGAGGCCCACGCATGTTGTAGAGCCCAATGATGACGGGAGGAGGCGCAGGGTCGCGCATGCCCCGGGACCTGATGAGGGGGAGAGGAGGCCACCATTGAGCTCAACACCATCTGTGGCGATCAGACCGAAGGCAGTGAAGAGACAGGATGGTTTGAAAAGACAGGATCGAATGAAGCACGATAGGAGAGGAAGTTTCTGATGATGGATTGGACACAAGTCTGGTTAGTGTGATGTCTGCCCCACGTCTTTGAATATCTTGATACCTGCCATGCCCAACAATCCAGCAAGGGTAATAATAAGGCAGAATTTTCTGTAGATTTTCGGTTGATGGATCATCCATGTGTCCTGAAACTACATCTACGACAAAGGAGGTTGTTGGTGATGGGTAGAAGCAGAATATGATGAGAAGCAACGAGCTAGCTTACATTGACTCCACAGTCCTCCCGAGAGCACTACTACAACTACAAAGAAACGGGAGACAAGTGGAAACTTCAAAATGAGCCCCAACACTTAAAAATGACAGGACTGATAAATGGAGGCACACAACTAGCTAGAGAAGGGAGTAGAATTTAACACCAAAGTTATATTAATAGAGTAGGAAGATAGTAGAGACGACACATACATATTTTGTAAAGGTGAAGATATATAGTGCAGATTGGTCGAATTGAAGGCGAGCGAGGTGTGTGGATCAAGTGTGTTGATGTTGATGATGCTAGCTCAGTGAGTGGGTAGCTAGGCAGAGCATGAAGCCTAAGATGAGCAAGGGAGGATGGACCCTATTACTATATTACTATGTACTATTAGGTCATGTTTGACAGATGGATCACATGTTCCGCCAGGGATAGTCTTCTTATGCCATATGGATTCTACAACTTTAGCATGCTATCACCAATGCTATAAAACTTAATGTCGGCACCTCAGTTTTGTGGGTCTTGTATCAACACATTCTGCAAAATCAGCGTACGATTCCTTGATCAATACAACCTTTTCAGACATTGAGGCATACGTGTGAGCATGCAATGCTTAGATTCTTATCTATACCTACTAATAAAGAGAGAAAATTTCAGTCCCACCTCCTTTTTCACCGGTCTTTTCACCGGGCTTTTCACCTCCTTTTTCTGCCGGGCCTTTTTCGTCGTCCTGCCTTTCAGAGTCCGACCCATGTACGCTTGTAGGCTCTGTTGCCTCCCGCTTCAAACAACCGCAACATGTCCGCCTGGGCCGCCTCCCCTCTAAATATCTGTCTCAACCCAGTTACAGCAAACAAAAAATAGGAGAGCGGAGCCCGCGTGCGTGGACGCGCGAGTCCATCAGTGATGGCAGCAGGCTTACCAGCGCTCCCACGGCCCGTCGATCCGGGCGGTGGCTGTGGCCACCTCGGCCTCCGAAGGGCCAAGCACGCTGTGCTGCGCGGCACGAAGCGAGCTTGCTGATGTGCGACGTACGTGCTCGTGCGTGCTACACTTGTTCTGAGTGTTCCTAGCTTGACGTCATGTCTACGCAACATACATTCGTATTCTATTGAAAAAGTACATAAGAATACTTTACAAATACATATCCAAGGGGTGTCATAGGCTCCCAACAACAATTACCTTATTATCTTTTTACACATATATCGAATGGTCAAAATAAATACAATTAAATACTAAAAATACCTATTAGTGCCTATACCAACCACTATAAAAGAGCTCATTTAAGCACTTCTATATAATAAACAAATATTCCAACGCTAAGTTTTTGCTACAATTTTTATGTTAATTAGGAATATACTAAGGCAAAATTCTTAAATTTGGATAAAAATCTAATTAAATGTAATAAAATAAGCAAGTCATTTTTGTTGAGTGAGCGTGATGCAGATCCCGTGGCAACGCACGGGCACTTTTTACTAGTCATAATAATAAGTAATCCTGCCTCTTCGTCTCATGGAATTTCTGACCTTTACCGGACACAAAACATACTCAATGAAAGCACATGGCACCTCAGTTCTCTGCTCTATCTGACTCTCTCCACGAAACCCGTCTACAAATCCTGTTTGCAGCGGCTTATGCCTATACATTAATAATTGTAGAAAAAGAAGTCCAAAACAAAAGGTGGTTTCTTTCGGTGACGGTTTCGTTTTTCTTCCGCACAGGATACCTGCTAGTTGTTGGTGAAGAAGCTAGCATGACGAAGCAGAGACCCATAGTTGAGCGCACGGTCGTAGCTGCCGGGTCGCTCGTTAGGCGGTGGCTGTGGCTGACGTTGATGCGATGTTTTCAATAGAGAGATAGTCGACAAGGTGGTCGGCAACATGGCAACATGGAGAAAGGTGGCCGTGGCTCCCGGAGACGTGCCATAGGAGGTGTAGCAAGCATGCCAAGACAGATACCTCGCCCGGGCATAGTCAGAGTGGTCGCTGTCTAATCTTCTTGCTGGCTGGGGATTCCATCAACTAGATAGACAAATATGGCCTCGATCGCAGAGGATCTAGCTGCTGATTGAGAACCCAAGTCTGGATTGACCAATATTTGCCGCACCTTTCCAAATCCTGATACCTGCCATGCTCAACAATCAAGCTAGAACATTCTCTAATTTGTGGTTGACAGATCATCACGTTCTAAAACTACATTACATCCTACAAAGCAGCAGGTTACTGGTGATGGGCAGAATCAGCATATGAGAGGCAACCAGCTCTACTACAACGTACTACAAGGAAACTCCAAACCGTCCCAGCAGTTAGGAATGAATGGGGGAACACAACACAACTAGAGTTGGGAGTAGAACACCAGTTATATATTGATAGAGTAGCAGGGCAGTAACGAGGGCAGGGATTTTGCAGAGGTGTAGATAATGCAGGCTGAATTGAAGGCGGGTGTACATGTAGAGTCTGTTGATGATAGTTAGTGGGTTGAACAGATCATGAAGCGCAAAGATGGAGGACGTAGGACGGACACTATTGCTATAAGGCCATGCCTATGCCTCTGATCTGCGAGGAGGAGCATGAATTTTTGAACGTAAGCGAGGAGCACAACTTTCTTCTCTTCCTATGACATTCAGTTCCACACCATTTACGAGGCTTTAGAGGATGTGATCAAGTAAATGGCTCTACTTGTGAGTTTGACGATATAAAACTTAATGTAGACAAGTTAGTATCAACACGTCCTGTAAAATCAGTGTCATTAATAACTCCAAGTTTAGATTTCTTATGTGTGAGTATGCAAAGCTTTTTACACACCATAGCATGCATGCCTCTTCGTTTGATGTAATTTCTGCTCCTTACTAGCTAGAAGTGTTGTTTGTGGTTCAAACCTGGCCACCTGGGTAAGGGAACGGCACTGTAATCAGCTGCCAGCGTTACTTGTTCCAAGGGAACTGAAAGCGCCATTTGTTCGGTTCCCTTTAGAAGTGCTTTTCATTTTCATTACAGTGCTTGGTTGGAAACAAACAGAGCTGCATTTGATCAATGCTCAAGGCTAGAGATGAACGTATCATACTACTGGTGCTGATGTCGTTGATTGAGACCAACCTGTCCCAGAACCTGTCGACGTCGTGCAGGGTGTCCTTGGACGACAACGTAGCAACGTGGAGAAAGGCGACGAGGCTGCCCGAGACGTGCCATAGCGCGCTGGCGTAGCAAGTACTCCACAACGAAGGCCAATTAATCTTGCTGCTAGCTAGCTGGGTATTCCGATGCATCAACGAAATGTTTCTGACCGAGCTTGATCAGATAGAAGCTAGCTGCTGATGGACAGGATATGTCTGGTTTGTGAAATATCTCTTGCATCTTTGCAGATCCTGATACCTGCCATGCCCAACTATCAAAGCTACTAGAACTTTCTCTGGAATTTTGTGGTTGATGAATCCTCACGTTCTGAAACTACATCTACATTCTAGAAGCAGCAGGTTGCTGGTGATGGGTGCAAGCAGAAGATGGTGAGAAGCGACCAGCTTGGATTTGATTCCACAGTGCTACTGCGAGCTCTACACTACAACTACAAGGAAATGGGAGACAAGTGCAAACGTCAAGCTGAGTCCCAGCACTTAAAACAATGACGGGGCTGAAACAACTGAATGCAGGAACATGGGCACAGATTTTGCAGAGGCGTAGGTAATGCAGATTGAATTGGCGTGTGGAGTTTGTTGATGATACTCAGAGGGTTGGACAGAGCATGAAGTGCGCATGAATGAAGGAGGACCGGACGCTAATAGTTATTAAGCAATGCCTGAGCCTGACAGATGGATGGCATCGTATCCACCTCTGCGAATGAGTTTCTGCTAACACTAATGTCTCATATAATGGACTTTATACCAATACCACACTAGGTCTACCAATCATGATTATATCCATGTGGAGGCATTCAACTGAAAACTCCATAACCTGTGTTTTATTTAGTTTATTATGCGATCAATGCAGTGAACCTCATTAGGGATAACAAACCAATGCAAATTAAACATGTGTTCTCATTACGTGGACTGATGCTTACAATCAGAACTAAAGCTGCCCTTACACATGACTACTCATGCATATGTGTATCAACCTCTCACCTCTGGTGCTATCTCTGACAGAATTGGTCACAGGAACAGTTTCAGACTTAGTGTCTGCACCCAAGGATGGACCTAGCCTGATCTGGTTTGAAGGGCCAGCCGACTCCTGAAAATATTTTTTAATCCAATAAAATAACTGTTCGTCACTAGTAATCACCCTACTGATAGAAAAGAGATGACCACAATCGATGGCTAGTTCCTCTCTGGTTTCCACGACTCCAGAAGCACATTGAATAGCGGTGACTTCCAATTTCCTGTCACCTCCCATTCTAAACCACAATTAGAAAAGGCATGCTGATTGTTAAAGAACAACAAAGAAATGTCTCTTTAACATCATCTGGCCTCCAATGCAGAATTGGACCGTTGGTCATTAGTTGGGCTTACAGTTATAGCCAAGTACCTAGAACACTTCTAGCGAAGAAATGAGATGGAGTGAAGCACAGCAGTCTTATAATAAGGGGTAGCCTGATGAAGAGGCCGAAAGGCTCATAAATAGTGAGGAAAAGGTGGTCAATTCGTTGCTCATACTTTGAAACCATGTCAGTATAGATGAACATTGCGGCCGATTATACCACTAGTATTTATAAACTTGTAAAACCATTTAAAATCATTGATTTAATTAATTTGTTGTTCGTTAAAGAGAGATTTGGATGTCTCGGGTCAGATTATATGGAGAAAGATACGTCTTCCTCTCAAACTAGCTTGGCTAGGCAAAAACACATGGACAGCCACTCAGCCGGGCTTTATGCTACCTAAGCGTATTGGGACTATACTGAGCAAACCCCAAAAAATAATCTTAACAATCATGTTTTCCCCAAAATTGTGGATGCTGCCCCCTGGAACACTGGAAAGTACAATTTCACTGGATCATTTGAGAAAGAGGACATGTTGGAGTGACTAGCAAAGTAGCAATACCAAAAATTTTCTATCATTTGAACCAAAAGCCATCAACAAGGTTTTAGCTGAATCAAACGTACTTGTGAGTCTGCCTCGCACTATAGTCATGAATCTTGACTGACACGTAAGGTAGTCCCTTGTGAACTGGAGCAAAATAGTGACCATCACCTCCTTGGCCCTCTGCGCAACTCTGGTGGTTGTCTGCCAAGTATTGATTTATTCTGGTCCCCATCTTCTCCTGGCACGTTTGGAGTAGCAGTACGTTACATCCTATAGCGTGGCATGATGTTTGATCATGTTGTTGACTTGTTGACATAGATCTTCGATGCATCACAGTGTTCCTCAACTCGTTCTTCCACATATGTTGCCACGCCTCCACATCTGTTGCAGCGCCTCCAACGCTTGTTTTAGCTTATACAGATCAGCCACTGCCATGGCACCATTCTTCTCCACCTTGACGTGTATCTCCTCTGCATGGATCCGGTCATACACTACCTTTTGTAATTGGTTTTCCTGGCATCATGCCGGCTGCAACCTTTTGTGTTTTCCCAATACCCGCCATGCCAAATATCGATCGATCTTGGCAAAAGTATATAAGATATTTCCCCCTTCAGACTTTGGTGGTTGATTGATCGTTGTGAAGCAAGAGGCAGTTTGCTGGTGAATGGATGAGCATAAGATGGCAGTTGGCATATAAGAGCTTCCCATGCAACTTCTATTCCACACTTCTTTTTGTAGCTCCGACATCCTCCAAATACTTTTAGAATCATGAAATGAATAGGGAAGAAAAGAAAGTAAGCAGGAACACTTTGTACATCCACACCAACTATTCAAGGCTGCATATATATTGTTGTTACAGCAAAGGTTGGTGGGAAGAGTCAATTTTCATAACATGTTGAACAAAACATATTGACAGGACACAACTGTGAGTTTAAGATAAGCATGGTTTGCATTGGCATTTATCAGCATGATGTGGAGTATTATTGTCAGCATGAAGTGTCATAGAGACAGATCTCAAAGCGTATAAATTTGGGACACTTCAGTTACTCATATTGTATACACTTTTCTCCATAAAAAGTATATAATCTGGTGAACCAAGAATATTTAGATAATATTATTTCATTGGAGACATCCCTATGTCTTTACAGAAAAATTTTTTGGAGTTTATACAAAATCTATGGGAGTTGCTATACTGAAAAAAAAGTTGAATTTCAGTCGGCGATTCTAGCCACGGTATCTAAAAACAAACGCTCCGGATCGGGACGCTCCGGATCGATCGGCCGCCGTTCATCTTCTTCCTCTCGTTGGCTACCGTTCATCTTCTTCCTCTCGCAGCCGCCACGCCTGCGTTTCCACGCTCCCCGCCACCAGCCACCACCCGCCAAGGGCGCTAGGGTTCGCTGAGCCACGCTCTTCCCACAAAGTGAAAAGAGCTTTCTATAGGAAGGACAACTCACGAAGAGGAGGGGAGGGGAGGAGGAGAAGGAGATGCTCGCCGGTGCCGCCATTGCCGCCGCCAAAGGTCACCCTTGCACGCGGACGTGCGGGCGTGCGGGAGGCACGTCACCTGAAGCCGTCCCCTGATTTCAGGCGACTGTTCAATAGGAAAAGTGAAAATCTATAAATATGAAAATCGCCGTTGTTCTCCCGAGGCCGGGGTTGGGCTGGGGCACATGATAGGAATGCTGGACAGTTTCTCTAGGGCCAGGGGTTTGTTGGGCTGGGGCACGTGAACTTTAGTAGGTTCAGGTTGGGCCTTGGCCCATTGACGACTGATCCTCCGATCGGACAGCGGAAACCCACCCTCCGCAGGCCCATCCCGTGACCCCCGAAGCCCGAGCACGGCAGCACCGTCCGATCCTGGATCCAACAGCCGAAACCCACCCTCCTGAAAACCCTAGGGCCGTCACACTATATAATCTCCCCCCTCACGCGCGCTGCCATTTGATCCACCTCCCAAACCCTATCCTCCCGGCGGCGGCGGCGGCGCAGGAGCAGCAGCAGCAGCACGCGAAGATGGTGAAGTTCCTCGCCCGGCAAGGCCGTGATCCTCCTCCAGGGTCGGTTCGCTGGCCGGAAGGCGGTGATCGTGCGCGTGTTCGAGGAGGGCACCCGCGACCGCCCCTACGGCCACTGCCTCGTCGCCGGCCTCGCCAAGTACCCCAAGAAGGTGATCCGCGGACTCGGCCAAGAAGACGGCCAAGAAGTCGCGCGTCAAGTGCTTCATCAAGCTCGTCAACTTCACCCACCTCATGCCCACCCGCTACACCCTCGACGTCGACTTCAAGGACGTCGCCACCGGCGGGCCCGACGCGCTCTCCACCCGCGACAAGAAGGTCGCCGCCTGCAAGGCCGCCAAGGCGCGCCTCGAGGAGAGGTTCAAGACTGGCAAGAACAGGTGGTTTTTTACCAAGCTCCGCTTCTAGATGCTTGGCGTCCCCAATAGTGCTTGCTTTTAGCTGTCGATTTCTTTGTATCAGACATTGTCTAAGCCATCATCTCTGTTTTCGTATTACCATGAAGACTTCGTGTTTAGACCTGGGGCGCTCAGAGATAATCTTACTAAGATATGCCTTTGATGTGTTAAATGATGTAATGGATAGATCTGGTTGAAATTTTGTTTGAAATCACGGCTTGCGAGTTAAGTGTTTGGTCTTAGTAGGTCCCAGACATTTGTGATGCTTATTGTTACTGTTACAACACAAGTATTTCATCAAGTATGGTCTTTTGTTTCTACATGAGTCGATGATATGGTCAATATTAGCTTGTTGCCTTGGAATCGTCTTAATGTTCAATTGATGCCTTTATGATTCACTGTTTCATCAAATAGATGATAACGAATATTGTTTCCAGTCTTATTTGAACTGTCAGAGTAACCTATAGGTAAATGTTACTAGATTTCCCAGGAAAATCTTGCTTTAGCTTGGTGTAGTAGTAGCCAGCTTGATTTGTCCACTCAAATAGTCATTCCTTTCAAGGATCTTGCTACATGGGTATTGTTTGCCATTGGGTTTCTTAATATTTTACCCCATTAATAACTGTTTGTTAGAATACTGTTTCTACTGTCTCCTTAAAATGTCTGAGTACTGTTTGTACTGTCTATATAGACAGATGGATAGTT
Source organism: Hyparrhenia diplandra (assembly GCA_015847255.1). Lineage (NCBI taxonomy): Eukaryota > Viridiplantae > Streptophyta > Magnoliopsida > Poales > Poaceae > Hyparrhenia > Hyparrhenia diplandra. The sequence goes on along the minus strand of JADLZK010005176.1, from coordinate 309,432 downwards.
GTTATAGCTGGGTAGTCGTTCCTTTATTGTTAGATGGTTCCAAATATTGTTAAGTAGCTCTATGGAAATTTGGATACATTCAAATTGAAACTCTTAGATCATTAGATCTTTCTTGTGTGGCCCCTTGGCTTATTATTCATGAGCTGTTAGTATTAGTTTTACTCCTCACCTGAAACGCAAAGGTATTTTTTAGGAATAATAGATTATATGATGCAACCCTCTGAACTTATTGTTAGTTTTAGTTGGTGATGTGTTAATGTTGCCTTCTGTAACTCAGCTAGGGGTTCCTTCATCTCGAATCTTTTATAATCAGGTACACATTTTGAATGTTTTTGGCACTTTTTGTTCAATACTAGCGGTGGAAGTATGTTCATATCTTGCTGCTGTTTATTGAAGTGTTTGCTTTACAAGTGGATCATTTTCTGGTTGGCAGACTTCATTGCAGTTAATAGAAGTAACTGAGTTATAATGTGTTACTTCACCTACGAACTTGACTGCTGGATGGATGAAGTATGTTGGTTATTTTGCTGCTTTTACTATTGCAGTGTTTTATCTGCCTGTGTTAGCAAATTTAGCATTGCAGTTAATATCAGTAACTAAATTTTAATGTGCAACACTGGGACATCAAAATTTGCTTTGAAGGGAAACTATATTTACCTACAGCTGAGGTTCTTGAGTTTCAGTCGTTGCGCAGCAGATCATTGATTCTGTGAAATTTGTGTTTTCTTTTTGCTCTGTTTGGAAATGTGAACAAATAGTTTTATCTTGTTCGGCTGTTTAAATATAAACAGCAGGATAAACTCCTTTGTTGCTACCTCTGGTGGTTTGCTGCTTATGACAGTTAACTACCCCAGTGATATATATAACAAACACGGAAAGTGTCGTCTAATTGTAAGATCGATCTCCATTTCAAATGAAACATTTAAAAAACGGGAAGGGCAATCGTGTTGAGCGTTTGGAACTGGAGGAACCTGTGGTGTCGTAGGCATTTCACGTCACAGGAAATCTTACAACCTGTGGTGTTGTAGGCATTTCACGTCACAGGAAATACAGCATTCACTTAGTCTACAGCCATCTGTTTAATTTGGGTTTTAGTGTTTTTACCCCTATTTTAGACTCTAAATATGATTTTACCCCCATTTTTTCAGCTTTGTGATTTTGCCCTTACTTTTTTGAAGTGAAGGTTCTGTTTGCCCCTAGTCTCTGTTCGGATTGATTTTATTAAAGGATTAAAAAATAAAAAAATAAAACAGGACATGCCAAAAGACCAAAAATACCCCTCAGGCTAAACACACAGCACCTGACGTTTTCCGTGACCGCTCCCATCTCCCGTGCGGCTCCTCCTCTAGCAGCGGGGCTTCAGGCCGGCGGCGGCTGCTCCTCCTCCACCTCCCCATCTTACTCCAACGGCGCCCCCTCTGCTCCGGCAGCGTAGTTCCTCCTCCTCCCCATCATCCTTCCCCTGCCCATCTTCCCCATCTTACTCCAACGGGCGGCCCCTCTTGCTCCGCGGCGTAGTTCCTCCTCCCCATCATCCTTCCCTGCCCATCTTCCTCCTGCAACCTACAGCATATGGGCTAGGGTTTGAGGTGACGGCGTAGGGGCTTGACGCAGCGGGCGGGGCGCCCGGGCGGTGCTCTCTGGGCCGGGCGACGGAGGTCCTGTGGGCCGGGGCGGGTCCTAGGGGTCGGGGGCGCGCGGCGTGCATACAGGGCCGGTGTTCGCTCATTGTGTTCTCCGTTTTTCTTATTTTCGTTCTTGCCCACGGTCTGAAATTCGTGGGAGATTGAGTTGATCTCGAGTCATGATTTTTTGGGAGATTGTTCAGTAGTTAGTTTTAGTTGAATTTGGTCTGTGCAAATTTTGAGCTCGAATAATGGAATATTTGATTGGACTCGTTGGTCGAGCGTGTTGATTTTCTTGGTTTCAAATGCTTGCCTTGCATCCGTGAGTTGCCAAAAGAAATCATTTCTTAATCATATTGAAGTATAAATTTACTTTAATTTGCCTTGACTAGTATACACGGATGGCAAAGGTTGCTTGTCAGTTCGTTGTCTCTTGCAGCGTGCTTTTCTGAATCTACTGCTATTTCGTGAGTTTACACGGATGACAAAAAAAAATGTGTCCAAAAGTAGGGGTAAAATCACATGAATCGTAAAAAATAGAGGGCAAAAAACGGGTGGGCAAAGTTGTACATTTGGCCAAAAGTTAACACCGCTACGCGGGTCTTAATGTACCGGGGTAAAGTCTGCCTTCGCTTTTAAAAAAAAGTAGGGGTAAAATCACAACGCTAAAAAACAAGGGTAAAATCACATATAGACATGAAAAAACAGGGGTATAAACGCCAAGCCCCGCTTTAATTTTTGCCTGGTCTGTTTTCGTGTAATTTTTCAATTCTGCAATGTTTTGATGTTCCACTAGGCAACTGTGCTATTATTATGATCCTATCAGTACACTTTTTTTTTTTTTTTTTGGTTATTTTATAACCTTCAGTTCTATGATGGGTTCCAAATTCGTGGGCCCATATGCCAGTGACTTGAAATACGCAATCTGCTAATACAAACGTCGGTTTTATTTTTTTAAACACAACCTCGTGTATGACGAAAACATGGATATGAGAAAACACACAGAAGGAAAGTGATCGACTGGAAAATGCACAGGAAGGAAATATGAAGATGTTTGATCAGCATAGAAGTATTTATTGAGTAATAAATAGCAAGCGCAATAGTATTTATGAAGGGGTTTGTGGTCTCAGCCGGCCGCAGCATTATAGATTTTTTTTGAAGCTTCCTTCTCTGCCCCCACCCTGCCTCCACCGAAGCCCGCCAGCACCCCAAACCTTCCGTTTCCTTCCAACTGAACTGATAAACATAGCGAACGGCGCCCCATCGACCCTCCGACGCTTCTACACTGGCCCTGCTGCCTTCACTACTCCAAAACCGCCGAGCACCGTTGCTGCCACCGACGTCGCCACCGTTGAAGCTACGTTCCTGACTTTAGTCAGCGCCTTCCTTCAATAAACAAAAACTGTACTTGGCGCCCCTCCCCATCCTCTTCCCCAAACTCACACCGCTACTTGTAGGCGCAGCGACGCCGCCTATGCAAGGTTGCTGTGGGTTCGTCATCTGCTACCTATAGCGCTCCACCCCTCCTTCCCGGCTCTACTCACCTGACGTTGCGATGTCGCTTCTGGGATACCGCGGCGATAGCCTTCGCCGACGCCCACGCCCGGCGTGTCAGTGTAAGGATGTCCTCGATTTCACCCTGCCCGGCCTCCGCTTTCGTTCATTCCATTTTTGTGATGCTTAGAGGGATATGATTTGCGCCATCGAGATAGTTAAGTCTCATTGTTCAGTTAGTTAAATTCCAAATGTATCAGCCCAGTGAATATTGACTAACTGTTATAATTTTTTTTTCCCACACCACCCCTCAGCCTCTAATTGTTGGTACGGTGGTGCAGGTCATCTATTTCTGTCATGAACCGCCGCCGCCTAAGGCCTAAGGCCCAGTCTTGTGGCGTGCTGCTCATGGCGTCATGCCGCCATCCGCCGTGACTTGCCACGCCATTTGCTTCATCATTTAGTAATAGAATATTTAGGGAATAAAAAGATAGGAATAAAATAGGAAAGGAATAAGATTGCTCGTAAAAAGGGGTATTCCAATCTATAAGGAAACCTCTAGATCTTTTCTAAGCGGGCAAGTCCTCGGACTATAAATACAAGGGGCATGTAATCGCTTGGAATCAATCGAGAAAAAATTAAAGAGGTAGCTCCCCAAACAGCTCTTGTCTCTCCAGCTCTCCCTCTCCCCAACCCTACCCGTGACTCCCACTCCGCCACCGCCTGCGCGCTGCCGCCACCCTGCACGCGGCGCCCGCGCCGCTGGCCGCCGCCATCGCCGTCTTCCTCGTCGCCGCCGAGCTGGCGACACGCCATCATCGCCATCTTCTACCTCGCCGTTCTTCATCACCTACATCATCACGCCACCGTTCGTCGCCATCGCTATCGCCGCCACACCGCCAACGCCCCCAGCCTCGCTGCCGCCGCCCCAACGCCGCCCGGTAGCCACGCGTCACGCCGAAATCCAACCAGTTTGTGACAATTTCTCTTCTATGAGAGCAACTAATTGATTTGGCTATGAACCTTTCTTTCCTTTCACATTCATATTCTTTCCTTTCACATTCATATATATATATGTAGATTCACAACTCACTTCCAGTAAAATTTTGTACGCCTGTACCTAAGGTTCTCATTTGAATTCATTTGGTGCATTTTTGCTCATGTGACCTACCAATTGACCCCATTTTCACACGGACCAATTCTGTGCAGGTAGTCTAGCTCTTATTATTGGCTAAAGGCAATAACATTCACATTTTCCTTATGTTGTTTACCAATTAACCGCATCGCTCTGAAACACCACGTGCACAGGGCATGGTCACGGCCAATATCCTCGTGAGTCTCGTGACCGCTCGTTAAGGCGTGGACAGGGAGCCGTGCTCGTGCTGGCCGTGCTGGCCCTTCTGGGAATCCACTTCGACCCGCACCTGGTGGCCATCAGCAGGAATGTCACCTCGTCCAGCGGCATGCAGTTAGAGAAGACAAAGCACCTTCAAGTTTCCTGCCACCTCCTATTCTCAACCGCTTTTTGCACTAGGACTCGCAAATCCCATGATATAATTGTCAACATCCTCCAAGCTATGGTGTTCTTTCTTGCCTTGTAGTTTTAGGCTTCCAATAACATGTCTATGGGTATTGGTACTTCTAGTGAAGGGAATACACACACACATATAAGGCATTGAGGGCCTAGGAAGGCTGATATATATATAGGAGCAGAGAGTGGTCATTGGACATGTAGAAATATGAGAGTATAAACACAATTTAAATAGAACCTTGTGCACGGATCAAGAAAGTTTTCCTGTATATCATATAGTCCTTTTTCATCTTTATAATTAAGATAAGAAAAGTAGTTTCTATGATGTATACACTGACAGAGTTCCAAACACAATTTGTATGATGTATACACTTCGTTTGGCTGGCTGGTTGTGGGCTGACGCTGATGGTGTGAGAGAAATTACTATTAACCTGGGGTGGTGGCCTACTGACTTTGTGAGAGAAAGAATCTTTGGCTAGCTGACTGATAAGCCAAACGAACAGGACGATTAGTTTGCAGTTGAGGACACACAATGGTACTGTACTTTTGATGCCACAGTAAATGAGAAATATTCCGGAGTTATAATGCTTGTGCTTTTATCACGGCTACTTTATCACCCACATTTGGTTGTGGAAATTCATCACGCACACAAACATGAACCAACTTTGAACGATCCACATGCTCTGGCACATTATCAGGACTCATGTGCTTCTTTGCTGCTTTTACTGCTGTAGTGTTTTTCATTAGCAAATTTAGCATTGCAGATAGTAGCAGTAACTAAATTTTAACGTGCAACACTGGCACATCAAAATTTTCTTTGAATGGAAACTATATTACCTACAGCTGAGGTTCTACAGTTCAGTCGTTGCTCAGCGGATCATTGATTCTGCGAAAATTGCCGGAAATGTGAACAAATAGTTTTATCCTGTTTGGCTGTTGAAACCTAAGCAGCAGGATAAACTGCTCTTTTGCTATGGGAAAAATGCATGTTGTTCCTGTGGTTTGCAATCAATTACGCACTTACGACAGTGATATATATTTATCGACGCCAGTGATATATTTAAGAAACAAGGAAAGTGTCTAATTGTAAGATTGAACTCCATTTCAGAGTTGTGCGTTTGGAAATATGCATTTTACATCAAAGGAAATATGCATTTTACATCACAGGATAAACCGCCGCCCCTACGCCACCTTCTCCGCCTTGCCGACCGTTGGAGACGTGTCACAACCGCCCAATCGAACCGGGTCTGTGACAAATTTCTTCAATGTTGTGAAATTCCTGTGTTCCAAAAAACCAGGCAATGAGGGAACTGATCTACCATTATTATTCCACCAATAAGCTTTTTTTTTTTGCTATTATTATTAGCTTCGGTCCTTGACGATGGGTTCTAACTTCGTTGGCCCATTTGTCAGTGACTTAATTGGTGAGATATGCTCTACTGATATAACGTGGGTCTTTTTTCTTGAACAACCACGAGGAAAGGAATAATAAGACTGGAAAAGCATAAAAATGAAATATGAAGATGTTTGGATTGCATGGACAGGGGAGCCGTGGTCGTGCTGGCCGCCTTCAGCAGAGATCAGTGTTTCAGCAGAGTTCAGCACTTCAGCAGCAATATAATGTCACTTCGTCCAGCAGCATGCAACGAGAGAACAATGCCAAACCACCTTCTAGTTTCCTGCAGCCTCCTATTCTCAAGCGCTGTGCATTAGGACTCGATAAGTCACGTCTGATATAATAATGGAACAAAAGAGGAATCATTTGCACATCCTCCAAGCTATGGGTGGGCTCTTGCCTTGTAAGCTTCCAATAACATGTCAACGGTACTGATACTTTTTTCCTTGAAGAAAAATGGTACTGATACTTCTAGTGGAGGGAATGGGCATATAAGAAGCGTGGCTGATAGACATCGAGGGTCTGGGAGTGCTGATTATATATACAGAGCAAGCAAAGAGTGGTCACTGAACCTGTAGAAATGATATGAAAGTATAAAGATCAGTCGACAGAACCTTGTGCGCAAACCAAGAAAATGGCCCTGTATATGATGTACACCGATCAGAGTTCATTTGAGTAGCCTATGGAGTATGGACATTAGTTCACAGCAGGGGAGGGCAGTTGGCACGGTACTGTACTTTTTGATGCCACAGTAAATGTGAAATGTCCGGGAGTTATAAGGCTTGCATTGTGTTTTTATCCATGACTACTTTAATCGCACACATTAGTATTTTTTTTTTTTTGTATATTTGTTGCTCCATTCTCCAGATAAATCAAATTCTAGAATCTATATGCAAGTCAAACCATGTTAAGTTATTTGTCTTATTTTGTAGGAAAAATGGTAACATCTATGGAATAAAACGATCATATTATGAAAAATATATTCTATTGTAGATCTAATGATATCAATTTGATGCTATAAAATCTTAATGAGTTTTTCTATAATTTAGCCAGAGTTTAAAAAAAGCTGACATAAGTAAACTATAGAAATCTATTTATTCACACACACAGTGAGTAGTTTCGCTTTCATTTGGGCCTATCCTTCGCTAATTGCTACCCACGCACGAAGATGCATTTATGCGTTATCTAGTACTAGTGTTGCTCACGCACGGGACCTTCTCAAATAATTTTTTTAAAAAAACAAAAGGCTTGCATCAAAGAAGCAGCACCTGTATTGTACATCTCATCACTGAATTGTTCCCCAAATTCATGAGAGACAGAGAAGGTGGCCGAGGCTGGCGATTCGGATTCACGCCGACCTGATGCGAGCTCACGGATGAGTACGTCCACACCATATCTTTGCTTGAGGCGGCTGCGAGGCTCGCGAACTCGCTGACGAGGAGGTCCCCTCACCACATCTTGGCCTGATAGAGGTGGCCGCAAGTTCTCGCGAGCTCGCCAAAGACAGCGTCCTGAGGCGTCGACTAGGGCTTGCAATTTCGAGTCATGCCGGCCTGAGGCGGCCGACGATTAGGTACTCTACTGCTTATGGCAGAAGAAGACAAAGCACCTTCCAGCCTGCCACCTCCTATTCTCAATCGCTTTGCGCTAGGAGTCGATAAATCGCATGATATAATAATAATGGGACAAAAGAGGTATCATTGTCAACATCCTCCAAGCTATGGTGTTCTTTCTTGCCCTGTAGTTTTAGGCTTCCAATAACATGTCTACGGGTACTGGTACTTCTAGTGAAGGGAATGGACATATAACGAGCGTGGCTGATATATACATACACACATATAAGGCATTGAGGGCCTAGGAGGGCTGATATATATAAGGAGCAGAGAGTGGTCATTGGATGGACATGTAGAAATATGAGAGTATAAACACCATTTAAACAGAACCTTGTGCACGGACCAAGAAAATTTCCCTGTACATCATATAGTCCTTTTTCTTCTCTATAATTAAGATAAGAAAACTTTTGATGCCATAGTAGATGAGAAATATTCCAGAGTTATAATGCTTGTGCTTTTATCACGGCTACTTTATCACCCACATTTGGTTGTGGAAATTCATCACGCACACAAACATAAACTAAGTTTGAATGATCCACATGCTCTGGCACATTATCATGACTCATGTGCTTCTTTTGCTGCTTTTACTGCTGCAGTGTTTTTTCTGCCTGCGTTAGCAAATTTAGCATTGCAGATAATTGCAGTAACTAAATTTAAACGTGCAACACTGGCACATCAAAATTTTCTTTGAATGGAAACTATATTTACCTACAGCTGAGGTTCTACAGTTCAGTCGTTGCTCAGTGGATTAATGATTCTGTAAAAATTTCTGGAAATGTGGACAAATAGTTTTATCCTGTTTGGCTGTTGAAATCTAAGCATAAACTGCTCTGTTGCTATGGGAGAAATGTAAGCTGTTCCGGTGGTTTGCAATCAATTACGCACTTACGACAGTGATATATATTTATCGACGTGCACGGTTTTTGCATGAGGGAAAGAAGCGAGGAATCCTCTTTTTCGACTCTGACTCCCCACTCCAGTCGTTGCTTTTCTTTCTGTTACTTCGAAAGTAGCTGCTTCAGCCCGTGAGATATATAAGAAAAACAAGGAAAGTGTCTAATTGTAAGATTGATCTCCATTTCAAAGGAAACATTTTAAAAACGGAAATGTGTTGTGGGTTTGGAAATATGCATTTCACATCACAGGAAATAGAACATTCACTCGAGTCTACAGTCCTCTGTTTTATTTTGCCTGCTCTCATCTCTATAATTTTGTCATGAACGAATTGGGCCAGCCCGGGACCGGGCTAAAAGGGGCTCGGAACTGGCCGCGATGGCCCACGAGGGGGCGAGGCGCTGCGGGGGGGGGGGGCGGCGCCCACGCCCGCCTCCCTCTTCTCCGCCGACACTCTACTTAGTCTTCCAAGTTAGGATTATCTTAGGCTTTTTGGTGTGTAAAAGAGAATATTCCAATCTATAAGGAAGACCCTTATTAGGAAATAAATAAATATTGCTTGTAAAAGATATTCCAATCATATAAGAAAACCTTATAGGAGATTGCTTAGGTTACAAGTCCCACTAGCCGGGCTATATAAGCAAAGGCATGTAATCTCTTTGGGGATAAGCAAGCAATAAAAATAGTGCTTATCAATCTCTACCTCTCTCTCTCTCTGCCGCCGCCTCCGCCGCCCCACGCCGCCACACCGCCGGCGTCGGCCGCCCGGCCCTTGTAGCCCACCGGCGTCGCCCGCCGCCGCCACGCCGCCCTACGCCGCCCGCCAAGGCGCCGCCGCTTCGTCGGAGGCGCCGTCGCTGCCGACAAAAAAAAAACGCCACCTTCTCCTCCCCCCGATCGTTGAAGACGTGTCATAACCGCCCAATCGAACCGTCCGTGACGGTGGTATCCTGAGACCGGGGCGTGATTCCCACCAATTCCCCACCCCGTGAGATGCAAGAGTTCACCGTGGCGCTAAAGGCCATCCTCGACGACAAGCTGCGTCCAAGATCGGTCGACGCCGCTTCGGCGATCGAGACGCTGTCTGCGCCTTATGGAGTTTGCCTACATCACCCCCTGAGGATTTCCTACCTCGGCTACGCCCGACAACCACGACGACCGTGCTAGAGAACGACCCGTGTGGCCCGCCGCCGCCGCCGCATCGGGCCGCCCCCCTCCTCTGCGACACCGTCGGCGACGCGCCGACCCTTCCATCCGTTGGTATTTGTTAAGCCTACGTAAATATTTATAATAATCCATAGCGAACGGATACGGTGAGCATTTCACCCGAGAGGGTTTTTATATCTAATCCACAGGGAGGATGGTGTGAGGTAACTAAGGAATATAACTAATCCCCTCGAAAGGTAATTACCTCCTCTCGCCTCTCTCTCGCCTCTCTTCCGTGTCCTCCTCGGTATCTTCTAGAATGTTTTAGTCCACTTTTCGGGTTGAGTTACTTCACGGTCAAGTCTTGTCATTGTATGAGATGTATATTCCTAACTTTCTCCATTCTTCTCCGATTTATCTATTAAGTCCCCTCGAAAATATATAAATCACCAAAGCTCGTGGAATTATGTTAGTTAAACCCCTAGACTTAGGTTGATATTCAATTTAAGCCCTTATTTCATGTTAGTTGACTAGTAATTTTATGCTATACAAGTGTCAACAAGCTCCCCCAAAGCTTACCCTTTGCTAGTCCCTAGCAAAGCCAAACTTAGCAATGGATCGAGTTGCTACAACGCTTTCACGCCTCAACAAGTATACATGCTTTCAAACAAAATTTCTCCTCCGTATAAGAATAAATTGTTCATTCTTCAACTTACCCATTTTAACCATGGAGCTTATAGCCTTTTCTTTTGATCTTGGGCAATTGAAAGATAGAACAATCAAGTCAAGCACCATATCTCAAACTCTTTGTTCAACTGTCGCTTTTGGAGTTTTGCAAGTTTTCAAATAAAACTCAAAGTTCCTAGTATGACTCTCTCAAGTCTCTCATTTGTGGTATTTGTGGATCCTCACTAAGGCAACAAGGTTGTTTTGCCTCTCTCTCATAATATGTAATATTTTTTTGGATAAGGCAAGAGGACACTATGCCTTCTTCTCGCCACCCTATATATCTAAGGCTTATATATGGAGCTCATAGGTGGGAGAAAACTATATCTACTTACTAAGCATATATTGTAAGTTCAAGCAATGGATCCAAAGTTACAAGTCACACTGATCAAGTGGTGCATGTGTATGGTGGATAGAATATAGATAGTATGGAATATAGTAGAGTATGTAGTGAAGTGAATAGAATAGATGAGGGAAATCTTACTTTTTGCTCTTTGAGGAATCTTCTCTCTTTTGAATTTGAAAACTTTATAGAGAACCTTGGGTTGTATCTTTTTCTTTCTTTGTTTTTCTTTTTAGAGGGCAAGCATAAGTACCCATTGTTTTCATCGGACACTTGTCTATTTTTTTAACTCTCCTTTATTCTTTCTTTTTCTTAGGGAGGTAGGCTCTACTCGCCCGTAGGACTTTTGTCCATTTTTCATCTCCCTTTTCTTTTCTTAGGAGGTAGGCTCTACTCGTCCCTGTAGGACTTTTGTCCATTTTTCATCTCCCTTTTTTTTTTTAATCTACAACCCAAATCTCTTTTGTAATAACTTTTGAGAGATAAATAAATACAATAGAGCCTTTGTAAGATATTGGCTAGCAATGAGTGAATGGGTATAGGAAATATTTTTGGTTGCTCTCTCCTAGGATAGGAGTAGAACATTTTTTTGGCTAGAGTGAATGGGTGTATATTGTGTATATATGTGATGAATGTATATGTGGTGGATGCGTATTTCCGTGATGGAAATAGCATATGTGTATGTAGTCAAGTGGAGTGGATGTAGTGGAATGAAGTGGAGTGTACATGATCAGCATGACAAGTTTCTAAGGGTCGACAAAGATTGAACAAACTTAATGCAAAGCAAGCAACCTATATATATCTCAAAGGTTTTCCTAATCTAAATAGCATGTATATATGGTCGTGGTAGGAGGTTCACACTCTTGTCACACAGAACTTATCATGTGCATTTTCAATTTTCAGAATATAAATCTCCGTAAGTCTAGTGTCACTAGGAGTAAGATCAATAGCAGCTCGACTCTCATATATCATATCCGGCTCAATTACCTAGACTTTTAGAGCAAGCAAATTACAACCCACAGGTTTTAGGTTCAGAACAAATCTCAAGTCAAAGCAGTTTTGCATTTAAGGCTCAAGAGAAATTAAGCTTGAAAGCTAGGTACTGAAAAGGAATTACGGCGAGCAACTATTCATCATTTCCATGCATAAGACTTCGCTCGTCGTAGATTATTTTATGTTGGTGGAAAAGAAAAACTTCTTGTACACTCCTATTTATTTATTTATTCACACTCTAAGATCACACTTCGACTAGACTCTATAAAACTAAACTTCTTAACAAACTCTAATAGCAATTCAAATATTTAGCTAATAATATATAGATAGTAATAGAGATACTTATTGTGATAACCTGGGTGCTCTCCCCCAGCTGGATTGAAGTGTTAGGTTTTTGATGTGGAAGTTGAGGTAGACAAAGGACGAGAGTATCGCCAGTATCATGTTTCTCTTCCTTGAAATCCTCGCTGAACTCAAATAGACAACAAAAGCTTGTGGAACTTGATTAAGCGTTAGTGGTTTGCCACATAGGCTTCATGTGTCTAAAAGATTTTCAAGGTGGATCATGATTATTCTAGATAGAACTTCAGCAAAGATTTCTTTTCTAAATGTTTTTAGAGTTTTAAATATTTATATGCATGCAAAGAACTATGATGTGAATGCAGCTACATGAATGTATAATTATTTTTATGCCACCACAAAGGATATCTTTATGGGTTGTTACACGCCATAAAATTATTCACATGGGGCTTGAGAATTTTTCAATGCAAAGCTAATGCATAAATGTAAATATGCTAAAGGAAAAGTGATTATGCAATGCAAGGAAATAAATATGCTAATGCAAGATGCAAAAAGATAAATATGATATGCAACTAAAGATGCAATGTTAAGAATTAAATATGGATAACTACCGAAGTTACCTTTCGGCGAGGGTTCAATGTTTTAAGTCCTTTTGAACAAGACTTCTTACCTTACTCACTCCTCAAGTGTATCATCATCGATCTTGGTGATTTGCGTCTCCTGAGATAATGATATCTCGAGGATGGCATCACCCATGTTGCTTGCTTGTCTCATGGTTTGAAGTGAAGCTTTGATAGTGGAAACAAACAACATCTTGTTTAGTGTGCGTACTTTGTGGGTCAGGACATTTCCTTGTAGAATTCTCGGGAGAGTGAGATACTCCTCTATGTCGTGCTCGGCACGCCCCGCTTTACAAAGACAAGGTAGAGATCAAGTGCATGGGCCCCGTTGGTGGGAAAACACCAAATGTAACCAAAAAGTTTCTTCATTCTTCTATAACCTTAGGCACATTAAACAAGGCAAAATTAATGTTTAACTGTTTTATTTATGATGAGGGTGATAAGGTCACAAGATAGAGCATCAACAGTTTAATTGATTTATGACTATCTTGCCAAGCAGGATGAGAAACATTTTAATTCACATGAATGAGGGCTACGGGTTCAGAGAGCAAAGGTTTAGGAACAAAGAACTAAACATGCTGGCAAGATGGATAAGGTTAGGTTTTGGCTCTAACATGTTTGATTCTTTATTTATGAGTATGCCATAATTAGGAAAAAAAGATTAGTTAATATAGCTTACCTCAAGATGTTACCTTTTATTCGGGCCGTGAAGGCATCGTGAACAACCTTGTGGCGGTTCCTTCCTTTGCTTGGAGGTTTTCTTAATTGGCCTTTTATGTATCTTACTCCTAACTTGTCTCCTTTATTGCATCATCTTTTTTTTTCTTCTCCTTTGAATTGTGCTAGGACCTTTTTGCTTCTCTCATGATTTTATTCCTGCATCATTAGTAGACAACACATACCGAAGGAACATACAAGTAGTAACAAGGGGTAGTATTGTCACAGGGCTAAAGGTCACTTTCTTTTGTTACAGAAGTTTGGTTGAAGATTTTAGCATAGATTATTTATCTCATGTTTCACCTTACTCTTCTAAAGGAATGATTTATGAAACCTTAAGTTTGATTTTCATGCATCGAAATCATTCGAACTTGTAGAAAAATGTAATAGGGAATAGAGAAGTTGCAAACCAGCATGTGGAGTGATGGGGGCATGTAAGGAAGAAGAGCACAATTGGATTATCCTTGGTAGAGTTGATCTTCTTCTTCCATGTGCCAATCACTCTTTGAGTTCATCCTTGAGCAAGTGCTTTTTGTCTGTAGACTCGCTTTGTGGCACTCCTCTTCTTTCTCTTGCTTCATCTCTAGTATGGTGGTTTGGTTTGCGTGTTCATTTCACTCTATGAATAAACTTAGCATAATCCTTTCCTCGCAAAATGTTAATGGAAACATACCCGAGGGAATACAACATGGTTGAAGAAAGGGTTGTTGCCCAAGGTTCATATGATCCAATCTATGCTAATGAAAAGATGATTCTTTGATTAGTCTTAGCACAGATTTTAATTATCATATCTTATATATCATTTTTGTTTGTCGTTGTATTCTATCATAAGAATCAAGGCAAAGCTGAATTGTGGCAAAAGACTGAAAGTGAATGATTTGAGACTTACGGTTCTTCCATAAATGATGAATGAGCCGTGTCTTTTTGCATAATGTTGGAGTTCATCATATGCCTTGCTTCATCTTTTGATCCGAAGTTCATCTCTTGACTTTCCCCAATTGTATTTGAGAGTTCTCTTCATGGGTTAGTCCAACAAAATATTCCAACATCTACTACAACATACTATTGATTCAAAAATCAACCTAGACACCACGTCCAAATTGATTTAGGAAGGCATTTTAACCTAAGCACCACGCTTAATTTTAAAAAACCTTTAGAAGTAAAATCAACACACCCTCGGTTCAAAAAATCAAACTAGACACCTTATCTAATTTAATTCAGAAAACAACTTAAACTAAGCACCATGCCTAATTTAAAGAAGGTGTATGAAAGTACATCAAAACCAAATCATATAATATACTTTCCATCCCAAATTATAAGTTGTTTGACTTTTTTTGACAACAAGTTTGACCACTCGTTTATTCAAAAAATTTGTGCAAAATATTACTTTTTTTGCCATGGCTTTCTTTTTTAATATAAGTTCTTAAAGAATGACTTGAATTTGACAATATTTACGCAAAAATTTTTGAATAAGACGAATGGTCAAAACATGGAGCCAAAAAGTCAAATGACTTATAATTTGGGACTGAGGGAGTAGTAAATAATGGTAATATGAAAACATTAAAGAGATTTATTCAAACAGAGATGAAATAATGTAGTAACTTGAGCATGTCTTAAGGGTAGTGACAACCAAGATAAGGTAGCAACATGGCAAGAATTATATGAGTGATTTAATGTTGCTCAATAATTGGTTTAACATACCTTTATATTGTCATCCTTCATTCTCTTTTGCTCTTGATCCGAAATGGTTAGTAACAAAAATACACCTGAGGAATATTCTCATAATTATATCTCTATGCTCATTACACAAGGGGTGTTATAGCAAAAGATCTATACTTATCTTACCTC
Organism: Hyparrhenia diplandra; assembly: GCA_015847255.1. NCBI lineage: Eukaryota > Viridiplantae > Streptophyta > Magnoliopsida > Poales > Poaceae > Hyparrhenia > Hyparrhenia diplandra. The sequence goes on along the minus strand of JADLZK010005176.1, from coordinate 294,186 downwards.
CCTAGAGTGCTTGATTTTTAGGACAAAAAGCTCGTCCTTGGGAGACCATCAAAGATGATTCAAGATAATGAAGAGGTTTTCCCTTAAAACCGCCAATCTCAACTTTCAAGCCAATAAGATCAACAACCACCCTTTCTAAATCCTTATGAACAATTATCTCAAGGGGGTTTGAGATCTTGTAAGTGGCAAGATTAGAGATGGTAATTAATTCAGGAATTTGCTCACATGGGCAAGGATTGGATAAAAATTTAGGATGTAACTCCTATGCTCATGGATGTTCTCCAGGCTATTGATAATGCTCTTTCTGGTCTTCCTTAGATCCTTCATGATGTCTATACTTGGGATTTCTAAGATTGTAGGTAGACTCACGAAAAAGAACACTAGAGGATTCATTGGGGTCAAGGATGAGGTTAAATATGGTTTTGTTATCTAGTCCCAAAATAAAAGGAAAGAAGACATGAATGGATTCTAGATAGCTTTGCTCTCCTTCTATGACATCATTAGATATGCCATCCTTGGGCTCCCAACGCCCTTTGTAAGAATCAGATGCTTTCTAGAGGCTCTTCTCTAAGATGATTTGGTTTATAGGCACTCAAAGGTCTCCCCGTGAAGCTTAGAAGTTTGTTTCCCAAAGTCATCACCATAAAAGAATCAAGGGTAGAATTACTTCTTCCCTTGGAGGTGTTTAGAGTATTGATGATTTAGGATTTGTAGCTAAATCACGGATTGGAATGATTATGATCCGCTATCAAAACTTCTTCTATGGTCTAGAGGATGATTCCTTCTCTTCCTTTGGGTGTTTATGAAAAATTCTAAAAAAAAAAGATTACACCTCACTGAATTTGTCAAGGACAAACCTTGCTTTTAGGAAAGAAAAGTTCCTCCAGAAAACTGCATGATGGTCATGCCAACAACTTTTCTAGGATGAGATCCAAATATTATCCTTTGTAAAGGATAGGATTTGGCCCGAGGTTAACTTCGTAATTCTCTCCTATAATGGGTTATTTCATGATCATTTAGATCAACCGTAGACACAGCTTCAAAAGCCAAGGGGTAGGATATGTTCTATAGATGCTAATGGCCTGAACTTGTGTTTATGGGTGCAACATAAAGATAGGTGTGGAATCTGGGATCCCAAAAAGATATAAAAAAAATAAAAAAGAGTCTACACTAAGATATGATACAAGATTAGTTATACTCAATATTTTCTCAAAGAACAATTCTCTTCCCAACGCGGCCTTTAAAATGATTGTTGGTATTTGTTAAGCCTACGTAAATATTTATAATAATCCGCAGTTTAACGGATACCGGTGAGCATTTCACCCGAGAGGGTTTTATATCGAATCCACAGGGAGGATGGTGTGAGGTAACTAAGGAATATAACTAATCCCTTAGCAAAGGGTCAAGGAACCGAAGAAGATAAAGAGATAAGGAGATTTCTATGGTTGTCTAATTCTTATCCTTGTAAGCATATGTTGGTATTGTCTTAAAGGGAAGCACCCAAAGGAAAACATGGGCTTAAACATGCAATCCTCCCAAGCACTTACATGCCCAACTTGTCTTATAGACTGAGGGGTGGATTCCAAAGGACTCAACAGACTTGTCACTCCCGCGATCTACCACACGACCCGCAATATAAGGTGTCATCACAAGCAACCTCAATCTAGGCACCATGCCTAAAACCTAAGCTACCCTCTAATCTATAGCGTCCCTACGATTAAAAGTACTCAAACAAGAGTTGTGAACAATAAGAACAATAAGAACATTTACTTACTCAAATAAGGAGTTGATCCACCATAGAAGTCTAGGGATCAAGTACCGGTGTTCTTGGGACTTGATTCCCGATAGTACAAGATGTAGAGGAGTCACCGATAGGTCCAAAGGCTTCCTCCACGCCTCTTCCCATCACCAACACTTTAACTCTAGGAACAAGATTAGTTCTAGTCTCTCTAATGAGGACTATGGCTCTAATCTCTTCTTAACTCTTACTCTTGATTAGATCTAATTAGATCTAATCCACTTCTAATTATATGTCTAATTCTATTTCACTAATCTCTTAGAGAGAGTTGATCCTTACAAGGGACCCCTACAACTAAGAGATAATGAGATAGAATGAGATAGTAATGAATTAGGGTTTAGCCCCGGGATCGGGGTCTTCTTATATAGGCCTTGGCGATGAACGATAGCCCTTGGATCAAACCGACCTTGGCAACGGTGTAGATATTAACCTCAAAGTCGGTTATAAACCGACATAAAAAGATGAACCTGATTGGGCATAATTGCCGGCGGCCGAGGCACAAAATTGCCCGGCGGCCGCTGTGTAATTGCCTCCCTCTCGACCTCTCGTCTCTTCCTTCATGGTGTCCTCCGTATCTTCTAGAATGTTTTAGTCCACTTTTCGGGTTGAGTTACTTCACGGTCAAGTCTTGTCATTGTATGAGATGTATATTCCGAACTTTCTCCATTCTTCTCTCGCATTTATCTATTAAGTCCCTGAAAATATATAAATCACCAAAGCTCGTGGAATTATATGTTAGTTAAACCCCTAGACTTAGGTTGATATTCAATTTAAGCCCTTATTTCATGTTAGTTGACTAGTAATTTTATGCTATAACAGTGTCAACACCATCCTCCGCTTGGAAGAGGATGATGACGTTGTAATGCAACGCACCGCCGCCATCAACATCGCCGGACACACACCGCAAGACCGCTGCCCTCTCCTCCCCCCGACACTGCGACCCGCGCCAGACTCTCCCAAGCAGAGACGGCGCTACCCGCTGGGCGCCCCCGGGGTCGACGCAGCCCCGCCGGGCGCCCGGCTCCTCCGCGGTGCCACCCGCGGCACTCGCCCCTGCAGTCACCGGACCTAACCCCCCTCTATGTCACGCGCCGAGGTCCCGGAGTACAACAAATGCGACAACCCCGACCGGATAATGCCAAGATGGAGTCATTGTTCGAGATCAAGGAGGACATCGACCACGACTTATGTTCTGTATGTCGCTTCCATCCGACAGACTCGCTGCGTCCGGTTCCACAAGCCGTCCCGAAGCGGTCCCTACTCGAGTGGGACGCGTTCACCCACTACTGCGACACGCGACTTGGACCCCCCATCATCACCGACACTACGAGGAGTACGTGCCTCCTTCCCGTGAGGGTAAGCTAGACGACTACATCTCCGCCTTCGAGAGCTATGTAATTCGCGATGGATCTTGAGGGACAACGCCACCGCGTCGGCCTCTTCTGTCCGGAGGCCTACGCGACACCGCCGCATGACGCTCGAGTGGTTCGGCGTCGTTCGATGGAGGAGGCCATTTACCTCGCCACGCCGTTACGATGACGAGCCTAGCGCGCCCCGGCAGCGTGGACGCCGGCAACCACCGTACCGGTCACTTCCACGACGCGCCGACACGCCGGCAGCGACATCGGCGCTGCCCCGTCGACCGGGTGCCGGGCGGAACGTCTTACGCCGCCCGCCATGGACGCCATCGACAAGCCGACGTCGAACGACCATCGCCGAGCTACGGGGCACCACGACCAACAAGGAGCTGGGGTCATCGCAACGCCATCGATTTGCAAGTGACGGCTAGAGTGGAGCCTCCACTATGGCATTGTGAGGTACTTCCACTGCTACTACCTCCCCCGGCCTCGGATCTCACCGCGACTTCTTCCTCGAGGAGGGCGCCCCACCGCATGGCGTAGCGGTGGGATTCCACCTCCCAACTGTTCACGTGAGGATCGGGCGTTCCCGGCAAAGCGTGCTTCTCCTACGAGGGCACGTCCGGATGCGGGATCGAGGACACCACGTCCTCCCTCTTCGACAACGACGGTGACATCTTCCTCCGCATCGACAACGTCGTCGTCGGACACCATGGACACCTGAGGCCCCAGGTTGGGCCGCCAATACGGCGCCCAGCGACCTCCTCTACCGCCGTCACACGGTGCTTCTCATCCTCGTCGCCCCCCTCGTCGCTTTGGCACGTGTTTTGCGGGGCACATCCACGCAAGGGTATCACGTACCAGCGGCGTACGTTCCCGGCTCCACGAGAGACGCCGCCCGGATGATTGGTGTCGGGCGGGCTTCGGCGCCTCGGCCATGCGGCGTGCATGGATGGAGCGCCCTTCGTGCGACTCCCATTGAGCTATAAGTTCGGCGTCTATTTCCCCGGCAGCACTGCACCTCGACTTCTCCTTCTCCAACAACGACCCGGCGGCATGCAATGGCGACAGCGACAAGTCGGGTCCTCTCATACTTCACTTCGCCCCCCGACATCGTTACTTCACCGATCGGCATTCCCTTCGCACCCACTGGTGGGTTGGGCGGCACGTGGACACGCCCCCCTCGTCGAACGGTGGGAAATGTCATGAACCGGAATTGGGCCGGCCGGGATGGGCTAAAAGGGCCTGAATCCGACCGCGACCGCCCACGAGGGGCCCGGGCGCTTGTGCTGGGGCCGGCGCCCCCCCCGCCGCGCCCCTCCCTCTTCTCCTCCGCCGACTTTGCTTCGTCTTCAAGTTAGGATTATCTTAGGCTTTTTGGTGTGTAAAAGGGAATATTCCAATCTATAAGGAAGGACCTTATTAGGAAATAAATAAATATTGCTTGTAAAAGGTATTCCAACCATATAAGGAAAACCTTATAGGAGATTGCTTAGCTAGGTTACAAGTCCCACTAGCCGGGCTATATAAGCAAAGGCATGCAATCTCTTTGGGGATAAGCAAGCAATAAAAATAGTCCTTATCAATCTCTACCCCTCTCTCTCTCGCCGCACCCCGCCGGCCGTGCCGCCGCCAGCAAGGCCGCCCTACAAGCCCGCTATCACGCCGCCGTCGTCGGCGTCGGACACCGCCGCTCCCTACGCCACCTTCTCCGCCTCGCCGACCGTTGGAGACATGTCACAACCGGGTCAATCAAACCCGCCTCAGTGACAAATTCCTTCAATGTTGTGAAATCCCTGTGTTCCAAAAAACCAGCCAATGAGGGAACTGATCTACCATTATTATTCCACCAATATGCTTTTTTCTTGCTATTATTATTATGAGCTTCAGGTCCTTGACGATGGGTTCCAATTTCGTTGGCCCATTTGTCGGTGATTTATTGTCACACCCCAAAATTTCTATTTTGGGTTGTGAATAGAAAACACTAAATAAAATAACATATTTTAATGTTTATATAAAATTTTCCAAGTTTAGTTTAATTTAGTGCAAATTTAGTTATAGAAAAAAAAAATGTTTTAAACTCTTTTGAATTAATTTGATGGGTTGTTGCTTGATGTAATGTTTGTTTGCTGCTTGAGTTTTGTGGTTTAAGTGTGCTAAGTTTTAAGACGTAGTTAGGGTGACGATCTCTTCTCCCTACTCTCCCGTTATCTTTATTCTCTACCAATTGCTTGTTTTTCTAATCGTAAGTTTCACCCAATCTTTTTGTCTCTTGCTCCAAATCATCTCTATATGATCAAGCTTCATCAATCCATCCTTTCAATCCATCCAAAGACGTTTTGTGCTTTTCCCTGAGATTCCTCTCGCACTTTCTCGTTAATTTTTCATTTTTCTAAATCCTCTCGAATACCTTTCCACGAGCTCTAAATGCTTTATTTGGGTTCATCATGATCCAAGGTATCTTTGAGAATTTTCCCTGAATTTTCAGAGTTTTCGGGGTATTTTTCCGGGTTTAAATATGAATTCTGGACTTATTAAATAAATCCCAAAATTAAGAAAATGTGAAACTTCTCCAAACCCTACATATAAATACATGCCGGTCTTCTACTCGACGCGCTGATTCTATATCTAAAAACCCCATCCCGATCCGCCGCTCCAAACGCCCTGTATGCCTCGCCGAAGTTTGGAAACCAAGGGTTCCGGCGATCTCCGGCGAGCGTTTCCGGTCATGTTGATCTTCCCCGAAGAAACCGTCTCCACCACGAGGTAGATCTCGTCTTTCTCTACGCCGTAGTATATTCGTTTGCTCGAATCCATCATCGTTTGACTGAGTTCCTCTTCGTTCATCTTTTCCGGTGATGTTTTCCGGCGAACTCCATGGACAAGGTTTGTTCTTCGTGTTGCTGACCACTGGCGTCAACCCGGCCTTATCCCGTGGCTCGAGACCTATGCTTTCATCATGGGATGCACGCCCCGCGGCGTCCAGCCGAACTCGCGCGGCAGGCTGCAGGTCAGCAGCGCCATCGCCGGCGTGGTTGTTTGCCCGCCCGACCGGCTGGTGGAGCCGACCCCGACCCAACCCCGAGCGTGGGTCTATGGCGCGCCGTGCTGCCTCCTCCGGCCATCCATGGCCCCCTGCCGAGCCCTCTACCTCCCGTGAGAACAGCAGCAGTCAAGGAATCAACCGTGGCCACGGTCACGTTCGTGAAGTTGAAGACGAACAGAGGTAGAAGAAGGACCTGTTCTTAATTATTTATTCTCTGAAATCGCAGATTAGTCCCTGATCTTTAATCATCCGTCGTTTCTCCGTTTTAAGTCAGTTGCATTAGAATCATATCTTCGTGCTCTACGCGGTAGGAGTAACGTTTATCATGTCACTCATCTGTGAATTTATTTATTTAAATTCAATTTGATTAATGCTTTATGTAATTGAATTCCTAAATAAAAGCAATATAGGTTTTATACCTCGGTGATTTTGGAATAAAATGCCAATGTGATTAAGTACTAATCTTAATATGTTTCTAAATTATAATTTGCTTAGATTGAACCCGTTCATATGGTGATCTTGTTTAGCTCTCATGTGCAATCATTTTATTTTGCAAAGATAAAGTGTAACTTGATTAAATTTATATAACGTGTTCATAAATAAAATATGACTAGAACCAACTTCGATTTTAAATTCAATTATGATGTGGATAATCTGAACTAATGTTATTCACATATTTTTCTTAATTAAAAATAAATAAAGCATGTAGTCTTTATTGCCTTTCATATTATAAAAGCATCGGTAGTAGTTTCTTTTAGTCGATAGTTCCGTTATCGGCGTATCTTACGCTCTCTTGATCATAGCAACGAGATATCTCTTAGCATGTTATTTTTTTGCTATGACCGTGTATTGTTCTTAGTTTATTTTTGTTCTCTTGTTTGTGTATGTGGTGTTTGCTACGAGTAGAACAAGAACCGCTTGTTGGCGATGAAGATTGGAAATTGATGACCGGAAGCAAAGCATATGAGAAAGTTGGAGCAACTATAAAAGGCAAGTATAGTTTTAAACCATGATCATATGACTTGATTAATGTTTATGCACGGACGTTAAATGTGAATTGTTTAGCAACATGTGGACTTGTCTCGTAAGTGGTCACCGGGACAACAAATGTCACCGTGAGGGCTATATGGCTCGGCTTTAGCCGATCAAAGGACCTCTTCTAACTTGTTATAGGTTACCAAAGGCGCAAAAAGGGGAGTTTCGGGTTGGGTGTAGTGCGGTTCCTCGTCCATATGAGTATAGCCATTAGGGTATTGTGCCATTTTTGGAAGGGGAGCTCTACATTCGTTGAGGGGCTTTAAATCCTAGCGGCCCTAACCCTTTAGACGACCCTTTGATAGGCTCTATATGGTTTTACGGTGTTTAGGCCTAATTAACCTACTCATTTGGAAAACATGACTTACGGTGAAAGTGTACAACCTCTGCAGAGTGTAAAACGATATATCGGCCGTGCTCACGGTCATGAGCGGCCTTGGAACTCTTGCATTAAAGATGATGACCTATGCTTGTTTAATAGTTCATAATTTATCATTTATGCTCTACATTATTATGTTATAGTGATCATGGGGTATTAGTAAGATATTGCCTTCTATTCTTGCTGAGTTCGACATGGACTCACTCTTGCTATTTCACCACACTAGTTTATAGCAAAAGTTGCTTGGAGGATTGTCACAGACTTAGAAGATTGACACAAGTGCTAGGCATATGTTACCCCCAAGCCCCCCCGTGAAGATTGGAGCTTAAAGATTAGTTAACGTTGTGCAAACTCGATGTAAGTGTTGTTTATATGTATATTTCTCGCTATATAATGTTGTTTCGATATACTTTTATTCGTTGTCATATGTGTGGACTTCCCGGGCACACATATGGTGAGTGTCTGGTCTTCTTTGGAAAACCCGGCGCGTGACAAAATGGTATCGAGCGGTGTTGACCGTGGGACGTATGCCTAGTTAGCACCGGGTCGCTTCACGAAAACTTATTTTGCCATAAAACTATTTTTCTACAGCTTTGTCCTTTGAGTTGACTATTTCTCATTCCTTGTCTATTTGTCTCCTCCTTGAATAGCTTCCTTTGAGCTATTAAATTGCTTATCTCCTTGTACTTTTGATTGTGTTGTACTTAAAGAAAATATTTCTGGTCTCACCTTGCTCAAAATATCGATGGCCATTCATCATATATCATCCACACTTTAGGATGTCTACCATTGCTACAAGAAGAACGAGTAGAATCGATGTTGTGATGCATGCTTGTCATGTTTGTTGTATTGCTTGTGTGTTGTCCCTATCTTGTGTCCAAAGGAGGACTAGAAGGTTTTGTCTTAAGGATTAGCTCAATCTTTGTTAAGTGGGGTAGAGACCCTATCTATCACATCTTAGGTAAAAGAAGTTTCATGTTTTGAACATCATTGCTTGTCCACCTTATCAGCCTCACTCGTCTTTTATCCATTCTTAACCGTGTCATTTTCTCTTTGATGTCCTTGCCTACCCTTGGTCCTCATGCTCCCTTCTTTACTCTAAGTCAAAGAAGAATCAACGCATGAAAGATAGACCATTAGCACAAATAATCAAGAAAGTTTCCTTCAACATCGTTTCCAAGTTGAACAAGACCTTTGTTAAGTGGGGTAGCATTCGCTACCATCATCAATCTCGCACATCTCAAGTCTCAATACATAAAGGACAAAAGGTCAACCTTTATATTCCATGTCTATCTATCTTGCAATCAATTTGTACCTTCTCTCCCTCGTCAATCTCGATAATATCAAGTTTGAAGACCTCAAGGACTACAAATCGATGTCTATCTTTCCTGGGACCAACCATTATCTTTCTTGCCGCCTTTACTCTTTTCCCTTACATCTCATATACAAGGAATCAAATAAGCATGGAGGCTTAGGAGAATCAATTTTCTTTCTCTTTATCAATCTTGAGAATTCATAATTCCTTCACCTCATATTTCAGAAATATGGAAACCAGGAATACTGACCACTTTTATATCTGTCCTTGTCTTTGTATCACCCTTTGCTAATATTTTGCTCTTTGACCATACAACCTCATGATGTGAATATCCAATGATCAACCTTTATCTTTTCAACCTATGTCAGTCATTGATCTTCTCATCATCCCTAGTCATCGAGATCGAACTAATCTTAACTACCAATCTTTTTCATCATTGGGTTATCCTCGATCCATGCCTTAGATGTCGTCAACCTCAAATCAAGGAAGCATGAAGACATGAAAGATGAAAGCAGAACCTTTATCTTCCTAGTCTATCTATCTTGTCACTAATCTTTACCTTCTCTCCATTGTCGAATCTTTACTTTTTATATCACCTTTCAAAGATCGTTAGTGTTCATCCCCGCATCTCATAAATGTCCAAACAATCTTGTATATATATTAGTTCTCCTCATCAACCTTTGCTTACTTGTAATCCCTTCAGTCAATCTTGAAATCAAGGGAGTGGAATGCTCGAACATCCATCTCTATGTTTCTAGTGACCCATGTTTAGCTTTGTCATCAACCTTTGATGGTCTCTAAACAACCTTGTCAATCTGCTTGATCTTTCTCCCTGGTCTCTTTGAATCTCGGGACGAGATTCCTGTTAAGTGGGGTAGAATTGTCACACCCCAAAATTTCTATTTTGGGTTGTGAATAGAAAACACTAAATAAAATAACATATTTTAATGTTTATATAAAATTTTCCAAGTTTAGTTTAATTTAGTGCAAATTTAGTTATAGAAAAAAATGTTTTAAACTCTTTTGAATTAATTTGATGGGTTGTTGCTTGATGTAATGTTTGTTTGCTGCTTGAGTTTTGTGGTTTAAGTGTGCTAAGTTTTAAGACGTAGTTAGGGTGACGATCTCTTCTCCCTACTCTCCGTTATCTTTATTCTCTACCAATTGCTTGTTTTTCTAATCGTAAGTTTCACCCAATCTTTTTGTCTCTTTGCTCCAAATCATCTCTATATGATCAAGCTTCATCAATCCATCCTTTCAATCCATCCAAAGACGTTTTTTGTGCTTTTCCAGATTCCTCTCGCACTTTCTCGTTAATTTTTCATTTTTCTAAATCCTCTCGAATACCTTTCCACGAGCTCTAAATGCTTTATTTGGGTTCATCATGATCCAAGGTATCTTTGAGAATTTTCCTGAATTTTCAGAGTTTTCGGGTATTTTTTTCGGTTTAAATATGAATTCGGACTTATTAAATAAAAATCCCAAAATTAAGAAAATGTGAAACTTCTCCAAACCCTACATATAAATACATGCCGGTCTTCTACTCGACGCGCTGATTCTATATCTAAAAACCCCATCCCGATCCGCCGCTCCAAACGCCCTGTATGCCTCGCCGAAGTTTGGAAACCAAGGGTTCCGGCGATCTCTCCGGCGAGCGTTTCCGGTCATGTTGATCTTCCCCGAAGAAACCGTCTCCACCACGAGGTAGATCTCGTCTTTCTCTACGCCGTAGTATATTCGTTTGCTCGAATCCATCATCGTTTGACTGAGTTCCTCTTCGTTCATCTTTTCCGGTGATGTTTTCCGGCGAACTCCATGGACAAGGTTTGTTCTTCGTGTTGCTGACCACTGGCGTCAACCCGGCCTTATCCCGTGGCTCGAGACCTATGCTTTCATCATGGGATGCACGCCCCGCGGCGTCCAGCCGAACTCGCGCGGCAGGCTGCAGGTCAGCAGCGCCATCGCCGGCGTGGTTGTTTGCCCGCCCGACCGGCTGGTGGAGCCGACCCCGACCCAACCCCGAGCGTGGGTCTATGGCGCGCCGTGCTGCCTCCTCCGGCCATCCATGGCCCCTGCCGAGCCCTCTACCTCCCGTGAGAACAGCAGCAGTCAAGGAATCAACCGTGGCCACGGTCACGTTCGTGAAGTTGAAGACGAACAGAGGTAGAAGAAGGACCTGTTCTTAATTATTTATTCTCTGAAATCGCAGATTAGTCCCTGATCTTTAATCATCCGTCGTTTCTCCGTTTTAAGTCAGTTGCATTAGAATCATATCTTCGTGCTCTACGCGGTAGGAGTAACGTTTATCATGTCACTCATCTGTGAATTTATTTATTTAAATTCAATTTGATTAATGCTTTATGTAATTGAATTCCTAAATAAAAGCAATATAGGTTTTATACCTCGGTGATTTTGGAATAAAATGCCAATGTGATTAAGTACTAATCTTAGTATGTTTCTAAATTATAATTTGCTTAGATTGAACCCGTTCATATGGTGATCTTGTTTAGCTCTCATGTGCAATCATTTTATTTTGCAAAGATAAAGTGTAACTTGATTAAATTTATATAACGTGTTCATATGGTGAGATATGCTCTACTGATATAACGTGGTTCTTTTTCTTAAACAACCACGAGGAAAGGAATAATAAGATTGGAAAAGCATACAAATGAAATATGAATATGTTTGGATTGCATGAATAGAAAATAGAAGATGTTTGGATCGCACGAATAGAAAATAGCACGCGAGCGCAATAGTAATACATACGCTGTGGCAGATTAACCGTCTATCATCATCATTATTATTACATTCCTGATAAGGTGTTCTCGCAAAACTTCCACTGTTTTTTTTTTCTGACCAAATTAGCAGGGGATCTCCTACCTTTTTATTATTTTTAATTAAATGGAAGAATGTTTATGTACAAGGGAGTTGAACATCTAGGCTTAGGACAAAAATAAAGAGATACTACATATATGTATCTCTCAGGGAACTAATTAAAGAGCTTTCGTCCTTGACCATTCTTTTGCAAAGGTTGATGCTTCTCTGGGCAGTTTTGACCATTCTTTTCGAAAGGTTGATGCTTCTCTGGCCAGTCCAGCAATAAGCTGCATTTCCAAGATGGCGGCTCGTTCGGGCGTGCTGCAGGGCATGGACAGGGGAGCCGTGGTCGTGCTGGCCGGCCGACATCAGCACTTCAACATGAATGTCACTTCGTCCAGCAGCATGCGACGACAGAAGCATGCCAAACCACCACCTAGTTTCCTGCCGCCTCCTATTCTCAAGCGCTGTGCATTAGGACTCGATAAGTCACGTCTGATATAAATGGAACAAAAGAAGAATCATTTCCACATCCTCCAAGCTATGGGTGGGCTCTTTCCTTGTAAGCTTCCAGTAACATGTGTGAATGGTACTGATACTTCTAGTGGAGGGAATGGGCATATAAGAAGCGTGGCTGATAGGCATCGAGGGTCTGGGAGTGCTGATTATATATACAGAGCAAGCAAAGAGTGGTCACTGAACCTGTAGAAATAATATGAGAGTATAAAGATCAGTCGACAGAACCTTGTGCGCAAACCAAGAAAATGGCCCTGTATATGATGTACACCGATCAGAGTTCATTTGAGTAGCCTATGGAGTATGGACATTAGTTCGCAGCAGGGGAGGGCAGTTGGCACGGTACTGTACTTTTGATGCCACAGTAAATGTGAAATATCCGGGAGTTATAAGGCTTGCATTGTGTTTTTATCCATGACTACTTTAATCGCACATATATTAGTATTTTTTTGTATATTTGTTGCTCCATTCTCTAGATAAATCAAATTCTAGAATCTATATGCAAGTCAAACCATGTTAAGTTATTTGTCTTATTTTGTAGGAAAAATGGGAACATGTATGGAATAAAACGATCATATTATGAAAATATATTCTATTGTAGATCTAATGATATCAATTTGATGCTATAAATCTTAATGAGTTTTTCTATAATTTAGCCAGTGTTTAAAAAGTTTGACATAAGTCAACTATAGAAATCTATTTATTCACACACAGAGTGAGTAGATTCGCTTTCATTTGGATCCTTCGCTAATTGCTACCCACGCACGAAGATGCATTTGGGCGTTATCTAGTACTAGTGTTGCTCACGCACGGGACCTTCTCAAATAATTTAAAAAAACAACAAAAGGCATGCATCAAAGAAGCAGCACCTGTATTGTACATCTCATCACTGAATTGTTCCCCAAATTCATGAGAGACAGAGAAGGTGGCCGAGGCTGGCGATTCGAGTCACGCCGACCTGATGCGAGCTCACGGATGAGTACGTCCGCACCATATCTTTGCTTGAGGCGGGCTGCGAGGGCTCGCGAACTCGCTGACTTGGAGGTCCCCCTCGCCACATCTTCGCCTGATCGAGGTGGCCGCAAGTTCTCGCGAGCTCGCCAAAGATGGCGTCCTGAGGCGTCCACTAGGGATTGCAATTTCGAGTCATGCCGGCCTGAGGCGGCCGACGATTAGGTCCTCCACTGCTTATGGCAGAAGAAGACACAAAACACCTTCCAGTTTCCTGCCACCTCCTATTCTCAATCGCTTTGCACTAGGAGTCGATAAATCGCATGATATAATAATAATGGGACAAAAGAGGTATCATTGTCAACATCCTCCAAGCTATGGTGTTCTTTCTTGCCCTATAGTTTTAGGCTTCCAATAACATGTCTAAGGGTACTGGTACTTCTAGTGAAGGGAATGGACATATAACGAGCGTGGCTGATATATACATACACACATATAAGGCATGAGCTCTTTTACAATACTTGTTTTTGCCTAGCATTGCCTAGCATTACCTCCCCTCAATTCTTTTTTTCAAGTGAAAGGGTAACATGGTCATTGTGAAATCTAATCCCACCCCCTAACCCCCGTACCCTCTCCCCCAACCCGCCGCGATCGCCGTGGACTCGGCCGCCGTGACTCCCACCCGAGATCCCGTCAATCCCGTCGTCGCCCGCCATCGCTGGTTCGCCACCTCTCGCCTCGCGCCCGCTGGCCCTTCCTCGCCGTCGATGTGGATCCCAGCCCTCGCCCGTGCTCCGCATCACCTAGCCCTCTCCCTCGCGCCGCGCCGCCGGTGACCCGCCGTCGCCGCCTCGACATCGCCAAAGCCGCCACCGCCGCCGCCCTCGAAGAAGGCCAAGGTTCGACTCCTCTGCATTTGTTTTTGAATTTGATTTGTCTCATATTCCAAGAACTGAATGCAATAGTTTAGTTGGTTCCGGTGTATGACCAAAACGTGGTATGTTCGTAAATATAAGCTTTTGCTTCTCGATGCCCGATAAGTAGTGTCAAGATTGGTTTTGTTGCCCATATGCTCGGCTTGTGGAATGTAAACTTCGTATGACTAGCTTCTCATTGTCTAGCCGAAACCAGTTTGGTAGGAGTGCGTAACTAAGATTTGGTGTTTAAATGATCCGGTTTGTTACTTGCTTTATTTATTATGAATTCTTTTAATTAAGACATCATCACTAGTCTCTCGCTAGTATATAAAACTGATCTGTTCCTTCGCACCGTATTAGTGTCTCAAGTCTTACTTTGTGTCAAGCCTTCTAGTAGTACAATTGTGAAACTGAATGTCCAAAATCAATCTTGGAGTTGCAAGACCAAGCCTACTAACCACTAAACAATGCTGTTACAGGTTACTGGTAAAATTTGAAACTAACTATTATGGGTGTTCTGGTAACTAGCAGCCATGTGTTATCCTAAGTATCAGTTTAAGCGTTCGATGGAAGGTTTATTTTTTCGAGGAGAAAAATGTCGATGATGATTCTTTGCTGGAATACAAAGGAGATTATTTTTAAGATGTTTGGCGGTGAGAATGAAGGATTTGAGTTTTATAACGAAAAGCACGCTTATGAGAAAGGATTTAGTGTGAGAAAGGAATACCGCGAGTGGGACAACGACCACAATGTGAGGACCCTTCGGAAGTTTGTTTGCACCGCCAAGGTTTCCGCGCAGAGAAGGAGGTGAGGCGGGAGATCAAGCTGCGGAGGCCGCGGAATATCACTCGTTGTGGATGTCGGGCTGAACTTGTGATTGCACCGATCCAACACGTGGCGCTGGTATGTGAAGAATTTCATCGACAAGCACAACCATCCGATGATAGAACCCGCACCTTGCTTGCTTTCTCGCGTTCACATAGAAGAATCAGCGATGATCGAAAGCGTAGATTTTGCGCTTCAGATTTCGGGATCCGAAACACCGGATAATGGATATTATGATACGCTACGGTGGGTATGATAAGGTTGGATTTACATCAAGGGATCTCTACAATTTCGCCATCACAACAAGGCGGAGGCAATTTCAAAGTGGTGATGCTCGAACAATCATAAGTTACATGATAGAAGAGAAACAGAGAGATCCCGATTTCTTTTTCCAAAGACAAGACCGATGAGAGAGGGCACCTAACGGAATGCTCGTGTGACTTTTAGCGACAGATGGATTATAGAGCGTTTGGCGATGTCGCCGTGTTCGATGGCACGCATAAAACAAATCGATACAACCCACCCCCTTGTTCCTTTTGTTGGGGTGAACCACCATAAAAGCACGCTTCTTTTGCATGTGGAATTCTTTCTCGCGAGGATGTTGAGTCGTATGTGTGGTCGCTAAGGGCTTTCGGTGATGCCATGGTTCGAAAGCATCCGGTTTCCGTGATCACCGATGGAGACCGCTCTATGCGAAAAGCAATCCGTATTGTGTGGCCGAATGCATCGCATAGACTATGTGTATGGCATATTGAGGTGTGCATTGCGCTGTAACCTCAGCACCGACGGTCCGAAGGATAAGGTCCGGGGTTTTCTTTATGATCGTTGCTCCATAGAATGTATTGAGAGGAAATGGATATCATTCTTGGCAAAGGAGGAAGTTACGATACTGGACTCGTGGTTGTATCGGATGTATGAGATGAGGGAACTCGGGTGTGCGGCGTATCATGTTGGTAAGTGCTACTTAGGACTGAGAAGCAACCAGCGTAGTGAGAGCCTACACTCTAGGATTCAGTTTAATCTAGATCGGAAAATGACACTTTTAGAGCTGATACGGCATGTTGACCACCGTCTTTTAAAGTCACGCAATAATGAAGCGTATCTGGACTTTTTGTGCAAAGTCTAAGCCATGCATACAACCCGGATGCTTCAATTATTGAGATAGAGGTCGCAAATTCGTTCACACCAAGTGTTTATTTTGTCGATGTGCGAGACAGCCTAAAAGCAAATGGACAAGTGTTATTGGATTGAGATCGAAGATGGATATAATATTGTTGAGTATATTGTTGGAAGGGTTGATAAAGGAAACAAACAATACAGAGTGAAATGTGAGATATGCGTTGATGAAGGCAAGCTGAAGGAAATCTCTTGTTCTTGTCTAAAGTTAGAGTCCCTTGGAACCCCATGCTCGCACATCTTCTTTGTATTGGGCTATCGAGAAGAACAAAAGCTTCCAAACGCTGTGTTTTGGATAGGTGGACGAGGGAGGCCAAGCGTGGATTTCCTACTATAAGGAAGACCGCCATGTATGACTATTCGATAACCTACGAGGTACCATGAGCTTCACAATATCGGTCAAAAGGCATCCTTCGTAGCATCTCAATCACTTGAAGCATATGGGCGTCAAGCGTTCTTCATGACGAAGCTCCGCTTGATCCATCCAAATGAAGGAGATAATGGAGGCCGAGGTTTGGTCCCGTGCTGCCTCAAGCCCCGGATGTTGATTCTCCGGATGTCTTTGATCCCATACATGTCCCCGCGCGGAGGGGCCCTAAAGAAAAAGTTGAAGTCGGGTCTCAAATAAGTCTAAGAAGAAATGTACCCCGTGTAAGGGTGAGGGTCACAATTGCCGATCATGCTCCAAGAGAGTAGAGGTAAGCCAAGTGTAATGTTTATGAAAGCTGAAAACCGGCTCGTCCGTGAGGCATGTGTATCGATGGTTAATGCTCCTCTTCATTTCCGTGAAACAATGCTCCCCGAAGATGTGCGGGATATATAATTTGCCAAAGGTATATTGTCAAGATGATGTCAGTATATTGACTGGCTGTATAATTTGCCGAGGTATATTTGCCAAAGATGTATCGATGTTTAATGTTCCTCTTCATTTCCTAGTGAAAGTGAACCGATTATTGATCTGGTTGTATATTGCCTTTGTCCGCCTTGTCCGACCTTGAGTTCTCTCGCAGTAACCGAGCTCCAATGGACGTGACCTCCAAATCAAGGGTCATCCCAATCTCCCGAGAGAGAGTACACGCTATAGCATGGATGGATGGTATAGATAGATAAATAAGATAAATAAATAGTTTGTGGAAGCTACAACTCGCAAGGTTCGTGGACTTCAGGTCCAAGTTTATCGCTTTCATGGAAACAACCTAAGGTCCAAGTAGAGTCCTCGACGTCGACCTGAATTGGTAGAAAAATCCAAAAACTTACATGGACACTCCATTATGGTGGATAGTCATGAGAACAAAGTTTCAATTGATTCGACAAAGTGTTGGAGCACTTTCTAAAAAAAAGCATACATGTCTCACAACAACCAATATGACTATGTGAGAGATGTCGTCACATGTGAGATATGTGTATCACCGCTATCTTCAAATCATCTGAAACTTTAATAGTATGTTTATGGAGCAAAAAAAAAAAATTTATAGCCAAAAAATCTATGCCGAAAAAAATTGCAAAAAAAATACAGAACATAGACATAAAAACAAAAACAAAAAATTAATACAAACAATGTTCCAAAAAATATGGAACTCATAGGTTTCGAACTAGTCGAACTAGGGAGCTAGGATTTATAGCCAAATGGTCTAACCATTGAGATATTGAAATACATTAATAGAAATCGAGAACGATTTTATTTGACATAAAGATATCGGACTAAGCCAAAAAAAAAAAAAAAAAAACAGCGCCATAAATTTTCAGCGCCAAAAATTTATGATTGAATTAGGGATTTCAGTCTTCCAAGATTCTTTCAGAATCTTGAGCACCTCGGTGTCATTTGTAGGACTGGCACAGTTTTGGCATTTGCCTTTGAGCTACATTCTGTTTGAACAAGTAAATCAAATTCAGAAACTAAAACCCAACAATTTCTTTAAGTTGAACCCTTACAACACCGAATCTCGGAAACAACATGGTGAGAATCAATTTCTTACAAGCAAAAAACAGTAGGAACTGAACGCAGTCCAGGTCAGCCGTCACAAACAATTAACCTGAAATAAACGTAACCAGCGGCAGCTATCGAACAAGTTTGCCACGAGATTGTGGTTTGTCCAGCACTTGTATAAAGGAGGCTCTGAATGCGACACTAGAATATAGGTGCCGTGCGATTGTTATGGTTATGATCCTCTTTGACCTTTTCAAAGATCTACCTGTTTAACCGACCACATCTCTTATCGCAATGCAATCATGCAACCGGGCAACCTGCAGTTCCTCCTCATTTTCCCTTCGGTGTTTGGCGAGTAACTGAACAAAAAGGGAAAGACACATCGTAACAATAGTCCAAGCAAAATTCAGCGAAGACTAGTCGCCCGATTTCTAAACATGCCGGACATTGATCTGCAGCTTTAATGATGGATCATCAATGTACACATTGACAGGCCTCAAATGAGTTTATCGCCTATTTGCCATGTTTCAGTAGGAATTACCTATCATTAGACCCAACAGGAAACTCCATGTGTGTAGTTCCTGGATGCATAATTACTTTGGTCATCAAAAACACCGCTTCTATTCTCTTCGTATGCAAGGCTATATGTATGACTAACCTATTTACTCATTTATCGTCAAGTCGTTTTCGAGAAAAACGACACTAGAAGATCTCGAACATGTTGTCGCGCTCAAGCATTTGCATATCCAAAGAAAAGCCTTGCATTTGCATTTGTATGACCCAACGGATTCGATCGGGACCACGGAAATATCCCGGGTCAAGAGTCCGAATAAGTACCGAACATTTTGGTTAGCACGGATGGTCTGTTTGTTTTCAGCAATTCCATAAACCTCCATAAAGTGTGATGCGAGGATGTCCATGGCGCTTTTGACATTCAACCGATGCCCATCGCTGGACTGCCCAACAATCACTCCACCTTCATTGCGTTGGACCTGAACAACTCGCGGTGCACTCTTCGCCCAACAAACATGCTCGAATCTTTGCATTGACAAGTGCCGCGGGGCTTGATGTGTCCATCTCTCGCAAAGAGACGGCTCAGAATTTCAGATCAATCATTCAAAGCAATTCAGTACAATCATCTAGCAAATTAATCATTCAGTGCAAATCGGTACAATCATCTAGCAAATGGTGAAGCAACCAAATTCACCGAGCCTCACGCAGGTCGAAAGCTTGCAGCTTGATTGCTTCCAGCTTGAGGACGAGCGGGGCCTGCTCGATTGCACCGGGCGTTGCAAACCTATGCAATTAGAACGAGTTGCTGTATACAGTACTTTCAAGCATAACCAATACAAGCTAGGTAGATAAAAGGGTACAATTCAGCCGGAGGAGCAGAATCGGAATGAAAACCTGAGTATCTCGTGGAAGAGGCGCATATTGAGCGCCGGGCGTGCGAGCGCGACCTCCGCGGCGGGAGCGTCGCCCACCATCAATGTCGGGCGAAGCGTGGCCTCGGGGGCGGCGGCATGGGGCGCTCCCACGGGAAGCGGCGCCCCCGGCGCCCGCTCCTCCTCGTCGCCATCGGCGTCAAACCCGCCCAGCGTTGGGGAGCACACCCTCGTCGCCGCGGAACAAGTCCTAGACCGCCCTCGTGGTCCGGGCGGCGGCGGCGGCGAAGTCGGTCCTCGGCGGGGGAGCAGCCGGGCGCGGCGGAGGAGGGGCCGAGGATGACCGACATGGTGAAGCGGCCGGAGGCACGGCCGGTGCCGACGGCAGTGTCCTCTTCGTCGGAGTCCGACGACGTGAAGGGCTCGAGGGCGGAGGTCCACGGCGGCGGCCGCTACCGGCCCAGCGCCGACCAGCGGCATGGGGCGGAGGTGGAGAGCGGGAGGAGGAGGCGGAGCCGCGGCCGGTAGGGGAGGCCGGCGCACGCAGCGGCCCGAGGTGCCGCCGCCGGAACAGGTCCGCCCCAAATGGCGGCGGCGACTACACGACTTCACGCCACGGACAAACCCTAGAGGATAACAAAAAAAACTACTAAAACAATCTTTTGGCAATTATGGAGTTACCATTTTACCCTTTATAAAATAAAAAGAAATACAAGATTGCCATTACCGCTCACCCTTAATCCCTCCATTTTGCGGAGGCAATAGGGAGGCGATTTTTTGCTCCTATGGCCCACTGTCATAGACACAACAGAGGCAATTTTGCCTTCATGCGTTTTGCCTCCCATTGCCTTCAGCCTTTGTAGCCGTCGGATCGGCCGCTCTCGGTCAATGTGAGCCATCCAATTTTTCTCCAATTATTGTAAAAATCTCATAAGGCATTGAGGGCTTAGGAGGGCTGATATATATAAGGAGCAGAGAGTGGTCACTGGATGGATATGTAGAAATATGAGAGTATAAACACCATTTAAACAGAACCTTGTGCACAGACCAAGAAAATTTCCCTGTACATCATATAGTCCTTTTTCTTCTCTATAATTAAGATAAAGAAAAATTTTGATGCCACACTAAATGAGAAATATTCCGGAGTTATAATGCTTGTGCTTTTATCATGGCTACTGTATCACCCACATTTGGTTGTGGAGATTCATCACGCACACAAACATAAACCAACTTTGAACGATCCACATGCTCTGGCACATTATCAGGACTCATGTGCTTCTTTTGCTGCTTTTACTGCTGCAGTGTTTTTTCTGCCTGCGTTAGCAAATCTAGCATTGCAGATAATAGCAGTAACTAAATTTTAACGTGCAACACTGGCACATCAAAATTTTCTTTGAATGGAAACTATATTTACCTACAGCTGAGGTTCTACAGTTCAGTCGTTGCTCAACGGATCATTGATTCTGTGAAAATTGCCGGAAATGTGAACAAATAGTTTTATCCTGTTTGGGTGTTGAAATCTAAGCAGCTGGATAAACTACTCTGCTGCTATGGGAGAAATCTATGTTGTTCCTGTGGTTTGCAATCAGTTACGCACTTACGACATTGATATATATTTATGGACGCCAGTGATATATTTATGAAACAAGGAAATTGTCTAATTGCAAGATTGATCATCATTCAAAGGAAACATTTTAAAAACCGAAAGGTGTTGTGCATTTCACATCACAGGAAATAGAACATTCACTGATCTACAGTCCTCTGTTTTATTTTGCCTGCTCTGATCTCTATAATTTCTTCAATGTTGTTGTGAAGTTCCTGTGTTCCAAAAAAACTAGGCAATGAGGGAACTGATCTACCATTATTATTCAACCAATATGGTTTTTTCTTGCTATTATTATTAGCTTCAGTCCTTGACGATGGGTTCCAACTTCGTTGGCCCATTTGTCAGTGACTTAATTGGTGAGATATGCTCTTGTGATATAAAGTGGGTCTTTTTCTTAAACAACCACGAGGAAAGGAATAATAAGACTGGAAAAGCAAAGAAATGAAATATGTAGATCTTTGATTGCATGGATAGGGGAGCCATGTTCGTGCTGGCCGCCTTCAGCAGAGATCAGCACTTCAGCAGATTTCAGCATTTCAGCAACACGATAAGTCACTGACAAACCACCTTCTAGTTTCCTGCCGCCTCCTATTCTCAAGCGTTGTGCATTAGGACTCGATAAGTCACGTCTGATATAAATGGAACAAAAGAGGAATCATTTCCACATCCTCCAAGCTATGGATGGGCTCTTGCCTTGTAAGCTTCCACTAACATGTCAATGGTACTGATACTTCTAGTGGAGGGAATGGGCATATAAGAAGCGTGGCTGATAGGCATTGAGGGTCTGGGAGTGCTGATTATATATACAGAGCAAGCAAAGAGTGGTCACTGAACCTGTAGAAATAATATGAGAGTATAAAGATCAGTCGACAGAACCTTGTGCGCAAACCAAGAAAATGGCCCTGTATATGATGTACACTGATCAGAGTTCATTTGAGTAGCCTATGGAGTATGGACATTAGTTCGCAGCAGTTGAGGGCAGTTGGCACGGTACTGTACTTTTGATGCCACAGTAAATGTGAAATATCCGGGATTTATAAGGATTGTGCTTTTATCCATGACTACTTTAATCACCCACATTAGTATTAGTATTTATTATTTGTATATTTGTTCCGCCATTCTCCAGATAAATTAAATTCTAGAATCTTTGCAAGTCAAACCATGTTAAGTTATTATTTGTCTTATTTTGTAGAAAAAAATAGTAACATCTATGGAATAAAACGATCATATTATGAAAATATATTCTATTGTAGATCTAATATAATGATATTACTTTGATGCTATAAGTTTTAACTAATTTTTCTATCATTTAGCTAAAGTTTAAAAAGTTTGGCATAAGTCAACTATAGAAGTCTATTTATTCATACACAGAGTGAGTAGATTCACTTTCATTTGGGCCTATCCTTTGCTAATTGCTACCACGCACGAAGAGGCATTTGGGCAATATCTAGTACTAGTATTGCTTAATTAGAAAAAAAAAAAAAAGCATGTACCAAAGAAGCACCACCGTATTGTACATCTCATCGCTGAATTATTCCCCAAATTCGTGAGAGACAGAGAAGATGGCTGAGGCTGGCAATTCGGAGTCATGCCAGCCTGATGCGAGCTCGGGCGCTCGCGAGCTCGAGGATGAAAAGGTCCGCACCACTTCTTTGCTTGAGGCGGCTGCGAGGCTCGTCAGCTCGCTCACCTGGAGGTCTCCGCATCACATCCTGGCCTAAGGTGCCTGCAAGTTCTCGCGAGCTCGCCGAAGAGGACGTCTTGAGGCGTTGCAATTTGGAGTCATGCCGGCCTGAGAAATGCATGTTCCAGTTTCCTGACACCTCTCATTCTCAGTAACTGTTATATCTCGATTGTATAACGGAAGAAAGAGGAAATCCAATCCCACCACCCTCAACATCTTTCCAAAGTATTGTTTTAGCTTTCTAGGTTTCTAATAACATGTATATGTACATATATAGAGCACTCTTTCACTCTAGGTAAGGGATGGACGTTAAGGGAACGTGGCTATAAATAGATAAGGGATGGATGGCAGTGTTGCAAGCGCAGCTGAGATGGCTGATAAATAGATAAAGGAGCAGAGAGTGGTCAGTGGTCACTCGGTGAGCCTGCTGACTCCTTGGACCCCTTAGAATGTGCAAGGAGGGACTTATTCGAAAGAAGAATTATTTGAGGGAAATTATTTATTATGTCCTGACCAAGAAAATTTGGCTGCACACGTAGCCTAGTTTTTTTTTTATGTAAAAAAAAACTTTATATGATGTACATGGCTCATAGTTCCTTCATTTTATTAGTAACCTATATACTTTAATTTGTAGCTAATACTGGAAGTCGCCGTACTTGCGGCTTGGCAAGATGCATGGCCTGCATGAAACAGACTCTTACTTACAAAAGAATGGTGAACGAGAGCACAAGCACTTTCTATCATACCTAGAGAACAATCTCATCATACAAGTCTCCTTCGAAGCACACTACAACACGTCTTTGAATAGAAGGTGCTTTTTCTTAAATTTACTTAATTTGCTTTTACTTAAAGACATTTTTGTGAAAAGACAGTTGAAACCACTTTTGTAGTGGCTAATAAAAACGCCTTGAATAAACAAAAATAGAAATAGAAAACTCTTTTATTGCTTGTACACCTCATCATTGAGTGATTTCCAAAATTCTTGAGACAAAGGAGGCAGCCGCCAGGCTAGCGATTTGGGGTTACGCCGGCCTGATCGACGCAGGCTTAGGTCCTTGTGAGCTCACCAATGAGGAGCTCCATCGCCGGAGATAAAATTCTCGGGTGCTCGCTAACGAGGAGATCCTCCGCTACATCCCGTCCTGAGGTGTCCACTTGAGCTCGCGATTTGGAGTTACGCCTGCCTGAGGTACCCGTGAGGGCCATGAGCTGGCCAACCAGGTGGTCACTACAAGAATGCACGTTCCAGTTTCCTGCCACCTCCCATTCTCGGCCATTGTTATCAATCACGTAACGGAAGCAAAGAGTGGATCCAATTTCTCCTCAACATCTCTCCAACCTATTTTTTTGTCTTCAAGCTGGCTTCTAATAACATGTACAGTACATATATAGAGCACGTACTACTCAGGAAAGGGACGTGAAGGGAACATGGCTGATAAATTAAGGGAGCTGAGATGGCTGATAAATAGATATAAGGAGCAGAGAGTGGTCAGTGGTCACTCGGTGAACCTGGGATTCTTTAAAACACGGAAAGGACTTATTTGAAAGAAGGATTATTTAACATTAATTTATTGTGTTAATTCTGACCAGGAAAACTGCGTTGGACACATAGCCTTTTTTTTAATGTAAAGAGTACATTATTTATGATGTACACCATCACTCACAGCTCCTTCATTTTATTAGTAACTTATATACCTTATTACTTTGTAGTTGAAGTCAGACATTGATATCCTGTTTGTGAGATGCCAAGGGAAATATCAAATTTCCATAATATTTAATGTTTGTGCTTTTCTGTTTATAGGATAAGGGCAAGTTTTAATGTCAAATTTCTGTAATGTTGCTGTTTCTAGCAAGGTTATCCCTGCTCGTCTAGTGTGCCGCTCACATCTTGGTCCGTTTGGCGTTTAAACTTGTAACAACTCCTTAATGATATACATGCAATGCATGGTTGCAAAAAAAAAAGGGAAAGTTTAGATAGGGACTTTAGGTAGCTTTATTTGCTTTCTCAGGACTTGCTTTGAGATGACTGCCCTTGAGATTCAGCTGCATCAGGAATCAAGAGGGCATCCATTTCTACTAATTCTGTTTTATGAGGGAAAAAGGATTCAATCGTACATCGTTCATGTTGAGGACAATTACTCACTAAGATCCCACAAACGGGGAAGATGTTTTAGGCCTTTTATTGGCATGGCCACCAGACACACAATTTGTAGCAAAATAACTTAGTTTTCTGATGTCCCAGTATATTCGTTAGAATTCTGCTGCAAGACCATCCGGACCAAGGGACAATCTTCGAATTCGTACATCCTTTTTCTGATGTCCCGGTATATTTTTTTCCAATTTGAAGATTCATTGTATTCTATGTCTTCTATTGGCAACCTGTTGCGGACTGCCCATGATTGGGCCTTCATTTGGGCCGTGTGCGTGGGCCTTTTGCAATTGCTTGTGAACTGCTGGAAGTCACCTACGAGAGAGAGCACATGGCAGCAACAGGTGAGGGCATCGAATATTCAGAACCAAAAGAGGTTATCTTCCTCCTCCAGATATCCCCTTCTCTCTATTGTTCTTTTTTTTGAGATTACTCTCTATTGTTCTTCTCCTTCCTCTGATTCCCTCTTATTCTACGCAATCCTGTATCAGGTTGCCAACAAAACTAAGTAGAAACATTTGGTGTTATCATCACCTTCCAAGAGGTCTTTAGTTTTCACTCACTTCCAGTGAGGATCCAAGCCTCGAGGTTGGAGCTCAGGGACGGTTGCTTCCCTCCGTTGTCAGTTGTTCTCGTGGCCGTCAAGTGTATCAGCTTTCTACTGTATATCCCAATACCGGCCATGCCCAACTATCTGTAACCGCAATGATCTAAAGTATATCTCCAATCTTTTTGTGGTTGATAGATCATTGTGGTTAGAAACTAGACCTACAAGTAGTTTGCTAGTGATCATATTTCAAATATAGGTAGAAGATGACAGTGGGGGACAACCTCAACTTCAATGCCACAAATGTTTCGTGAGCTAACATTAACACCCCACGAAGGCTATTTAAATTAATGGTTTGAAATTGAATGGTGGAAAATAAAATCAAAGAGGAAACATTATTATACCCATCAACTCCTCAAAGGCAGATAATGCGTCAACTTAAAGTTTTTTTTTAGATAACGGAAAATGATTC
Organism: Hyparrhenia diplandra; assembly: GCA_015847255.1. Classification (NCBI taxonomy): domain Eukaryota; kingdom Viridiplantae; phylum Streptophyta; class Magnoliopsida; order Poales; family Poaceae; genus Hyparrhenia; species Hyparrhenia diplandra. Next base: position 268,283 of record JADLZK010005176.1, on the reverse strand, counting down.
CAGCCTTCACATTCAGCAGGGAATGCTTACGGCAAAACAAACAAATCAGGGGCTAAGCCCAAGTTCAGCCATTAGGCCACACACACCACCTGGTTCCTGCTAAGCAGACAGCCTGACAAACACAAAATAAGTCTAGCCAAAGACCGCAATACAGAACACACTTCTAGACTGCTCTGAACAGCCCAACTGAGATACTCAACATCAGAAACAGGTTTAAACAGCCACACAGAGTCTAAGCTGCTATCCTCCTTTGGCTCTTCCATTCATTGGACCCAAAAAACTGAAGCGCCACACCTTCCAAACACTTGCAGCCTCCTTTCAACATTCTTCCCCCTTCCTCTTTAGACAGCCTTAACCAAACAAGTGTGAAAGACTACAGTGAAGGTCAAATGATAAAAAGACTTGTAGTACTCAGTCTGAATATGTTTTTCTTTTAACTTTGTCCAAAAAAGGAATACATATACATTTCTGTTTGCACTTGAGGTTCATATCGCCTTGGATCTCTTATTATATATTCACAGTGTACAGGTGAATGAAAATTGTAACTAAAAAAGACTGAGTGGGTGTACATCTTACCACTATACTCACACACCTATTCTTGGCCAAAGATCTGTTGAAGAACATTTATCTCAAGAAAAATAAATAAAATGCTTGTAGGCCCAAAAGATAGAGAATGCCTTCTTTCCAAATTATTAAATAAACCAACAGAGGAAATCAGTTGAGCAACATGTGGGGACACTGATTGAGTAATGCAAACTAGCACACACATCAGATTATCAAGAGTATTGCTTCACTAATGTGGCTATCAGGGTATGTGTGCCATTTCACATGGATATATATGAGCTGGAAGACACGCATGTGTATCAATGATAATTGAAGAATCGTGTTGACATGGCCCTACACGCAGCCAGGAGATGTTGATTTCACACACACAGCCGTTGACGACGATGTGAGTGAGAAAGCGATTGTGTCAATGCTGAGCATGTCTGTGATGATCATGCTGCTTTGCAAGCTAGGTAGTCTGATACACCGACATTTTGTAAGCAAGGAAATTTATGCGAGCCCATCAATACACCGACATTTTGTAAGCAAGGAAGTGATCATGCTCCTTGCCACAACCTGACATCCTTGATGTAGGGAGCGAAACACCGACATAGCACAATTGTATTTTCCGATGCCTCTCATACCAAGCCCATCAATACACCAACGAAATAACAACCATGCATCATCCACATATGTGTTTGTCATCCTGTTCAAAAATCTCACCTACACACAGCCACGATGCCTATTTTTTTTTTCATAAAATTGGAGGAAGGGGAAGAAGACCTCTAAGTTTGGACTCCGGTTGGCTCTTATATAGTGAGACTATAAGATCAACCTAGTAGGCACCTACTAAGCATAAATATATACTTGTATAGCAAAATAAGGGAGGTGTGAAAGGGAGTGAAGACGAGATAGACAATATGAAAATGACATTAAATGTAATGGCGGAGCTCTAAAGAGGATCACGTGAAATTCTAAATTTCCATGTGTTGATGTTTGAGCAATATTGAAGGGGCCAACTCTCTTCTGATTTTTTTTTGGCCATACAGTTATCTTGAAATGCCTGGCCACCGGATTGAGTTCTCGAACGAAAACAACCGGATTCACGAGATTGAGTGACACGGGTGGATTCACTCAAGCCGGATTTGGAAGTAATCCGGACCGAGTTCAATCCGACCAAAACGAACAGGGCCTGGCTCCATTCCAGGCGGAGTCCTAGTTTTGAATCTGGTTCATGCTAAAATAGGCATTTGTCGATAGATTGGTTTAACCTGATGTTGAATCTGCCCATTTTGTATGTCGAAACACCGAATTTGTTCCACACCTCTTGAGGTCCGGAGCGAAACAACCGGATCAAAGCGGATTGAGTGACACGGATGGATCACTCAAACCCGGTCAAAGTAATCCGACCAGAATCAATCTGACCAAAATGAACAAGAAGCCTTAATCATTCCTGAACCATGAGGATTGAGAGAGATTGGAGATGATTGAGAAAGGTTTTGACTTGTAGGGAATTCAATCCCACTCAATCCCTCCCAACCCCAATGGTTTTGAGAGAAAACGAACAGAAGGGGATCCATAGAATCACCGTATTGCTAAGCAATAAGCATACACAAGCCATTTGGTCAGCTGCCATCGTTGATGCATAGACTTAGACCACAGGCATGTATGGCTCAGCTGTAGTGGACCGGACACACATATAAGCCCCACCATCACTAGCCACAATGATGCACACTTGTTGATGCTGCACTTGAACATGACATAAGTCTCACCAGCCACACTACTGCTACACTTCTTGGCCATCCAGCTAGCTGTCATGAACCAACACAGATTCAGATTGATAGTGGTAGTGTTTAGGAAATTTTGGTAAGCAGAATAGCAGGGTTGAGAGAATTCAGATGAAGAAGACAACTGGAGAGGAAGACTTTGGTTTCTGTCATTAGTTAATCATCGAGTATTAACGAAACAGCCGGCTAATATAAGTAACAGACATATTACTCTGTTATTATTACCTATTTTTTTGACGTTAAAGAGCACTTTATTACTACGTGGGACTCAAAATTAAGTAATGCTTACATGTGCGACTAATGACACACCTCTTATTATTCGCGAAGATTTACTCCATGGTTTGGTTGGTTTGACCTGTTCCTGGCTTCCTGCTAGTGCTTGCATTGCAAAAGTAGGACCCCTTTACGGTCATAGGTGGAAGGCTAAACTAATTTGGACATCCATGGATTTTGACAAATCACCTAGAAATTTAAATTTTGGTGGGGGACCATCTCTTCCTAGTTCATTTTTTTAAACTAGAGAGTATCCATTGGACATACATAGACATCCAACTTCTACCTAGACTTACGGTGGACATTTTCTACTGCCTTTTGTTTGTTTGTTCTTTCGAATTTACCAATTGGTGTCGTCGAATCTGTGAATTGATTTCAGCTGCCGTACCCATTGCCTGTGATGTTTTTTTTTTGCGACAAGAAAAATTCCATTAATACTAAAGCAAGTTACATCCTCTCATTACAAAAAGTAAACCAAACTATTCTACCTTCATTGATGGGAGACAAGAAACATTGAAAAGTCATAAATTCCACCATCTAGGATCATCATCCCAAACGGATATGCCACGGACGCAAGCTCCGATCTGAGAACGAACAGGGGCCATCTCACCATTCACCGCCATCATCCTCATACCCATCACTTTTGTAAAAGAGGAATAAACTGCTAAAACTCCACATGCGAACATGATGAAATTGGCGCCGCCGACACGTCGTCGAACTCATCGTTGTTGCCTTCACCGGTTCGTCATGAGAGAACACAAGTCCAACCGACATCCGTGATAGATATCGTTGGAAAACTAAATCTCACTAGCCCATCGTCATGGCTGCAAAGAACCACAACGAGACAAAGGAAGGGGGCTGGAGTACCTTATTATCCATCAATGGTGATGTCTTCGCCTTGCCATCACCGCCGAGGAACGACATGCTCCATTGCTCCATCGATGATCTTGACGACGCCTTACGCCGTGGCCAAATTCTTCGATTGGATCTCCGAGAAAACTTTAAACCTTGAAAACTCGATCTACTAGAAAAACTTATTAAAAACGATGGATCCCCACTGCCTCAGCCCCGGCGTGATGCCGGAGGAGAAGGGAGGGGACCAGCGGTGGTGGACGACGGGAGCGGCGGCGGCGGCCCCTAGGGTTGGAGCGGCGGCGCAGCCATTGCCTGTGATGTTGCATGCATACACCGTCGAGTTGGAGTTCCAGAACCTAGCTTGCGTTCTGGAGGGAAGGTTATCGCCTAATAATCCTAAAAAAAAAACGAAAAGAGAGCAAAGTACACGCAAGAGTTACAGAAGTTACAGCAGAGCTAAAACAGAGCTAAAGCTGAACATTGGCTCTTAGTACAGTTGTATGTCCCGGTGCCTCTCAAACCAAGCCAACGAAATAACAACTGCATGATTCATATATGTATTTGTCATCCTATTGAGAAATTGCATCTACGTATACATACTTCCACGAGGCCGAGCTTTTGCGTAAAACTGGAAGAAGCGGAAGAAGACCTCAAAGTTTGGACTCTATTTATTCAGACATAGAGTGAGTAGATTCACTTTCATTCTGGCCTATCCTTTGCTAATTGCTACTCACGCACGAAGAGGCATTTGGGCGTTATCTAGTACTAGTATTGCTCACGAGTCACGCACGGATCAGGACCGTCTCAAATTTAAAAAAAAAAACAAAAAAACAAAAGGCATGTATGAAAGAGGGAGCACCTAAGTTCGCGAGAGACAGAGAAGGTGGCTGAGGCTACCGATTCGGAGTCACGCCGGTTTGATGCGTGCTCGCCGTCGAGAAGGTCCCGTACCATATCTTAGCCTCAGGCGGCTGCGAGGCTCGCGAGCTTGCTGACGAGGAGGTCGCCCCCCCCACCACATCCTGGCCTGAGGTGGCCGCAAGGGCTCGCGAGCTCACCGATGTGGATATCCTGCACTAGATCCCGGCCTGGGGCGTCCGCTAGGGCTTCCAATTTGGTGTCACGACGGACTGAGGTGGCCCAGAGGGCTCGCAAAGCCTGCCGACGAGGAGGTCCTCCACCGCAGCTCACATTGGAATTGCACCTTCCAGTTTCCTGCCACCTCCCATTCTCAGCAACTATTATGTCACCCCCCAACATGTCTCCAAACTATTGTTTTTGCTTTCTAGGCTTCTAATAATATGTATGTACATATATAGAGTAGTCTAGGTAAGGGATGGACGTGAAGGGAACGTGGCTGATAAATAAGGGATGGAGGGCAGTGTTGCAGGCCCAGCTGAGATGGGTGATATAAATAGATACACTACAACACCTCTTTGAATAGAAGGTGTTTTTCTTAAATTTATTTAATTTTATTTTACTTAAAGGCATTTTTGTGAAAAAGGGCGTTCAAACCACTTTTATTGTGGCTAATATAAAAAACGCCTTGAATAAAAAAAAAAAATAAAAATGCCTTAATTGCCTGTAGCATTGGAAGTGTTTTTATATATAACGCCTTAATTGCCTATACAGAGGCCTTTTTTTTTTTTTATTTTCAAAACGCCTTTGTAGTCATTTGATACGGAGCATAAAGACCGTGTGTCGTCTCTGTCCCTTTCTTTATGTGTTTTACCATTTGGCACAAAGCTGTTCCAAATAACTTCTAGAGCTAGCTGATGGAGAAGCCGAGGTTCACTTCCACAGAGATGCACTATAGAAATTATCTTGTACTACAACTATATTGCTCACGCACGGATCCGTACCTTTTCTCGAATAAAAACAAAGGCATGTTTATCGGACAGGCAGCACCTGTACACCGCATCGCTGATTCATTCCCAAATTTGTGAGACAGTGGAAGCAGCAACTAGGCTCACGATTCGGGGTCACACGGCCTGAGGCAGGCTTAGTTAGGGGCTTGCGAGCTCGCCAAAGAGGATGTCCGTCACTGTCCTGGCCTAAGGCGGCCGCGAGGGTCTCGTGGACGACGACGAGATCCCCTCCTCTACATCAGTCCCTTCCTAAGGCGTCCGCTAGAGCTCACGATTTGGAGCCATGACGGCGCCACGAGCTCATGAGCTTGCCAATGAGGAAGTCCACTGCATCTCCACTACATCTCGCTGTGGGAATCCACGTTCATAGTTTCCTGCCACCTCCCATTCTCAGGCACTGTTATCAATCACATAGAGGAACAAAAGAGGGAATCCAATCATCCTTTCTCAACATCTCTCCAAACTATTGTTTTTGTCTTCTAGGTTTCTAATCATCCTTTCTCAACATCTCTCAAACTATTGTTTTTGTCTTCTAGGTTTCTAATAACATGTACATATATATAGAGCATTCTAGGGAAGGGACGTGAAGCGAACATGGCTATAATTAAGGGAGCTTAGATGGCTGACAAATAGATATAAATAAGGAGCAGAGAGTGGTCAGTGGTCACTTGGTGAACCAGCTCACTCTTGGGACCCTTTAAAACGCCGAAAGGACTTATTTGAAAGAAGGATTGTTTAACATTATTTATTGTGTTCTGACCATAAAACTGCGCTGCACACATAGTCTTTTTAATATAACAAGAGTACATTATATGATGTACGCCACTCATAGTTTCTTCATTTTATTAGTAACTTATATACCTTACTTTGTAGTTGAAGTCGCACATTGTTATTCTGTATGTGAGATGCCACGGGAAATATCAAATTTCCATAAGGTTTAATATTTGTGCTTTTCTATTTATTGGAGAAGGGCAAGTTTTAATGTCAAATTTCCATAATGTTGCTGTGTCGCTGTTGCAAGGTTATCCCTACTCGGCCGTAGTGTGCCGCTCGCATCTTGGTCCGTTTGGTGTTTAAACTTGTCCTTCTTAATGATATACATGCGGTTGCAAAAAAAAAGGGGCAAGTTTGGATATTGACTTTGGGTAGCTTTATTTGCTTTCTCAGAACTTGCTTGAGATGACTGCCCTTGGGACTCAGCTGCATAAGGAATCAAGAGGGCATCCATTTCTAATAATTCTGTTTTATGAGGGAAAAAGGATTTAATTCGTACATCGTTCAAGTTGTTCATAATATTCAGATCAAACAATGGTAAAAGACACAGTGCAGATCAAATGAGATAAAAAAGACTTCTAGTACTGAGTCTGAATATGTTTTTCTTTTTAACTTTGTTGAAAAAGGAATACAGTTTCTCCCTCTTCCCTTGTGGCAATTGATGAGTGAACCGGTACGTGCGAGATTCGGATCGGGCGATCCTGAGGGCGATCGCCCCGCCGCCCGGCGATCCTCCCCCGTTGCCCCTACCGGCCAGCCATGACCACCACCACCACCACCCCAACTCACCTTCCCTCTAGTCCTGACACGTTCTCCTCCATCGCGCGGCCTTGCAGTCCTCCGTCGCGCGCGGCCAGAGACGGTCGCGACCATGGGATCGCCCGCCGCGCAGCTGCCACCGCGACGAGCAGCCAGGGGGACACGCGTTCTCTCGCAGTCCTCCGTGCGCGGCCAGACTCGGCGGTCGCGACCACGGGTCGCCGGCGCGCAGCTGCCACCGTGGCGGGCAGCCGGGGGCGGGATCCGAGTCGTCGCGGACGGACGCAGCTGCCACCGCGACGAGCAGCCATGGAGCCGAGATCCGGATCGCGGCGTTGGGCGGATGGCGGAGGAAGATGAGGAGGGAGGAGAGAGAGAATCGCGTCGGCGGTCCGGGCTCGCCGGCACGCCGGGAGGACGGGCGGTCGATGAGGCTCGTGGCCTCTGCCATGCGCGCTTTGGGCGAGGAGGACGACGGCGCTGCCTCCGTCTACGGCCCGGCCCGCGCCGCCGGATGAACCTCTCGGCCGTGGTCCTGAGTGGATGCTGTCCCTCGGTGACTCGGAGGGGTTCTCCGACTCGCGCTCCCGAGTGCCCGCCGTCGCCAGCGGAGGCGCAATCCACCGCCGCCCTGCCGCTGCCGCCACGGGTCCTTCGTCCCTCGTCGGCGCCCCGACGACACCGCAAGAGACGCAAGCGCCGAGATGGGCGCCGGTCTCCGACACAATCCCCGCCGCCGCCGCGCGGAAGTCGGTCACCGCCACCGTCCCACCCGGCTAGGGTTCGTGGCACACCTGATGCGGAGGGTTTCTTTCAGGTGGAGAGCCGCCGGCATGGCGGGGTTCGACGCCGCCGAGGTCGCCTGGGGCTGTGCCGCCGGAGTTGATCGGCTTGTGCTTCAATTGCTGCGTGGCTCGCGCCATGTCGGGCGCGATGCACCTTCCCCTGCGCTGATGTCTATCGTGCCGTCGGGAGGGGCATCGTCGCGCAGGCTTGCCCACGTGTGCGGCGGGACGAAGCGGCCGCGCAAAAAGACCTCTCCACACCGCCTCTCTCCGCGCCTATGATCGCTTCCATTGTGGTGCCACGTCCTGATTGGATTCGGTAACCAACGACAAATTAAATACCGTCAACACAACACCAAAACAACCTAGAAATAGGAATTTCAACTAACATATTCCAAAGTTTTGGTGTTTATTTGGACTTGCAGGTACAAACTCATGGATGATCACTTTGGGCCAAAAAGACAAAGAAAAAAGAAATAAAATCAACAAATAGAAGAAGGCCCAAAGGAGCAAATGGCAAGCCCAAACAGAAATCGCAACAAAAACGTCGAAATCAGGCCGGGCCAAGTCCACCTTACAACTTTTCGTGAGCAATGAAGCCCAGCCTGCCGGGCCCGGCCAGCCGGCCCCGGCAGGGTGCGCCGCTTGACCACCTCCAATGGTCGCACCCCTGGCCGAGGCGGTTCGAGCCCAGCCTCGGGGAGGCGGTTTGTTACCTTCCAAAACTGGTGAAACCGACGTGGGATGGTCGGTTTGGCGTACATGGAAGGTTTTCCTAGGTCGGTTTGGGTGTTTTTTAGCACTTAGGTCCCTCCCCCTTGTGTATAAATAGACCCCCTCTCTCCCTCTCAAAAAGCAATACAAATTCAAAGGAGAAACCAGTCCACTTGTGCAAGAGAGTAGAATTAGATCTTCTTCTTCTTCTACTTCTTCTATTCTATCTCCCAATTCTAGAGAGTGAGAGAGGGAAAGGCTAGAAAGAAGCTTGATTCTTTCTACCTGGAGTTGCCGGTTCGCCCCTCGGTGTTCCGCGGTTCCTAGGAGGACGGAGTGCCGGACTTGTCGGTACCCGCCCGGCTTGTACCTCTGCAAGCTGCTTACGCTTTGGTAAGGAGTCTTGTGATTATCTTGCAGCTACTTAATTTCCTTCGTACATTTCTTAGCTGTTGTAGACTTGCGGGATTGGTAGATCGTTTTACGTTAGTTCTTGGTGGAGGGACTCTTTGACCGGGGAACCTTGGCCAACATCAAGAACTGTGACCAATAGTGCAAACGTGGTGTTTGGACTAGCGTTCACCTACCTTTTGTGGCGCATCCCACGGTTGAGGGGGTAGGCGGCTTGGTCGTGACAAGCTTTGTCCGTCCCTTGAAATCCCCCCCGTTCGGGTGCGGCGCAAGGTGCTAATTGCCTGGACACTTTCTTTGAGCGTGGGCCGCCCGAAGTGAGTAGACAAATGACTTTAGGAATCACCGCACGAAAACTTAGCCTATAGATACCTCGCTACTCTTAGAAAACAAACCCTTGCCTTAGGTTGACATAGACCTGAAAAGCCACCGCTACGACCGTCCCCCCGTGAAAAATACGATACCCTCGCTACCACCGGGTGAAGTGCTACAACGGTATTTCCGTGCGCTTGCGGATTTCTCGTGTGCGTAAGAAACACCAACAAGCCCCCACCTCCTCCACCGCCTCCACCACCGGAGGAGCCGCTGCGTTAACCGCTAAGCTATCGCCCCTCGGGCGAGGCCGTCGTCGGGTGACACGTCCCGACGACCGGCGATAGCGAGGGTGGGCCGCGCCCGTGACGGCGAGGTCCACCCCCGAGGCGAGGTGGGCAGCGTCCGTGATGTCGAGATCATTGGCGGCGTGCACCCCGCCTCCCCACCCCACAATGGCGGGAGCGCCGCGGCGGCACCTCCTCCTCCACCTCCTCCACCGAACGACAACTGCAGACACCCGGCGCGTGTGCGGGAGGAGGCGCGACCACCGGGAGTTCGACCCGCCGACACACCCGCTACGTGCGGCCGCCAGGAGCTCCGCCCCATCGTCATAGTGCCACGCTCTCTCGACCTGCGAACGAGGAAGATATCCCGGGCCGGGCATTGGTGGGGATGGTGGGCGGCCCCGCTCATCCGTCTCCATGTCCACCGCCGCGGTATATAATTACCGCAAATCCCGCCGACGCCGTGGCTGAGGACATCAATGTGCGACGACACGAGCCGGAGGACTTCCCGGTTCACTTCGTAAACATGGCGGATTGTCAACGGGTTCTACGTGCCCCTCTTGGCACCGGGCCGACCCCGCTGTCCCGGCGACCCGGGTCTGCGCACTCACGGTTCGCGCGCGCACGCGCGCCGCCTTCCGGTTCAAGGTCCCCGGTGGGCATTCGCGAGGTTGCCCGCGCAAGACGCCAGAATGCGATGTCCGTCCAAGCTCGCTTGGGCCATCTTGCACGAGAATCCAGGTGCTCGGCCCCACTGGAGGGCCCCTTGATGATGATCGTGAGTTGTTCGTTATCGCCTCGGTGCCGCACCCACGGTACATACCGAGGAACAGCTCATTAACATCCCGAGCCCGATGTGGGGCGGCGACGGAGGTGACCGGGCAGCTCTACCTCCTACAGCTCCGATCTTGGAGTGTCAAGACTTGCACGCCCGAGGAGGAAGGCGGTCGAGCCTCGCGACGGCGTCGACCGGAAAGATGACGGGGTGACGGAGTGGCGGGACCAGGTGGCGGCGTCCGCGACCACCGTGGACGCCGCGGCTAGACCGAGGGGCGACGTCCGCGACCACCGTGGCGCCCGCGACCGCCGCGAGCACTCCCCCGGGCCCAGGCGAGACCACACACACCTCGACCGGCGGCCGTAACGCGACTACTCGGTGTCCAGCGGCCGCCCCACCATGAGGTCAAGTCAAGGTGGGCGCCATCTCCGCCCCTATGGCAAGAATTACGGTTCGTCGGGGCCCGTTGGCGTTACGGCCGGAGGATCGGTGGGCACCCTCCCCGCCGCGCACACACCCGGTCGAGGGCTCCCGACTCGACGGTCGAGCCTTCCTTGTGGAACCGGGGGTCTCCAAACGCCTCTGCCGGCGGCGCCACCCGCACGCCTACACCGGCTTCATCCGGGCAAAAGGTTTTGCACGCCATCCATGTTCGTGCCGATCCGGAGATAGTCCGCGGTACACTATGGCTTCGTCGGGTCCTTCATCAATGTCGCTCCACACTTAATTCAAGACGGACGCGGACCGCAGGTGGTGCAGCAGCCCCCGTCGATTGGTGGCGGGACCTAGTGCGGTGGAGCTCACTGGTGTTCCGCCCCCCACATCCCGTGGATACACCAGCTGATTGGTGGAGTGAGCTCGCCAAAGACGGAGCTCCTTTCACAGGAGGTTCCACACAGAGGAGGCTTTTCGCAGCACCAAAGCCAGCCAGAGGGGGCGCCACCCGTGGCCGAGTGTGGGGCTGTCGGGCACCTTGCGGCAGCCCACCCCCTATGCGCTCGAGGAGCTGCTGCGGGCGGAACCGACGGGCGCGTCGAGGGGGACGCAAGCGTGCGGCCAGCACAGCTCGAGTCGCCCGGTTCCGCCGGCGCCGTCCCTCGTCCGGGGTGAGTGCGGTCGTGCCCCCGACTCGTCGGTGGCTCCAGACACCACAGCTCCACCGCTGCCGGCCACTACGCCGCCTACGACACCGCGGACACTGCGGCCGCCCTCCATGTCGGATGTTGATGACTTCGTCGACTCTCTCCTGCTGCCCCTAGAGCAGCCGCTGGTGGCCTCACCACCTCGCCTGCGCATCTCACGGACGCAGGAGACATGGGCGCCAAAAGCGAGTGTCCGTTTGGCCGCCAAGTCCTCCATCCGGGATCCCAATCCTGAACGCCGGGCTAGGTGTGTCCTCCTTAACAAATGGGAAGGGAGGGCGGAGGGTGCTTCATCTCAAACCCCGGACTCCACCATTGCTAAGAGATTCCAAGATCATTTCGGCGGTAATGTCCCACAATACAAGCGGGACAAGGTGCAGATCCTAGTCCCCCATGGCCGCTTGCGCCGGAACCGCGTTGACGAGGACGACGAGCATTAAGCAGGCGGTTTTCTTCTCAGTCGCAAAATAGGTTTCTTCCTAAGTACAACTTGTTAGCTCCACCGTTTTAGCCGGTGCCTTTTGTTAGTGTGTCGCCTAGTATACCCGGCATCTCGCCAGTTGTATGTCTAGGATGTAACTAAACTATCCCACTTCTCTTAATGCAAAACGGGCAATGTCCCGGTTTCGAAAAAAAAGAAAAAAGGAATACATACATTCCTGTTTGCACTTGAGGTTCATATGGTCTTGGAACTCTTGTTATATATTCACAGCTTGATCAGATGGAAAGGTGAATGGAAATTGTAACTAAAAAGACTGAGTGGGTGTACATGTTACCACTATACTTACACACCTATTCTTGGCCAAATATCTGTTGGAGAACATTTATCTCAAGGAAAAAAAATTAAATGCTTGATGGACCAAAAGATATATAGAGAATGCCTTCTTTCCAAATGATTAAATAAACCAACGGAGCAAATCAGTTAAGCAACATTGTGGGGACACTGACTGAGTAATGCAAACTAGCACACACATCAGATTGCCAAGACTATCCTTCATAATGTGGGTATCAGGGTATGTGTTCCATTTCAAATAGATATATATGAGCTGGAAGACACGGATGTGTATCAATGATAATTGAAGAATCGTGTTGACATGGCCCTACACGCAGCTAGGAGACGTGAGTGACGAGCTAATTTTGTCAATGCTGAGCACGACTGTGACGATGGTGCTGCTTTGCAGGCTAGGTAGTCTCAATCCCCATGATACACCCAGACACCCGAAGATGTGCCACAACCTGACATCCTTGATGTAGGCCTCCGAAGACGTACCGATCGACATAGCACAATTCTATTTTCCGATGCCTCTCATACGAAGCCACTCAATACGCCAACAAAATAACAACCATATGCATGATCCATATATGTATTTGTCGTCCTGTTCAGAAATCACACCTACACACATCCCCGAGGCCTGTCCCCCCCCCCCCCCCCCCCCACCCATAAAATTGGAGGAAGGGGAAGAAGGCCTCTAAGTTTGGACTTCAGTTAGCTCTTATATAGTGAGACTATAAGAAATCAACCTAATAGGCACCTACTAAGCATATATATACTTGTATAGCAACATAAGGGAGGTGTGAAAGGGAGTGAAGATGAGATAGACAATATGAAAATGACATTAAATGTAATGGTAGAGCTCTAAAGAGGATCACGTGAAATTCTAAATTTCCATGTGTTTGTTTGAGCAAAATTGAAGGGGACCAACTCCACTTCCGGTTTTTTTTGGCATACACTTCTGTTGAAATGCCTGGCCGCTGGCTTTACAGAACTGTATTAGGAAATGGGCTGGCTTAAGTTTATGTATTAAGTTAAATTTTAGTTCGTTTCATCCCTAAACCGTGGGGATTGATCCGAGGAATTGAGAAAGTTTTGACTTGTAGGCGATGATGCAATCCCTCTCAACCCCCATGGTTTTGCTAGAAAACGAACAGAAGGGGATCCATAGAATCACCGTATTGCTAAGCAATCAGCTTACACAAGACATATGGGCAGCTGCCATCGTTGATGCATCGACTTAGACTACGGCCATGCATGGCTGAGCTTTTGGGGATCGGACACACGTATAAGCCCAACTACTATCACTAACCACAATGGATCATACTTGTTGCTGCTGCACTTGGACATGGCATGAGTCTTCCCCGGCCACACTACCACTGCAGTTCTTGGCCATCCAGCTAACTGTCATGAACCAACATGTACAGATTCAGATTGATAGTGGTAGTGTTTAGGGAATTTTGGTAGGAAGAATATCAGGGTTGAAAGAATTCAGATGAAGAAGACAACTGGAGAGGAAGACTTTGATTTCTGTCATTCATTTTTTTTTGGAGCAAGGTTTCTGTCATTCGCTAATCATCGAGTATTAACAAACAAGCCGTCTAATATAAGTGACAGACATATTACTCTCTCATCATTCTCATCGATAAGCGACATCTCCGCACCGCGCAGGCTCCCGGCTAAGGATATTGTTCGCCAAGATTTGGTTGGTTTGACATGTTCCTGCTAGTGCCTGCATTGCAAAAGGTAGGATCCCTTTACGGTGGGTATTTTCTACTGCCTTTTGTTTGTTTGTTCTTTCTAATTTGCCAATTGGTTTGGTTGAATCTATGAAATAATTTCCGCTGCCATACTACCATTTCAAAATATTCAGTTGACCCAACTTTACCTCTAAAAGCGCAAACAAAACATCGTGATGTCCATGACCGAAATAACTGGGTGGATGTTCTCTAGAACACAGCGGGACACCACAAAGCCAACACAATAGTTGGAAATCGAATTAGAGCTCAAACGCGCAAACTGCGGACAAAAATGCAATCTGGAAATTCGAGTGGAAATTCAAGCAGCTTGAACTGGAAATTATGGCCTAGCAAAAGAATGGGGATTGGAGGAAAATCAGCACGCTTTTTTGATCAGCAAGAACTGAACATCGCTGCAAAGAGCGGACACCTGTAGAACAAACCGAAGGAGAGAGCTTTATTTGCACAACACTCTAAGGAGCACAGCCTACCAGCAGCTTGGGCGAGTCTGCCTTCCCCAAAACTGGCGAGCCTGCCTTCTCCCAAACTGGTTTACAACACCTTCTGACTTGCACGAGTCTAGATCGGTCTACTGGACAAGTTTCTACAGAATGAAGGATCGAGCATAGCTGTACCTCCCAGTTTCCTACTACCTCCTATTCTCAATCACTGTTGTTAGGACTTGATATCGTACCATATAATGGAAAAGAATAGGAGGAACCATTTCAACATCCTCGAAGCTATAGTTCTTGCCTTCTAGGCTTACCAAGAGTACTTGTAGTGACGGGACATATAATATGAAGTGTGGCTGATACATATATAAGGCACTGAGGCTGGCGTTGGGAGAGCTCATTAATATAAAGAGCAGGACGGGAAGATTACTTGATGTACGTCTGACCCGCACCCTCCCGACCCAGGCGACCTCCAGCACGGGCGGCGGCACCGCCGCCGCCGCCGCCAGCCCAGCCTCCCCCGCCTCCCCCCCTCCTTCCAACCACAGATCCTGAACCCCTGCTCCCTGATCTACCTCTCCATGGTGGCCATGAGGTGCTTCCGTGCTCCCTCGTCGAGATCCAGCCAGCAGGGTCCGCTCGCGGTCGCCTTCCCGACCCGCCGCCGTCGGCCCGACGGCGTCGCGCCGAGCCCGTCCCCCATTGCCCTGTCCCCCGCTTCGCCTCGGCCCCTCCCGAGGAGGACCCTTGCGGCTGGGGCGGCCTTGACGGCCATGTCGACGCCGTCGGCTGCAACTTCCGGCCAGCTGCTTGCGCCGCCCGTGGTGGCCGCTGGGGCTGTCCCCCAACTCCGAGCCGTCGCGCGAGGGGTCCAGCCACCACACCGGCGACCTGTGCACACGGGCTTGGGATGTGGGCTCCGGCTCGCGCCCGTCCCACGCCCCAGTCGCCCGGCCAGCGCCGATCCGCCCGCCGTCGACGTCGACTCCCAAAGATCTCCGTCGCCCTTCCCGTTGGAGCACGCCGGTGTCGAGGGCCTCCAGCCGCGCGTGGCGAGGCCCTCTCCCCGATGCGGCCCCTTCGTCCCCTCGGGAAGACCCAAAGGCTTGCGATGGGTGGATGGCTCCTTCTCCGATTGCTCGGACGAGGAGGATGGTTGCGTTGAGCCGGAGGCCCCCACCGCCGTGCGCCACGCATGGCGGTCTCGCCCCGCTCTCCCGGGCTCCGACCGGCTCCTCGGCCACGGATGTCGCCGTCACGGCCAAGCCAACCACGGGGCCTTGGGCGCCGTCGGGACCACCAAGCGCCACGGCGGCCTCGCAACGGCCCCCGCCCCGTCGTCGCAGAGGAGGGGTGCGGGTTCCCGCACGACCGCCGCCACCTCCGTTCTTTGTTCTTCTTTTTGCCGACCCTCCCGTGGTGCCTCCAACTACCGGGGTGCCCGCACACTTGCGGCTTGCCATCGCCCGGCTGCCGTGTCCCTCGCACGCCGCCTCGGCCGTCACTGGCGTGGATAGAATGCTCGCCGCCACCGTGCGGGTCCTTCCGCCCTCGCGGACGCCGATGGGCTTCACGCCGCTCGTTCAGGCGACGGCGACGGCCGCCACTTTGCCTCGCCCTCGCCGCTACCGTCGGCGGGTTACCGCCGCCTCGCCGGCCCGCTTAATCGCCGGCTCGGGATCACGTCGCAGCCCGGTGCTCGCTCCTCCATCAAGCCTTCTTCGCCTTGGCATGAGGCAATCGCGCGGGATCATCGTAAGCTTCTCGGCATCGCGCCCACCCCACGCCGGGCGGCCGCGGGAGCCATGCCTACAACAACCCGCTCCGACCGCCGCGGCGCCGATCGTCGCTGGCCGGGTCGTGGTGCTCTCGAGGAGCCCATGCGGCGCGCGGCTTTGCTCGTCGGACAGATCCTCCGGGTCCGACCCCCCCGACGCTATCGACATTGCAGCCGACGTTCGGCCTGGGACTCGCCGATGGCCTACAACGCAAAGATGTGGCGCTAACCCGTTGGGAGCTGGAGCAGCGTGCCAGCCCGGTGGAGTCCCCGCTCGCGGGACCCAATGTTTGACGAGCTTGTGGCCATATGCTCCGCGCCACGCCCCTCGCACGACGCTCGCCCTCCGGCCGCCCGCGCCCCGCATAGCCGACCGCCGGCTGATATTGGGGTGGCAGAGCACGCGACCCCTGATCCTTCGCCGACGCTCCAGGAGGCCCCTCCGATAAAAGACGTGGATCGCTGCTCCCTCGGACCCGCCTCCGGTGTCTTCCGAGGACGAGGTTCTCCCGCCCCCGTTGTGCCCGAGGTCTCGCAAAGCAAGAGATTGAGGATCTGGTGTGTGTGCCGGCATCGCCACCGATCAAGTCGGGACCACACGCTCTTCGGCGGCCGCACCCAGCCTCCATGCATTCTCGGGCGTCGCGGTGAGCGTATCGCCGCGGCCAAGGGCCGCTAATGTCACTTTGCGTGCTCGATGCTCTTGCTTCGAAGCCGGGAGAGGAGGTGCCGGTTGGGGAGGCGCCGGCCGCTGTGGAGGAGAAGGTCGTGAACGCCTTCCGGGTGGTATGCCGCCGCTAAGCGGCGCCGTTTTGAGATGCTTCTTGACGGACGGTTTGACCTCTCCGCCATGGACCTCAACCCGAGGGCCTCGCCGAGAGGTCGCCTAGCCTTGCTTACGCCGGTTTCTCTTGTCGCAAAGTAGTCCAAATGTAATCCCCGTTATTAATCTAGTAGTGTTAGGTTTTTCGCCTCGGTAACTGTTTGGTTACCGTGGTGTATTGTTGTTTGAACATTATTCTCGCTTTTAATGAAAAAAACACGCAACGGCGTGGTCTCAAAAAAAAATATAAAGAGCGAGAGGCGGTCATTTTCAACTTGTGGAAATATGGGTGTCGTGGTCTAATACCACGGTCACGGTAATGTCCGGGCTAATACGTGCTCCGATGGCCTAGCTCTAGAGACAATGACACAAAGGATTTATATTGGTTCGGGGCAAATCGGGCACCCTAGTCCAAAGTGTTCACTATCCGAGCTCAAATGCTCATACCGCTCAAGGCTCAAGCAAAGGCGAGAGAGGGAAGGAGGCTCCCAAGTCTCTCGTGGATTGAGGTGGAGTGCCAATATCGAGCGGGAGTGAGTTGAGCGTGAGGTGAAGATTGTTCTCCCCCCCCGTCCCTGCAGGCCTACCTCCTTTTATAGTCGTAAGGGGGTAAGAACATCGGTCCCTCTCGATCGAGGTCTTCGAGAGGGAAAGAGAAGATGCACCGGGCGCGGAGAGCTCTTCTGGATGAGCTCACGGGCGTAGGGGTGAGAGCTGTCTTCGAGCTCCCGGATGCTTGATGTTGAAATTGGTCGCCGCCGTGACGCTGGAATCGTGGGTTTGGGCGGTGGTCGAGCGCCGCCTTGTCTTTAATCGGAGTTGGAAACCGCCTTCTCGGTATGGTGAGCACCCACGCCGCGTATGGGCGCCAGTGCGTGGTGCGCACTCCGCCGCCCACCGCTCGGGAGCTGTTGGAGTCGACGGGGTACGACGGCATGGCCAAATGACCTCTCCCTCGCCTCTCGTAACCCCGCATGGCTACAAAGTGATCGCCGGGGGTGGTTGGACTTTTTCGCAGAGTTGTTGGCCAACTTCTGTACTGCTGTACCGGCAAGATGAGCTCTTCCGGGTTCGCTGCGTAGAGCTCGTCCGAACGGGGAGCTCGAAAGCAAAGATGGGAGAGGTCTCGAGAAGAGTCGTTGTTGTCGATTTGAGGAGGTCCCTTGAGCTGGGGGCTCGTCCGTGCGGCCCGGGAGTCCTTGTCGACGGAGCTCGCATAGGACGAGCTCATAGGCTCCCCTCCGCGCGTGCGAGGAGCTCATCTGGAGTGGAGACCTCACGTTCGTCATGTTGACGGTCGTGCTTCGCATCCCGGGGCGTCTTCGCCCACGAATGATCGCTTCGAGGGCTCGGGTAATGTCGTCCCGAATACCGGTCCCTCACAATGGGAGTATAAAGACAGTGCTTCGGGATCACGAGCCAACACTCTCAAACTCTTGAGCAACTCAGGATAAAGGAAAGGTATTATTTGAAATAATAATTTAAAAGAACATTGTGTGTAGATAAAGAAAAGTGCCCTTCATATAGTCTTCATTTTTTCTCATATATATATAGAGTATACTCCCTCCGTATTGGTAAAAGAAGTCCTTTAGGACAGCGACACGGTCTCCAAAAAACAACTTTGACCTCTTGTTATTCTAAAAATATTTATGAAAATGTGATATATGTATACTTTTATAAATGTATTTTTAAGACAAATCTATTTATATAAGTTTGACATTTACAAACTCAATAACTTAAAAGTTATTGATGATTTACATTCCTAATGTTTGACCCAAACCTTGTCCAAAAAGGACTTCCTTTTTTTTTGAGATTACACAAAGTACAACGCAGACGCTCAACACGCACGCACACTCACCCCTATGAACACACGTCGCAAACCCTACCCCCTATGAGCACCTTCGAAGGACTGGGCCGGCAAATCTTGAAGTTCGAAGTCACCACCGGGCGCCTCGCTATCGACGGGGGGCGTCGCCTACCACTTAATGCACAGCGCCGAAAAATCCTGAAATAAATCCAGGGATAAAGTGTCACACCCGTGATTTGAACCACGGGTGGGAGCCCCCAACCAATGGTCTTTGCCATTGCGTTGTGAGCCCCTTTGACCAAAAGGACTTCCTTTTACCAAGTACGGAGGGAGTATGTACTTTTTTTTATTATGGACGTATGGTATGCACACCGATCAGAGTTTTTATTTTTGTTTGCAATTTGTATTTTCATATTTTTTTTATTTTGAATTTATTAAATTTGCATTTCATAAAAATAATCTGTTAATTTGTTTTTTATATGGTTCATTGGATCTGGACCTTGTGGTCTTTGCAAATCGGGTGATTGATATATTTTATTTCAGTGGTTACAGGAATCAAGTGTTTGAGTAGGATATGACACTCGATTATATTGGTTTGTTGCAATCAAGTGATTTTCACTACCATAATGAAGATTTTTAGGGGCGGCTACGAAGGCTTTGTAAGGGTGGGTGGTCCAACCGCCTTTCCTAGGGGCTCTTACCAACAAGCCCACTGTAGGGGCGGCTGGGCCAGCTGATCTTACAAATACCATTTTAAGATCCAAACGTTCTAGCTGTGAGGTTTAACACAATTCTTTGTGTCAATGTACTTTTTGACGACTCTAATTTGTCAGACAAGCGTACTTTTCCCTCTTTCATTTCAGTGCAGATGTCAAACATTCAGTTTCAACATAGCTTCTCCAACTTCCATTCTTTTTTGCTACTATTTTGCGAGCAATGCTTCCTCTGAGATTTGTATGCAGCTGCGAAACAATTGACAGTGTTAAGAATCAAATCGTCTAATTTTCAATCTTAATTCAGTGTACATATGGAACATAAATGTAACTTTCATGCTTACACATCCATCTAGTGCATCAGATTGCAATAACCAACTCGCCCTCCAGCAATGCAAGCTGCAGTTCGAAAATGGCGTCAGGAGCATGAAAAGTGGTGAACCTGTACGCCGCGCAGATGCTGGTAAGCCACTAGATTATGAAGAGACGGACCTGCTCAGCTACGAGAACCGCATCGATCTGAAATACCGCGTGCACAGGGCATGGTCACGGCCATCATCCTCGTGGCGGCTCGTTCGGGCTTGGATACAGGAGCCGTGTTCTAGCCGTGCTCGCCCTCCTGAAACGTGCACCGGGTGGACATCAGCAAGAATGTCACCTTGTCCAGCGGCATGCAGTTAGAGAAGACAAGGCACCTTCAAGTTTCCTGCCACCTCCTATTCTCAACCGCTTTGCACTAGGACTCGATTAAATCGCATGATATAATAATGTGACAAAAGAGGTATCATCAACAACATCCTCCAAGCTATAATAATGTGTTCTTTCTTGCCTTCTAGGTACTTCTGGTGAAGGGAATGGACATATAAGGAGCATGGCTGATATATACATACACACATAGATATATTCAAGGAGCAGAGACTGACCATTGGGCATGTAGCAATATGAGAGTATATAAGCACCATTTAAACAGAACCTTGTGCATGGACCAAGAAAATTTCCCTGTATATCATATAGTCCTTTTTCCTCTCTATAATCAAGATAAGAAAACTAGTTTGTATGATGTATACACTGGTCCCTGATCAGAGTTCATTTGAGTAGCCTATGGACATTAGTTTGCAGTTGAGGACGCACAATGGTACTGGACTTTTGATGCCACAGTAAATGAGAAATATTCCAGAGTTATAATGCTTCTGCTTTTATCCCGGCTACTTTTTCACCCACATTTGGTTGTGGAAATTCATCACGCACACAAACATAAACCAACTTTGAACGATCCACATGCTCTGGCACATTATCAGGACTCATGTGCTTCTTTTGCTGCTTTTACTGTTGCAGTGCTTTTTCTGCCTGCGTTAGCAAATTTAGCATTGCAGATAATAACAGTAACTAAATTTTAACGTGCAACACTGGCACATCAAATTTTTTTTGGAAAAAGTCTACTTAACCCCCTAAACTATGGGGCTGTGATTACTCCTTTCCATCACTTTTAAAACCGTCTAACCTATACCCTAAACTTTGCGTAACCGTCTAAAATCATCCCCCGGAGCGGTTTTGCTAGGTGGTTTTGCCTATGTGGCGGCCGCGGTGGAGTGGTTTGGTCACGCTGGCTCTTAGGTCTGCAGCTCATCTCACCGCCATGTGGGTCCCGGGCCGTCGCCTTCATCTCCATCCACCTCCCGCCGTTCAAGTCATAGTGAGATTCTCCACCGCGAATCCCGGCTTGGCGGCCGCCCGGTCTTTGGGCTTGTGGGCTATGGGACAACGAATGTCTCGAGCAAGACCGCGGCCGGGAGGAAGGAAGCGGGGCGGAGCAGAGCGCGGGAGGGCCTCTCGCCGTGCGGGCGTAGGGCGCCTTGGCTGGCCTCGCCCGGCGTCCGGCCGCCACTGGGGAGCCGCCGCCGCCGGGGAGGAAGCAGGACCTGCCGGGCAGGCGTGGCGCGGTGGAGCACATGCCACTCTCTCGCCGTCGGATAGGTCGCGTCCGCCGCCGAGCTCCTCCATCGGGTCATCGAATCTTGGCGTCCATGAACTGCACGGCGCCCTTCTTTGCCGCCATAGATGCTCTGTCCCCGCCTCGCCCGCCGCCGTAGCCGCCGAACACGAAGTCGGACCACTTGAGCTTGTCAAGCGCCGGCGCCGTAGTGGTCCACACCACGGCGGCGTGGGCGGCGCTGTGCCTAGCTCCAGCCACGCCGTTTGCGGTCGTCGTTGTCTCCATGCCCAACGCCCGCCGGCAGCGAGGCGACCAAGGAGACGGCAGGAGCAAGGCAAGGACACCAAGGAGCTGGAGCCTCCGGCAGCCGTGGTCCGCGGCGCGCCCGGAAGCGCCCCATCTTCCGCCCCAGCAGTAGGAGGCGGCAGCCCAAAGGCACGGCGGCGGGGGAAGGGAGCCGTGGAGGAAAAAAAAAAAAAGATGGGAATAGAAATAAAAAGAAAAAAGGAAAAAGAGAAGAAAATAAAACGGTGAGATGATCGGCGATTCGCGGTGGAGAATCTCTATGTGACGCAGAATCCACGGGAGGTGGATGGAGGTGAAGCCGACGACTAGGACCCACATGGCGGTGAGATGAGCTGCAGACCTAAGAGCCAACGTGGCCAAACCACTCCACCGCGTGTCGCCACGTAGACAAAACCACCCTAGCAAAACCGCCTGGGGATGATTTAGACGGTTTTGCAAAGTTTAGGTATTGGTTAGACGGTTTTAAAAGTGATGGAAAGGGAGTAATCATAGCCCCATAGTTCAGGTGGCTAAGTAGACTTTTTCCAAAAAAAATTTGATGTGCCAACTTCACCTCCAAACGCCGCAAACAAAAACACCGTGATGTCCATGACCGAAATGATTAGGTGGATGTTCTCTAGGAACAGAACGCGGACATCACAAAGCCAACACAATAGTTGGAAATCGAATTAGAGCTCAAACGCGCAAAAACTGCGGACAAAAATGCAATCTAGAAATTCGAGCGGAAATTCAAGCAGCTTGAACTGGAAATTATGGCCTAGCAAAAGAATGGGGATTGGAGAAAAATCAGCACACTTTTTTTAATCAGCAAGAACTGAACATCGCTGCAAAGAGCGGACACCTGTAGAACAAACCGAAGGAGAGAGCTTTTTTGCACAACACTCTAAGGTGCACAGCCTACCAGCAGCTAGGGCGAGTCTGGCTTCCCCAAAACTGGCGAGCCTGCCTTCTCCCAAACTGGCGTACAACACCTGCTGACTTGCAGGAGTCTAGATCGATCTCCTGGACAAGTTTCTACAGAATGAAGGATCGAGCATCACTGTACCTCCTAGTTTCCTGCTACCTCCTATTCCGAATCACTATTGTTATTACTTGATAAATCATATCGTATCATATAATGGAAAAGAATAGGAGGAACCATTTCAACATCCTCGAAGCTATAGTTCTTGCCTTCTAGGCTTCCAATAACATGTACCAAGAGTACTCCTAGTGACGGGACATATAATAAGAGGTGTGGCTGATACATATATATAAGGCACTGAGGCTGGCCTTGGGAGGGCTCATTAATATAAAGAGCAGAGAGCGGTCATTTTCAACCTGTGGAAATATGGGAGTATAAAGACAGTGCTTTGGGATCACGAGCCAACACTCTCAAACTCTTGCACAACTCTAAAGGATAAAGGAAGGTCTTATTTGAAATAATAATTTAAAAGAACCTTGTGTGTAGATAAAGAAAAGTGCCTTGCATATAATCTTCATTTTTTCTCATATATAGAGTAAAGTACTTTTTATTATGGACGTATGGTATGCACACCGATCAGTGTTCATTTCAGTAGCCATGGACGTTAGTTTACTGTTGAGGCCACACATTTCTAATATGCTTTTGATGCCACAAGAAATAATGAAATATCTTTTATGTTTTAATTCTTGAGCATTTCAGTTTATTGGAAAAAGGTGAGTCTAGTTTTGGATTTTGGGGAACCTTTAATTGTTTCCTCATGTCTAGTTTGAGCTTTTATATTATTTAGACTTATATTAAATTATGATATTTTTTGAGAGAAGTCAGCAGGGGAGTACCCTACCTATATTTTTATAATAATTGATAGTACATTTAATGTTTAATGTTTCTGCATTTAATTTCTCTCAATTTGCCTTCTATGAAACTGCTCTGGTATTTTTTTTAATTTTGTTTGCAATTTGTATTTTTATCTTTTTTTTTTTTTGAATTTATTGAATTTTCATTTCATAAAAATAATCTGCTAATTTGTTTTTTATATGGTTCATTGGATCTGGATCTTGTGGTCTTTGCAAATTAGGTGATTGATATATTTTAATTTGAGTGGTTACAGGAATCAATTGTCTGAGTAGGATATGATACTCGATTATATTGATTTGTTGCAATCAAGTGATTTTCACTACCTCAATGAGGATTTTTAGGGGTGGTCATGAAGGCTCTGTATGGGCGGGTGGCCCAACCGCCCTTCCTAGGGGGCTCTCACAAACAATCCCATCAGTAGGGCGGCTGGGCCAGCCCGCCTTACAAATACCTTTTGTACGGGCGGCCGGTGTTTGAGGCCTAGCCGCCTTCCCGTGGGGCTCTTACAACTGAAATTGTATAGCCGCCCTTACAAATAACATTTGTAAGAGCCGCCCAGATAAATCATTTTCAGATTTTGTTTTTCAAAATTCAGAAACAAATTTTTTTTTTTTTTAACACCCCCACAGCCAACAACCATCACTAGCCACGATCTTTTGCTAAACTTGCGAGCGCCGGACTTGAACCCACGACCTCCCCTCGCGGAGCCTTCCTCGCCCGGCTTTTTTGTGCAGGATTTGGGCATTTGGCAGATTCTTCTAGAGCTGGTCTCGGTCTTGGCCCCAATCCAAGGCTAGGGCGATTCACGATTACTCGCGGGTGAAGTTCGACTTCGAATTCCCCCTTCGGTCAGGATTCTAGGTGTTATGGACGAACCCTGAGCGATGGCCATCCGCTTGCACGTGCATGCTCCTGGACAATGAGGGCCACCTCGCCGGCTACCGAGTCACCCTTGTTTTGTCGAGGGTTTTGGGGCATGGTGAAGCCTGTCAAAGATGCCATTGGTATCAATTCTAGAATTTATAGCAAGACATTACATATACTTGGCCAAACTAGTTTTAAGTGGTTTGCACATACATAGTTTGTTAGTCATATGTATGGATGATCGGTACTAAATTTTTTACTTAAGTAAATGCTCCACCTGAATTCCATTCCACATATGCTGGCTTGGGTAGAAGGGCAATGGCATCAATCCAATACAATGATTCAAAGAAGTAGATGTAGGGGGAGAGAGAAGAGATAAAACACCAGCAAAGCACAACAAACATGATTGGACAAATATGGATGGAGACATCACTTATCTCTGCAAGATCAAATTGGGCAGCAGAACATAGAAATGGAATAAGGGACTTGCAAGAATATGAGAGAGACATGATACATATTTTTCACCTGTAACAGGAGACCTAGTGAAGCCTAACAAAAAAAAGAAAGTTACACTAGCTCTCAATTTATTTTCGGGTGCTGCTAACATGGTTCTTATTCTTGTTTCCATGTTTCACTCTGTTCCATGCACGGCTAGGCTGACCCAATAATCACTCACTCTTTCACTTATGCATGGGCTCATGGCCTCGTGCTTGGAGCTCAAGAACGGGGCGTGGTTCCCATCCAGTTTCAATAGGAATAGGCTGCATGTTTTGTCAACTGAAAGATCTAGCCGTTGTTGCCTGGACCATATGATACAAATCTGCAGCTTTGTATATCCTGATACCTGCCATGCTGAACTTCAATAACGATAATAAGCTGAAATATCTCTCCAATCTTTCTGTGGTTGATGGACCATTGTCGTTGAAAACTAGACGTACAAGCAGTTTTTCTAGTGAACATACATATATAGGTAGAAGATGGCAGTGCAGGGACAACCTCAAGTTCAATGCCACAAATGTTTTGTGAGCACTGACATCCTCCAAAGGCCCTTTAAGTGGCGTGGGTTAAATGAAGAGCAGATGAGAAGTAAGGAGAGGAACGCTGTATCTACATACCGACTCTTCAAAGGCAGATAATGCGGCAACTTAAAGCTAATGCGCTAGGTCCTTATTAGAGTCTGCTATGCTCATAATTAGTATGCAGATGGAACAATCGTAAAAGACTACGGTACAAATCATCATGTAAAAGACTACAATGTAGATCAAACGAGAATAAAAAATGTGTTCCTGTCTGCATCTGAGATTCATATGGCCTTGGCTCTTAATATATAACCACAAGTCCACAACTCGATTAGATGTAAGGTGAATGGAAATTGGAATGACCGACCCACATGCCACCACACAGGTCATCGCAACACAACCACTACCAGACTCAGGCGGCAAATTAGCCTTTGCCAAGGGTCGTACGTCGGGCACTCGGCAAAGACTTTGCTGAGTGCGCCGAGGGCCTAAAAAATACTTGGCAAAAAAAAGAACACCTGACAGCAGTCTGACGGTTTGTTTTGAAGATCAAATGCCAGACGCAAGGAATGAATCATGCAGTAAAAATTAAAGCAACAACCTAGCTTATTAGCTCCCGCTAGCAGGGTATCCTAGCCACCATGGTGAGTGTCATAGCAGGCATGAAATTCTGATGAAGCCGGATGACGACTGTTGCCAATGGTCTCCACAAGGCTGTGGTATACGTACACTAAGCAGGATTATTGACAGCGATTTGTCCTTGTCTCACACTCCCAGTATTGCAGCTGCGTGTTGTCTGATAACAGTCCTACTATTGTAGCTGTGTGTTGGACACAAGAGATCTTTTGCATGCACACCACACCAGATTGCGTGCATGCAGGTCCCGATACCTTCCATGCCAAACCCAACCTAACAAAGAGAGATATTATAAACGGAAGGAGTAAAAGGTATTCTATCCTCTTGGTGCAGGCTGCACGCATTATCCATTGCTCAAAAGCTAGCCACACTTCATTCACTACCTCTTGTGCTCCATTGCTAATATGTTGGAAGCTTATATAGTGATGAGTAGAGAAGGGGAAAAAAAACACTCGCCATCATGTCCCTACCTAAGGCCGTAGCTTTATATTAATACAAGATATGGTATATTGATATTTTGGGGTTGCTTAATTATTGTGTTGCTTCATTTACTCTAGTTCATGGAGTAGTATGATAAACTGTTCCCTTGATGAATAAATTGTACTATATTTGATCTGTGTATTTATGTTACAACTTGTTGGGTCTGCCATGCTCTTACTTAATCAACATTATCTTCACCCGTACTTGTAGAGCTGGTGCATGCAGTGCTCATAATCATAAGATTCTTTGGACGATTTTCCATCTCACAAAAGATCAGTAGGATTTGTGTTAGAAGGGAACTTCTCCTGCCGTATAGTACTATATATATGCACCCATGACCAGCAAACATATGCATGAAGATGCAGTTTCAGACCATGTCGATCATTCCATGAACCACAAATTTGGAGAAATTGTTGAGTTCATCTTCACACAATAGGGAATGGAAGGTACTGGGATATGTATAGGTGTAGTTGACGTGTTGCCGTGAAGAAATAAGACACACCACTGTTATTTTGCTTACAACGTAGGTTCTTCAGAATATTGACATGGCAGGATCAGATTGGGAGCTTGCTCAATCATCTGTCACGACCCCTATGGCAAGAGATGCCCGAGTAGAGGACAATCAAGGATTTTATCCAGCTAAAAGAATTGAAGTAAGTGGCATCACAGTATACACACGCGGACGACTGTAATGGATGTGCACGACTGCCAAAAAGAATGCAATGCCAATGCCTGAATTACTCTTCAGTTTTCACTGGAATTTTGCGTTAACAATATAACTCAGAATTATGGTGACTATGCAAGATTGCCCTGGAACGTTCAATTTTTTTTGTCATCGAGGATTATAACTCAGATAGACTACTATCAATGAAGACAATGCTGCATTGGGCCTCCAGACATCTAGCCAAGTCGCACCTCAATTGATCACCTCAAGACATCTTGCTATTGATTGCGCTCACGATAGAGGAGGTTCGCTTTGCCTCAATGGATGCACAATTCGACTTAGAAGCTCGCCCAAGGAGTCTACAGCCAAAATTCGTTGACATCACCTCACTCAAATGCATGTCTCAGTACCTCCCATCCCTATCCAAAATGTATACTACGTTCCAACGAAACAACAAACAGAAAACTGGAGAAATTGCCTTGGTGCATCCATGAGTCACAGTCACACATACCGGTATGGATTCTGAATCCTGATTTACACTCACACATAGTTCATTTTACACATGTGTATATATGAATTTTTCTTACAGCCTTCCGGTAGCATATATATTGCAGGATCGAGTTATTATGTGTGTGCAACTAAGTCTGTATGTAGTATCTAGCACTTCAAGAGACGGATGGCTGTAGCAGATTTTGAAATGGTGTCGCTAGCATACTCGTGGTCGTGTGTCCATATCTGGCTCAACGCTCCAAGCAACCTCTGCAAAACATCACCCACAAAGGACTTTCCGAAATTGCGGTCTGCCAATATGTCCCAAAGCACCTCAGTTGTCTTGATACCTCCTACACCCATTGTTGACGAAGAACCCATCCCCATCTAACGTTTATAGTACATCCAAAAAAAACACAAATGGAAAAAAGCAATAATCTCCGATATCCTCTCCCCATCTTCTTGGTGCATGCATGCATGAATTGTGTTACCATGTATCGTTGATCCTACACGCGTATGACATAATGCTTTCTTGCAGCAGGAGCAAAATTGTTGGGGAGCTCGGTGTGCAACTAATAGAAGCACACCTAGGACTTCTAGCAACAGAGGCTGGGGCTGAGGCAATTCATTTGATTGTCAAAATAGATGGTAGCTTCCATGATGTAACGTTCGAGCCTTAAATAGAGGGTGGCATGGGATTGTACTGCGCGGTTCCCAACATTCATCCATCATCAGTTTTAGGGTTTCTGTTAATTCTGATATAAATATGGCTGTTCATTACAATTTTAAGTCACAGTACTACAGTACGTAAGTAACAACTTTGTCGTATCTTTTAAGGCATGGCCAGCTATAGGAACCGGACATCCGTGCAGCGTGCTTCTGTCTGCCTTGCTTTGACTCGCATGTGCATCCCTGTGTCGACGCTGCACACGCTGCTCCTCGCGTCCAGACGGCCACACAGCCCGCCCCGTCCACCTTGCCCCCCTATATGTCACACGCACACCCTCCCCTTCACTGCATCCACCACTCCTTCCCATGGCTCCCTCCTCTTTCTCCATGTGGTCAGGACCAGGGAGCCAGCCCCAAGTTCGCTACACTCAGCCCGTCCGCTGGCCCCAATGACTCGGCCCCATTCCTGCACCCGATCCACCCTCTCATCACTTGACCATGCCCGGTGAAACACTTGCAACATAAAATACGTGGATGAAACATACGTATGACACAGATGAAACATTTGAGACATATTGTTATAACATATGTGTGAAACATATGCAATATACAAATAAAATATTTGCAACATGTGTACGAAACATATGTAACATCCGAATAAAACACTTGCTGAAACATATGTTATAACATTATGTCTCAAAAGTGTTTACACTGAAATAGATGAAGCATTTTGAACAAATTCTTGCAATATATGCCTCGGACACTTGCAAAATATGCAATATCTCGAACTACTTTTGCAGCATCCATGTGTGACAATTATAACAGAGCTCTCAAACATCTAAAACACAAATATATGTATTTGCAACATATAAGGGAGGGGAACCAATGCCGGGCGAGCCGATTCTGGTCGTTAGGGTGGGATTCGGCGCCCGTGAGTAGCCGACACTAGCGGCAGTAGCACCACCATCACCATCCATGCATGGTTCGCCAATCGCGGGGGTGGTGCGCACTATGGGAGGGAGCAGGTGGCGGGCGCAAGGCCCCTGAAGCAAGGAGCGAGGTGAGTGAGCGTCGCAGGTGGGGCATACATTGAGAGATGGGAGAAACGCCAGCGTGGCCAAGCATTATCATATCTGTTAATCATGGTATCCTAGGTTTTTCTACCGGTAGAAAAAAATATCGGCACTTGCCGATAAATGCGATATTTCGAAATTTCGAAATATCGGGTCAAATTTAAACAAATTCAAAATGCATTTTGAAAAATTTGGCATCATCTCACTAGAAAAACTCCCAAATCCATCTTCCATCACAAATTTATATAACATGAATGAAACAACACAATATATCACATACGTTGTGCAATCGATAATACAACGGGCTCACGGTGGGCAACTTGCACAAATATTCATGTATCGTCGAATGTGTTAGTGAGAAAATTAAATAGGTTTGAAAAAATATAAATCTTTATTAAGACTAGAGAATATGCAAATTTTTGGATAGTTTGGTGTAATTTTTTGAGTGAAATATGAATTTAGCCGAAAATTTTTGACCGATATAAAAATTTTTCGGACCTCACTGAAAAATGCGATATATCGGAAATTTCGCGATATTTCGCCGAAAAAAAATTTCACAGATGGTATCTGCCTATGTAAATGAGGGGAAACAGTTGTTAAGCACTAGAGAGAGCTTCTAAGAAGGAAAAATATGCTCTTGCCATGTGTACTTTGATTACCTGGGGTTGAGGATGTGCACTTGTTCTTTGAGTGTACATTGGCTCAATCTTGTTGGGCCACTCTTGGCTTGATGATTCTAGACTCTGATTTGGCCACTCAAATAGTTGAAGCTCTCAAAGTTCAGATTCATTTACCTTTTTTTATGGAGATTGTGATTACAATGTTCTGGGGTATAGGGACCTGTAGGAATGATGCTATCTTCGAAGGCATCTCACTACAATTCAAAATTGCAAGATTGGACTCCCGTGGTGCATTGCCTCAAGCCCCATGATGTCTCAATAGAGTCATGGCTATGGCCTAGTGTACATTTCAGATTGTGTCCTTCCACCTCTTTACTAATTAAAGAAGTAGGTGATCCATGCTGCACTCCCTTTCATGCCGCTCTTGCTCTCTGTTGCTAACATGGTGGAGCTTATATATCAGAGAACTAGAGAGGAGCGAAATACATGAATGATGGCCATCGCCATATGTCATAGCTTTGTATATTCTGGGTCTAGTGTTCTTGGCTTTATTTACAACAGTACAAGAGTACATTCAGCTCATGCATTGTATTAATTTCTCGGGTACCATTTTAGCAGCTGGGTAAATAATGGTAAATTGTACTCTATAATTGTACCAAAGGGACAGAGGCATTCACATCCACAACGGTGCTAAAACAACCCAATCGACTTGAATTTTCAGAATATGGAGGGAGTACTAATGTAGCATATGTATGGACGATGGAGTATTGAGTAATCTTGTTTGCAATTGTTCACAGAATATTGCTACAAAAATGTTCATAAACAAGAACAAAAGGTGAAAGCATTTGATCCTAACTCGGACTACCTCCTGGGGCAATTTTTAGAAAATAGAATAACTATGGCCTCGGCAACAACATCAAGTCAAGTCTTACAATGTTGTCAGCTTATTCGCTTATAATATTCGCTGAGCCTACAATAGACTACCTTCCATGTCTACGCAAAGAATAAATTACTAGAACCCGACCACTGCAACTAAATCTCACCTGGTATTATCATATTTCGGCATAACCTCGACCAAATGGAATCATGAACGAGCATCCCTTTTCACATCAAGTAGTCCAAGGAAGCCTACGAGTGTGGGAGTCCGAGATTCAAACATTGGCGAAAAGGAAACCAACCACCGGCTCCTGCCACTTGTGCTCTGCATAGTTCACAATGTCTGCATGGGTGCACGTCTAAAAGCACCTTTGGATATCCTTGTACCTTCCATGCGGAGATGTGTAGATGAAGGCAACAATTTCTGCAAACTTCTTCGTTGATGGAATAATGGATTAGCATGGCCTGAAACTGAATCCACAAGAATTATGCTGGTGATAGGTAGCACAAGACTGCGGTTGGCAGGTGATCAGAGATATATAAGGAGCGCATGGAGTTGCTCATCATACACATAAATCAAATTAGCTTTTTTTGGCGAAGAAAATCAAACTAGAAATTAAATAAGTACAGGAGAGTAAAGCAGACCACCAAGTGTAACATTATTTTTTAAAAAATTGAAATCTAACTCTATTATGCAGGTTATTTTCAGGGGAGCTTATTGGCTACGCTCCTGGGCCCAGCTACAGCGTACTGAGCAAACAAAAGAAGCCCTCGTGTGTTTGAGCAAGCTTTTAGAGATGGTTGCTTTAGAAATTTCAAATAGAGGGTGGAAGCATCTTTTTCGTTTGTTATAATGCTTATGTCATTTTTAAAGACATGGTGCTTCTCGAACTTTGTAATAATTGGCTGTGTACATCCACGGATGTAGAGGCCGGATTGTATTATCCATTATCTAAAAAAAAAGTGTAACATTACTGGTCTCTGTTTTGAGAAGTACTAGAACTGTCCAGCAACTATTTTGCCCAGATCACCACATTGGCTCATCTTCTCCTTCATCCTTTTGTCTGTCAAGACAATAACTATCTTCGCATGCAATCTCTGTCTTTGTAGCTAGCCCAGATCGACACAGTATGTAGGCCGTATTGAGCAAGGAAGCATCAAAATCCTTTTGTACTCAACATGTCGTCGCATTTAACCAGGGAATCTCAACGAGTGGTCCGTTTCAGTTGTGTGCTTGCACCTATGTATATCCTGATATCTCCCATGCCTATCCAATCAAATATAAGACGGAAAATGATGTAGCCAAAGACTAGTCTCCCCTGCATTATGCACGCATGCGTGAATGATCTCCTTGCCTTATTTATGAAGCTATCCATGCTTCCTTTTCTCTCGCTCTTTCTCTCTGATGCTAATGTGGAGCTTCGTCATATAAGAGTGAAAGAGAAAAACAGCTCCATCTGCCGTTGTCCCGTGTCCTATGTAGTGTGTGTATTGACACAAGAGGGGCCTCTATTTATATCTGGGGTCTCCATTGCTTAGTTATATGACAAACTGTTGCCTTGATGAATAAATTGTACTATGTTTGATCTGTGTAGTTACAACTTGTTGGTCTGTCCTGCTCTTATTTAATCTGGATTATCTACACCCGTACTTGCAGAGTTGGTGCATGCAGTACTGTACTCATAATCATAATTAAGATTCTTTGGACGATTTCCCAACTCACAAAAGATCAGTAGGATTTGTGTTAGAAGCGAGCTTCTCCTGCCGTTACTATATATATACACCCATGACCAGCAAACTGATGCATGAAGCTGCAGTTTCAGACCATGTCAATCCATCAACCACAAATTTGGAGGAACTGTTGACTTGATCTAGACACAATAGGACAATAGGGAATGGAAGGTACTGGGATATGCAAAGGGGCAGTATTACTAGTGTACCTAAGGCTGCTGTAGGCTTTTAGTTGAATTTTCCCTGTAATCCAGAGGTAAGGAAGAGCCAAGGCTTCTGAGCTGCCGCCTCCATCTCCACCCCGGGCTTTAGTCTCCGACATCCACCTCCTACGCTGCTGGCGGCCGCTCTGACTGCCGTTAGCGCCTAGCTCGCTCTGGTGCCTATTCTGTTCTACACTTTCATAATTAGTTTTATAATTATATGTACTGATTTAAGGCTCCGTTCATAATTTTTAAGTGCGCACTTCCTTTTCGCTTGACATACACTGCGATGCTATGATGCTAATGCGGATCGGTGGAGCTTCATTTTTTGTCTTATTATATAAACAGGGCAAGCTAGATTATTTGCTAAAAAA
Source organism: Hyparrhenia diplandra (assembly GCA_015847255.1). Classification (NCBI taxonomy): domain Eukaryota; kingdom Viridiplantae; phylum Streptophyta; class Magnoliopsida; order Poales; family Poaceae; genus Hyparrhenia; species Hyparrhenia diplandra. The sequence goes on along the minus strand of JADLZK010005176.1, from coordinate 235,159 downwards.
AGACTTTGGCCAAGCTACCAACGGCTCAGCCGTTTTTTTTTTTTTGAAACGAAGGGAGAGTGTTTGCTTCACAGATTAGATCGCATGACTTTTATTAGAATAGAAGCAGAGCTTCCTTCTTGGCGCGGACTGAGGACAATATCATGCTCTGCTTACCCTGTAACACGCAGATCAGTCTCCATTTGATTTCCGTCAGCATTGTGCACATGTGTTGTGGGACATGTACTAATTGCTTAGCAGTGGGACATTAGTACTAGTTAATACAGAGTACAGTACTAATTGCTTAGCAGTGGGACATTAGTACTAGTTAGTACAGAGTACAGTACTAATTGCTTAGCAGTGGGACATAATTACAGTCTGTACTCTGTACTCCCTCCGTACTGGTAAAGGAAGTCCTTTTGGACAAGGTTTGGGTCAAACATTGAGAATGTAAATCATCAATAACTTTTAAGTTGTTGAGTTTGTAAATGTCAAACTTATATGAATAGATTTGTCTTAAAAAATACATTTATAAAAGTATACATATATCACATTTTCATAAATATTTTTAGAATAACAAGAGGTCAAAGTTGTGTTTTGGAGACCGTGTCGCTGTCCTAAAGGACTTCTTTTACCAATATGGAGCGAGTACTAACTAGTACGAATTGACCATAATTGCGGGAAGTGTCCCTTGCAAATTAAAAGCTGGAAGGTTAAACACCTCTCCAGGGTACATAGCTTTCGGCTAAGGAAGCACATCAACTGGTCAATTAGTACTAGTTAGTAGAGAGTACAGATTGCTTGACGGACGCTGCTTGTGCTCGGGGGAGGAGGGAGAAGCCTGCTTGATGCCTGAATCGCGTCGCCATGAGGTCATCCTGTCGTGCGCCGTTCCGGGAGGAGGGAGAGTCGCACCACGCCACCACGCCCCAACGCCGCCGCAGGGACCAGATCCCGCTTGCTAGGGAGAGGGAGGACGGAGTGGCGGACTGGATCCACACGCCACACCACGGCCAACACCGCTGCTCGGGGAGGAGGGAGAGGTGCACGCCCAACACCCAATGCTCGTTGGAGAGGGTGAGGGAGAGTGAGGCGGAGTGGAGAGGGTGAGAGAGAGGGAGGCAGAGTGGAGACGGTGAGGAAGTCGGCACTGCATCGGAGAGGGAGAGGGCACTGCTTGATCGGTGGAGTGGAGAGGGAGAGGGTGCCAACCGTTGGGGGTTTCATCGCTGGGGGATAATGAAAACATGAAACCCTAGTTGTTTATATTTATAATCGAACTGGCTATTCAGGCCTCGATTGAGCGGAAAGGGAATACATGTTTGGGTCGGCACCAGTTAGTAATGAGGCTCCATCAGGAAGAGTCATTGATATATCTCCCTATTAGTGACACGTCTAGGCAAAATGCATCACTTTTATTGTTAGTGACACATCTAGTTAACCCACGTCACTGATAGAGCCATATATCTGTGACGTGCCTTATCAATACGAGTCACAAATTTTATCAGTGATGGGTTTTAACTGCAAGGTTCACTGATATGCTGCTATTAGTGACGCGTCCTGTTCCTAGATCATGGGCAACAACTAATTAGTGACGCGTCTAGTTAACCTTCATCACTGATATTCTATTAGTGACATGTTTTATTTTTATGTCACTAATAGAGGCGTCACTGATAAGCTTTTGTAGCATAGTATATTTCCATGGGCAGTTTTATATCATCAAGGTATGATGTGGCTACGAGTGCACACATGGTGAGGAATAACCCTGCCGAGTGTGGCTAGCTTGTGCGCAGACAACCATGTTTGGTTTAGGTAGCATTGCTTGGATCAAGCTGCATTGTGCGTCTGAATGGTTGTCTGTATTGAGGTTTGGATTGCATGGGCCAGTGGTGCTCTCCTTGTTTGGAATGTTGTGCTCAGTTGGGTTTGGTCACCGTTTCTCAGTTTGGTGATGTTACTTCCAAGTGCGTGCCTGAATAAACGGAGACTACGAGTTGAGAGTTGAGACATCTCAACAAAAACTAGATCACTTGAGAACAACAATTAATAACAAATCACTGTCGAGTACAGGAAAACTACATCGGAAGTAGTAGAGACTTTATATTTTAAGAGTTAAAGTGTCTTGCCGCTGTTTATATTACTACATCTGGACAAGGTTAACAAAATTTACAGCGGACGCCAAAAGGCCTCTAGCCTAGTGGTTAGAGCACTTGAGTAGCACCCAACAGGCTTGCGTTCGACTACCCGTGAGAGCAAATTTAAACAGGTCTACATTATTTAAAAAATAAAAAATAGGCTAGGGTTTCCCTGCTGATTTCGGTGAAAAAAATTTACAGCGGACTCAGGGAGCACCCGTGATCAACCAAAACAGAGAGGAAAGCAGCTTTTCCAAGCATAGAAGAGTCCCCTACATGCCCTTCTGAATATCTAATTGAGAACTGTCTGTGCAGCTTTGGAACACAAACTCCTTCCCTGTTTTCCATATATCTTTAGAATTTTTTGCTAGAAGCTACAAGCCACCCTTTCCTAAGAAATTGGTGGCTATAACGAGTCGGAACCAATCCTATAATCCAATGCCTATTGAACAAAGAAGAAGGTGATAAATTTACCACTTTGTGCAAGGTAATAAGAGAAAAGGACATGGATTTGGGGAAAATTACTTGTTAGGAACGAATCTTTTGCGCCAGAACATGTCAGGCAACTCACCAGCCGGGCAACAAAAACGGTGGTTCCTGAATCGCATCAGCTTGGTTGGGCCAAATCCAACCAGCCAAACACACCCGAGGGGCACATATTTTTTTCTCTGAAGAAACAGGAGGAGCTAGGAGCTCCCACTGAAAATAAATTTAAAAACAATGAGTACAAGTTACAAAACAGAGCAAAACAAAGCAAGTCAGAGCAAAGCATGAGGGAGGCGACTCAGGGTACATCAACGAAGAGGAAGAAGAGCCAAAGGATTATAAATTTGCACGGATCCATGAATCTAACAAAGGAGCAATTCTAGACTTTGGTTCTGTGTGACAGAGAGCATCCTTCAACAACTTAGTAGTTCTTGCAGTCCTCCAGAGAAGTATTTTGTTCCTGAAGACCACATCATTCCTAAGCATCCATATGTCACAACAGGACAGTATGAAAATTTCTAAGGCAAACTCAACTTTCAGCAAAGATGTCCAGACTTGAAAATTTTGCAAGATTTTTTTAGTCTCCATAAAAAGGACAGTGAAAGAACAAGTGGATAACTAATTCTTCAATGAATTGTTGACAGAGCACCCGATGGGTCTCTAGTAGAGATAGTGAAAGAACATTTCTATGTCCCGATATCTCTCATGCCTATCCCTCAGTTGATCGCACAAGATCAACTGATAAGATGATCTTGTTATCTAAAAGTAGGTTGAGTTTAGTCTCTCCTCTCTGTACACACAAGATCCATCTCTTGTTATTTAAGAGTAGCTGCACTTCCTTTTCGCTCCCTCTTTATCCCTCAGTTGCGCTACTTTGGAGCTTCAGCTTATAAAAGGAGTAGAAGAGAAAACTAGCTCAGATCCATTGGCCATTAATGGCTGGGTGCATGGGTATATATTACAACAAGAGGAGCTTCATTTACACTGTAGTACCTGAAGAAATCTGTCGAGCTGCTTCATTTGAATTAATTTCATAGTAGCATTAAGTCGTGCTTGTTAGTCACACCTAAAGCAATGATGGAGGGATCATCTCCAATTTACGTTGCGCTGGTTGTAGCCAATATATAAATTATTTTAGTAGGTCCATCATGGATGCCTGCAATGAAACACCACAAAAAGCTAATTGTAGTGTTGTGGTGTAGTGATCAAGGTAGAGAGAGCTGAAAGTTAATTAGGTTATTTTACTCATACACTACGACTAATTAAACTTATAAGTTGATGCATTGGAGATCATATATATATATGTAGAAGAGAATTGAGGGTGGCTAGGGATCCCGAAAAAGTAAATCAGTTTATAAGAAGGGGGGATAGTGAACAGATGTACCGACTCAACAAGGGTGCACAGTTATGTGGTGTATAAAATGCGGATCACACGAGAGTGCGTGTACCGGCATATGGTGCAGGGAGTAGGACGTCCGAGCGGCAGCAAAGGCAATTTTCTTTTCTGACTTAACAAAGGCAAAATTTAGAAGGAAGCAAAGTAACATGCAAAAAGATAGACGCCACCAGACAGTTAAGGAGCAAGTTTTGGGCCGGATACATTAATTGCAGCAGCTGGCCTTGTTTTTGGACGCCTTCAATTGTGGTTTCCTCTCATTCTCACATACCTAATTAACTGCCTGGGAAACCATATTACAAGAAAAATTGAAGCAAAAAAATAAATATGTATGTACACATAGCCAATATATATAAAAACTCAATAATCTAGATGCATGCTTTCACATGCAGAATTGTGGAGATTTTCTTTTTAGCTGTTGCTGACACACAAAAAAAGTTTGAGTCTAAGTTTGTTATTTTTGTTAGAATGCACAACAAACCTAGCTAGTTGAAGGGGAAAAGTAGCCACAACGTCTAATCTAGAAACTCAAATCCAACTCTTAGCGTCTCGGACATTTCTCGGAGCGAGCAATCTATATATGGGAGTATCATTTGAATAAGCCATTTAATTCTTCGTTTTTCCATCCTTGGGATTTGTCTCTCTAATTCTTATATTTTTATACTTTTTTTCTTTATTATTTTTTTAAGATTACACAAAGACAACGCAGACGCTCAACACGCACGCACACTCACCCTATGAACATACTTACGCAAAACCCTACCCCTATGAGGACCTTCGGGCGACTGAACGGCAAATCTCGGGTTAACGGTCACCACGCGCGTCCCCTCGCCGACGGAACGCCGCCACCACTTAATGCATAGCGAGTGGGCCGTCCTCCACCCAGGAATCATGCCAGAAGCTGGTATATTGCGGCCGTCGTACAAACCAACAATGAGCATGCCTTGTGTAGCGAGCAGATGTTGGCTTAAAAGCTAGCCGCCGGGTACGTACTGATTATTTTTGCTCTCCACTACAATCTATCCAACCGAGCCCGTCATGCCTAGCATCATGGAGCCACCACTGGCACTTGGGTTCACACCCACCGCACTAAAATCATTTTTGTGGTAGTGCTACCTACTAAAAAAATGTAATTGGTTACCTTCTCACTACTACAGAATTGTCCATCACTGCCGGGCTCCAACCCCCTTCACATTTGCCCGAAATCTGAACCGGCAGAACCATAGCGTATTGATGTGGGGTTTAAAACACTATCGGTCAAAAAACACCGGGCGGTGATGCGAGGAGAGACTGCCGTTTTGATATCGAACCGCAGCGCCTATCACCGAACACCGTCGGTTGTTCCACGACCACTGCAGCATTTTTGATCCAAGCAATGCGGGGTTCAGATGTGACCCGGCAGAGTTGATATTGGGAGCACTGTCGGGTTTAGCGAACCGACAGAACTGTGGGGATAACACTATCGGGTTAGACTGAGCCGACAGTGTATCGAAGACCTAACAATTGCGGCTTACTTTGAACCCGCCGAACTACTACGTGAACATCGCCGGGTGATCTCAACCCGACAAATAAGTTATTAGAGTGGAGGCTATCGGTTTTGTTAATGCGGCCCGGCGGTGATGTTTCTGCTGTCTATGACGGTTGTTAGTAATTCAAACCGATAGTGTTTGGTATAGTTATACTACGGTTTGTTGCTCATTCACTTGCCGGGCCCATGCCACCCGGCGTTTTTGTTTTAAATTTTTGAATTTATTCGTGGAATTCAGCTCTTTTAAATCCGAAAAATCATCATACATTAATATCGTCAAAACATTACAGGATTTAATGGTTACATACAACAAAATCCATCTAATGTTCTAGAGACTAACCCTACATAAACTTCTAAAATAAAAACATCAATATGACCATATATAGAGTCATCATAGACATAAATAAAAGCATGACATCTTTCCAAAACCAATTAAGTAGCAATTCTCGCAATCTTCATAAGTATGTGCGGTGGCTTCTCTTCAATCTCCGGGGCGGGCTGGTTTTGCACCGTTGTAGGCGACGGCGGCGGCTTTACCTTCGGTGTTGTATTTTCTCTGTAACAATTATTAGCGTAACCTTAGACTTGAGCATAGCAATCTTCCCATGTTAGATAGATCCCCGGCACGCGACCAACAAACACTACGCACCACGCCATGCTTGCCTATACATGTCACCAAAATAGGATGATATTACTATGTTATTCATAAAAAGTTGTACAAGAAGCCTAATGCATATATATTTAAAATATCCAAACTGGATTTCAACAACACTAACTCATGAATTTCAATCATAATTCGAAAGCACAAAGTTGCGTGGAAACGAGACGAGCATTTAAACGAACACCTCAAGGGCGTGTGACCGACGCACTCACCAAGCTTTCGCGGCCTGCGTGCGCTCCTATCTTGTCTTGGAGGATTTGAGGAGGACAAGGTCGCGGATGGTATGGCGTTTGTTGACGGTAACCAACGACATATTTTTCACGTCAACTTACTACCATAAAAGGGATAAAACTAAACCTTTTATACTCATATGCAATTATCACTAATAAATTCCACTTGTAGTGTCTTGTATTTTATTTTGCAGATTTATAATAAAAGCAAGTGGAAAATCGACCAAAATACGCCTTTCGGAAGCGCATAATTGCAAACTCAACCCCAAGAGCAAATCGACCCAAAACATCAAATCGGGCCGAGCAAAGCCCGGCCCACAACTTTTCAGACGGGGAGACGACACCCCGCCAAGACCGGGCCAGGCCGAGCCGGGGGTGCGCGCACCACCCGCAGGCGGCCGCACCCCTCCCCGAGGCGGTTTCGCCCAGCCTCGGGGGAGGCGGTTTGTGCACCTTCCAAACGGGGTTTCCCGCCCTTGGTTGGTCGGTTTTGCGCTGATTAGGAAGGTTTACCAGGTCGGTTTTGGTGTAATTTAGCACTTAGGCCCCTCCTCCAAGTGTATAAGTAGGCCCCCTCTCTCCCTCTCTCAACACACACCACTTGGAGTCCAGCAAACCAGCAATCTCTCTCTCTACCACCTCTACCTCTCTCTCTTCTTCTACTTCTTCCTTCTTCTTCTACTTTCTTCTTCTTCTTAGTTCTTAGTTAGCACTTGGAGTAGAAGAGCTACAAGGAGGGCTTGTCTCCTAGAAGAAAGTGCTTTGGTAATACATCTACTCTATGGAGCATTCTTCTATTTGCAAGTCTTATATCTATGTTCTGGCCTAACTTATGAACTAGAGTATAGTCTTGTTCATGTTCTTGTGTTGGTATATAAACTAGCATATAGTTTACATATCATAATCTTAACATGTTCATCTCCTATTCATCATCGATCATCATATGCCTAACTTGATTAGAGGTGGGATATCGGTTCGTTGTTCCTTCGGGTTTGCTCTTGTTCTAGTCCGTCCATTCAACGAGTGGGGATCCCGGGGGACAAGAGTAGTGTTTCGATATGCGGGCATGGTGCCCGGGTATTACGACACCTGCGGATATGAGGGCATGCCACGTTGAGGGGTTAGGCGGCTTGGTCGTGACAAGCCTTGACCGGCCCCTTGAAATCCCCCACGTTCGTATGTTCAGTAGGAGTTCGTAAATGCTTCCCTATCGGGCCGTATGTTATCCAGTGAGTCTCTCCGTTATCCTAGACCTAACCATGACTAAATCAGTTTGCATATGATCCTAACTATTCATTTGTATGGCCATGACTAGATACATTAGAATTACTCCATTAGGTTATTCATTTTATTCTTTATCTATTTTCTTTATCCTTTTGTCTTTGGTGGATTCTTAAGTGTGTGTCACACTATCCATGAACCATTATTGCTTACCCCCGTCATAAACAATTTGATCTAAACAAACACATGTTCCTCTATTCAAATGCCATGCTAATTTATTAATCACATGCCTTCCTTTGGGAAAATATAAATAACGATACCCCCTGAATACTTCCGGTGAAATGCTACAATGATAGATCCGCGGCGCGGATGAAATATCTAAGATGGCAAGATCTATCTCGATTGACAATCACATTTCGGGATCACCCATGCATGGTGGTTTACTTGGGAATGTCGGGCGGCGCATTTCGGCGCCGTTATTAGAGATGGGTTCTAAACACCTAGTGATTGCGCTTAAGAAATGCAACAATCGGGCGGTGTAGAGGAAGACGGCGTGAGGCTGCGGACGGCAGAGGTGTGGCGGCGGTCCTCCGTCGGCGTGGAGGAAGACCAAGCGGGCGACGCGAGGCTAGGACACGGCCGAATTAGTTGTCATTCTCATAGGTAAAAAACTCGTACACCTAAAGGGATAATTAGTTCTCACCGTGGAAGGGGTCGAAGGGCGTAATGCCGGGCGCGGCGTTGGGGACGTCGGAGTGGAGGAGCGCGGGCGTGGGAGAACGCCGTCAAGCCTCGATTCCGCTGGGCCGAATCGACGAGGGGATCTTGTGAACGGATGGCCGGGCGGCGAGGGGGACGAAGAACGGCGACGTTGGAGTTGGTGGTGCGCTCCGTCGGCGAATCTGGTGCTCTTTCGCTTGGGTGGGGAACGAAATGGCGCGGTGTTCAAATGGCTTGCCAAAATTTCGCTTCGAGACACTCACTTATATATATAGGCAAAGGGGTTTGGGCGCGGTGGGGAACGAAAATGGCGGAGATTCGAAGATTTGGAAAATTTCACCCCAATCTTATTCGCCGCCTAGGTTATTACACGCAACCGCAGTGAAATAGAAATGATGCCACTTCATGGATGATCATGTCCCTTTGTGAAGGATGTGTAATCCTCCATGGTGGAAATGGCTTAAATTTTTTTTCCCAGCCATGTACACCCAAAAAATGACCCCACACAAGTTCTTAGGTTTTTCGATAAATATCTTAATTACTATGATTTTATTCGAGATAAACTGGCGACAAGAAGGCTAATTAAACCATGGAAACACAAGAATTTTTCTTGGACCTCCACGGTGATTTGCCTCCAAGGGCACATGAGACCACGGAAAAGTCCGGCGAAGATTCCGGCTCTTTTCGGTGGGTACGCCTCGATTCAAACTATAATTACAAGGTGGTGTCGCCAGCGAGAAATTTAAATAAACCGGGAAAAGTACCAAACCAACTCCGAAAAATCTCAAACTTCGTGGGTGCTTTCCAATTTGCATGTGAAAGGCTCGAGAAAAAGTTTGAGACCACTACAACACCGAACAAACATATGAACCACATGGAGCACGTGAAATACACTTTGTATAGTCCCGGTTCGATGGTAGATCATGTGCCTTTGTGAAGGATGTGTAATCCTCCATGGTGGAAATGGCTTGAATTTTTTTTCCCCAGCCATGTACACCCAAATAATGACCCCACACAAGTTCTTAGGTTTTTATGATAAATATTTTAATTACTATGATTTTCTTCGAGATAAACCGGCGACAAGAAGGCTAATTAAACCATGGAAACACAAGAATTTTTCTTGGACCTCCCCCAGTGATTTACCTCCTAGGGCACATGAGACCCTGTGGAAAAGTCCGGCATTCATTCCGGCTCTTTTTATGGGTACGCTTCGCTTCAAACTATAATTACAAGGTGGCGTCGCTGAGAAATTCAAATAAACCGGAAAAAGTACCAAACCAACTCCGAAAAATCTCAAACTTCATTGGGTGCTTCCCAATTTGCATGTGAAAGGCTCGAGAAAAAGTTTGAGACCACTACAACACCGCAAACATATGAACCACATGGAGCACGGGAACTACATCTGTATAGTCCCCGGTTCGATGGTAGATCATGTGCCTTTGTGAAGGATATGTAATCCTCCATGGTGGAAATGGCTTGAATTTTTTTTCCCAGCCATGTACACCCAAATAATGACCCCACATAAGTTCTTAGGTTTTTTATGATAAATATTTTAATTACTATGATTTTCTTCGAGATAAACCGTGCAAAGAAGGCTAATTAAACCATGGAAACACAAGAATTTTTCTTGAACCTCCCGGTCATTTTCATGGGTACGCCGGTTTCTAGCCATTGTATTGGAGATAAAGTCTCGTGAAACATATAAATGCAACAAAATGACGTTAAGTTAAACTAATGTCCATGTATTTGTTATAGTAAAATAAGAAATAAAAAATGTTAGAAAAAAATTACATACGATGACTGGATAAGGGAATGGCCTTGATTTATAGCGGTTGATCGGTGCGGGTACATCAACTTGCGGGTATTAAGATATACCCGGTAGTGATAACTTCTTTATGACTACCGGTTATTTGAATGGCGCCGACGCTGAATACCATATCACTACCGGTTGCGTGTATGTATCCGGCCAGTGAATTCACGGTGTTGTCACTTCACTCGGTTTGCATGCATGCATTGTTACAAAGCTGCTGCATACTATGTAATGAAAGTAGATGCTTCACGCAGTTTGCCGGGGTTTTGGTTATCCTGCTCAAGGGGATATGGATGTGAAAACAATTCAATATCTCGTTCTTTGTTTTTGTTACATATATAACTTTATTTCATTCACATTAGATTTGGAATCTGTTGAATTTTCCTCACAATATGCAGCATATTTCATTGACGCAACCGTCTTTATTACGTTCGATGAAGGGTAAAAAATGGAAACTCAAAGGTATCGAAGAGACAATCAAGATTCATATCAAAACGAAAATACAACGAGATAAGAAATTTTATTGCATATATTTCCATAACAAAGACCTTACATTACATATATTTCCATAGCAAAGACCTTACATAGAACTAAATATATGATAACAAAGACCAATTCACGATAGGTCAATGCTACAATCAAAGTGTACAAACACATTAAAATTTAACCACCTCGGTAAGTCTCTTGTAGCATCTCTGGGGGTCGAAGAACTGCCGAGGTGCTACGTGCACTCATTGAGGAGGTTGGAGAATGAGATTCACAGGGGAGCTTCGTCTTCATCCCAAACTTGACCATTGGACCGAGGATGAAATCCCAAAGTAACTTAGGTCCAATGAGGATTGTTTTTTCCATGGATGCACCTTATGATTCGGATACTATACGCCCATGTGCCTCGGGGATATTGGCTGAACACTAGCACCCCAAAGCACAAGGACTCGGACTCTTAATATGAGTCCGAGTTCGACCAATCATGGCACCCACGAAGATGGAAGCCCCCGTGTCTCTCCTTCATCGAGTAAGACTCTTCTAGCACCTTTTTTGTAAACCATTTTCTTGGACTAGGCATATCAGATGTGGGAGGGCTTTCTCCCAAAGAAAGGCCATATGTATGTGGAACTGGAAAGTACCGCTAGCAAAGAAGATCGAGGATGAAGAACAATGAAAATCCTAGATCCAAAACCCATGCATGACACTAAAAATTCAAAACTGAGCCCTCTCAGTATTTTGAGGAGAGGGTTAGGAACCTTTGGGCGAACCAAGAATGCAAGAACGAGAGAGGAGAAACTGGGTGCAAAACACAGCGTCCCCTTGCCGTTTAAATAGGCGAGATGGCGTGCTAGAGTCGATTGCCGTTTATGCGGAGGACGTGGCAGCAATGCGCCATCATTGGTGCGATGGTCGGCCCGGTCGAGTTGAGAACTGTGCGGCGTTGAATTTTTGAAATCACAACCGGGTCTAAGTTTCCACCCGGCGGTGATGTCGAATACCACCGGCGAGCGATATGCACCGACGGTGATCTACATCCACCGCCGGTGTGAAACTACCCCGCGATGTTTTAACCGACATTGATTTAACCCGTCAACACCTGGCTGGCGGTGCCACGAGGCTTTTCTCATCGATTCGAGACACTCTCGGTTTCCTAACCGGCGGTGAATGCTACCGGCAACGCGGTTCTCCAAGCGGCGACATGCATGCGGCGCGCCAGCCCTTTTGAACACGCTAAGTGAACGTGACAGCTATAGTATTGTGGTAAAAAAGAAAAATGATGATGGCTATCCGTTGGGCGGTACAAAGTTTGATTCTTTAAATAGCCCGGCGTTGTGGGCGTGCTACAGCTTGTACTTGAGTGTGTCATTTTAGGTAGCTCTAGCCAGCAGAAGTCTCTCGATCGTCTCCCTCCCTCCCTCCTGCTCCCTCACCTGTCGGCATCGAAGGTGCGTGTGGTTGATCTTGTAGCAATGGTAAACGATGTGAAGCATGCATTCCTTGTTTCAAAATAACAATGCTAAACTCGATCATCGTTCTTGAAAAATGGTCAAAACGGCTTGTTGGGGATCGAACGGGGATTTCGGGATTGGGTGTTGGGAAACGCCGTGCCAGCCGAGGAAGCGGCCATTGGAAACGCTGCAAGCGTAGCGGTCCGGCCTTTAGTGGGGAGGCAGACGTCGCGACGGCCATTGGATGAGCGATTCGATGCGGCTGTTGATATTTTCATGGCGCCCGCTTCTTGGGAATGACAATGGCCTGCATGCATTCCATGGCTTGCTACTATATAACAACGCTCGATTTGGTACCATCTCCATCGCTAATTTGCCTCTCTCTCTCTTTCCATAAACCCCGGGTAGCTAGCTTCTTCTTCATCGACGAGATGGCGGCGTCTACACCAACGAGGAGCTTGTCTTCACCGTGGGGCGCCTCCACGGCGCCCTCCGGAAGCTCACCGGCCTGGCCGAAGAAGTCGGCCTGCCAGCGGTGGCTTGGCCGTTGGTGGAGAAGGCGAACTTCTACGCCTTCAAGGTCGAGGCCATGGCCGACATCCTCGCCGGGATACCGGCCAGGCTAAGCGGAGCTCGGGCGGCGCCGGCGGGAATGCGGTCGGCGGGGGGGCGAGGTCCGGCATCGGCAGACGGGCCTAGGCGGACGGCGGCGGAGGTGATGGCGGCGGCGCGCGGCGGCCCAGCGGCCGGAAGCGATGGCGACCGCGCTTTCTTTTTATGTTTTCGTTTTGTAAAATATATTATCTAGTAATATATAATTATCTAGTAATATATAATGACTCCAAAGTCATTTTTAATTCATCTCCGTTCTGTTTCTATCGTTTGTTTTGCTTCCCCGCGAGCTATCAGTTCCTTTTGCTTCCCCCTCCAAAAATCGCTATCGGTTCTAATTCAACCCGGCTGTGTCAATCTTGAAATCGCTTTCGGTTCTAATTCAAACCCGCTGAGTGATCTGTGTCCATCAAGACCACTGCCGGGAACGATTCAACCGGTGGTGATCTGAGTCTTCACCGCCGGAATTTGTCGAATCCATGGAGTTTCGAGTTTTCCCTCGCCTGAACGGTTCATAACACTGCCGGGTGGATTAAATTCCGCCCGATGATGCCGGGCGGTAGTGATGAACGAATCTGTAGTAGTGTCTTATTCCAATGTGATGTCCTATTTCTGATTTACTGTTATATCTGTTTGCTTCCAACTAGTTAAAGTGCAATCATATAAATCCAAGAATTTAGTACAGATATATATACAAACTCCATACCGCTCCTTTTGCTGTATAATCAGAAAACTGTCCTAGAGCTCGAAATGCTATAGTGTCCACCCGGCCGCTCCTGTTCACATGCAGACACCGACACTCGCACCACCTGAAACAGAGAGCACTTGACTAGCTTTCCCCCTCCAATGAAGATGACAAGTATTGCTTGGCATACCATCAAGGCATGCAGATCGATCCCCTCCAGTGACCTTTTGTGTGAGTTGTGGTGCATTTCCTGCACCACTGTGATGTCTCGCTAGAAGGTTCCAGTCCACCTATGGCCTTTTTTTGCTTCGGATGTTTTGCATTCCAGGCCAATTATCATAGCCATGCTGAACACCTCAAATCCTTTACATGTTCTCCGTATCAGGCAACTTTGTGCCTCTATAGACCCTGATACCTCCCATCCTGATTGAACCAAACAAAGACGACAAAAATAAAAGAAATGAGTAAATGGTGATCTATCGTCTTGGTGGCTGCTGCAGGCATAAATCATTGTTCTAAAACTAGTCTTACTTCATTCCTCGCTCCCTCTTGTTCTCTATATAGCTAAAATGGTTGAGCTTATAAGAGGAGTAGAGAAGAAAAAAAAAAGGTGCTCCACCATATCCAAAGGACACGTAACGGTGTATTAATACAAGTGGTGCTACAAGCATTAGATTTTAGAATTTAGAGGTGTTTGTTAGTTTGTACGTCCACTCATGACCGATATTGCAGAAATGTCTTTGTTTGTTTAAATCATTTGGGATGGTCATGACTGCAGGCGCATATATAGGTTCGCATGCTGGCCTAGCTAGGTGTGGAACCCTCCACTAGATGATCTACCTATGTCCCTCCCAATTCTCAAATTGTCCAAATTTACCAAATCTGCATTCACTTTATATTAAGCATAAAGATACTATTCTGATTTTCTAACATGTAACATAATTAATCACCTCATCATTATAGATGGAATATAATAGCTACCATATATTACATATGTTTGCTGCCAACTATTAGTAATAAGTTAACGTGTAATCATATCTCAGTTTAGTACAGAGATGATGCAGCTGCTAGCTACTTCGCTGTGTAGAAGCTTGTCCTAGCTATCTCGAGATTCTAAGCATCTGTTTGCATCCCATCTGTGCCTCATCACACTGAGAACAACTCCGGCCACACAGCCACCATGGAGTGGCAACCAGGTACCTGCTTGAATTCCACGTGGTGTGTGTTGCTAGCAGGCTCAAAGCTCCATCGAATCCCCACGATGGATAACTGAACAAGGCTAAGGCGTCGCTGTGGTATGGCAAGCCGGTTGCCAATGACGAACAGTCCCACTATCAGAATGCACCACTGTGTCGCTGCCAAGCCCTGTCTCTGTGAGTCCCGATACCTCCAATGCCCATCTAAGCAAGTAAGACGGAAATAAAAGAAAGGATTTATATATAGGGTGATCTATCCGTTTGGTGGATGTAGGACGCATACGATCCTTGGTTCCGAAGCCAGGCTCACTTTCTGTCCGCTCCGACGATCCCTCATGTTCTCCATTGCCAAAATGGTGGAGCTTATATATGAGAAGTAGAGAAGAAAAAAGCAGCTCCCCATCATGTACCCATACCATGTAGCCGTGTATTAATACCAGAGGGGATAGTACAACTATGTGGCTGTTTGGTCCCAGGTGTTAGGACTTTTTAGTCTCAGGGGACTTTTTTTAAAAAGCAGTCAAAGAGAGTTTTTTAGGACTAATAGAGAAAAGTTCCTCCCTATTTGGTTTCTATGGACCTTTTTAAGTCCTGGGACTAAAAAGTCCGTCAACAAAACAACCCCTATATTAAATTTCATATAGTACTGGCTTTAGAGGTGTTTGTACGTTACCTAGGATTTTTGTTGATACCACATTAGTAAATGTCTTTTAATCTGTATTTAAGTTTTCACAAATGAGCAACTTTCACATAACTATGTACCATTTTATATATACGGTTAGACATTGTAGAGCAAGAACCTTTTTTGATTATGTCATTTCAATACATAACCATGGTAGTACAAAAGAAAAAAATTACATTTTCAAGATAGATATTTATGCAATAAATTGTTCAACCCTAAGAGATAAAACTGTCAATGGGTTTATGTTCAAGAGAGATCACAATGTTGTCTCATTCTTGGTTATCTCCTAATGCACGAAATCCTTTTGAGTATCTTATCAACCCTAATGACACTAGAAATTGAAATAGTACTGTTAACGAGGCCCCATGTAGCAAATATATTTAAAGAGAAAAGACAAAGTTAACGAGGTTTAAAATAAAGAAGAGATGAAAGATGAAAGAGGGAAGAGGGCCACAATCCTCTCTAGGGAACTGAAAATGAGACAAAGAAAATTAAAGAAAAACATGAATCAATTACAGAGACTGAATCCATTGTTCATAAGGAGCTGCTAAACTAGCTTTGATTCTGAAGGTAGCAAGTCTTTCTCTTTGAGGAACAGCTCTTTGCATTCCTGAATTCCCAATTGATTGTTATTGAAGATAATTTCATTCCATTCTTTCCAAATTGTCCAGCACATGAGAATAACAGCAATCCTGAAGAACTGGTTATGTAACTGATCTTTGACGGCTTGAATGTTTTGAAAAGAGGAACCATCCTGAACAACATGCAAGCCTAGAAGACCCCAACATTGCTGTGAAAAAGGGCAATGCCAAAGAAAATGCTCAACAGATTCCTCAGCACTTGGAAGACAAGTTTCGCAATTGTAGGATTCTAGAATCATATGCTTTCTATTTGTAGTGCTCAGTCTATCTTTTAGAAGAAACCAGAAAAAAAAAAACTTGTGCTTAGGCTGACATTAGGATCTCCACAACTACTTGAATGCTGGATCAATAACATGATGACTGAGAAGCCTCTTGTATGGCATTGTAGTCCAATGGTAGGGCGGTCTAGTGGGGCGCTACCCACCAGGGTTCAAATCCTGGTGCTCGCACCTTTCCCCGGGATTTTCCCAAGGATTTACCGGCGTTATGCATTAAGTGGTAAGCGGCGTTCCGTCGGCGACGAGGCGCCTATGGTGACTTCGAGAATCTCCGAGATCTGCCGGGCTGCCCAGTCCTTCCGGAGGTGCTCATAGGGGTAGGGTTTTGCGTACGTGTGTTCATAGGGGTGAGGTGAGTGTGCGTGGCGTGTTGTGAGTGTCTGCGTTGTCTTTGTGTCATTCTAAAAAAAAAAAAAAAAAAAAAAACTAGCAGACTTTTGGTGTCGGCAATGGCCCGACGCCGCCAATTGTGGTTGCCTCTCATTCTCCACAAATACCACCGGAAAAAGAGATACTTAATTGCCTGGGAACACAAATTACAAGGAAAATTGAAGGAAAAAACCCTTAAATATGTCCACTTAGCCATGAAACTGAATAACCGAGATGCTTTCACATGCGTAGTTGTGGAGATTTCTTCTAGCTCTCGCTCATGCAAAAACGTTTGAATCTATTTTTTTTTTTTTTTGGAATGCACAGGTATAAACCCAGTTGACGGGGAAAACGTCTAATTTACAAACTTGAATCCTCTTAGGATCCGAGACATTTCTTGGAGTGAGCAATCCATGGGAATATCATTTGAATAAGCCATTTAGTTCTTTGTGGGGATTGTCTATCCTAAGATTTTTTTTTTTTTTTTTTTTTGCGAAAGGTCTATCCTAAGATTTGTCTCTCTGATTGTTATATTTTTTATTTTTTATTCATTATTTACAAAACATATTACATAAATCTGGAAATTAGCCAAAAACAATAACCATAATCATCTTCCTAGAAATCTATTTCTCAATGTCGTTTTTAACAAAATCATCATCTGATGGAGCTAGTGACGACATCAGTACATGCCACAGCTGGTTAATTACAAAACCAGTACTGCTGAGGAAGGCGGTCATCATGGCCAGCTTGGTCTCGCCTCTTTGGCATTCGAGTTTGTTTTGGTTTTGTGCCCCAGAGAAGCTTTATATATCAGTTGATGCTGATGACCAATTAGCACCTTGTCTCTCAGACTTTCATAAAGTTTCAGAAAAGCGCCTCGGCATGCATATCCCTGTGCCTCCCATCTCTATCCAACATTTATAATATATTCCGACCAAACAACAAACAGAAAAAGGGAGAAATAACAAAGATTAATCTGTCCTATCATCTTGGTTCATGCCTGATCCATGTCTCTGTGGCTATCGTGAATACTGTACTGAGTCATCATCACACACATAGTAGCTCATTCTACATGTGTATGAGGCTTTCTTTATAGGCGGCGGAGAGTACTAAGTAGTGGTGGAACTTCAAGTCTTTAAATATATAGTAGTTGGGCGACCAGTAGGTGTGAATTGATGAAGAGAAAAGCACGTCGACCCTGGTGCTCTGCAGTCGTCTGCACTTTCGTTAGTTTTAAATTGCGTACTGATATATAACAGGGCTCCATCTATAATTTTGGGACACCATGATTCATTATTTTTGACTTCCAGGATTATTTCAGTAGTATCTTATGAACTTAATTCCGGTAGATGTATTTGACTAGTACAAACTCGTCAATGAGCATGTGTAGTGTACCATTGGGATTGTCTTGCTGCTAATCGCAATCAGCTTACTTTCATATTTTCAAGGACTATTCTGAGCTGCTACCTATGCTAATTGAAAGGGAAAGATTGCAGATGCCGGTGGTATCTCTCTCTCTTTTTTTTTTTTTTTTGAAAGCATGCATTGACACGTTCTTCATTAAGTGGTATTGAGAGTCTTTGTACGCTCCAGTGCAAACAGGGTAACGGCAAGAAGCCATAAACATCATGGAGTAACACCAGTCCGAAGGATACACAAAAGCAGCAGAGAAAAACGGGAAGGAGGACCCTCCCAAAAAGACAACCTATGACAGAATGACATCAACCCAATGCCGGTGGTATCGCTGTGTGTCACGGCGGGTGTCACGGAGGAGCATCCGCTACGGAGTAGAGAGGAAGCCAAACCGAACGGCGTTAGCTTATCGTTTATTTGAGACTGTCTTGTGGGCCTAAGTGCCAGCTGTTAATGTACTGACCAGTAGGGCCTTCGTGCCAGTCCGGTGCCGTATATGAGCAGCCCGTGTGCGTGTAACAGACCATTGCGTTTATTCTGAAATCGAAACTGAGCACGGCAGAGAGGTTCCTCTGTTCGTCGTCGGCGTATTCATCCGTCTCTCACGCCTCCGCGATCTGCTGGGGCAACGGGTGTTACAGGTGGTATCAAAGACCAGTCCATCCTCGGCAGCGGCGCGGCGTCTCCGGCGCCGTTTCCTGCTATTTATCCGGCTCATCGACCACAGCAGCGGCGCCTACTTCATCGACTTCATCCTGCTCCTCTCCACCACGGTGAGCAACCATTCCCGGTCCCGCTTCGCCGTCTTGGTAGTGTTTCGCGGTTCGCGGTCGATCCGGTTTGGCGGTCTCGCTCGCATACCACTTGTTCGATTGAATTCCGATTTGGCCTCGCGATTTTTTCCCCATTTGGTTTCGCTGAACTTCGGCGTCCACAAGGCTCCGGTAGGGTTCACTTCCGCAGATCCGTGGCTGTGGTAATCCGCACGGATCTAGCGAAGCTACCATAAATCCGACCACACGAACGAGTTCACGAACCACCGCGTTGTCCAAATTGGTTTCTCTCGAGTTCTTCCTTCATTACAGGTTCACATAGCCGATCAGGGGTTGTCGACGTAGTTCTCGCGTAAAATTCCTCGATCGTTGATTGTGTGATTCCTGTGGTGGCGTGCGGTGGGGAGTTGTCCGACGGCTCAGGTTCGCGGAACAAGTTTTCAGAAAATTCGAGGCCTCGCATCAACTCCAGGCGGCGGTGACGGGAGCACGCTGAGCTAGGGGAGGTTTCGACTGAACCTTGCGTGTTTTCCAGCAGTTTGAGTTGTTGGGAATTTCATCACATCAGACACCACGGCTCCTCGTAAAGACAGCACAGCCTTACCGCAGACGCAATTCATTTTGCAGCAGATGGCGACCCACGATGAAGAGGAGAAGGAACGATGGGAGGAAATGGCTGAGAATTTTAATCTGATGTTCCAGCAGCTCACGAATCTGGGTACCATTCAGCAGGAAGTGAAACAGCAACTGAACAGTACCATTCAGAAGGTGGAGCTGTGTACCCACAGAGCAGCAATACATTGCTGCACAAGTGCGCGCCAATGGTCAGGCAGTCGCGCAGCTGACTCTGCAAAACATGAGGAGAAACGGAGTTCCAGACAGTGAGGATTCAGAAATCATGGATGATGATGAAGGAGAATTTGAAAATGTATTTGCTAATGGGAAGGCACCAATGGCTACTGGACCATCACATCGTGTTGCAAGACACAGGCCACCACCTCGAGATGAAAGGGCTCCACACAGAGAGGACACTTTCCCTCATCATTTGCTTCCAAAGATGCAGTTCCCATTCTTTGATGGTACCCAACCAAAGATATGGCTGGACAAGTGTCTGAATTACTTCTCTATTTACAAGATACCAGAGGCTCTATGGGTGGAAGCAGCTACAATGCACTTGCAGGAAAATGCAGCTAAATGGTGGCAGACATTCAAAATGACTCACCAGAACGTGGGATGGCACCAGTTTTCACAAGCTATTAAGGAGCATTTTGGCAGTGATGATTACAGGTCAGCCATCAATGACCTCTTGGACCTCAAACAGACCACTACAGTGGAAGAGTACACTGTCCAATTCAAGTCACTACAGTATGATGTTTGTATGCATGGGTCTCCTTATGATGATCTTTTCTTTGCCACACAATTTGTGAGAGGCCTCAAAGAGGATATTCGAGCTGTAGTTGAACCTCAAGTGCCTACAACTGTGGAGAGAGCAGTGGTGATAGCCAAAATTCAGCAGAAAATCTTGGATAGAAGCAAGAGCAAATTCCAGCCTAGAAACCAGCAGGCAAGGAACCAGTTGCAGAAGACTGAGGGCAAACCCACAAACAATGTTGGAAGTCTTTGGCGTGACAGACAACTCCGAGACTACCGCAAAGCCAACAACCTATGCTATCAGTGTGGTGAGAAGTATGAACCAGGCCATGCAGAACACTGCTCCAAGAGGGTCAAGCCACAGTTGAATGCATTAGTGGTTAATGACCTTGACAGAGAAATAAGTGAAGAAACATTAAATGAACTGGCTATTGATGAGGTTCTCACTGAAAATTTCTGTCAGCTGTCTATTAATGCTATTGCTGGTACTCAGTCTTTGGATTGTATCCAGTTAAAGGCAACTGTTCAGAACAAAACAATGCTAATCCTGGTGGATAGTGGCAGTAGTCACAGTTTTGTCAGTGCTCACTTTGCTGACTTAACCAAGCTCACTAGATCACCTGTGGCCAATCATCAAGTTAAGGTTGCAAACAGTGAATGCATCCAGGTCCAGGAGCAAATCCGAATATGAGATGGTACATTCAGGGTCATACCTTCTATTCTGATATGTTGGTGATGGATCAGTTGCCCTATGATGCCATACTGGGTTATGACTGGTTAGTCAAACACAACCCTATGAATTTTGACTGGACTGCTAAAACTGTTTCATTTCCACATCATGGCCAAACAATTACATTGAAGGGCATACAGCCAGCTGAGATGACATTGAATAGGATATCAGTGCAAAAAATGTGTAAATCATTAAAGGGAAATGAGGTATGGGCTTTTGCATTAGTTCACCAACCTGGGGTATCTCATTTATCCAAAGAGCCAAGCAACACCATGATACAAGAGGAAGTCCAGGACCTGCTACTGCAGTATGCTGACATTTTCCAGGATCCACAAACTCTTCCTCCTCATAGAAGCTATGATCATGCAATTCCACTGCAACCAAATTCCACACCAGTCAATGCCAGGCCATACCATTACTCTCCTCAACATAAAACTGAAATAGAAAATCAAGTGAAGCAATTGCTGGAAGCTGGGTTGATTCAGCATAGTCACAGTCCATTTGCCTCTCCTGTGCTACTGGTAAAAAAGAAAGATGGACAGTGGAGATTCTGTGTGGATTACAGAAAGCTAAATGCCATGACAATTAAAAATAGGTTTCCTATGCCTATAGTGGAGGAGATTTTGGATGAGTTGGCAGGATCCAAGCTATTCACTAAGCTGGATATGAGAGCTGGGTACCATCAAATTAGGATGTTACCACAAGATGAATACAAGACAGCATTCAAAACACATCAGGGTCACTATGAGTTCAAAGTGATGCCATTTGGTCTGACTAATGCACCTGCCACATTCCAATGCATCATGAACCAATTGCTCCAACCCTTCTTGAGGAAGTTTGTCTTAGTGTTTCTGGATGATATGCTAATATACAGTGCCGACAAAGAGGATCATCTGGAGCATATTCAGCAAGTGTTTGAGATCCTTAGGGCCAATAAACTATATTTGAAGGCCTCCAAATGCACTTTTGCTCAACCACAGCTAGAGTACCTAGGCCATATTATTTCTGACACTGGAGTTGCTACTGACCCTGCAAAAACCCAGGATATGCTCAAGTGGCCTGTTCCAACTAATATGACTGAGTTAAGAGGATTCTTGGGCCTCACAGGATATTACAGAAAATTTGTGAAAAATTATGGTGCTATTGCTAGACCATTGACTCAAGTGCTTCGACTCAAGACTTTCCAATGGACAGCTCAAGCTCAACAAGCTTTTGATAATCTCAAGGTGGCTATGAGTTCTACTCCCTGTTCTTGCCCTACCGTTTTGAAAGCAGTTCAGTGGAAACGATGCATGTGCGAGGGGCATAGGGGCTGTCTTGATGCAACAAGGACAACCAATTGCTTATTTAAGCAAAGCATTGGGGAAAAAAGCACAAACAGTTATCTATCTATGAGAAAGAGTTTTTGGCCCTTCTGATGGCTGTCCAAAAATGGAGGACATATCTTCAAAGACAAGAATTTCTTATTCTCACTGATCATAGGTCCCTGGCATACCTCAATGATCAGAGCCTTCAAACTGAGTTACAAAGGAAAGCCATGTCCAGGCTAATGGGGTTACAGTTCAAGATCCTTTACTGAGCATGGGCAAAGAAAATGTTGCAGCTGATGCTCTCTCAAGGGTGGGTCATCTAATGGCTACACAAGCTGTTTCCCAAGTGCAACCACAGTGGGTGCAAGAGATCACAAATTCATATGCAACTGACCTCAATGCTCAGAGATTATTGGCACAATTGGCTCTTTCTAGTCCAAATGAACATGGATATTCCTTGGAGAATGGCCTCATCAGGAAAGGTTCCATCATTTGGATAGGTAGTAACTCTGCTCTCCAAACTAAGCTGATTGCTGCATTTCACTCATCTGCAATTGGGGGCCATTCTGGAGTTAATGCTACCTATCAAAGGCTGAAGAAGTTGTTTCTCTGGAAGGGCATGAAAGCTGATGTTGACAGTTTTGTGAAGCAGTGTGACACTTGTCAGCACACCAAACATACTCATACAAACCCTGCAGGCCTCCTACAGCCACTACCGATTCCAGCTGGGATTTGGCAAGACTTGACAATGGATTTTGTGGAGGGGTTACCTAAATCTGAAGGCTATAGTGTCATTATGGTGGTGGTCGACAGGCTCACTAAATTTGCCAGGTTCTTACCACTCAAACACCCCTTTACTGACCCGCATCGTTGCACATCTTTTCTTGGACCAGATTGTAGCCATACATGGGTTCCCTGCCTCCATGGTCACTGATCGAGATAGAATCTTTATCAGTAACTTCTGGAAACATTTGTTCACATTGTACAAAACAATTTTGAATGTCTCAACATCTTACCACCCTGAATCTGATGGCCAAACCGAAAGGGTCAACCAGTGTTTGGAGATGTACCTGCGTTGTGCGGTCCAAGATGCTCCTACCACATGGAAGTCATGGTTACCCCTTGCACAACTGTGGTATAACACTTCTTATCACACAGCATTGGGTTGTTCACCATATCTTGCTTTGTATGGCACAGAACCAAATTTGGGAGGAAATCCAGTACCAACAGCACAGACTATGCCCGATGTTGCGAGTTGATTGAGCAACGCAAAGAACATCCGGAAATGTTGAAGATACGATTAGCAAGAGCCCGAAACGGGATGAAGATTCAAGGCGATAAGCACGGGGTGGACGGGGTCTTTCGGTGGGGATCGGGTACTCCTCAGGCTCCAACCCTACACACAATCATCTGTAGTCAGTCGCCCATTTCCCAAGCTAGCTTACAAGTATTTCGGCCCATACAAGATTCTAGAGAAAATTGGTGAAGTTGCATACAGATTGGAGCTACCAAGTCATAGTGAGATCCATCCTGTTTTCCATATCTCCCAATTGAAACCGTTCACTCCTAACTATACCCCAGTATATTCTGAGTTACCTACTCTAACGATATTCAAGCTTCAGCAGCAGTTCGGAGAGGCAATACTGCAACGGCGTCTTTCAAGAAAGGTAATCATGCTGTTCCTCGGTGTTAATAACCTGGACAGGATTTCCGGCGAGCTCGGCCACATGGGAGGATTACAACGTCGTCAAAGCTCGATACCGGCACCTGCTTGGGGACAAGCAGCTTCTCAAGGCGGGGGAGGTGTCACGGCGGGTGTCACGGAGGAGCATCCGCTACGGGTAGAGAGGAAGCCAAACCGAACGGGCGTTAGCTTATCGTTTATTTGAGACTGTCTTGTGGGCCTAAGTGCCAGCCTGTTAATGTACTGACCAGTAGGGCCTTCGTGCCAGTCCGGGTGCCGTATATGAGCAGCCCGTGTGCGTGTAACAGACCATTGCGTTTATTCTGAAATCGAAACTGAGCACGACGGGGTTCCTCTGTTCGTCGTCGGCGTATTCATCTGTCTCTCACGTCTCCGGCGATCTGCTGGGGGCAACGGGTGTTACACTGTGTGTCACTTCCAACCAATGGCTTGGCAGAGCTGCAGTGTGAAAGTTGGGTGTGGTGCGGCAGGCTAACTAGATCGGCGGCAGAGCACTATTTCCAAGCTATACACGAATATGGACATGTCAGGCTTGATCCTGTGGTATACTGCCATTTCGTGTGCACAAAAAAAAAAAGAATGGCCGCCTGCTTTTTTATCCTGCCGTGATCACGAAGATGCTTTTTTATCTAAGTTTTATTTATTTAATTTTTTAACTCTTAACATAAAAAAAATTAAGTGGTTTAGATTTATTTGAGATATTACCTCACTTTGCATGTTCACTTCCCCATCCAAAATTTGTAATACATCGCAAACCAAACAACAGACTGAAAAAACTGGAGAAATAGCTAAGATTCACCTCCAACATCACCTTGGTGCATACATGTGTCACACTCACACACATATTGGTGGTATCCTGAATCCTGAGTCACACTCACACATAGTTCATTCTATATGTGTATATGAGGCTTTACAGGCGGCCAGGAGCATGTATAATGCTGGATCGAGTTATTATGTACGTGTGCAACAAATTGTGTTTGTAGTTCATAAACACGCCCTACATCCTTTCAAAAACAACAAACAGAAAGCCTTTGGCCGGCCGGACTTCTTCCATTGGCTCGATTCCAAACACGTCCATCATTCCTTCTGAGACAAAGGGAGTATTACTTCATTGATTAGACGCCAAGTCTGTCAGAAAGAGACGTCTTATATTAGACCAAAGGCAAGGTTGAGCAATTGTGCGTCCTCACTTCTCTGGATATTGGACAGTGGTCATGGTCTCCTCGCGCCTGACCATGCTATTGGGTACTTCAGAGCTCTGTTAGCACTGTGCTCCATGTCCCAGTGTCTCCAATCCCCATCTAACGTTTATAGTACATTCCAACAAAACACAAACAGAAAATATTGAAAAAAGTTAATCTCTGATCTCTCCATCTTCTCGGTGCTTGGATGCATGAACCTTATGTTGCTATGCATCGGTGCTTAACGAGGCTTTCTTACAGCAGGAGCATATTGTTGGCAACTTTGGTGTGCAGCCAATAAGCATCTATCTAGCACACTTCTAGCAATGGAAGAGATGGAGGGAGGGGCTGAGGCTATTTTGATTGTCAACAAAAATGATGGCAGGTGATATAATGTTGGAGCTCTTTAAATAGTAGGACGACAAGGGATTATAGCATGTGGTGCCAGCTGATGCCCACATTCATCAATTATCAGTTTTAAGTTCTGTTCATTCTGATATAAAGAGGGCTCTATTAAAATTTTAGGACACAGTACTCCAATAAGCAACAATGTAACTCTGTCGTATTATCACAGTACCCGCCTATCTAAACAAGGGGAAAATAATGGTCACCCCACTTGAAGCTTACCAACTGAGCCCATTGTCATGCTGAGCATCATGGTACCAATGCTGTGTTGGCATGACCTGCTACTGCCACTTCTCCCCCCTTCTCATCACACTGTTGTCATGGACGATGGACTGTTTTTACAAACATATATTACACCTGTTTGCTTCCATATATTACACCTGTTTGCTTCCAAACTGTGTGAGAACAAGTTTTCAAACATATAATACACCTGTTTGCTTATAAACGTTAACGTGTAATCATATCTCTTTTTAGTACAGAGTTGATACATCCTTCCCCGCTGTGTAATAATAATTAGATGCCTATCCTAGCTGATGTGAGTATGTATTATTTCCATCCCACACCCACGCCTGAGCCTCATGACACTGCGAGCACTCCATTTGCTTTTCCCTACCTCCCTTTCAGCAAGAACTATAACACTTCCTCTGCCTTCACCTACGGAAATCTGACGCCAAAAATCTTGCGGTGGCTGCGGTTTTGTGCACAGATGCACCCACTATCCGAAAGCATCCCTCCACCTCTGTAGTTCCCCATACCTCCCATTCCCACCAGACAGAAATAGAAGAAAATATATATATATATATATATATAGTGTAATGATCTATCCTCCAGGTGCATGCTGCACGCATGATCCGTCATTCAAAGGCTAGCCTCACTTTGTCTCTGCTCCCCTCTTGTTCACTAAAATGGTGGAGCTTATATAGAGTACAAATAGAGAAGACGGAAACATGCAGAACACCTCCCTTCTATATGTAACTTTTTATATTACATTCCAACAAAACAACAGAAATTTGTTTTCTTCCAGTGGGGGCATATTGTTTGGAAGTTTGGTGCACAACTAAGCATATGCACTTCTAGTGATAATGGAGGCTGGAGGGAGGGGTCGAGACAGTTTTGATTGTCAACAAGAATGATTGCATATGCTCCCTTCGTCCTAATATATAAGGTATACAAAGTCGTGCTCTCTTTATTAGACGTGCATATATCAATGCAATAGTACTAGTGTTGAAATAGAGAATTACGTCTGATGTAATAGGATAGAATGGACGGATTGCAATGTAATGGCGGAATCTTAAATATAAGGAGCACTAGAAATTAATATATTTTCCCTCAATTTTTTTTTTAAAATTTCACTCAAAAAAAATTAATATATACAGTAGGTTGTGCCCCACATTCATCAATCATTTGTTTTACCTTGTATGGTGATATAAGAGGGCTCAATTTAATTTTTGGGAAACCGATTTTTAGAATAATTGTCCTTTTTTAGAATAATTTCCCATCGATGTCCAACAATGGAAATCTGACGCCAACACTCTCCCCATGGCTGTGGTTTGTGCATTGGTGCGTGCCAATGACCTTAGACACCCACTATCAGAATGCATCCCTGCACCTCTGTAGTTCCCCATACCTCCCATGCCCACCAGAGAGAAATAGAAGAAAGAAGTATATATAGGGTAATGATCTATCGTCCTCTGCTGCATGCTACACACATGATCCGTCATTCAAAAGCTACCCTCACTTCGTCTCTGCTCCCCTCTTGTTGTACACTAAAATGCTGGAGCTTACATAGAGTAGTAGTAGAGAAACAGGAACATGTAGAGCACCTCCCTTCTATATGTAACCTTTTATACTACATTCCAACGAGATAACTGTAAACTGCTATCTTCCCGTGGGGGCATATATATTGTTTGGAAGTTTGGTGCACAACTAGCATATGCACTTCTAATAATAATAGAGGCCGGAGGGAGGGGTCGATCCAGTTTTGTGTCAACAGGAATGATTGCATATGCTTCCTTCGTCCTAATATATAATAAGGTGTACAAATCGTGCTCTATTTAGATGTGCATACATCAATGCAATAGTACTAGTGTTGAAATAGAGAATTGAATATGCTCGTTTCTCTTGAAACAGAGCTGGTTATGCCGCTGATGTAATAGGATAGGATGGATGGAGTGCAATATAATGGTGGAATCTTAAATATAAGGACCACTAGGAAATTAATATATATAGTAGGTGGTGCCCCCACATTCATCAATCATTAGTTTTACCTTGTATGGTGATATAATTAAGAGGGCTCCATTTAATATTTGGGAAACCAATTTCATAATAATTGTCTTTTTTTTAATCACATATATAGCATGGGTGGGCTACAGTAGCCACCTCTGTAAATTAGGGAAAAACAAAAAAAACATTGTCAAATTATTGTCAATGCAATCGCCGAAATGAGGTCCCAAACTGTCACATAGCCAATCATGCCAACAGTGGTGACGACGCCGGGATCCCAGCGGCTGATCTTCTTCCTCTCTTCTCATCAACCTCTAGATAAGTCTTCTCTTTTTACAGTTCAGTTGCTTGGAGTCGTAAGGTGGTGGGTCCGCCCTCCACACCCCCCACCCCCACCCCCTCTAGTTTCTTGCTGTTTGTTTGTGCCTGTGGGATTCATCGGCAATTTGTGGATTACATGTGAATCCTATGTAATTTCTCACTTCTACTTAATGAAGCACGTGCCAATGCACGCTTTCGAAAGAAGACTAGAAATAGCTAAGATTCATCTCCTCCATCATCTTGGTGCATACATGAGTAACACTATCGATGGTGATCCTGAGTCACACACGCATATCGGTGGTGATCCTGAATCCTGAGTCACACTCACTGTCACACATAGTTCATTCTATAAATGTACGTGTGCAACTGATTTTTTTTTTTTTGAAAAAGTAACTGATTATATGTTTGTAGTTAATAAACACGCTCATCCTTTCTAAAACAACAAACAGAAAGACTTTGGCCAGCCTTCCATCGGTTCGATTCCAAACACGCCCATTATTCTTTCTGAGAAGGGAGTATTACTTCATAGCTTAGATGGTCTATCAGGGAGAGTCTTATTAGACCAGAGGCAAGGTTGAGCAATGGTGTGTCTCCACTTGAGCTTTTATATATTAGATTAGACCAGAGGCAGGGTATGACCTCTGGATATTGGACGGTACGTGGTCATGGTCTGTGTAATGATCCTGGTAACCTGCCTAGTAACAAGAACGGATGGAATCGAGACAGGGAAAAGCAGGATTGGAGAAAGAACAGCAAGTGGATTGGGTGAGAAGAAACAGAGTTGAATAGGGAAAGTTTGGATTCTGTTAGTCGCTCGTTCTCAACGGAACGGTTACAACCTGTTGACGCAAATTAGAGTTCGCACCAACACACTCGAAGGTCACGATGGACCAGAGATTACAGCAGGATAATCAACACACTTTCGCGGTGAAGAGCGGCGAGTTTACAAGCAAACCGGCAAAGGATAACAATCGCGCTTACGTGACGAAGAACGGCTGGTTTCGAGCAAACTAGCAAAGAAGCCGCCGAAGCTCTCGCCCGGGAGGGACCCCGTCAGGGCAAGGACGTCGTCGGGTTGCCCTAGGTTGGCCGGCAAGCCTAGGGCGCCATCCTTGGTCGTCGGATCAAGCGATGAACAGCATGTAGAAGGTTGAAGAGAGAAAGTAGGGTTTGTAGATTGGTTTGTGTCGATTGGATATAGATGGGATCAAATCGGCCATGAACCCTTCATTATATAGGGGAGGATGGTCTTATCCTTTTAGGAAGGCGTCCTAGGGCGTTTCCAATAACAAAAAATCGCACCAAACAAGTTTGGAAACAAACCGAGTTGGATACGATTCGGATCAGCCGAGATCGGGCTGACCGGACGATGCTACTGATAGCACCGGCCGCACCGGTCGTGCGCGCCCGCGAGAGAGGTCTGCGGCGCGACCCGGCCGACGCCGCTGACCGGACGCTGGACCGGTGCGCGCATCGGCGCGTCCGGTCGGTGTCCCGGCCGCTCGCTTCGCGGCGCGACCCGGCCGGACGCGATCGGACGGACGGACCGACAGCGCCCGATGAGTCCGGTCGGTGAGTCCGTCACCTTCCGAGCCCGTTTTCGATCCTCCTCGAGAATTTGGCTAAGTCTGGGAAATTTGCGGTGACTTGGACCTCCAAAATATGGCTAAGCACGGGATTTTCGGTGGTTTAGCCTATGCCATTTTTGGGTGTCAACATATGCCCCCCTGTTTTCAGGTGAGAGGTGCACGAACCTGAAAACAAGACAAAGAAAACCAAACAACGCGAATGCCCATCGTATCGGTTGTCCAGTGGCTAAGGGCGATACTATGTATCGGCCATTTTAATTCACACATAGGAATATGCATGACCGAAAAATATTTCGGCTCTTGATCATTGATAAGCGTGATAATTTGGCAACCCCCAATAATATAAAGACCCATACCAAGGATCAACATAAGAATATGAGGGATAACCATGCAAACCATGAGGTGAATTCCACATATGCACAGGCAGAGAAAATGGATGATGCCATGACCAATGATTTTGATGATTTGGTGCAAACCTCCAACTTGGCGATTGTGTCTTAGATCTTTTTCTTCTATTCTTTGTTTTCCCCGCACCGCTTGCTTGATCACCATCATTTCGATCTTTAATGCTTCCTTTTTGGGACCCATGCTAAGCCCCTTTCTTTTTAGCTTCTCTTGACCGAGCTTACGCAATTCTTTTTCCTGCCACTTTGGTAAACCGATTAAGCATGTCGGTTTTGTCTTCATTGTGGATAGTGACAATTCTTTCTTGTTCTTAGGTACTTTTATCTTCTTTTGTTCAGATTTGATACCTACAACATAAATGGCTGAATTTTTCAACTTGTTTACCATTAATAGCCAGATTTTTCAACGATGTAATCGGCTTTTCAATGGTAACATTCAGATCTGAATTTTTTCTTTTTCCGTCCATCATATTTCACACACGATAAACTTGCTTTACCACCTTCCCTTTTGGCATAGCTCGGGACCGATTCTGATCAAATCGGTCTTTGTAAGATGACTCTTTCAAGTGTTTCGGAGCTGCATACTTCACATGTTGTGGCTCGAAATATGATGGAACATTCACCTTTCTTTGCCAATATTGTTTTTGAGGATTATGCTTTGGAGGCAACTTTGATGCTTGGGTCTTCTTCAATCGATTCGCTTCCCCTATCTTTGTATATTTGGCTAAAAGCTCCTCGAAGCTAAGCTTCGGGTCTCCTATGCCTTTTTCTTTGTCATGCTCCTTGTCTCCATTAGTTTTATGAACATCCTTCTTTCCTTCATCTTGATGGACATGCTCCAAAGAAAGACCTCCAAAAGATTCCCCTTGCTCAATGGAATTAATCGGCTTTTTGTTGGAGATGGAGAGATTTTATTTGCCCCCGGTGTTCTCTAACATTGGAGCAATATTGCTATCCTTTGAAATATCTTCAATTTTAATTTCATGGACAACAATTTTGTCTTCGCTTGAGGATCTTCCATCTCTCTCTTGAGCGTTAGAGCCTTGAGCTTCAAGTGAATCGGCTAGTAGCGCAAGCGATTCAAAACCCATTTGCCATCGGGTCGATTGAATCTAATCGGTCCACTTGTTGAGCCTCAAAAATCTCAATCGGTCATTATCAATGTCCGATTGGATCTCATGATGAAATACATTGCAACTATGAGTATTATGATCAAATGAATTACATAACTTGCAATATATAAGCTCTTCTAAGTTACGTATTGATGGCAAAAGCATTGTGATCAATATGCCCAATAAATTTACTTTTTTTAGCAACATGTTAAAGACATGATCACAACAGATAGAACCAAAGGTGAGCATTAAATTTGTAAACCGATTTTCTTGTAGAATCGGCTTCAATGCTTGGCAAGCGAAAAGATTATCTTTAACACTAATCCATTCGGCCACACCTTTACAATCATCTTTCATGCGAGAATCAAATGTAGAACAAACATCGGCATGAGCAATATTCTCCAATCTTAGCCCCCGAATCATGAAACCCGGTAATTGCAAAATTTATATCTCATTCGGGACCAAGTATGAATTGAATTTAAAATAAGTAAAGCAATCCACATATATGTATAATTCACATTAAGCATTGGGAAAAGCTTTAACTTTGAAACATTATCATCGGCCTTCCAATTGAAGACAACATGTAGGCCGATGCAATCTTGTACCTTAGTGACGAAAGATGTAGCAACCAAAGTTCTCATTGTCGATGATCTCACCGTTAGCAATACTTTTGAAAAGAGTTTGTGTGCTCTCTCCGGCGCCACTAATTTCCTCCTCGGGCTCTTCTTGTGTCCCGCGCCCACCATAGTAGTGGCGAAACTTTACGAAGCACACTGTGGAAAAATCTACAACAATAGGAATCGACTTAGCCGACTCGGAAGTCGTCAATGCTTCATTCATGCTCAATGGCGACAACCTTAGCCCGGCTTGGTTTGCCTCACGGGGTCGGCTTAGCCATCTCAAGTAAGGTAGTTGGCCTAGCCAATTTAGTTAGCTCTTTCTTATCGAGAAGCACGATTGGCTTTGGCTCAATCGACTACGAGTAAGTAGTCTTCTGCCGATTGTGAATTCGCTAGCACACGCTCTTCTTTGGTGAAGATCTTGACACATTAATGAGCGAGGAACCAATACTCCACCTTTATGTGTGTGCTGCACTTTTTGCTTATGAATGGGACTTTGAGCTTTGAGTGAATCGGCTAATGCAAGCGATTTGAAACCTGTTGCCATCAAGACCGATTGTATCCAATCGGTCCATTTGTTGAGCTTGAGAAAATCTCAAAACGGCCTTTATCAATGGCGATTGGATCACCCGGACCAGAAACAAATTGCAATCACATGTATTATGATCATAAGAATTATGCCACTTGCAATATGTAAGCTGTTCTAAAATTTTTATTTGATGGCAAAACATTGTGATCAATGATTCTAATAAAATTGTTCTTCAACAAGATATCAAAGACACGATCACAAAAAAGTAAAGTCAAAGCTATATTTTATTTTATCAAGCCGATTCTTTTTGTGGAGTCGGCTTCAAAGCTAGGCAAAACGAAAGGATCAGATTTATCATCAATCCATTCGCCCCGCGACTTTCTGATTGTCCTTTGAGGGCTAGCTTTGACAAATTAGAATTATCGGCCTTGCCATACGACATAATGCGTTGGCGATAGAATCTGAATTTATTTTATCATAAACAAATAAATTGCTATTACCAATCGGTCTCCTACTTCCAATGATATCTCTAATAGCTGCGAAATTGAAATAGTATGACCGGATTGGAATTTAAAGCAAAATATTTGTGTTTTCTACCTTGTTGATCATGTGTCGAGATGAACATCCTTGACTTGAATAATGTGGTTTTTCACCTCCAAGGAACGATCAACATCAAAATGAATCATCCAAAGACACATCGGCAAAATGGGGAACGAAGAAGCCAACTCGGTATTTGGACATCTGTTCCATTGTCCTCAATACCGGTAGCAACAGCGAGAATCGTCCCCGCCAATTGGACAACCGCCTAGCCGATTCAAAGGTGCGTGGCGGGAATAATCGGCTTGTCCGTGAAGAGTCGGTTTAGTCGATTTGTGGGCAAGCGTAGTGGCGATCGACCTAGCCGATTTGGAAATCGGTTTAGTTGATCGTGGGTAGGTGAGCAGCCCTTCCCTTGTGTTTGTAGGGGTTTCATCTCCATCAATAATATAATAATCACTAGATAAGCACACAACCCCTTTAGCTCCCCGAAAAGTTAAGTATAGCATGTTTTTTACGACGCTTTTCACGCGTTTTTACAGAAACAAGACTTGCCTTTTGAGTGTCTAGTATCCCACTTTTGGCCGATGTCTTAATTGTAATCGGCCTTTTTTTGATGGTCTCTTCAAAATGTACAATGAATAACTCTGCTAATATAGTCCATGACCAGAACACTATTTTTGGGTAAAGATATAAACCATGTAAAAAGCAACAACCAAGATGGGGATAAAGGAAAATTTCGCACTCTCATATAGTCTTCCTCACCCGGCAAAACCCAAGCGTGAAAGATATATACCAATATGTTCCCAGTGGTCATATCATCTTCACCACTAAATTTAGAGAAATTAGGTACACACCAACCATTGGGAGAATTTACGTGATCAATGGCTAATATGTATGGCCTACAATAAGTGGGCACCTTCCATTTAGAAGAACCAGGTGGATTAAGTAACATGTGCTAAATTTTCTTGAATTCGGCTTAGCGATAGATGAAGCCGAATCATAAGTTTTAGCACTTGAATGCCTTGCTGAAATTTCACTAATTCGGCTATGGTTAGGAGTAACATCTGAAGCTGAATTGTGAGCATTATCATTAACATGCCTTGCTGAGTTTCCATTAATTCGGCTTAAGTTAGGAGTAACATAAGAAGCCGAATTATGAGAATGTAAGCATTGGCATAAGTTGCTGAATTCGAGAGTCATTGGCAAAATATTTACCATCATTGCAGCCCATTCTCTCATTCATCGGGTGTTCTCGTGGCGGAACCACATATTGAGAGCTTACGGTCGATAATTTTGGATTTACATGTTGTGTACTGTTAGTAACATGAAAATCAAATGAACTTTAACAAGCATCGGCTCTTGATTATAACATAAACTATAATTATTAGCCGATGCAATATATCTATCATTATCATAACTAGCAATACCAACATGAGAATTTATGTCACTTGCAAAATAATTATTATAATTATCATATGAATTTGCAAAATTTGTACCTTGGGATAACTGTAGCATACTGAATTTGTACTCTGATATGTATCCATCTTAGCTTGGAACGCTGATTTTGAAAAAGCAGCTAGCAACGCAGATGTGGAGCGAGCTTCTCCTTGTTTGATCTTCCCGATAATTACAGACCTTCCGTGCGATTTGGCGTTATGCTTGATTGATTTATCGAAATAAATACAATCGGCCGTTGAGACCGAGATCGATGCAGCGGCGATCCGCGTGAAACAAATAATAGATCAGTTATGAATATGGCTAGGGTAGAGAAATCGGCCGCAAAAGTAGAGCCGAAGCAATCGCTCCCAAATGAGTCGCCAAAAAGTATGTTGACGCAAATTAGAGTTCGCACCAACACACCTCGAAGGTCACGATGGACCGTAGATTACAGCGAGATAATCAACACACTTTCGCGGTGAAGAGCGGCGAGTTTACAAGCAAACCGGCAAAGGATAACAATCGCGCTTTACGTGACGAAGAACGGCTGGTTTAGAGCAAACTAGCAAAGAAGCCGCCGAAGCTCTCGCGGGAGGGACCCGTCGAGGTGTAAGGGCGTCGTCGGGTTGCCCTAGGTTGGCGGCAAGCCTAGGGCGCCATCCTTTGGTCGTCGGATCAAGCGATGAACAGCATGTAGAAGGTTGAAGAGAGAAAGTAGGGTTTGTAGATTGGTTTGTGTCGATTGGATATAGATGGGATCAAATCGGCCATGAACCCCTTCATTATATAGGGAGGATGGTCTTATCCTTTTAGGAAGGCGTCCTAGGGCGTTTCCAATAACAAAATCGCACAAACAAGTTTGGAAACAAACCGAAGTTGGATACGATTCGGATCAGCCCGAGATCGGGCTGACCGGACGATGCTACTGATAACGCACGGGACCTTGCCGGTCGGTGCGTCTGGCGAGAGGTCTGCGGCGCCGACCCGGCCGGACGCGCTGGCCGGACTTATTTGGACCGGACGCGACGGGCGCGTCGGTCGGTGTCCCAACCCGACTGCTTCTGCGGCGCGACCGACCGGCCTTGACCGGGCGGACGCTGGACGGACGCGCCGGTGAGTCCGGTCGATGAGTCCGTCACCTTCCGTAGAAAGCCGTTCGATCCTCCTCGAGAATTTGGCTAAGTCTGAAATTTGCGGTGACTTGGACCTCCAAAATATGGCTAAGCACTGGAATTTTGCGGTGGTTTAGCCTATGCCATTTTTGGGTGTCAACACAACCGGCTTAGGCCCCGTTCGGCCGATCACCATTCAGCCGGAACAGATCCCACCCTCTCCGGAGGGAACCATTCCGAGTCGTTCCCGGTCATTCCGGCCATGGAATGGTTGCTGAGCCGTGGAACCGAACGAGCCCTTAATGAGTTGCTAGTACGCCCTCCTCGCAAATGGGCCGAGACCGTACAACCTAACGGACCAAGCCCGAGACAGAAGCGAACCAACCGCCCCCGATCTCTTTCTCTCAGCCACTACACTGCTCCTTCTCCAGTATGATAAGCCTCTTCCTGACAGTGTGCTTGCGCTGGACCATGCCATTGGGTACTTAAGAGCTCTGTCAGGATTGTGCTCCATGTCCCAGTGCCTCCAATCCCCATCTCCAGAAAACATTGAAAAAAAGTTAATCTCCAATCGTCTTCATCTTCTCGGTGCATGGATGCATGCACCATATGTTATTACCATGTATCAGTGCTTAACGAGGCTTTCTTACAGCAGGAGCATATTGTTTGCAACTCTCTTGTGCAGCTAATAAGCATCTATCTAGCACTTCTAGCAATGGAGGATGGGGGGAGGGGCTGAGGCTATATATTTTGATTGTCAACAAAGATGATGACAGGTGATATAATGTTGGAGCTCTTTAAATAGTAGGCCGACAAGGGATTATAGTATGTGGTGCCTTGTGCCCACATTCATAGTTTTAGGTTCTGTTCATTCTGATATAAAGAGGGTTCCATTAAAATTTTGGGACACAGTACTCCAATGAGCAAGACTGTAACTCTGGCGTAGTATCTGTTATTCACAGTACCCGCCTATGTAAATGAGGGGTAAAATAATTATCACCCCACTGCAAGCTCACCAACTGAGCCCGTCGTCATGCTGGGCATCATGGTGCCACTGCTGGGGTTCGCACCACCTGTTACTGCCACTTCTCCCCCCTTGTTCTCATGGACAAGCCATGCTCCCTTGTCGGAGGATGGTTTTGAAAACAACTACTGCACCATCGATAGTAAAAATGGGTATTCACAGGGGAGGTTTGAGGTTAAAGTCAACTGTCGCCTGAGCGATGATGGTTTAATTGCCATTTTCACGTGTAGGGTTCCGCATTATGAGTGGCCTTAATTAAATATTCTTAAATGGTAATAATTTGCCAACTTTCATCATGTCTTTCATGATGTGATGATCTTTTTCCGTGTTACATCTGTTTGCATCCAATAACTATCGGTAGTAAGTTAAATTGAAATAATATATCTCCAATTCTAAGCTTAGTACTATTCCCAAAAAGAAAACATCCTAGCTTAGTACAGATATAGACTCTATAATAACATTCCTACGATGTATAATCAGAAACCTAGCTCAAAATGCTGATGTATTGTGTCCTGCTTCCATTCCATGCCCATGTCTGCACCACATAACGCCAAAATATCGTTTGATTTTCTTACATGCATGTAAGGATAATCATCTCATTATAGATGGAGGCACATATATTACATCTGTTTGCTTCCAATTGTTTGTAATAAATCAACGTGTAACCTCTCTTTTTAGTACAGATCGAGTTGCGACAGCTCCTTCTCCGTTGTGTGTAATTAGATGCCTATCCCACACCCATGCCTGTATTAATTGCAAGCACTCCATTTGTGCTTTTCGCTTCCCCTTGAGCAAAGACAAGAACTATAACTTCATCTGCCTTCACCTACACAAGCAGGCTCCCTCCCTTAGCTCTTTTTTTGTTCCCTTAACTTCTCTTTGCCTTCACCTGCACAACCATGATGGACGTGTATCGCTAGCAGGATTCCAACTCGCCGTGGCTGTGGTTTGTGCACAGTTGCGTGCCAATCTCAGACACAATGTATCCTGGCACCTCTATAGGTCCCCATACCTCCCGTTCCCACCAGACAGAAATAAAAGAAAGAAGTATATATAGGGTAATGATCTATTCACATTCAAAGCTAGGCTCTCACTTCCTCCTGCTCCCCTCTTGTTCTACGCTGCTAAAATAGTTGAGCTTATATAGAGTAGTAGTGGAGAAGAAGGAAACATTTACAGCACCTCCCTTCTAGATGTAACTTATATAATACATTCCCATGAAACAACAAATAGAAAACTGCCTTCTTGCAGCAGGAGCATATTCTTAGCGAGTATATATGGTGTGCAACTAAGTATATGCACTTCTAGTAATAATGGAGGCCAGAGGCCGGGAGGGCCCGAGCCAGTTTTGATTGTCAACAAGAATAATAGCATATACTCCCTTCATCCTTATATATAAGGTATATGAGTCGTGCTCTCTTTAGACACACATACATCGATGCAATAGTACTATAGTTGAAATAGATAATTAAATACGTTTATGGGTCTTTGAAGCAGAGGTGTGGTTATGCCTTAGATACTCGGATATATATAAGATGGAGGAAGTGTAATGTAATGGTGGTGCCCCACATTCATCAATCATTAGTTTTACCTTGTATGGTGATATAAGAGGGGTTAATTTAAATTTTTGGAACCGGATTTATATTAGAATAATTGTCTATTTTAATCACATACTATATATATAGCATGGGCGGGCTACAGTGGCCGCCTCTGTAAATTAAGGAAAACTAAGAAAACATTGTCAAATTGTTGTCGATCCAATCGCATAGCCGATCATGCCAGCAAGGTGGAGCCAAAGCCGGGATCCCACCACCTGCGGCTGATCTTCCTTAGCCATCGATCTCTACAGTTTTGATATAAGTTTGTTTCATTCGACTTGATTTTAAAAACTAGAAATTTTTTACAATAATTGGGGAAAAATTCGATGGCTCACACATCGGCCAGGAGGCCCGATCCGACAACAACAAAGGTAGGAGGCAACGGAGGCAAGGCACGGAGGCAAAAATTGCCTCCTGTTGTGTCTATGACGATTGGGCCATAAAGCAAAATCGCCTTCGCTGCCTCCCGCCAAACATGGGATTAGAACTAGGCAATAATTGCATTCTTGTAATTCTTTTTTTTATGAAGGACAAAATGGTAACTTCTTAAATGCTAAAATAACTTCATAAATGCCCATTTTGCCACTCGGACAGCCAAGCCCAACCTGCGTCTTTTTTAAAAAAAAAAAAAAAAACTTTGCTTTTAAGTAGGAATTGAACCGCATCCTCATCCTCATCAAGCAATATAATACCCTGATGAGCTACGATGGGTTTGGTTTTAGAAGACGCACTTTGCATCGTCCGCTTGTGAGTTCATCATAAAAATAGCAAGAATGGCTGTTTTTACTTTTTAATGCGTGAATAAAATTTGAAAGTAGTTTATCTCACTCATATGAACTCGAAATTGGATAATTCTTTTTCAGTATTCGTATAAAAAAATATTTTCTACAATTTGAGCACTTGTAGGATGCCGTTAAGTAAACAAAGAAGACTCAAATATTGAATTCAAAATTTTGAATGGTAGAACAAATGTTAAAGCAATAAATGATTTCACCTCAAAAAGTAATGAACACAGAAATTGTAGAACGGGTCAAGATATACAAATTTTATTTTGGCCATTTCTTCATTTGACAAACATTACTAACATTGTTCATAAACCTTACATCTCTCTCATATCCTATAATAGTTTCATGAAACTAGAAGAGAGATTATTAAGATTTGTGAACAATGTTACTACCACTATGTCGGATGAGAAAATGACCAAAATAAACTTTGTAGATTTTGATAAGTTATAAATCTTTGTAGTTGACAACTTTTTTATTTGGGTTCATCTTATCATGCAAAGCTATGTCTAAATTTAAGTCGCCGTTTGTAATATTTGAATGTTTCAAACGCCTTGGATGTTGAAAGTTCCTAAATGAAAATTGTAGATCTTGAAAAGTTATGAATCTTTGTAGTTGAACACTTTTTTATTTGAATTCATCTTATTATACAAAACTATATCTGAATATTTGAAATTCAATTTTTTCAAATAACCTCGGATGGAGAAACTTTCTAAATAAAGATCGTAGATCTCAAAAAAGTCATGAATTTTTATAGTTGAAATTTTTTTATTTGAATTTGTTTAGGTCTTCAAATAAACAATTTACTCTAGATTGGGTAGATATATTTGAAGAACCGAAACAGAATGTTAAAACATGTTATGATGTAGCGTAGTGGTAACACAGCAGGTGCTTGTGTGGTTGGTTGTCGGTTCAAAGCCCCACGACCCTGAAGTTTTTATTCTTTTTTTTTTCAATATTACGTTTTTTTTTCATTATTTTTTTTGGGTGAAATCTTTTTTTACCCTATGTGACAAACAGATTGGCCAGTATTTGAACGCTACAACAAACCTCATGAAGAGATTATCCAAGCAACAGTGCATTGAAACCAGCTACATTAGCTTAACGCTTAAATTAACCACCCAAAAGCTGCTTCCAGCTCTACACCCTAAACTTTACAATCCTCCTTCTGTGATCAGTACCCAGCGACGCTGACCACTGTCCTCCAACAATCCCCGGAACTCCAAGCTGCAAGGATCACACGAATTAGCTTCAACTCAAATTGAGAATATTTACACTATATGAATACGACTTAGTCAAAATGATGACAACATTTGCAGGATAATACAAGATCCTATTTGCAGATAATCTGCACATGGAAAAACACTAAGTTAGATCTAAAACTAATGCAGCAGCTCCATCACTGATCCGAGTAATTCTAAGGAGAATGAACAAAGGCCTTACATTTAATTCTAAGGAGAAAAATTGCCATTTATTTAACAAAGTTGAGCATACCCAAGCAGTCTAAAAGTAGACAATACAGATTGAGATGAACAAGGCCTTACATTTCCAGCTGTAACTGTACCACCATTCTCCTTGAAACTTGGGCGAGTGTCTTTAGTTTTACTGGGTCAAACTAAGAGATAAAAAGAAATAGCACGACATAAATAAAATTGTCATGCATTGATCTTACAATAACTGTTAGCGACACTCATTATCTGAGGGACGTTAAATTTGGAGGAAGCCAAGAATAACGAATCAAGTGCCTGCCAGTCTGAGACCTCATTCAGAATTTTGGTCAGTGGAAATAATGGACAAACTCTTGATGCATACATGAACGAACTGCATATATAGCAAATCAGTTATGTAAATGATTATTCATTGAAAAAAACAAAGATTTGACCTATTCATCCAATCCAATCACATACGCCTAACAGTGAACCGGAAAAAAGTAAGACATTTCAGTTTTGTTTGATTTCAATTACATTTTGCTACTGCTGGCAAAATGGCATGTTATTCATTCGGATAAAAAGTTCTCACAAAAGAGCTGGCCTGGCTAAACAAGCAGTAGAACCATTCCCTGCACATGCTTTGCCAGAATCAAGCTGAATAAACAAGTGCTATTTTCTGGTTGCAGAATTGAACATACAACTACATTCTGCTTTAGCCTATACACAAAGTAAATATGCTCGATTTCTCCATATGAAAGAGTAGTGAATGGAATGAAAACAAACACAGACCAAATTGATTTGAGGTTTCGTCATGTGATCTGATACATGAAAAAAAAAAAAGGGGGTAGTAGGTACCTCGAGGCTGGCCTCGGTCTGGAGAGTGTGTGCGGGAATCTGGCGGATTCGAGGAGAGCGACGGAGGTGACCACCGCGGCCTTCGCGCTGGGGGCGGGAGCGGCGGCGCGGCAGGGCTGCCGGCGTGACGCCTTGCGAGGGCTCCGGCGGTGACTAGGGCAAGAGCAGACAGTGCGGGCGAGGGCAGGCCGGCGCGGCGCTGCGCGAGGACGACGGAGCCGGCGGCGGCGCGTGCGTCGGGCGAGGGCGAGAGTCGGAAGCGGATCGGGGAGGGTGCGCGGTGGGTGGTGGGTGACCCCGTAGTGATAACTACGTGAAATGACTAACGTGCCCTTTTATGATTATAATTAGTATTTTGTGGAATAAATGAGAAGCGAGGTAAGCGATTTCAAAGATGCAAGTAAAAGCGCAAAAACTAATGAATTTATTTGCTCGGTAGCTATTTTCATGTGTGGTTTACTTACTCAACGGACCATAGAAATATTCACACATTTTCAGCGGCGCTTGTTATAAAAAAATTGGCCCTTAAAAAATGATTATGGGGACGACTGTAGAGCACGCACACGGGCAGAGCTTTTCTCCCACATTCGGCTTCCTGAAGCAGAGATTATTAGCGACTGAGAGTAGGAGATGAGGGGCAACATAGCTCGGTCTGGAGCTGGGTCTGGTGCGGTGGCTCGGCACTGCCCGTCTTGGCACGGTAAAGAGCAGTGATCGTCATCAGGCCCAGCTAGATGAGCAAACCATTGTTGTGTTCGTCTCCGCAAGAAGATCGAGCGGGCCAGGGAAGTAATATTTGCGCGATGTTCTCCACTCGATCCAAATATTAAATCGTCGTTTGAATTGGATGGCTTACAAAGGGTGGCAAAGACATTGCTAACTGTGCCCATCACACCGTCTCACACTATAGCAACACATATTGTAGACGTATCCCCGTGGAACCAGGTAGTTCCCCAATTGAAACAGCTGGCTTGGCTAGCTAGGCCCTGTTGACCAAGATAGCCAAGAAGAGCTATTGTGGTTTGACGAGGAGCTCCACATCACCTCAGTGCACATATGTATGTCCCGGTATCTCTCATGCCTACTGTAGCTATCAAATATCAAATAAAAGAATGTAGCTAGGCTGAGTGCTGTCTCTTTGCTCATGCATGATATCCATTTCTTATTTAAAAAAGTTAGGCGCACTTCATTTTTGCTCCCCTCTTGCATGCCCTCCATTGCTAATATGGAGCCCCGTCTTATTTTTCTTTTTTATCCCAATAGAAGGAGCTGAGGTTCAGCTTATATATAAGAGAAACTTCATTTAAACTAGTACCTGAAGGTCATCCTTCTAGCTGAAGCCTTTGAGTTAATTGCATAGCAGCATTAAGTTGGCTGTTCATCAACCATAAAGTAAAAATGCTGCAATTTGCCTCGAATTGGCACCGTGGTATTGTACCCAATTTGACGTTCATTTTAGTGGTAAATGTGGCAGCGATAATAACTGTACTGGATTCGTCATGATCTTTTTTATGGAACGGGAGGGCAGGCCCTTATTGAAAATTTTATTAAAGCAACAAAAGTCTCAACATACATAGCTCAAGAAACATAAAAAGTACAGAAAAAATAACGAAGATTACACAAAGGCTTCAAGCCATTGAACAATAAGGGGATGGTATTTTGGATTTCTCCAAGATTAAGTAGAGCAAATTCCTTTCTGGACACCACTTGCAATGCTGGAGGGAGGGAGGGTGCCAGGTTGAGGAAATTGAACTTCAAGACACTACAGCAGCTAAGTGGCTATCTGAATCTCCGTATCCTCACAGATCAGCAACTAGCGGTTCAGCACAGAACATCATGTTGTGCCTTGTCTCACACTTTGGCTAGGCAGGGAAGATGAGTTGGGCGAGGAATCGACCAGGATTTGCTTCGCTCTTTTCGTTTCATGAGCACCCAATATGTAGGAAATTGTCCCCTTGCATTTGTGTATGGCCCGATACCTCCCATGCCACCTCAATTAATAAATAAGACAGAAGAGAAGCATGCCAATGATAGTAGTTCCTCCTCTTGGTGCAGGCACAATCTTTCTCTTGTTTAAAAGCTTGCCTCTCGCTTCCTTTGCCTCCGTTAGTGAAGCTTGCTTATAATAAGAGTACAGAAGAGAAAAAGTAGCACTATCATGTCCGCAGGTCACATGTAGCTTAACTAGTATAGATTCTAAACTTGTTTGTACATCAACTAGATGGAATAAAGATTTTGGGTCCATTAATGGGTTGGATATTTCCCACCCTCCCATCCGTCGAAAGACTTTGGGTGCATTTGTCTATTTGATGTGCACTGAACATATCGCATTTGGTCAGCATAAGAATGTTCCTAATCCTGGTGATGCAATCTGATTAATTGATGAAAATAGAGAAATTATTAGGAAAAAAGCTCAGCCCACAGGGAGAAAGGAAGTTGGCTGTATCTACAATGGAAGAGAGTACCGTTATCACATCACGACTGCAGGCATCTGGCCGGTTAATTTTGTACCGTCCGTGATGGGAAAGCCTCTCAACTAGAGGCTGTAACAACAACCGAGATATACACTCAATTCTCAAATTGTCAAATTTTGAAGCTGAACTTTCCTTTTATTAAGAATGATGATATTGTTTGATTTCCCCATCATCTAACATTTTTTTTTCTACAATGGTAACCCGAATTGCATTACGAATCGCAACGAAATTACAGAAGTTCACAAATGTCTTACCCCCAACTCCTAACGATGAAAAAAGGTAAAACTCTCCCAACTATGAACTCCCAGGGAACATAGTTGGGAACTGTGCTCAGTTGGTGAGCGCTGCTGGTTGGGAGGCCACAAATCATGAGTTTGAGTCCTCTCGAACACATGATTTCCCACCGAGGTTTTTTTCCCCGGTCTACACCTGGATTATTTCCGGGCCGTTGCTCTTCATGTTGTACGCTTCAACGCGACGGTCTTCATTGCCCCCCCCGAAGGGGCCAGCGAACTTTCAAGTCTGTGTGTAGATGTAGGTTGTATGTACACATGAGGTTGTGCGTGTGTAGGTGTGTGTACATGTATGAACAGATACTACACCAGATGAGAGGCATTGCAAAAAAAAAGTTGAGGAGCAACGCAATAGTAGGTGTAGATGGGCCCAGAAGAGCACCCATCCCAGATCGACCTCTTAGACACTCCTACCAAGTACTTACAACGTTACTGAGCATACGCGCCTCACATGACATTGGCTAATATTACAGAAGCCAACTCCTACTCATCAGAGCATTTCACGTCGATGCTATCATCCCAGGTACGGCACGATCTGTGGG
Source organism: Hyparrhenia diplandra (assembly GCA_015847255.1). NCBI lineage: Eukaryota > Viridiplantae > Streptophyta > Magnoliopsida > Poales > Poaceae > Hyparrhenia > Hyparrhenia diplandra. Next base: position 190,820 of record JADLZK010005176.1, on the reverse strand, counting down.
TGTGAGCTTGTTTGTCTAGCTTGTGGAAAGGAGAGCGCCACCGCCTTGATTGCCTCGCGCACTACAAGAGAAACCCCTCTTTTGCAACGAATAGGTGGCAACGCTTAATTTATTTGTTGCAAGCAACGTTTGTGAAACCGAGCTAGCAACGTTTACAGCAAGCCCCCTTTGATGCGCAGGTTCTGTTTGTAAGACTTTGTTTTCTTCGCATCAAAGTCATCGTACACACGTGTTGTAGGTTTTTTTCGCATCAAAGTCATCGTACACGGGTGCTGTCAATTAATCTTTATATCTTTATTAGAACAAAAAGGAGGCTATTTTTGGTGCGGTAAAATTTTTCGTCCTGCCTCCCTTCACCACCTGCGACCCAAGGCACCGGTAAAAAATTCCGTTTTTACCTGCGATAGAAAATCACGGTGCCTCCCTTCCAAAAATCACGCATGCTACCTCCCTTCCAAAAATCACGCATGCTACCTTCCCTAACAACCAGATAATAAAAAATCACGGCATGCAAAATCACAGTCATTCCCTACCAAAAATAACAGTCTTTCCTTTCCAAAAATCATGGCATGCTACCTTACAAAAACCTTTCTCCCGCTCTCACAACAACCACGCCGCCGCAACCTCGTGCCAGGACCTGCACCTCGCCCTGCCGTGTGTCATCGTGAGGAGCCACGCCCGTCGTCGTTCCTCGTCGCCGCCGTCGACGCTGCGCCACGGCTCCCTGCTACGACACCGACGACCTCCTGTTGCCAGGAGCGGAGGTGCGCCGCCGAACCGTCGCCACAGCCGCGAGCTCCAACGCCGCGCACTCCGCAGCTGTCCCGCCCAACATAGTGACTCCACAGCGCCGTCCTCCACGCTTCCGCCCGGATCTGCGTCCTCGGTCTGCTACGACCAGCGCCGTCGACGCCATAGCCTCGACGCCGCCAGACATCGTGACTCCACAGCGCCTTCACGACCTGTCCTGCCGTCGAGGCTGCTGGACGTGCGGCGGCCCAAAACACAGGTTTTTCCTCCCAGCGTGCTAAGCAATCTCTAACTTCAGTGCCCATGCCTAATTTGTTTAGAGATGTTCAGTGCCCTTGTCATGGTATGAAAAATGATCAACAGGAAAGGAAAATTCATATATAATGAACTGTCGTGCTATGAGTCATTGTAAAAGGACAAATTGATCCGAGTCATTGAGTTTTAGGATAGTTTTCCCTGGAGTATTTTTTCTATTTAAAAACGTTGCTGTCATTCGTTGTTGGATTGGTGAAAAATGCATTCTGTCGAGTTTGGAGTAGTTCAGTGCCCTTGTCAATAAAGGTCGTACAACATTTGCAGACTTGACAAACATCATCAGCGGAGGTAATTGTTTTTACACATGTCTATAAACGCTTTCACGTGAATTATTTGTGGTGATTAAGTACATATCTATATATTTATTTTTTTTTTGAATAGTGGGCCAGTCAACATCAAATTCACAGGCACAAGTTGATGAACGTGTGCAACGTAAAAGAGAACGAGAAAAGGCACGGCTTGCATCAATGACTCAAGAGGAAAGAGATGAGAAAAATAAAAAAAAACGTAGAGAAAAGTATCATCTCAAAAGGCTGAAACTGCACTAGCCGCTCAGTCGAGAGGTCCAATGCATTCTGATTTTCTCTTTCCGAATTCAGTATTACCTTTTTTTAGTTTAAATTTATATACATTGATTTAGAAGTTTTGTGTGGTATATTTTTTAAAAAAATCTGATGGACCAAATCTACAAACAAGATCGCATGATACGATATTTTGGAATTAAATACCAACGTTGATTGTTGTAATGTTGATTATTACTAATCATTGTCACCGATGGCGGTTACAAATCAGTATTAGTAAAGATTGTCATTGATGGATATAATACCATCCTTTTGTATTGCATTTTTGGCCTGCCAGTTGGAGCTCAACCAACCACAGAAAACACTGATGGATATGAAGGCATTGGACGGTTGAACCAAACACGGAAACACCAATGGATATGAAGATAATGACTGGCTACATCGAGACAACTCATACGAACCCATGCAGATTGATAAAGATAACACATGTATTATTTTGGTTTTTTTATTTCTAATACTAATTATTTTTTCCTTATGTTTCTATTTATTTGATACCGTAATTTTTAAAAAATAATATAGGTGATGTAAATGGATCCAGTTCTATTGGCAATATTGTCACGCGTGTCCGAAAGAGCATAAGCGTGACCTAGATATCGCATCAAGGGCCGCAATGTCTCCCTGAACAAAAGGCACTATTAAACAAGAGACGGCGTGACTTGTATGCACGTAAAAATGCTGCAAGAAAACCGCAAATGACTGCAGAAGAGAAGAAGTTGAAACGAAATGAGAGCCACAAAACCTACAAAAGGATGGTGAGAGAACACCGAGCCAACACTTTGCATCCTCGACTCAATCGCCATGGAGAGCCCCTCATTGCAACCCTCGGCCAATTTTTTCCTTCTTCACCTCAAACACCTAAAGCGTCTTCGCATGATATGGAGATACCTGAGTTTGGAGGCACGCCTTGTCTACATCGCTCCATCTCGTAGTTGAAGATCCGTGGTTGAGACCCCCAATTCGATGCGGCACATACCATACATAGGCATCGAAAGTGACCAGTGGAGAGAGAAATGCCCTTATGTCCCGTCGCAATAAGGCTTTTGAATCAAATGTTGGAAGAATGACTAGAGGTTGTGCAAATGGAAATAGTTGTGATGCGAACGACGATACACAATCGAAAGTGTGGTTCATAACGGTATATATATTATTTATACGTCGTCATTTTCAAATTCACTCTTTATTCCAAAAACTCATACCATTTGGTTCTTGCAGATGGTGTCACACAGGAATCGGGAGTTCCACCGCCTAATAATTTCACATGCACGCAAACACAACCGTCAGTAGTTGATGGTACCTCTCCGATGCCTCCACCGCCTAATAATTGCAAAGGCACACCTGACACAACCGTGCAGAATTGATGGTACCTCTCCAATGCCTCCAAATGGTGCACAACCCGATATGCCGACGATGTTGTCGAGGATGGTATTTTCTTTACTAAATTTTGCCAATTTTGCTTACCTTATATGCCATTATTATGTGAGAGTAAGTCATGCATATATGTGCTTGTGCTTTGTACGCACTATGACGCTGGATGTCATATTTGAGGAAGACGTGGAAGAGGAGGAGGCGTACTTTTTTTTGGACAAGGTACCACGCTTAATAAAGAAAACAGTTTTACTTAATTGTAAAACACGTGTAAAACATCAATATTTTGGCAGAATACGGCGAGGATGGAGACGAGCACAATGACGACGTGGATGTCCGGGATAATAGTGAGTTCGATGTCCCGGATCCATACGACCGGGTTTATGCTAATCTCCCCATCGAGTCGCACATGCTAAAGTCGGTGCCCGACCGCAAACACCGCACCGCAAAGAGGATCGAGGGTGAACCACCGGTTTTACTGGCCAGTGGAGTGGACAGATTAGTCTTGAAACTCCCGATACACCACCAGAGCTCGGGAGATTGTGGTCAAGCTCGGATGTCGATGCTAAGCACTTTCGTGCAAACATCGATATTTTAATGGCCACTTCTCTTTCACTTCTCTGTACTGCCACCTAGATCGTGTTACCACAAACATGAGAACCTGTGGTATCTACACGTTCCGTGCTCATGGACAGATTTACCATAACATACGGTCTTTTGGTAAAGAGGATGGTGTTGAAAAGAGACACCTTGAGCTTTATTTTTACGACGACGATCCGTCCCTTGAGCATCGGATGAGCAAGTGTCGTAAGCAGTGCGCCGAAAAAGACAAAGAAGTTATTGAGAAATTGGTTGGCATTCTTAATGGGAATCCCTACTCTCAGCAACTACGGCGTATGGGACACGTTGAGAACATCGAGGATTATCGTATCGAGTTCAACCTTGACCAGCGGCTTGACCAGAGAACATATAACGCGCCTATCGCAAAAGTGGTGGCCGCCGTCTGGGTTGAGGGGAGTGAGCGTCAAGGCCAATTCCAAAGATAGCGTGGTCCTGCAAGGAAGGACCGGTCCATACATGGCATCCGCTCATATATGGCGTGCTATGACCGCTTTCATACCCGCTTTTTAAGCCCCAAAGGGTGAGCTCGGGTGGCACAATTGCATTCCGAAAAAAAATGTTACTATGGAAGAAGTTGAGAGAGCTCGAGAGATCCGCAAAAGGCGTGCTGAGAAAGATGGTACGACTGATGGCGATGACGATGGAGGTACCTTGAATCCTTTTCATTAATTCAATATAAACTTAGTTCTGTTGTATCATAATACTAATTCGACCATTGTCTCCTTGCAGAACCTCTTGGAAATGTATGTGTATCCGTCCGTGACTACTACTGCTACAAGTTCCAGATGCGGCCAAATGTATTTAATCCAATACTCTATGGCGGCCGACTTTTCCAACAGTTTGCTGTCGACACGTACATCAAGATTGAGAGCTCGCGTTTGGACTACATACGGAACAATCAGGACTCTTTAAGAGCTGACCTATATCAAGGCCTGGTGGACAGCATGCATGCGGGTGAAGGGAGTGCTGAGAATGTCGGAAGGCGTACTGTGTTGTCTTCTTCATTCATAGGAGGACCCCGTGATATGAGGCGCCGGTACATGGATGCAATGGCTCTCGTGCGAAAGTATGGTAAACCTGATATCTTCCTCACAATGACATGCAACCCTAACTGGGACGAGATCAAGAAAGAACTTTATCCAGGCCAGACACTGCAGGGGCCGCCCGATCTCGTCACACGAGTCTTTAGAGCAAAGTTAGATGCAATGAAGAAAATGTTGATGGAGAAAGACATCCTTGGGAAGGTGAAGGCCTACGTATATGTGGTGGAGTTTCAGAAGAGGGGTTTGCCGCATGCACACTGGTTACTAATAATGGAACAAAAGTACAAGCTCACATGTCCTGAGCAATATGACATGATTATCAGTGCAGAGCTACCAAACAAGAAGAAATACCCTGAGCTCTACAAGATGGTAACAAAGCATATGATGCATGGTCCCTGTGGGAAGCTTAATCCATTTTGTCCGTGCACGGTGGTTAAAGGCGAATGCAAGAACCATTACCCTAAAGCATTCTGTGAGTCAACATCACAAGGAAAGGATTCATACCCCGCCTATCGGGCGACGCAATGATGGGCGTGCGGAAAAAAGTACGAGGCCATTTCTTAGACAACCGATGGGTCGTGCCTTTACAACCCCGTCTCCGCTGCGTACCTTCAACTGCCATATAAATGTTGAAGCATGTGGGAGCATCAAATCAGTAAAGTACATCTTCAAGTACATATACAAGGGACATGACAGGGCATCGGTGGTGATGAGGGAGGCTGACAAAGCCGATAAGAAGGGCGACGTTGATGAGATCAAGCAATATAGAGAGGCCCGTTGGGTGACGCCTCGAGGCGCTATATGGCGGATATATGGCTTTGACTTGAGCAAGAACTATCCACCAGACAGCAGCTGCAGCTTCATCCCCGCTGGCATGCACATGGTGTCATTCCATAAAAAGGACAAGGTCGACGGGATTGTTAATAAGCGGTAGCGAAGATTCAATGTTGATCTGCGTATTTTGATTATAACAGCATGAGGCATCCCGTGGAATCTTGTATCGGGACTTCCCTGAGCATTTCACTTGGCGCTAATGGCAAATTCCGGCAGACCTAGAAAGAACTCTATTTTCCAAGTTGGTAGAGTCGTATCGGCTCATCCCGCCAGAGGGAGAACGCTACTTTCTTCGTGTCCTCCTAAATAATGTTCTTGGTGCTACCTCATACGAACACCTTAGGACCGTCGATGGAGAGTCGCTACCTTCATTTCGTGAAGTCTGCGCAAAGGAGGGGTCTAATCGAAGAGGACAATACACTGGATGAGTGTCTAACCGAAGCTACTTTTTATTTGAGATGCCTTCCTCTCTACGAAGGCTATTTGCAACAATAATAGTATTCTACGTGAGCCACATGATGTCTTTTGGTTTGTGGGAAAAGCACTACGATGCAATGTCGAGGACTACAAAATGCATAATCCATGTCCGAACGGTGCAAAGAAATGGTTTTGATAGATATTAGAAACATGGTGCCGTCGATGGGGAAGCGGTTTGATAAATTGCCTCTTCCAAAAATTGATGACACATATGACAAGCCGGCGGTATTCCTCGAGAGATACTTGAGGAGAGTAGAGTCGAGCTGGACCCCAAAGATGAGTTATTGTGCGACTCACTCAACATTGAGCGAGAGTCCGCCTACGATGAGATAATGGCCGCTGTCCCACAGCCAAAAGGGCGGGATGTTCTTTGTGGATGGACCTGGCGGTGCAGAAAGACCTTCTTGTATAGGGCACTTATCGGGGAAACTACGAGCGAGGGGCAAGATTGTCGTGGCTACGTACCACATCCGAGTCGCAAAGATCCATATTGCCGGTGGGAGGGCGAGCCATTCGCGCCGTGTTACCTCTCAATGCTAAAGATGGCGAAGGATGCAAATTCACAAAACAGGATGGTACGCGTCCAAGTTGCTACGACAAGCGGCTCTCATAATATGGGACGAGGCATTTATGACAAGGAGGCAAAACGTGGAAGCACTAGACAAGAGCCTCACGAGATACAATGAGTCGGCCGGACCTTCCGTTTGGTGGGAAGACGGTTGTCTTTGGCGGGGATTTCAGGCAGGTCCTCCCCCAGTGCGAAAGGATCCGGGGCTCAAATAGTCGGAGCTTCTCTCTGAAGCTCTCATCTTTGGGAATCCATGCGCCACCTAAAGCTCGTCCGCAAACATGAGGGCTCGAGTGACCCGAGTGGTTTGCGATTATCTCAAGGCGCATCGGTAATGGAACGGAAGAGGTTTACGGTGATGACGATGTACGGATTCCGGAAGAGATCTCAGGTCGATACTCCGGGCGATCTTTGAAAGGATCTTCGCTCATTGATCGACATCATCTTTCCGCACCTAAACGCAAACATGGCGAATAAAGACTACATCACCACCGGGCGATTTTATCTACACGTAACGATTGGGTGGACATGATCAATATGAAAATGATTGATATGTTCCAAGGTGGCGAGATGGTGTATCACGCTTTGACTCTGCCGTCGATGATCCACATAACTACTATCCAAAAGTAGAGTTCCTTAACAGCCTCAACCCCAGCGGCTTGCCTCCACACTTGAAGCTCAAGCTCGGGTGTCCCGTCATCTTGCTTCGAATATTGACCCTTGCCAATGGGTCATGCAACGGTACAAGGCTGCTTGGTGCGGGGTTCTCAAGAAATACAATCGACGCTGAAATCGTGGTTGGGCAAATCTTTGGGAAGCGGGTATTCCTTCCTCGAATACCCCTATGCCCGTCGATGAGATGTTCCCGCTCGAGTTTAAGAGGAAGCAGTTCCCTATCGGTGAAGCCGCCATGACGGTCAACAAGTCACAGGGGCCAAACGATCCCGAACGTGGGTGTGTATGCGCCGACCGGTGTTCTCTCACGGTCGGTTGTATGTGGCGATGTCTAGAGCCACGTCAAGAGCGAATATCAAGATCCTCGCACTCCGCTGTCTACGCAGCACGGGAGGAGGAGGCCAAAAAGTTGGAGAAGAAAAATATTAGAAAGAATAGCGTCGGGAAAAATAAAAAGAATGCATCAAGTAAAAAGGTAAGGATAAAAAGACGCCCGGCCCAGTTTGATGGAATTTTCACGAAGAATATTGTATGGAAGGAGGTTCTAACACAATAAGCAAGGTAATTGAAGATTAGTAACACATACAATGTATTTGTATTTCATTCTATATTGTGAAATATTATTTAACTAACGCCAATATTCGTTGATATTCCTAGGTACTTCTAAATGGTCTATCGACACTACGTGGAGACGTTATATATATAATACATGAATGTAAAATCATATGTATATGTTATATTTTTCAACGCTTGATGCATGGTGTATCGATCTGTTTGTCGACTACTTCTACATGGCGTATATCCTGACGCTTGTGCATGGTGCATATCTATTTGCTTGGTTTTGTTTTTAAGAACATAAGACAATCATAAGATTTCCGTTTAATAATCACGTGGAAGAAAAATGTTACTTTAATATTATTGTTTATTTTCATAGTATTGTTATCGTGATCGTGCGATCCATGATTTTATATAAAATTTAAATTATCCCGTAGCAACGCACGGGCATTTAACTAGTATTAATATATATTTTAAGCGACAAAAAGAAAAGAGGAACACAGGTTTGAACTTGAGACCTCCTGTATCCTGTATAAAGGTAAGGAACATGCAACGCAGCAACCAATAGAACTGAAAACCATTTGTGATTGTTGTGTCACTAAATTTTACTTATATAAGAGTATATGGCCGGATCCAGAAATAGCCATTCCCTCCTATTATCCAGAACAAGGCTGAAACAGCCGAGCCCATAAACTCCGGTTTCCCTAGCTGCATTTTGTGCACTCTAAACCTAGATGATGTATACAAATTATGCGTTGCGACTTTGCAATGGTTATTACCACAAGTTACCAACACATAAATAAGTGTTGCAAAAGATCCTTGCAACGCCACTTTTAGGCAACGCATATAAGATGCGTTGGTATAGACCCCATCAACGATATATATAAACTTTTTAGCAACACATATTTGCGTTGCAACAGGGGTGTCATTCTGTAGTCGGCGCCAACCACCACTTGCTCCTTTAGATCCTCCTTCAAAGTACCCCCATCATCTACGCATGTTTGCTTCCATCTGTTAGTAATGAATTAGAATCTGGATACCGCTCAAGCTCAGCTATGCAATCAGTGACCTATTCCAGATCAAGAATCTACCAAAGAATGCATGAAGAAGTCCATCCAGCTGATGCCTTGAATTATTTTTAGGCGCTATTTATGTATTATATTAGAGGTGTTTGTGCATCAACCAAAAAACAATAATCAATCCAGGGATGATTCTTTTTTTGTTGTTGTATACAAATTTAAGAGTTAAATGCGACCATCAGCGACCCTTGAACTAACAATAAGTGTGTGCCCCTATATGTTTATAAAGTTTCAAAATGCATTTCTAGGTCAGAAAATTTGTCAAATGGTGCACCACATGCCCATGCATGTTAGCCACACATAGGCATTTTCTTGCTCATGTTTGCCATGATAGCGTGGCATGTATTATTTAACCACACATATTTATTAAAAAAATAAACACTGCCTTCCCACGGCCCCACCCCCCAAGCTCATTGGTCTTCACTGTGTGTGCGCCCCCACCCCAGCCCGCACTTGCGCTGCTGCCGTCCATGACGAACTTGGGCCACTGCCGTCTCTCAAGACATGGCCCGCCCGCACGGCAAAGTGCACATCCACCAACGCGAGCCGAGCGTGCCACTATTGTAGCTACTCGGCTGCCATGAGTGCAATTATTGTAGCTATATTCTGCTTGTGCACATCAAATCCTTTACAACTGCTCTGAATCAGATGGCACTAAAGCACATCTTTTAGTCCTGATACCTCCCATGCCGATCCAACCAAACAAGATAAAAAAAAAGGAGTAAAAGGCCGGTGGTCTATCCTTTTGGTGCAAGTTGCACACATGAACCATTGTTCAAACACTAGCCTAGCTTACTTCTTTCACTCCCCCTTGTTCTCCTTATATAGCTAGAATGGTGTAGCTTATAAGAGTACAAAAGAAAAAAAAGAGCAGCTAGCTTCATCATGTCTCAAGGCCACATTGATAATTTAGGTTCACTTATTATGTACTTCATTTACGCACAATTAATGAGCACATGTTTTTTTACTCAATGTCGCAAGCTCCTTGGTCACACATTTAGTTTCTTAGTTACAACTGTGTTAATTTGTTTCACCATCTAGCGGTGCCTTTGTTCGTATTCAACCCCATCGCTCATGGCTTCTCGCTGTGATGTGATGATGGACATGTAAAACATCTAACTTCTTCTTAATGAAACATGTGTCATGGCCAGCAGCGGGGCGGGTGACTAGCAGGGCGAGGGCAATAACATCTGATCTTTTTAGTTGTAGAGATATATCCCAAAGCTCGCTTAGTGAATTTGCCTAAAAAAAAAGCTCAGTTAGTGAATTATGTATAGTTTGTTAGTTTCCAATCTCCATTCACAATCCTGTTAATTATCTCCTAAAACCAAAGGTCACTAAGTGACTACACTAAATAATTGTGATGTTGTTTGTTTATTCTATGAATAATATTCTTTTTTATCTTAAATTGAATAATCTCTATTTTATTTTCAATTGAATAATCTCTTCTCATCAAGCTAAATTCAATTTAATGTAGATGTAACAAATTAAAATTATGAATGTACATTTATTTTTATTTTGTATTATCAGACATGATATACTATAATATTTTGTATTTTGAATGTACATTTATTTTTATCTTATGAATGTACATTTATTTTGTATTTTCAATTGAATAATCATTATATAACAATATACATACGCATACATAATTATATACTATAATAATATTTTTACTCGGTGCTTCGTCTGGTTGGCCCTTGTATATCTGAATCCTGTCTCCTCTGAATCTTGTCCTCCCACTTGTCGAGCCTTACCCTGGCTTTCTCCACCTGCAGTTCAGTCATCAGAATATATAATGCATTTTGGACTGCATGTATGCTGTGACCAACATGAATGAATGAATACAGTATGTGCATGATCGATGGATCATCACCTCCTTGTTCCAGTCCGTTTTGCAGGTGACCCAGATCAAGATGGCCGTCTGCACCATGGTTCCCCCGATCACCATGCCACTCCAGATGCCCTTGGCACCGAGGTCGAGGTAGAAGCCAAGGAAGACACCGAGCGGCACGCCGATGATGTAGTAGCACCCCACGTTGACGTACGCCACGAACGCCTGCCAGCCGCAGCCGACGGCGACGCCCGACAGGACGGGCTGGACGCCGTTGAGGACAAGTGTGACGGCGAGCAGTGGGCAGAGGTCGGAGACCGCGCGCGCCACCGCCTCGCCGCCCGTGAAAATGTAGCTCAGCTCGTTGCGGATGCAGAGCACGATCACGGCGCACACCGCCGCCACGGCCAGCGACAGCGACGTCACCACCAGCACCGAGAACGCCGCTGCCCTCGGGTTGCCCGCGCCGAGCTCGTTCCCGACCCGCACGCTCGCCGCCGCGTTGAAGCCGACGGAGATCATGAACACCCATGCGTTCACGGTCATGCTACATGCCGGCCGTTGCAGAGCCAGAGATTATAGATAATATATAATCAAAAGCTTCTGACACTCGTCGGCAATGTACAGGATTCCGGTAATGACTGATCGACTGACCATATGGAGAGAGAGTCGAGGGAGATCTCGGGGTTTTTGAGAAGGCCGGCGATGAGCACGAGGATCTGGAAGTACCACGCCTCGAGGCACAGCATCACGGCGGACGCCGCGGAGAGCTTGAAGAATCCACCGAGGCCGCGGAACGCCTGCACGTTGAACCCCGTCCACGTCTCGGCGCACCGCGGAGTTGTGACGATGTACGCGAACTGGCCGAGGACGATGACCCACCAGCTGAGGCTGAGCACGAGCGCGCCGCCCAGGAGTCCCATCCCGAGGCGGTCGACGGCGACCCAGCTGAGCAGCAGGTGCAGCGCCAGCGCGGCCGCCGAGATGTAGGCGCTGGGCGCCACGAGCCTCTGCGCCTGTAGGAACTTCTGGATCGGGAAGTTGGCCGCGTACGCGAAGATCTGCGGGATGAGCCCGTACACGAACACGGCGGCGGCGCGGGCGATGCGCTCCGACTCGCCGAGGAGGATGAGGATGCGCTCCGAGAAGGCGTAGAGCACGGCCAGCGGCACGCCGGTGGCCGTCAGGAGCACCGCTGAACGCAGCAGGTACACGCCCAGCATGCCCGGCTTGTCCGCGCCGTACGCCTGCCCGCACAGCGTCTCCACCGCGCTGCCCATCCCGAGCTGACAGCCATAGATTCGTTCAATTGAGACTTGATGAGGTACACGAGCTGACAAAAACTGGCATCACTTACCATGAGGCCAAAGGCGAAGGTCCGGACACCGGTGTTGCCCAGCGAGACGGCGGCGAGCTCGAGGTTGCCGAGCTGGCCGCAGAAGATCTGCGTGGACGTGGCCATGAGGGAGCTGATCATGTACACGGCCACCGCCGGCAGCGCGATCCGGAGCAGTAACGGCAGCTCCACGGCGGCGCCGCGCAAGGCCCGCCGCGCCCACGGCAGAGACGTGTCCGCCAGGATCGCCTCCAGCTCTCGGCTGCCCCCACCGTGCGAGTGCGATTCGTCGGCCCCCGGTGCCGGCAACAGCAGCGGCGTAGTAGTCGTCGTCGAGTCGTCCATGGCGACCTCCATCGATCCAGCACGGTGATCGATCGATCAACGATATACGCTGGCTGCCCGTGCCCGGCTGGATTTTTTAGGTGTCTAGGTTGCACTAGCCGCTCTGGTGTCGACATATCGCAATGAATTCCCAGCTGTAGGTATAGGCATGTCGCTCTCTGATGGGATGACCCGGTCACAAAATAAACACACTGCGATTTATTTTTTTTCCCCCGCTAATAAAAGTTCAAATGGCACAAGGTTCAATGTCGACATGTCGTTTAGCACAAGGTTCAAAGAAATAAACAAAGGAAACCCACGTGCAGATGGTTTCGTCCAATAATTTGTGGCGCACAGACACGTAGAGCCTGCCGTCCACACTCATCTGCGCCCCGTACTCGAGCACCACAACTGCGCACGCATGACTCGAGGCGGCAGGATGGCGGCCCCTGTGCGTGTGTCACATACGGAGTAGAGATAATAATTAATCGTCATTGGTTTTCGCGCTACATTCTACTAAGAATCCTATTAAGGTATGTTTGATTGAACCATGGCTCTATAAAAACAGAATGAGGGTCTGTTTGGAACAAAGGAATGAAAAACAGAGGAATAGGAAAAACGCAGGAATGGGAGGTGAGTGTTGTGGCAAAACTAAGGAAAAGAAAAAAACACAGGAAATACATAAGAGGAGGTGTTTGGAACACAGGAATTTAAAACACAAATTCTAAAGCATATTATGCTTATGACTGAAAAAAGGCACTTAACACATAATGATATTTACAATACATACAATGATGAACTAATACCCGCGTAGTAGATTTCTCAAAAAAAAAAAAAAAAGCCCGTATTATCATTGATTATTTTATTCTTATATTAATGGGTGGAAAGGCTACCATGAGCTACAAGCCGACTCCGTTACTACATATGACAGCATATGCCGGTCTGGATACGTAGTCTCGTACTGTTCATGTGCTGATGCTAATCACCTGCACGCCTCGGGCTTCCGCGACGAGAAGAAAAACCACAGCTCAGAGTGGATGTTTTCATTCCCGTGAAATCCTCTAGATGCTACAGTATTTCATAGGAATGTAAAGGGTGTTTTCCTTTGTTCCAAACAGCATATTTGCTTTCCTTTCCTCCATTTCAGTTTCCTGCAAAATTCCTACAAAAATCCTGCAATCCAAACGGCCTTGTGACTTTTGTAAAGCTTTTGTCGGAAAGTTGAGGCCTGTGTTTAGTTCGCAAAATATATTGGGTTTCGTTTCTTGTAGCACTTTTCGTTTATATATGGTAATTATTGTCCTATCTTGGACTAGCTAGGATTAAAAAGATTTTAAATTACTTTTTTTAGCAAAAAAACAGTGCAATTAGTTTTTTTATTTATCTACATTTAATGTTTTATTTATGCGTTAAAAGATTTGATGTGACAGGCACTATAGCACTTTTTAGGTTCTCTTTTCACCATGTGAACATGGCCCGACCAGTGTGGCTTTTGGAAAAGTTTCTATCACTTACAAGCGGACCTGACAAGTCATATGGACAGGAAACTTGCATCTTCTACTTTGTTCCTCTCGCCAATATAGAATGAATCGAGGGGGCACGTAGATCCGGGACATCAGCGGTGTTTGCTGCGCTTGCAATCACGAAGAGGCAGTCGATGCTAGGCAATTGCGTTAGCGCGTGACTCTACTTGCTCGGGCAGCGCCAGCCCAAGCGGAGGCAGTTGTGCGGCGAGCTCTAGCGGCAACGAGGATGTGCAGGTGATGAAGTGTGGCCAGGATGCAGGGTGGGACATGCGCGACAGAGAGAAGAGCAAGGGGTTGTCGTCGAAGTGGCTAGGCACCTCAGCAAACGCTGTACATGGAGAAGGCATCCACGCGCAACGGAGGAGCGTCGGAGAATCGAGACTGTAGCGGAGCAAGAGGGTCACTATGATTTATATCTTTTTCTAGCGTTAAATTAAATTGATTTTTTTAATAATGGATAACAAATATCCGGCCTCTACATCCGAGAGATGTCACACGATCCATTATTACAAGCTTTTTCGAAGAAACAGAAAAGAGAAAGCCTCGGTCATAAATTGGCCAGGAAGCTAAGACAAACAATATAAATGTTTCCGTCCATTGTTGGATATCTCTAAAGCAATAAATTCTAATTTCTTGCTTATTGTTGAGAACGCTTCCTTGGCTATCTCTTCACGCTGCAGCTGTGCCCAGTAGCGTAACCAATACGCACCTCCGAATATTACCTCGCATAATAGAATTAGATTTCTTTACATTAAAAACCACATCATTTCGGCATCTCTAGAGAGCCCAGCATATGTCAGCCATCCCCACCCAAATCAATTCTCTAATCTTTTTATTTTGATTAGTTAGAAAATTCCCGAACATATGGCTAATTGATCTAGGTTGAGTCGGTCCGGTAGCAAAGCGAGATAATCCTCCAGGATCATTCGGTAAGGGGGTAGTCTAGGAATAAGTGTTGAATAGTCTCATTCCCATTACAAAGAAACGCGCCGACTCCTTTTCCAGTTTTTTTTAGCAAGATCGTCTTTAGTCAATATAACCCCCTCTGTAAAAACCAGAGAAAGATTTTTAATTTTTAGAGGAATCTTTATCTTCCAAATCATCCTATGCCGAAAAAGATGTTTGTGTATCAATGAGGTCAAGGTACATTGAGCGGACAGAGAATAGTCTCCGATTTGGTTAGGCTCCATCTAAAATAATCCGGCCCTTCCACCAATTCGACATTTGAGACTTCGTGCTACTAGACCAAGCCATTCGTAAGTTTGTTATCCACCGAACCCTCCTAAAAGAGATGTTTAGAGTGTTGGAATCCATCACTTTTGAAACGGTTAGCGTGAGGATTTCAAACTATATTATATAAAGATGGATAGCAATCTTTGAGGAGGCTTATCTCCTACCCATTTATCGTCCCAAAATCTAGTGGTAGTTCCATCTCTGATCTCGAAGGAACCTTTAGCCAACACCTCCTCTTTGATATGCATGAGGCCCCTCCAAAAATGAGAGTCATTGGGCTTGGCGGTCACTTGATTTAGGGATTTGGAATGTAGGTATTTATTCCTTAAGAGCGACTGCCACATGCCCTCTGTGTGTTCAACAAATTAACCAACCATTTGGCTAGAAGGCATTTATTTTGCAGTTCTAAATTAAGGATACCTAGTCCCCCTTGATCTTTAGGGCGACACGGATATCCCATCCGGCAAGTCTAAATCTATGTTTTTTAAGAGCCTTGCGGAAAAGAACCTTGATCTATAAAAATTGAGGTTTTTAATCACCCCTTTAGGTATTTCAAAGAAAGACATCATGAAAATAGGTAGGTAGGCTTAGGACTGAATTAAGCGAAATTAGTTTCCCCCATAAGGCAGGTATTTTGCTTTCCGGCAAGAGAGTTTACATTTGAAACGATCTTCTACCTTTCTCCATTCGAGTTCAGGAGTTGTCTATGGTGCATTGGGATACCAAGATATCTAAAAAGATATTCCCCAATATTGCAACCAAAGAGAGTAGTATAAAAGGATTCCATCTCCTTAGCTGCACCATAACAAAAAGATTTCACTCTTATGAAAGTTGATCTTCAGCCCGATAATTGTTCAAAAGCACAAAGCAAAAGTTTAAGATCTTGTGCTTGCTCGGGTCATGATCCGAGGGGGTTTTGGTTTTTACGGGAAGTTTGCCATTTTTTATATTTTTTGGCATTATGATATTTCTTCCTCCTTAAGTGAGGAGAAAGATCTATAATTTGATCATTCTCCTCCTCCCGCAAGTTCTCATTTAGAATTCCACAGGCGTGGCTGAGAACTGCATCAATTTGGTTATCCCGCTCATCCTCACTTTCAAGATTGAAGGATTTAGGAACAGTTCCTTTCTTTCTATTAGCACTAAAAGCTAATCTGTCAATCTCTAAATTTTTTATTGAGATTATTGCTGATGAGCCTAGGTTGATGCATACCCTACCAAGGTTTGAAACAACTTTAGAATGCGGAAAAGGTATTGAAGGAGTTACACCGGGAATTCAAGGTTCTTCTTCGCTGCCATCCGGTCCACCTTGTGTAGGGTGTGGACGTCCCGCCGTTGCCGCATTCACGGAGCTACGACGCGGCACTTTGATAGGTACTATTGTAGCTGCCGGGTGCACGATCCCCCACCACTGGGGAGGTAGTGGCGCTGACGGTGAGCCGTCCGGACATCTCGCCCCACGGTGGCGGGGGGGCGATGGGGCGTGGCGTGCCCACCACCCCACAGCGTCGGCGTCCTCGGTGGCAAGGGGCGGCGGGGGTGAGAGCGAGCCCCCCACCTCCTGCGTCGTCGGGGCAAGGGGCGAGGGGTAGAGAGCAATCCCCCCCTCCTCCTGGCGTCGAGGGCGTCCTCATTGGCAAGGGGCGGGGGGGTAGAGAAAGAGCCCCCCTACCTCCTGGTCGACGGGCGTCGGGGACAAGGGGTGAGGGGGTAGAGAAACGATCCCCCCGTCCGGCGTAGACGCGGGGCGGTGATCGTGCCCCCTCCTGAGTCGGCCCAAGAAAAAGTGGGTAGGGAACGTGTCCCCATCTCGAGTGCAGCTGCTTTGGGTGGTGGTGTGTCCCCTCCTAGGGCGTCGTCGGCGCCAGGGGGCAGCACGACACCCTCCCTCCACGGCTCCTCCATGCTTTCGTGAAGTGGGCGGCAAGGACCGGGCGAGGAGAGCCGGTCCCGACTACACGCCGGAGTAGCCGGGAAGCCCACCAACTCAAAGAAGTAATGTCGCCCCCCTCCATTAGGGGCGGCGAAGGCCCTCCAACACGGTGGTGGCGGGTGGCGGGCAATGGCGATGTAGAGCCAAATTGATGGCTAGATCTTTACGGTTATTGTGAGAATTTCTTTGATTTATCTCTTTTTTTTCTAACACGTCGGTGAGAATTAACACTACTACACATCGGGGATATTGTAACACTTTCCCAGTAACATATTCATCAATGTGTTCCTGTGAAATCTCATAGTAACACAAAATGATGTGTTACTGACTCAATTGTAACACAAAATACTTTTTCTATAAAAATGTGTTCTTGACAATAATTAAAGTAACACAAAATTAATGTTACAAGCAAAGTGTTACAAAAAGTGTACTATATTGTAACACATAGATGGAACATATAAAATGTGTTACAAATATATGCCTTATAGTAACACAAAATAATGTTGCAGTTGAAGTGTTACAAAGAAACATATATATGTGCACCGTCTTCCTATTCATAGGCGACATGTTGAAAAAATTCAATAATTTGAAAACACTATTCTATGTTTATTTATCACAAAAAAAAAAATTAAATTATGCAGTGTAATTTATGTTTAAGTAAACTTTTTCTCAAATTTGTACCATTGCAGTATTGAGATAAAATGGTTGCCCCTTATAAACTCCACCACCTCAATCTAGGTTTAGCTGACAATAAAACTCTAACTAACTAAGCTAAGGTAAGCTAACCTAGCCCACCAGGGTCAGACCTAGCCTGCCCAGCCAATCTGCACCTGTCGTGGACCAAAGACGATGCTCTTCTCTAAAATCATGGTCATGCATCTGATGAAAACAGTGGACTTGATGATGGCGAGGGAGGGTGGGAAGAAAAACAAGCAAAAGGAGAACAAGGCCCGAAGTCCCAGTCACTGTGTCTTTGGGCTCGATTGGGTGTGAGTCTTAAAGCCTAGCAAGCGTTTCGTTTATTCCTACTTTCGGCCCAAGCAACGGGTGAGGACGCCAGCTGCTCCTCTGTATTAAGCCCTGTGTAGTTGCTCCCGAAGAAGAACTTCAACTTGAACTAGAACCTAAGCCGTGCTGTAGTGATAGCGGTGAGCTCTCGGCGGTGACAGGAGTGTCAAACTCTATCAAGTATCCAATGCTATTTACCTCGTCTATCCTACTACGTTACATCTAGTATCAGATTCATTTGATTCCGGAAGATCCACCCACAAATTCGCCCCAAATTGTTCTTGCACAACTCCAGTTCATCCCCAAAACCGTATCGATCCAATGCTGGCTACCCAATCCTACCTCACTCCGCTGATGAGGGCGCAAGTCACTCCCGAAGAGCAATTCAGTCAAATCCTCGCCCTCGTGAGCAAGAATTCCAAAGGCACCATCGACTTAAAGTCATCGATGGGCAAGATGCACCAACATCGCTCTGAGCTCAATGTGTGGAACCCTATAACAATTTTGAATATTTCTTGTCAGATATGCATATACCTTTGGGATGAGGTTCATTCCGAATACAATTTCGAATAGTTTGTTTGTTTTAATAAAACTTAGTCATTATAAAAATAGGGATTAAGCAACAGTTAAGTTATTATATTCTCATTTTTATACCCTCTTACGTCGTCTGAGACCCAATTTTAAATCGAGCTTAACAAGTCAATCCAAAATAAAATTTCATTCATACTAAATAAATTTGTGCCAGCTAAATACCTCCCACAACCCCAACACACCATTGGAGCATAAGGATGTATTTAGATTGGATATATATGAAACTAAATTTGGATAGCACTATCTACAACAAATTCACAGAAATAATTATTATCGGCCACATGTCATTAGTTATATAAAAATAAAATTTATTTATGTGTAATATTAATATTTAAAATAATGGTGTCGTTACTTTAAAATAGATGAAATCGTGCCCTACTTTTTTCTAGAAAGATCATTCCTCGTATTTATCTAATATTTTTTACCGATGAAATTGTTCCCCACATAAAAAAAATATCTATACACTCCACATATTTCATTCAATTGAATTTGGTGGCCACCGAATTATTCTCACCATTTTATTTTTACGTGTGGAACCGTTTCCCACCATTTTTTCCTTTCCCACCAAAATTTCGCTCATGTAATCCATCCGCCGCCTAATGTTTGCCATCTCGGGTGACTCGGTCCGGATCTAATATCGGCCCGGAAAAACTCCAAGGTCCTCTCCTCATCCCTCGATATGACTAATAACCGACCGAGCTCCGGGGTCGCGGGTGGGCACGGGCGGCGACGGGCACGATGGAGGGCGAAGCGCCTACCGCTGACCGACCTAGCACATGGAGTTCCCAAAGAAAGAGGATCTCGGCCGCTCCATACTCGTGGCGGCCCGCCCGGCGGATCAGTTCGTCGATCTAGCCGGGATTCCTAGGTATGCGCTCAACTTGTCCTCATTCCGTTGGCGAGGGCGGCCGCTCGTTCGCGAGTGGCGCGCGAGTGCGCCCCTAGCGGCGGCGTTTGCGGCGGCTGCTGCTATCGCCGGCGGATCGCCATGTCCCATCCCATTCATCTAATATTATGGGTGCGATTGGTTGCTCGGAACCAAACTGTCCCCGGGCGAAAAGAGCCATCGAGCTCCCCTCATCCCCGCGCGATGCGTATTAATCGCTCGTGTTTGGATGCTCGAGAGTCAGATATGCAGGATGAGGAGCATCCTGTTTGGTTGGAGGGATGGAGGAAGATGGTGGATAACATGATACAATGCACTTTGTTTGGTTGCACATTTGAACAAGTTTGATGAATGCAAAACCAGTCACCCCCTTGCAAATAGGTGACCTTACCCCCTCTTGGCCTCAGATTGTGGCAGTTTATGCCTTGGAGTGTACCAACTCCAACCAAAATAAAACACATGGTGGCCATGAAATCGGCGAGAAATTGGCAACCTCAACTATCATGATCATGGAACTAGAACTTCAACATGGTCACGCGTTATTTGAAACCGAGGCTTGCAAATTTCTCGGCGACTCGATGAACAACATGAAAACATACCACCACCGGGCCGAGAAGCCAAATATGATCCTGAGAATGAGTCTCATTAACCTTTTGCCATTACATTCATCATTGGCCATAGGGTTTAGGAAACCTAGAGGCCTCAGCAATACACAGGGTGACATCATAGGTGGCATCAACTACAAACTGTCAAGCTCAAAGCAGGCATGGAGCCATGGCATCGTCCCCTCCATGCCATCCATAGGGGGGTTACCACTCGGTTGCTTGGGAGGGGAGGTATGCCATGCCTTGATGGCTACCTTGATCACAACTTAAACAAACTAGCCACCTCAGTTCACTACATTTTGCATCATCGTCCATTAAAAAAACAACAACATTGAGTTGAAAGTTGAGTTGACCAGCAACATCATCAAGGCCAGCTTAACAGCAACAATAGGCCAGTTGTCAACAACAAAGGTTCTCGGCGGAAAATAAGGCCACCTTGACAAGAAAGAATAGGGACCAACTAGCCCCAAAGGAGCCTGATAACTAGGACGAGCACAAGAAGAATAAGCGAGAATAAGAACGACTCCACAAACCAAATGTGCATACACGGAACCAACAACCCGCAGTGTGCACGATGATGAGGTCACGCAAGTAGTGGTGCATGATGAGCAACACCGGGGGAGGAGCATGGTCGAAAATAGGAACATGATCAGCATGAGCAACCCGAGGAGCATTTTGGTTTATCGGAGGGGCATGGTCGGCCAGGTGGAACCTGTTCACGCGCACACACCGCAACATAGGGACTTGGTCACCTCCGATTATGTACTCCAAGTAGGCCACTTACGCCTCTTCCTGCTAGGAAAGCTTTCATGCGAGGTTGTTAGGGAACCGGCCGATGGCATTTGCAGCAACCTGCCATTAGTTGGTTATACCAACCCTCCTTCCACGGTACACCACATACCAAGCCATCAACGCCTTGAGAAAAGCAAAGAAGATGTAGTAAGAAGACGACCAAATGTAGCATATATGGAGAAGTCAAACCCGGACATGGAACTCACAGGGACATCATTCACCGCCATCATCTCAAACTACTAGAGCTTGGTGTTGCGGTGAATGGTGTCCCACAAAAGTTTGATGGCGGGCATGAAAAAGCATGATAAGTGGCCTCGGCATACGAGAATGGAATCGATAAATCAAACACTTCTTGCGGTATCCTCGGCCCATGGACTGTCAACCAAAACGAAAGGGATGAACAAATCAAACTTCTTGCGGTATCATTATCAAATGGGCCATCAACCTAATGAGGTAGTCATCAATAAAACACATTTTTTTGCATCACCGGCCGAGAATAAAAAGACAGAAAAACCTGAGTCAAAGGAAGGCCTCAGAATGCACAATACCAGAAAACATAGCAAGCTGGTTTGTATGGCATTTGAATCATCATAGGTGGCTGGGAACATAGAAGCAACTCATAACAGCCATGGAGTGTTCATTGAGGTGGTCCTCATCAAGCACTATCATCTTAAGGTCATCATTCCAAAGAGCCCCACTAAGACATCTAAGCTTGTCAACCTTTTGCCAATGCTTCCTCCACTTCCTCATGTGGTTCTGGATCTGGTTGACACTCACAGGGTGGCCAACAAAGTCAGACACCATGCTAGCAACTTGCCTAACATGCACCTCCTTGAAACCCTTGTCAGTTTTCACCCCCTTTCCCACAAGGTCATACAGCCTCCTGAGCATGAACCCAGACTGCACTGGAGTCCAGTGCATTGGACCATTGGCTGCAGCCTGAGGGCCAACATGGTCATCCTCAACTTGCACAAAGGGTGCTCCATTTGGAGCCAACATCTCAGCATCATCAATGTGCTGAATGTGCTCACCCATTCCAGCCATTTCTCTGTACACAGCCAACCCAATAATGCATGAAGCAAAAATTATAGAAGGGAAAGTACTTATTACATCAACCAAATGATTGTTCAAACGCAACAGACATCATTGCACAGTGCCTAAGTACTTATTACACAGCCAACCCAATAATGCATGAATCTGCTTCCTGCCTCTAAAGGCAGCCTGCATCCTCTTGGGCACTCTAGCAAGGACATGTGTGCCATCAATTGCTCCTAGGCACTCCTAAATAGGACAAGACACACTGTGAGGAGTAGCATACAAGTGTGGTTTACTTTGAACCTAAACATGATGACAAAACCCACCTTGAAATAGGGATACCACCTAGAGCTCCCCTGGATCTTAGGATGGACATTGTTACTGGGTGGTCGAATGAGGTCATGCCTAAGCTCTCCAACTGCATACAAAACTCTCTGGAAAAACCTGCTTATAGTCTCCCCAGACCTCCTGAAAGTAAGGTCTATCACCCTAAACCTCTCATTGTGGCCAACCACATGTAAAAACATGGCAACCTGTTCCTCTATAGTGGCATGGATGCTGTCTTTAAGCAAGGATCTAGCTCTAAACAGGTCACACAGTTGGAAAAAGGGGGTTCTTCTCATCCTAAGCAAGTTAACAGCATGGACATCATCTGAATGGTAAATGTAATTGAGGTTGTTGATCCTCTGCTGGTCCCTCTCCAACATTGGCCCATAGGTGACTGACCGGGCATCAACAGCCCTTCTTCTAAACCAAGTGAAAAACCAGCAAGCAACAGCTACAACCACAGCAGCAGCAGCTCGGCGCCGAGCTTGAAAATCCATTTCTAACAAGAACAGTCACATATGTGTGTAAGAAATAGCAGAGGATGACCAGTTTGAACTAAAAGTTCTACACATTTTAAGTAGATCTGGAATATGAGCAATGTACATCATGCAAACACGCGGCTGCCACACCAACAGGTGCTCCTCCAGCGTGAAATCATAGCTAATCATTGGCCTAAGGCACTGTGCTCAGTGTAAAATACCAGTAATCATGAATAAACCATGCCATTTGAGCTCATACATAGTACAAATCACAGATACAGGCAAGATTCTAGTATACCAACACCAACAATCAGTAGATCTGACGAAATCATGGCAGAATCGAGTATACGAACCAAAAAACAAAACGAAATCAAAAGTCTAGGGTTTGTACAGGAGGGGGGAGGGGGAGGGGAACGGCGAGGTATACCAGCACGAGCACGAGAGCACCGACGAGGGTGCGGCGGCAGGGGAAGTTCACCGGCCACGGACCGGCGAGGAGGAGGAAGGCGAATGAACTCACCAGAGGAGTGGAAAGAAGAGTGAGGGTGGCGGTAACCCTAACACCGGGCCAAGCCGCGCTTTTATGGAGAGGGATGGCACGGGTTCCGCCAGGGACGGCGCCAAGGCCCATACCACGCGCGCGCGCGCTCGCGGCGTCCCGGCTCGCGAGGGAAGCTCGACTCGAGCTTCCCTCGTCGCCCGGGATGGAGGGGGGTTGTTGACGAACGGGGCGATGCGGCGAAAAGGGAAGGGAAGGGAAACCAAACACGAGCGGGGGGCGGGCGGTTCGGTAAACTGCGTGTGCGTGCGGTCGGTTGGGGCAACCAATCGCACCCTATATGTTCTTTACGACTCTTTGGATGCCTGGATTTTGTATTCTCGAGCGGGCATAAACCAGCCGTTGGATGCCTGGATGTAAATGGTAGCGCTGCATCTCATGGTGAAGGTGAACTGAATAACCGATTAAGCTTAGGATTTTTTATACCGATGATGCATTAAGCTCTGCTGCTGTTTGATTGTTAACTCTTTACCATAAATAAATTTAGAGTTATCCCATTCTGAATATACCTGAGCAAAAACACAAGCCAGTTCCTTCCTCTCTCATTAGGAAAATAATTAGCGAATAGGTTGGATTAGGTAGCTTATACCAATGCGAAACAAGTATTTAGTCGGGCTATGTATCAACTTAATTACTGGTTTCTAAATCAATTTTGTGTAATTTCGAGAATGTGGCACTGCTTTGTACATTTCTCTAGGATAACAAAGATAGGAATTGAATATATGCATTCTTCAATTTTATTCTGTTGCATTGCGAGATAACTGAATAGGATAACTGTTGCTCCATATATTGATCTTTGCGCATGGCAAGCCATAAAATGATTGGTCAATACAGGTACACCAATTAGTTACGTGTGTCTTATTTTCATGTGTATCTGTCTTATTCTTTTTACCCTGTCTTTACATTTTGTATCTATCTTAATTGCATGATCATGATGTACAGCTGAGGGTTTTTTTTTTTTGAGGGAACAGCTGAGGGTTGTTGGTCACTAAGAGATTATGTTAAATTAATGTAGGTTGGGTCCATGGTGCTACTAATGACTTCAAAATATCCTAATAAGGCCAATGTGGCCTATGCAACTCTCTTGAGCACTAATCTAGAAGACATTGTTGGTGGAGTCAAGATAGGAACTCAATTCTACAAAGTGCGTATCAATCATGCTATATCAAAAGATGAGCCATTAGTGAGGCTTGGGTGCAACAATATTGGTGATGCTCAAGCTAAAGGAGTTCCAATTGCTTGGCCTTCGATGTTTGTATGTTCAAAACTACCTTTCCTAACTATACATCCATGTACATTTGTGTCTTAATTTGTAGTGTTACAACTTATGTTTCCTTTGCAGGTTGAAATGATTAATGGTTGAATTCCTACATCAAGGTGCACTAGAAGAAGAAATGGACTTTAGGGATCCTAGCTAGTTCTTGAATTTTTCTTTGTAATATTGACTATGTGTGTGTTTCCTCTAGAACCACATTATGTACATATATTATGATTTGTTTTGAACAAGAACTATATGTTTGAAATCATTTCTACAATACATGGATCATGTATGATTATGGAAATTTGTGGTTTATGTGATTTTGCAATGTGTCATATTTGTGTGATTATATAATAATCCATGTGCCACGTGTATAATAAATATTTGTTCCATAATCCGAATATGTTACGATAGAAATAAAAAAAGTGTTACAATAGATATAAAAGGTGTTACAATCCGAATATGTTGCAAATCATATTGTGCTCGCCATGTGTTACTAGAACTAAAAAAAAGTGTTACAAGCCGACATCCCCGTAACACAAGAAAAATGTTCCAATAGATAAATAAAGATGTTGCAAACTATGCATTCTACCATATTGTGAAGTGTTACTAGAGAAAGAAAAAGTGTTACAACAAAAATCATTGTAACACTAAAGAAGTGTTCCTGTAGACAAGTATAATGTGTTGCAACAAAAAATCATTGTAACACTAAAGAAGTGTTCCTATAGACAAGTATAATGTGTTACAAAGAAACTAGTATGTAGTAACATAGGCAATTGGAACACAAAAGAAAATGTGTTCCTAACATAGTTAGTAACACTTTTTCCAACCTATAGTAACACAAGTTGGCGTTACTATATCCCTGCGCTATAATAGTGTAACGTGGAGTCATTTTATTTTCGAATTGTTATACAAATGCTATCAGCTAATGTGTGATTTTCACTGCACAAACTGGAATCAGCTATGGTGTAATTTTTCACGTTACAAACAGGAAGTGCAATGATTGCAAACTTTAAAGTGACGTGTTTCTGTTGATCCTTAAATAAGCACAGAGTGGTTCATTTTTTTTCTATGGTGAACACTCTATTTTTTTCTATGGTGAACACTCTATTCTGACTCATTATAGCGATGGTATCTGTTACTCCCTCCGTTCCACAATACTTGCAATTCTTTGACTCATAAACTGTGTTTGACTGCTCGTCTTATTCAAATTTTTTATGTAAATTATAAAACAAACAAAAAGTCATTACAATATCTTTAGTGATGTAATAAGTCATAACAAAAGTGGTAATATTTATTAAAAAAAAGTTGAATAAGACGAGAGGTCAAACACAGTTTATATGAGTCAAAGAATTGCAAGTATTGTGGAACGGAGGGAGTACAACAAAAAAACGTGGTAGTGATGATTGATATTTACCTTTTGATTGATTCTCTTACTTCTTATCCTGATTTACAAGTTAGTGCACAGCCCTTCAGGCCCCAAGTGATCGAGTGCTAAGTGCGGTTTCACCTTGTCATCAGATATAAGGTACATCAAGCCCACCATAGGAGAGTTAGATATAGGAAGCCGTAAGGAATGGGATGGTGTCACAATGCATTATATAATTTGGAATAACATTTACTCCCTTCATTTTCAAATTATAAGATTTTTAAACTTTTGCTAGCTTTAGCAAAAGCAATAATCCAAAAACCATAACACCTTATAATTTGAAACGGGAGAATAGTTTATTACAATATACTAAGCATGCATACTACTAAGAAAAATTAATTGATAATTATTAGTTACATATGAAATTGTATCTTATGCATTATTGTTCTTGCCAAAAACATCATTGGTATTTATCCTTTATAGAAGTTTTTGTTTGTGGGTGCCACACGTGCCTAACCACTAGTAATATAAACAGATCATCATGATTTGGTCTAGATAGTGAGATCGATATAGTTGTAAGATCCTTATATCAGTTTTGATGGAAAAGAGATATTTATTACTCCCTCCGTTCTAAATTATAGTTCACTTTGGCTTTTTAAATACATTGCTTTTGCTATGCACCTAGTTATACACCGGTATAGATTCATATAGCAAAAGAAATGAATCTGAAAAGCCAAAACGACCTAAATTTGGAACAGCAGTAAAATAGCAAATAACTACTATTACATGGATCCAACTCATAGAGCAGGCGGTTAAGCCCTAAGGAGGGTTGGAGCTGGCCGGCCTCCTATGATGGCCTCAAAATAAGGCTGGGTGAGGTGGCCCTTCCCAAAATAAAAAAGCCTATGGATGAAGAGAGATGCTGCTCGCCAACCACAACGTAGTAATTATTTGTCAATTGAAACCGCAAGGACATGTACAATTAAGTAAGGCACATTCATTCTTTTTAATATGCCTAAAAGCAAGGACCATAAAATTAATGAAAGGAAATCCATATTTTGTCTACCACACATGCTGATTCAGGTCAAGTTTACTTAACATTTCGCACGGTACATTAAAATTGGAATGTGGATTTCCTTTTCATTAATTCGGTTCGAGTTTACTGATTTGAGTCAAATTTAAATCATTCATGACATAATATAGAGGATGATTTAATTAAGCATTTTTTTTTTTTGTATTTGGGGATTTCATTACTCAACTCTAACATGTCGTTAGCCACAGAAATAGATACACTTTTAGGTAGGGATTCAATGATGATCTCCTCACCCTCAGTACACAAATACCCCAACATGGACAGCTCGTGAGGCGCCCTATTACAATCTCTAGGAACATAAACACACTCGAAAGCAAGAATATTTGACCTCATCAAGGATTTGGCTTCATCAATGAAGTGGTGCGGTATGGGGAAACCGAATTCTAGAGCTTATGCACCTACTTGAGCCGGGGAAGAGAATATGTCCGTTTAGTTCTTTTCACCCGGCTTGGTTGTGAAACCTAGGAGGGTGGACCTGTTGAGATCGAGCGGTGAGAACCCTTCCCGACCTAGCGCCCGGTGTGTGCCGCCGTGCGCCGTCGCGCCGGCCGGCGTGCCGCCGTCGCCACCGGTAGCGTCACACCTTGGTGATGGGGATGGCACCGGTCTCCATTGCTCCTTCTACGAGACGTGCTTTTTCGTCGGATCACGGCGAAGGAACCTTCTAGTCCTCACCCCCCCACACCGGGCGCGCCAATCTTCAATGCAATCCAAGGGAAATTGCAGGATCAAGACCCCGACTTCGGAATGCGAAGACATTGGCGAAGCTACGACATTGCCGCGGTTCATGGCGAGGCGGCCTCGTCGGCACCGGCGAGGGCAATCTGGTACATCCGGCACCCTCGTCCAACTTCTCGGCTACGGCGGCTTCTCCGGCGCTTTCACCACGATGGATCAAGCGCGGCGAGGGCTTGGAAGGGCCCTCTCCCGCCGCCAAAGGGTCACACCGCGGCCTCCCCGGTGATTTCATCCGGCGGCGGTGAAGGATCTCCCCCGACGGCCGGCCGGTCTTGATCCGCATACGGCGGGGGTTTCAAAATTCGAAACCCATCTTCACCGACTTCGGTCGGCTCGACCAGATCAGCTGCAACCGTCGGGGCGTCCCGACCAGGCCTCAATGGGTCCGACTCGGCGATAGCCACCTCAAGCGGTGCAGGCCCGGCTTACGGATCGCCGATCCTCGCCGTCGCGACATCTCCTCATGTGGATCTCGGGCGCTGCGTGACGTTGACTCCACACTTTCGGACCGGACTTCGAAGATCGCTGTCTTGGCCGGGCTTCGCAGAACGATCCGGCGCCTCGACGCGGATGACATCGCGACATCACCGGGCTTGCCGCGACCTTTGACACCACCACCACCGCATCGTCGCCTCGCGCCATCACCAATCCTGGTGATCGCCATCCGATCGAAAGGAGGGCCGCGACGCTGGGTTAACCGCGATTCCTCGACACCGCCACCGGCCGAGGGAACTTTCGACACCGCCACTTCGAGTTCACGCGACCGCAAGACCGAGATCCTACCGCGACGCATCGATGGCCGGTGGAGACGTGGGAGAGGAGGAGGCCATGGCGCCCGGGGCCGGGCGCCCGCTCGGCCGGGGTCGCGGTCGTGGCCATGCCCGGGACGCCGGGTCGCGGCGGGCCATCTCGTGGGCGCGGTAATCGCACGCCGTGGTCGTGGCGTGGTGATCCTCCGTCGGCCGGTGGTGGGGATCCACCACCTCCTGGTGGTCACGGCGGCGGGTGATCCACCGCCGCTTGGTGGTCGCGGCGGCACCTCTCGCCGCAGTCGCGGGCGGCCACAACGCCGCTAGCTTGCTGGTCGTGGTGGCGCCATCCCGCCGCTGATCGGGACGGTGCCGGGCGGCCCAAACCTCGAGACGCCGTCGACAATGCGGGCGCCGCGAGGCCGGAAGCTGCGGGCGCCTCCCGGGGGGTGGTGGTCGTGGGGTAACGACGCCGAGCGCAACAAGGAGGATGCCGATCGGGGTAAGAAAAAGAAAGCGCCTTTGGGAAGAGGGAGTGTGTGATTTGCATGGAAGAGCATTTCGCTAACCAATGCCCGCCGCCGGGGACCCAAACCTTCGTTGCTTTGTGTGGCTCCGCCGAGATGGGATGGGGTTCTTCCACATTCAAGCTGCGTGGAACAATCATGTTGTGCAAGCATTTCGGTCATCAAATGCAGCCCTCATCACGCTTGAAGAGGGAGAAGTTTCCGCACGGTTGCTACAGCCGAATCGGGTAAGGATTATCCCTGTTCGTTGGAACTGGGAGGTACAACAACTTGGGCCGAAATCTTATGTCGTCCCTTTCCCTAGCAAGGAAGAACTTGATCGCATGATTGAAATCAACACCATCAGAACAAAGAACAAGGAAGGCACTATTGTTTTTGCTGAATTTGTGGATGATGTCCAGCCAATAAGATTCTTGGAGCGGTATGGGTGACTGTTACTAGGGTGCCTAGGGCTCTTCGTTCTTTTCTTCCTTTGTGGGTAGTTGGGACCATTATTGGAACTACACAAAAGGTGGATATGGTACATCCGAGGGCGACTCGGTCGTCCGCATTCTTGTGGGCGTGTATGATGTTAAGAAAATACCGGAGTATGTTGATGTTTGTGTTGGCACCGGTATTTATCGTCTCTTTTCAAGCCCGATGAAGCTATTCTACCCGATCCTGTTGAGCCGGGAGATGAAGACCTTTTGGGTGATAGTGATAAAGATCCCGAAGAGAGTGATCATGAGATGGGAGAGGCGAAGATGATCAAAACCCGCCAAATCCTCGGGTTGATAATACCACAACCCGGGAACCCCCACTTCCTTCTCGAGGATTTTCCCCCTCAAAAACAAAGTTTTGCTTTTGGCGAATGAGATTGTGGATTTGGCTTGTGAGCAGCTCCTAAATGAGATCAGCCTCAAAGTTATGCTTGAGTCGGGCGGTGGGTCTCCACGGAAGATGAACCCTCCAATCGGCACGGATGAAGACGTGGTGGATTATAATATTACCTCCTACTTGTTCTTTTGTTTTGTCACAAGCGGTGGAGCTCTCGGCAGGGGATGCTTTGCTTTGATGCCGCCGACATGGGCGACGAGGTTCTTGGGGGCTCTACATCGCCATTGCTAAGCCACCTCGCCACCACTTGTGTCGGAGGCCTTTATAAGCCCCTAATGGGGGACATTACTTCTTTGGAGATGGTGGGCTCGCCACCAGCATCTTTCCCAGCTACTCTGGCGGTAGTCGGGACCGGCTCTCCCTCGCCGGTCCTTGCTGCCCAGTTCACGGAGGATGGAGGAGCCATGGAGGAGGGTGACGTGCTGCCCCCTCTGCTGACGACGCCCCAGGAGGGGGGCACGCTCACCACCCTAGCACGATCACCGCCCCCCCCTGCCCGGTGGTGGGGGGGATCGCTCTCTACCCCCTCGCCCCTTGTCCCCGACGCCCGACGACGCAGGTGGGGGGGCTTCGCTCTCTACCCCTCGCCCTTGCCACCCCGACGATGCAGGGAGGGGGGGGGCACGCCTGCCCCTTCTCGCCCCCGCCACCGTGGGCAAGAGGGCTGGGCGGCTCACCGTCGAGGTGCCATTACTTCCCCGGCGGTGGGGGTGTGCACTGCGCTATTCTGGCCCGGCACTGTCAAAGTGCTTAGCGTCGTAGCTCCGAGGAATGCGGCAACGGCAGACGTCCACACCCTACACAAGGCGGGGCGGATGGCGGCGAAGAAGAACCTTGAATTCGAGGTAACTCCTTCACTACCTTTCCCGATTCTAAAGTTGTTTCAAACCTTGGTCGGGTAGGCATCAACCTAGGCTCATCGGCCAGCAATCTCAATAAAAACTTAGAGATTGACAGATTAGCTTTTAATGCTAATAGAAAGAAAGGGACTGCTCCTAAATCCTTCAATTTTGAAAGTGAGGATGAGCGGATAACCAAATTGATGCAGTTCTCGCCACTGTGGAATTCTAAATGAGAACTGCGGGAGGAGGAGAATGATCAAATATAGATCTTTCTCCACTCCGCCGAAGGAAGAAATATCATAATGCCAAAATTATAAAAAATGGCAAACTTCCTGTGAAACCAAAAACCCCTCCGAATTAATATTAAATGAAGGGAATATTCGGAATAGCAGAGGTCTAGGTGACTTGGCTAAACATAGGTTTTTGGCGGAATTGGTTAAGGAAGAGCAAATTAATTTTATTGCTCTCTCCTAAACAGTAGGGATTCCTTCCCGGATCATGTCCTAAAAAATTTTGTGCGGGACATGATTTTATTTGGCACACCATGGCACCCCATGGAAGATCGGGGGCATTTTGCTAGGTGCGGACTTGAATGTCTTGACATTGGGTCCATTGATGAGGAGATTTTTATGTAAAATTCACCCTAAGAGTCAAATCAAATGACTTCAAATTTGTGCTATATACGGTTTATGGACCAGCACAACTACGTAATAAGAGTGCTTTCCTAAGCGAACTTCGCCAACACGTGCTCAAAAGAAACTCTTCCATATATGATAGGAGGAGATTTCAATATAATGACGGGGCACGAAGATAAGAGTTCCGGGATTTTGACCATAAATGGCCAAACCTCTTTAACGCCGTCATCGAATCTCTCGAATCTAAAGGAGATTTCAATGATCGGCCATCAATACACATGGCGGGACGAGGGGATAATCCAACCTTTGAAAAGTTGGATAGAGTACTAGTTAGCACGGAATGGGAACTCATGTTTCCATTGTCAACCGTACAACCTCGGGATAGAAATATCTCGACCACACTCCCTAGTACTCGGCCGCAGGTGCTTCGACCCACCTAACCCACAACCGTCCCTTTCAAATTTGAGAGGGGATGGTTGTTACGAGAAGGATTTTATGAAATGGTTGCAAATATTTGGCAATCTCCCCCTTTCTCTGAGCTCACCCCCTCTTGAACGTTGGCAATTCAACATTCGTAGCTCGAGACAATATCTAAGGGGGTTGGGCGAAACATACTTTGCGAGGGTCCTATAGAAAAGAAAAAAGACTCTATTGGCTATCTTAGAGAATATAGACAAGAAAGTTGAAATCTCTCCCTTATCTGAACAAGAGATTGATATGAAGCACTATCTAAAAGAACGTTTAGTTAACCTCCTAAGGGAGGAGGAACTAAAATGGTATGAGAGAGCCAAAGTTAAAACCCTACTTTGGAAGGGGATGCTAATACTAGGTTCTTTCATCTAGTTGCCAATGCAAAACACCGTAAGCAACATATTTTTAAACTTGAAAATGATCAAGGTGTGGTGATCGGTGTTGATCGGCTCAAGAGTCATATTACGTCTTATTACAAAGACCTCTTTGGCCAACCGAAAAATTTCGATATCTCCTTTAGCGAAGACCAAAACACGGATATTCCACGAGGTTTCACCAGAGGAAAATGATATCCTCATCGGCCCGCTTCACGAATCTGAAGTGAGAGGCGGTCTTCGAATGGAACATAACAAAGCCCCGTGCTCCTGATGGTTTTCTGCGGAATTCTACCAGTGTTTTGGGGTATCATCAAGGATGATCTTTTATCCTTATTTGCTGAGCTACATAGGGAGGATCTTGATCTGTACAACTTGAATTTTGGTATTATCACCTTAATTCCAATGGTGGATAATGCTATAAAAATTCAACAATACTGAGCCAATCTGTGTTTCTTAATGTGAGTTTTAAGATATTCACTAAAGTAGGCACAAATAGGCTTAATTTGGTAGCCAAAACCGTGGTGAGACCAACACGCATCATTTTTATGCCCTAAGCAGAATATAATGGAAGGGGTCGTAATCCTACACTAAACCATTCATGAACTTCACACCAAAAAGCGTGGATCGTGTCATCTTCAAAATTGATTTTGAAAAGGCATACGACAAAGTGAAGTGGTCTTTCCTTCAACAAACGCTACGAATGAAAGGTTTCTCTCCCAAATGGTGTAGGTGGGTTGAAACAATGGTCACCGAGGGAGTGTAGGGATCAAAGTCAATGATGACGTAGGTCACTACTTCGCACCAGCGAGGACTTAGACAGGGGAGATCCTATGTCATCAATCTTATTTAACATCGTTGCAGATATGTTAGCTCTTCTAATTAATAGAGCGAAAGTCGATGGTCAAATAAGAGGTGTCCTCCCCCACCTTATAGATGATGGGTTGTCTATACTTCAATATGCAGATGACACCATTATCTTTCTTGATCATGACCCAGAGCAGGCACAAAATCTTAAACTTTTGCTTTGTGCTTTTGAACAATTATCTGGACTGAAGATCAACTTCCATAAGAGTGAAATCTTTTGTTATGGTGCAGCTAAAGAGATGGAATCTTTTTATACTACTCTCTTTGGATGCAATACTGGGGAATATCCTTTTAGATATCTTTGAATCCCAATGCACCATAGACAACTCCTGAACTCTGAATGGAGAAAGGTAGAAGATCGTTTCAAACAGAAACTCTCTTGTTGGAAAGCAAAATACCTGTCTTATGGGAGGAAACTAATTCTGCTTAATTCAGTCCTAAGCGACCTACCTATTTTCATGATGTCTTTCTTTGAAATCCCTAAAGGGGTGATTAAAAACCTTGATCATTATAGATCAAGGTTCTTACGAGCAAGGCTCTTGAGAAAACATAGATTTAGACTTGCCGGATGGGACATCCCCGTGTCGCCCTAAAGATCAAGGGGACTAGGTATCCTTAATTTAGAACTCCGCAAAATAAATGCCTTCTAGCCAAATGGTTGGTTAATTTGTTGAACACGAGAGGGCATATGGCGGTCGCTCTTAAGGAATAAATACCTACATTCCAAATCCCTAAATCAAGTGACCGCCAAACCCAATGACTCTCATTTTTGGAGGGGCCTCATGCATATCAAAGATGAGGTGTTGGCTAAAGGTTCCTTCGATATCAGAGATGGAACTACCACTAGATTTTGGGACGATAAATGGGTAGGAGATAAGCCTCTGAAAGATTGCTATCCATCTTTATATAATATAGTTCGAAATCCTCACGCAACCGTTTCAAAAGTGATGGATTCCAACCCTCTAAACATCTCTTTTTTTAGGAGGGCTCGGTGGATAACAAACTTACGAGAATGGCTTGGTCTAGTAGCACGAATCTCAAATGTCGAATTGGTGGAAGGGCGGATTATTTTAAATGGAGCCTAACCAAATCGGGACTATTCTCTGTCCGCTCAATGTACCTCGACCTTATTGATACACAAACACCTTTTCGACATAGGATGATTTGGAAGATAAAGATTCCTCTAAAAATTAAAATCTTTCTCTGGTTTTTACAGAGGGGGGTTATATTGACTAAAGACAATCTTGCTAAAAAAAACTGGAAAGGGAGTCTGAAGTGCGTTTGCTGTAATGGGAATGAGACTATTCAACACTTATTCCTAGACTGCCCCCTTACCAGAATGATCTGGAGGATTATCTCTTTTGCTACTGGACTGACTCAACCTAGATCAATTAGCCATATGTTCGGGAATTGGCTAACTAATCAAAATAAAAAGATTAGAGAATTGATTTGGGTGGGGGTGGCTGCCATATGCTTTGGGCCTCTCTGGAGATGCCGAAATAATGTGGTTTTTAATAAAAAGAAATCTAATTCTATTTTTGCGGTAATTTTCGTAGGGGGTGTATTGGTTACGCTATCAGGCACAGCTGCAGCGTGGACGAGATGTCCAAGGAAGCGCTCTCAACAATAAGCAAGAAATTAGAATTTATTGCTTTAGAGATATCCAACAATGGATGGAAACATTTATATTGTCTGTCTTAGCTTCCTGGTCGATTTATGACCGAGACTCTCTCTTTCTGTTTCTTCGAAAGCTTGTAATAATGGGCTGTGTACATCCCTCGGATGTAGAGGCCGGATATTTGTTATCCATTATCTAAAAAATCAATGAAGTGGCCAGACTAAATCATCATATGAACTGGAATTGACTGCCACAGCAACCTCTTAATTTTGATCCAGCGTATACCCAAGTTCGCCGCCGCATCGTTAACCCTTGGATCAGCAATGCTATAAGTTTAGCCAGAAAGGTTCTTAGCAGGTGGTCGGTTCTCCCTCTCCCCAAAAGGACCACATATCACCATCGATGTCCCTGATGATAGCACCCCAGCTGCCCGTTCCAGACACTGAATGGTAAGAGGCATCACAATTCAGTTTTAAGAAATCTGTCGGCAGCTTGTTCTATTAACAACGCTGGCGGGTCTGTGTCTCCATGGCTGGGGCGGTTGTAATACATAGTTGGCGGCAAGATCTTCTCTGCATCATTTGGCGTCCAGCTTTTGAAGAAAGTGTGGAATTATCTACCCCAGCAACTTGTTTTGAGGCTTCTAAGAGCTGCCTAGCCATCCTGATGCCTCCCTTTCCAAGTAATGACGACTATGGATAAACCAGTGTAACAAAACAGAAATAGAACTTCCTTCTCAAATTGATTTGCAAGCACCGTACATTAGGCAGATGGTCAGGATTATATGTTGCTGCTTGTTGTGGGGATATAGGAGCCAACAAGGACCAATTAATTGCACATCTTGTGTCTCGGCCTAAGTATATATATGCTGATCGCCTACACTTCCGGTGAAGTAATAATAGACGTGGGTACACAGCACAGAAAGGAAGTGTGGTTTATAAATAACCGGCATAGGCTAGCTGATGAGCAAGAATAGTGCCTCCAAATTATTGCTGGTGTAGACATGGCAAATATCTAGCTCTCGCATGCTGATGAGCAAGAATAGTGCCTCCAAATTATTGCTGGTGTAGACATGGGAAATATCTAGCTCTCACATGTTCCTCAAGTAGCTCATTTGGCCAAAGATGATATCCAACAGTATCAACTGGCAACTAGCACAACAACAAACGACCTGTGGTCAAGTCAGGACGCTTGATTTTGTTGTTCATCCAGGACCTCTGTTGGTCCTTGTATGTGTCTATCTAGTTGCAGTAGAGTTCTTCTAGTGTCTAGTTGTTTTATTAGTTGTTGTTCTAGTTCTTCTAGTTCTCCAGGTGCTAGTCGGTACTGGGGTTGAGTGGAAAGTGGTGTTTTCTCTAGTTTGTACTTTGTTTTCCTTTTTGTCCGTCTAATAAACATACGGCAAATCTCTTGCCGCTTTTCTAAAAAAAATGTTCCTCAACGGTTGGATAAAGCATGTAGCCAAGATTTGAAGGTTTTAAATTAATCCAAAAGATTTTGCAAGAACATTAAAGTTTTGCTCGGTCTGATCTCGAATCATCGTTTGGATGCTAGGGTTAGGACCCATGAGCCATCAGGGAAAATCGTTGTCTGCCAACTGTAGTAGATTCAGTATTGATGGTCCCACAGTGATATCGCCTGTTTTATAGTAATGGATGGGAATGAGAGGTGTCTATTGTAACATGTGCAAAGGTAATGCATGTAACTCATATGGTTTTTTTCCTCTGTTTCAAGGTTAAAAGATAGCAAGATAAAAGTTATATGTTTCATAATTGAGCAATTTTATCAGCAACGAAATCACGTCAAGAAAAAGAAGATACGCTGGACAGGGCCATGTGCCGGAGCCACGACTACAATTATACACCAGAGCTGGTGTATCATGGCAGCATGTGTGTTTTTTGGACCGAGCGCCACCTGTTTGTATACATATACGGCTTTTGAGTTTTCGGAGACCCTAACAGCCTTCTTCGTCCAAAATAAGAATCCAACATCGTTCTTCTCCATCTCACTAATTTGCCTCTCGGCCTGTGATATCCTAGTGGCTCCCTTGCCCAACAAACAACTGGATATAATGTATGCGGTAATATAGTAATAAAATGAGATATGGAGAAGATGAGGGAGCAGCTATATATATATATATAGTGATGCACAACACAATGCAAAGGCTTTAGTAGTAGGTCTTTAGAACACATATCTTTATGTACTAAAGTTTTTTTTATTCTTAGTTTTTGTAATAAGTTTGACTGTGTGTGTGGTCACGCAGAGGCTTTAGACTGTGTGTGTTACAAGCAGAGGCGGAATTTTAATTCCTTTATTTAAAAAACAACACAATGCAAAAGGACTTGAAACTGTAGACGTCAGGATCAAGGAAGAAGGCAGGATAGGGCAGTTATTTCTTGAGTTTGCAATGAATGATGATGATGCCCTTGATCATATATATGTACAACATACTTGGATCAAATTGAACAATATGATTATCACCTTATATTAGTATAGGATTGCAGGACTGCCATTTTTCCAGTATGCGTAGAATGCCCAGCTTTATAACTAATTTCCATTTTATTTTGAAGAACCTATCGGCCAGTGGGGGTAAGACCAGCCCCATGGTTTTATCCAAATAGAAGATCTCAGTACACTGGTTGAGAAAATGTCCGAACCCCAGCCTCATCTAGGAAAGAAACCATAACCTTGGGTTCACGACCACTACCACAACCCCAGATTGGGCTGTACCATTATTCCACAAAGGGAGGCTCGGCGAGGGGATCTTTTTAACCTCGGTCTGAAACTTGCTTCCACGCCGAGTCGGATCGAAGACATGAGGAGTTCTACTAAAGCCAACTAACCGATTGAGCTAGCTAGAGACTGGTTCGCCTTTCATTTAATTAATGTTGAGCCGCCAGAGCATGAGCAACGGGAGCGAGCGGTGAACACACAAGGGAGCACATTGGAAACAGAGTGAAATTTTTTTGTGCTGCAAATTAATAAAGCAGTAGCGTTTTTGTTTACTGATTGCATAGCTTGACAAAAAGAAGGATCTTGGTCATCGTGGCCACTGTTCCCTTGGGCCATGGTACGTGGTGCTCATCACCATGTGCCATCCAGGATGTGCCGCGCGTGGCTTATGCGATGGTGCATCCATGTGCACGATGAGCATGAACGCAAGCTGAGCGGAGGGCCGATGCAAATCGTCTACTTTTACTCGCTTACACAAAAGGTAAAACAAACTATCCTAGGGTGCTTGAAGACCTGATCATCTTAAGGCTAAATTATCTGACTTATTCGATGGACAATGCAGCTTTAAGTATGTCCCCTGCAGCTCGTAGGATCCCAATGCCTACCATGCCCAACTATTTATCATCGTAGCAAGCAAACTAAAATATAACATTTTGTTCTCCCTCTATCAATCATCCCTTCTTCCTCCTCTAGTCTTATTCTGGTCGTAAGGTCTCTGTTCTCTACTGTGGTTGAAGCTAGAGAGATATGTGCATATATAGCACAAAAAGGTGGTGAGGTGATATCCAGACAAGGCAATGAAAGGAAGAACAGTTAATGCTTGATTTGTTGTATGGTTAATTAAAGGGGACCTTGAGATATCGTATCTCTTGTATCAATTGCTGCGACGGCCGGGTCAATAATTTTACTGATTCGTGTCGAGTTTAAATCATTCATCACATAATATAGAGGAATTGATTAAAGGGTTTTTTTAATTCGGGATTTCATACTCAACTGCTAACATGTCGTGTTAGCCACACAGATATACTTTCGGGTAGGGATCCAGTGATGATCGCCTCACCCTCAGTACACAAATACCCCTACACGGCCAGCTCGTGAGCAGCCCTATTACAATCTCTAGGAACATGAACACACTTGAAAGCAAGAAAATTCGACCTCATCAAGTATTTGGCTTCTTCAATCAATGGCCACAGACTGAATCATCATACGAACTGGAATTTTTCATGCCACCCCAAATTTTAATCTCAACCCCCGGATCTAGGAGAACCCTATCTGGTGGGTCCCACGCCACTTCCACTTTCCCCTTCCCTTGCGTCCTTCCCTTCCATCCCGCGGGCTTTGCCCGCCGCCGCCTGGCACTCCTTGCGGCACCAACACCCCCACCACCCGCCACCGCGTCCGCCGCCGCGGCCACGACCATGATAGCCCCACCACTCCCAACAGGCTTATGGCGGCGCGGGCTCATTCGAGGCGGGTGCCCATGGCTGCGCCTGGGGAGCCGCTGGAGGCCGCCGGGTGTGGGCGCGGTCGTGGCTGCGCCGCCATGGGAGCTCGTCGGAGGTGTCGGTGGAGGACCCAGAGAAGCCGCCTCGTGAGCTGGAGGCGCCCCCCGCCACGGCTGCCCGACTTGGTGTACTACTCCACGGGCGGAGCGTAGAGAAAAGCAGCCGAAGGCGGAGTGGGGACGGCGCGCGGAGGCGGGGGCAGCGCCCGCATCGGGCGCCAAGACTCGACATGACGGTGGTGGTGTCCAAAGTGAGGAGGCGGCGCCGAGATGCTCAAGGCGCATGACGCCGACCGCTGCAGTCGGCATGTTCCCGCCGGATCCGTGCCCCCGGCCGCGGCCCGGTGAAGCGCCGCGCGTGCCTCGCCTCCATGAACCCGACGCCG
This sequence comes from Hyparrhenia diplandra, assembly GCA_015847255.1. Taxonomy (NCBI): domain Eukaryota; kingdom Viridiplantae; phylum Streptophyta; class Magnoliopsida; order Poales; family Poaceae; genus Hyparrhenia; species Hyparrhenia diplandra. The sequence continues at coordinate 151,449 of JADLZK010005176.1, read as the reverse complement.
CGGTCACTGCTGAGGTGCGGTTCTTGAGCCCTCGATCGAGCTGACAGTCCTTGGGGCTTGCCTCGGCGGCGTGGCGGCCCCCCGCTCCTCGCCCCGTCCCCGCCGCAGCTGCGGTGGCCGTGCGCACGCAGCGTCCGCCTAGATGTGGGCATACTCGTGAACTTCGGCGGTGGTGTGCCGTGGCGGCGGCGCCTGGACTTCGTGGTGGGGAGCGGGCGGTGCCGGGCTTTGTGGTGAGGAACGACCGGGCTTCCTTTTTGGCTGACAAGCGGGTCCCATATGATATAGGGTCCTGCCCTGTTTCTTCCACTGGAGTGTGCATTTATTTTGGACCCCTATTTTTTTAGTCCGGCATGCAAATGAAAAAATTTGAGGGTCCAATTTAGGAGTTGCCACTGGAGTTGCTCTAAGAATCGGGTGTCTGTGAAGCCCAGAAAACCATAGCTTGATTAGCTCCTAATGTAATTTAATTTGTGAAGAGACAAAAATAGATTATTAACAGTGTTTACTCAAAAATGGAGCCGAAAGGCCCGAAACACCTGGAAGCCGTGGTAAACAGGTAGATGCACAGGCTACATTCCATCGATAGTATTGAGGCTCAAAAAGGACTATATATAGAGTACAATAGAGACTAAGAGAGACCCTATATATACAAAGGAAATGACACTAATACCCTTTGACTATTATGCCTTAATTCGAAAAAGTCAGAAATTCACGTGGTCAAATAAATAAACAATGAGAGGTATATAAAATGGATAAAAATGCCAGATTTTCATTTTAGCCTAGTACTTTTACAGTAGTGTCTCGGGATCATCTCCATTTTTAGGGATTTTTGACTCATACACATTTGTCAGTTTTCATAGCTGCACCGACGTAGTCACCATAACACTACTACATGATTAGTGAGCACCGCCAGGTTCCAACCCCTGTCACTACTAGTTTTACTAGAACAAAGGCGGTGCTTGCTATCTCCTTTTTTTCTTGTGAACATTAATTTTCCAACGCTGGAGTCGCCTGTGCTACACTTGATGTGTGTTCTAGATCAAGGTTATGAAGTGAGCCGTCACCTCTCATGTCACTCCCTATCATAATTTCCCTAGCACTATCCAATGTCCTGGTGCCTCCCTCACCCAGACAATGGTTTCAGAAATGTGGTGAGCCAACAACAACATGACAACAACTCTCATCAGACATCAGGTTTGGACAGAACTTTTTTATCGGAGATGAAGGCGAAGAGTCCTTATAAATAAGGATCGACTGGCGAGGGAAGTCATGACGACCGAGTTGGTGTAGAAAGTTATTATTGGTACCTGCTCATTATACTTTCGGGGTTTTAATGACTTCTGTGAGAAGCCTTGTAAATCCTATATATTTCACACCAGCCTAGCCCAATGGTTATGCAACAAAGCAGTGTGAAAGGTGCGAAATTCTACCCTAGCGACCTAATTTAGACATTAATTGGCATTCACACATGGTCAAATAAATAAATATTATAAGAAAATTTCAGTGCTTTTTTTTTTTTTTTTTTGTCTTTGTACTTTAGTACATGTCATGATTGTCTCCAAGCACCTTGGTTAGCTAGCTTTGTTGGACACGAACAATGGTAATGGACAGTGCAAGAATTCTAATGTGAACCTGTGATACAGATGCCAACTTTTTGTATTATACAGAGACTATTTCTACATGTTTCAATAGGTTGCTTCAGAGTGAATATAATGCTTCGAGTTAAGTGTGATGCTAAACTAGTAAAATCATATATGTATTTGTCTTTCTGTTCTTTTTATGTGTATATATTTTATTTAGTAAAAATAATTTTTCAATGTTTCACAAGTTATGTATGTAAATGCTTCACAGTAATGTTGCTGGTGTGGATTGTACTTCAATGTGATTTTCATTATCTTGTAAAAAAACCATGTTTGTGCTGGAATCTGGCAAATAATTATTGCATCTTTTTAAAAAAAGGCAGAAGAGCTACAGAGATCCCATTCATGAGGCATGTACAAAACATCTGAAAACAGAAGGCTATACATGGTATTATACAAGAGTCAAGATTGACCAGTCTAGCCAAGTGTTTGGCACCAGTGCTTCACCCCTGATTTTCGTGAGGAGCAGAAAACTTAGTGATTCTTTCCTTCCAACAGCCCGTTTAGTTTGCAAAAAGTGAACCCAAAGAGTACTACAGTACCCATCACATAGAATCTCTTGACGCACGCATGGAGCATTAAATGTAGGAAAATAAAAAAATTAATTGCACAGTTTAGTTGTAAAGTGTGAGACAAATCTTTAAGACTATCCTCTATCCTAGAGGCTGCAGCAATGCACTCTAGAGCTGAAAAACTGAGTTTTTCATTTTCAGCAAGAAGCACTGCCGAGGCTCAGGAATCAAGTGGGAAACAAAGGAGAACAGCAAAGCTGAGACTTGTACTTATAATGTGTTGGCTATAGCCTATAGCTGCACAAAACTGAGAGCCCCATCGGCCATGGAGCATGTTTCCAATTCAGGTGCCAGAGCAAGTTAGAGCCGTCTTTGCAATAATGGCCATAATCACTGAAGTGGGGAATGGTACTTGCACACTCTTTTGGGAAGACAGGTGGCTGCATGGACAGTCCATCATAGACGTTGCTCCTCGTTTGCATGCTTTGGTGGCTAAGAAAATTATCAAGAAACGTACGATAGCAGAAGCTCTCACTGAACACCTCTGGATTTTGGATGCAAGAAGAGTATCTTGATCGTTGGGATCTTCTCATGGACTTCTCATTACAACCTGAAACAGAGTATGTTCATATAGGACGTCTATCCCCCTCAGGACAGTAGTCAGGAAAATCTGCATATGAACATCTCTATCAAGGATCAATTCTTTTTAGACCTTGGGAATGTATTTGAAGACTTGGGCCGGCTTGCTGTTCTCGCCAATACTGTAGTATAGTAGGACTACTGTAGTAGTATAAATAAGGATTGATTAAGAAGGAGTAGGTCAGAGGTGGTCTTTCGGCACACCATGCATGATGCCGGATGCTGCATGTGGTTAAGCGCGTCCTCAGTGGAGTGACTAAATCCTCAGCTGAGCTGACCGCTTAAAACAATAAACACAACAAAAAGTTAACCGTGTGTTCGGATGCGGGATCACTGGGTTGGGTTGGGTTGCCTCCGACCCTCGTTTTGAGGATGGAGCCGCTCCGCTCTTTGTTTGGTTGTAATTAAGGACAGAGTGGCTCCATCTGGTGTTTGGTTGGAGGGATTGGGAACGAAGAACGGAGAAAGCTGTAACACAGTTATTATTAACATTTTACATCAGGCACCCTAGAGTTTATTGAAATCCACAAGACTAGATTTGGAATTTCTTCTCTCTGGTATTTTTACCAAACCAACCCTGAGAGTAAAATAAAATTCAGTTCACGTCCCTCTTCTTCCTCCAGCGGACGGGACGCACCACCCGCCACAAGCTAGCGGCGGTGCGCTGGGCTGGCCTCGCAGCCCCTCCGTGAGGAGGCCGCACCGCCGCCCTTGATAGCCGTGCCGCACGCCGTGAGGGGCCGCGCCACCGCCGGGCTGGCCGCGCTGCCGCTGGCTGGCCACAAGGGGGGGCAGCGCCACCCGCCCGCCGCAAGGATTCGGCCTCCGCGGCCTGCCTGGTCGGAGTGGCTGTGCGGGATGCCGGAGAAACGAAGTCGCCGCGTGCCCAAAACGGAACCCAGCAGCGAAACGGGGGTTCGCTCCGCCCGAGATTTTGGCGGACGGAGCCGACCCGCATCTAGGCGAATATTCCCCTCCTGGGTTGGCTCCGTCCCCCTACGCCTCTATCCAAACATCCGAAAAAGGGGTTCAACCCAACCCGCTCTCGCCCGCTCTCCAACGAAACACACGGTAAGACGGAAACACATGGTACCCGCTGAGAACAGAGTTGGGTTACGTGCGAGACTAGCGAGGAGATACTCACTAGCTCGTTCCTCGCTTGTCTCTGTGACCAACACAAGTTCAGCTGAGCTGGCGATTGCATGCATGTTGCTAGTTAGGAAAGTCTCTTCTGCCTTCTTGGCTTTTCTTATTGAACATGAAATTAACTAACTTAGAGCTGGATGAATCTTTTACAATGCAAGGATGCTCCGCTACAGCAATGCACCGCGTATGACCTTGCAAATTGACTGAATAGCAAGTATTGGTGCATCACATATGAGTAATTGACTATACTACAATTCTAAGTAAATCAAGAGCAAGCAGAGCAAGGCAACAATTCTTAGCAAAAGTGCATAACTTTTGATAAAACGCCAGTGCACACATGCTTGGCACAAGGCCTAATTACGAGTATGAGGGGATGGAGAACGCGGAACAATCTATATCCCTGCAAGACTTGCCACAGGAAAACATTTCTACCATTTGCAATTTCATGGGAGCTACAATTGACCTCTGCACCTGCTAGCTTCGATGCCGTGACTTCCCCACCGGTAGTTATCAATCAAGGCACACTGAAATCTCTATACACCCGGGCCACCCGGCATCCAAGATAGGGGTAAGCTCCTCCGCAATTTCCAGCTATATCGTACACCTCTGCTTAAAACTCTTGTATGCCAAAGCAAGTGTGATGTCCGCAGAGTTCAACCCTCTTGCTGCTGCTACAGAGACCGCCGTGTAGGCGAATGTCCAGATGCCTCCCTCGCCCAAATGACCAGAAATCGATTAGGAAGCGTGGTGGTGAGACAACAGAAAGCATGAAGAAAGCTACGATGCCTCATCCTCTCACCGCATAGGGAAACAGGCTATTGTTGTCGAGTGTTTGCGTTGGCCTATATAATGGTCTCGTGGCTCTTGCCTACTGAAGGACAGTAGCAGTATAAAGAAGATGATTGAGAAGAGAGAAAGAGTATGATAGATTTTTTTTTTTAGATAATGGATAATAAAATCCGGCCTCTACATCCAGGGATGTACACAGCCAATTATTACAGACTTTGGAAAAATGAAAAAACAAGTGCAAGCCGAATGTCTGTGACATAGACATAGGAACTAAAGCAAACGGAAAATATGCTTCCACCCTCTATTGGAAATTTCTAGAGCAACCATCTCCAATTGCTTGCTCAAATCAACGAAGGCGTCCTTTGCTTACTCAGTATGCTGCAACTGGGCCCAGAAGCGTAGCCAATAAGCTCCCCTGAAGATAACCTGCATAATAGAGTTAGATTTCATTTTTTAAAAAATCGTGTCATTACGACATCTTCAGATGGCCCAGAATAAAGCTGCCACACCAACCCAAATCAGTGGCTTAGACTGTTTATGTTGATTATGAAGCCAAGTACCAAACATATGGTTAATAGAAATAGGTTGGGTAAGGTTAGTAGCATAGAAAATAATCCTCCAAATCATCTTGGCAAAGGGGCAATCAAAAAGAGGTGTTGGATATTTTCATTCATATTACAACACTCGCATTTCTGACTCCCTTTCTAATTTTTCCTAGCAAGGTTGTCTTTTGTCAAAATGACACCTCTTTGGACAAACCCGTAGGAAAATTTTTATTTTTAGAGGTATTTTCCATTTCCAGATTCTATTACGTTGGAAAGGTGGATTTGTATCTATAGCATCAAGAGTATGACTCTTTCCCAACGTCATGTTGCAGGTGCCGCATGTGGTTTAAGTGACAGATTAGGGGGGCCATGTCTCATTGGCCGATCGAATTGAGACAAAATTATTGCATGTTGCTAATTAGGAAAAAGTCCCTTCTGTCGATATGTCTTCTTGAATCTCAAAACCAGATATCCTACACTACCGAATTGGGGCCTTTCCCGTGGGGAAAGGTTTCCTTTGAGGAGCTCACGGAAAGGCCCCTCTTTCCCGTGGCCTTTTATGGTGGATCACGGGAAAGATTCTCACGGCAAAGGTCATGCCCCTTTGCCGTGAGGGAGAGCTCATGGGAAAGGGCACGGCGAGTGGCCGTCAATGCTCCGTCATCCTTTGCCGTCAGGTCTCCGTCCAGCTCATGGGAAAGGCTTTCCCGTGAGCCCCCTTTACCGTGAGCAAACGCTAGCCTTAGGCAAAGAAACACCCCCCTGCCGTGAGCAGGGGTTCCCGCCACGGCAAAGGCTGTACCTTTTTTTTTTTTTTTGGGTTTTGGGCTCTAAACTTTTTCTACACTTCCCATATATCATATGGCACTCCATGTTCAATTTTGATGAATTTTTACTTTGTTTGTTATATTTTGATAATTATTCTTTTTTATTGGAAATTTTTGAAATGACGCCAAATTTGAACTACAAGTGATTGAAATTTTTGAAAAAAATTATATTCTTGTTATTCAACACAAAGTAAGGCCTTACATACTTTATCTTGTTAAAAAAACCATGTCTGTGCTGAAATCTGGCAAATAATTATTGCATCTTTTACCCAAAAAAAAAAAAAAAGAAGAGCTGCAGAGATCCCATTTATGAGGCATGTACAAAACATCTGAAAACAGAAGGCTATACGTGGTATACAAGAGTCAAGATTGACCCGTCTAGCCAAGTGTTTGGCACCAGTGCTTCACCCCCTGATTTTCGATTCCTTCCTTCCAAGCGACTGTTTAGTTTGCAAAAATTGAACCCAAAAAGTGCTACAGTACCCGTCACATAAAATCTCTTGACGCACGTATGGAGCATTAAATGTATGTAAATAAAAAAATTAATTGCACAGTTTGGTTGTAAAGTGTGAGACAAATCTTTTGAGACTGTCCTCTATCCTAGAGGCTGCAGCAATGCACTCTAGAGCTGAAAAACTGAGTTTTTCATTTTCAGCCAGAAGCACTGCCGAGGCTCAGGAATCAAGTGGGAAACAAAGCAGAACAGCGAAGCTGAGACTTGTTATACTTATAATGCGTTGGCTATATAGCTGCACAAAACTGAGCCCCATCGGCCATGGAGGTGCCAGAGCAAGTTAGAGCCTTCTTTGCAATGATGCCATGATCACTGAAGTGGGGAATGGTACTCGCACACTCTTTTGGGAAGATATGTGGCTGCATGGACAGTGCATCATAGACGTTGCTCCTCGTTTGCATGCTTTGGTGGCTAAGAAAATTATCAAGAAACGTATCTGCTCTCACTGAACACCTCTGGATTTCGGATGTAAGAAGAGCTTAACTAGTAGAGTATCTTGATCTATCTTCTCATGGACTTCTCATTACAACCCGAAACACAGGACGTTCATATATGGCGCCTATCCCCCTCAGGAGAGTACTCAGCAAAATCTGCATATGAATATCTCTATCAAGGATCAATTCTTTTTAGACCTTGGGAACGTATTTGAAGACTTGGGCCTGCTTGCTGCTCTCGCCTATACTGTAGGACAGTAGGACCTGTAGTAGTATAAATAAGGATTGATTAAGAAGGAGTGACCTTAAACGCGTCCTCAGTCGAGTGACTAAATCCTCAGCTGAGCTGGCCGCATAAATAATATAAACACACACACATGAGTAATTGACTATACTACAATTCTAAGTAAATGAACAGCAAGCAGAGCAAGGCAACAATTCTTAGCAAAAGTGCATAACGTTTGATAAAACGCCAGTGCACACATGCTAGGCCTAATTACGAGTATGAGGGGATGGAGAACGCGGAACAATCTATATCCTGCAAGACTTGCCACAGGAAAACATTTCTACCATTTGCAATTTCATGGGAGCTACAATTGACCTCTGCACGTGGTAGCTTCCATGCAGTGACATCCCCAACGATAGTCATCAATCAAGGCACACTGACATCTCTATGCACAAGGCATCCACGATAGGGGTAAGCTCCTCCGCAATTTCCAGGTATCGTACACCTCTGCTTAAAACTCTTATATGCCAAAGCAAGTGTGATGTCTGCAGAGTTCAACCCTCTTGCTGCTGCTGCAGAAGCCGCCGTGTAGGCGAATGTCCTGATGCCTCCCTCACCCAAATGACCAGATATCGATTAGGAAGCGTGGTGGTGAGACAACAGAAAGCATGAAGAAAGCTACGATGCCTCATCCTCTCACCGCATAGGGAAACAAGCTATTGTTCTGGAGTGTTTGCGTTGGCCTATATAATGGTCTCGTGGCTCTTGCCTACTGAAGGACAGAAGAAGTATAAATAAGAGGATTCACAAGAGGGAAAGAGTATGACAGATAGAAGGTATTTCCCCACGTCATGTTGCAGGTGCCGCATGGCGCATGTGGTTTAAGTGACAGATTAGGGAGGCCATGTCTCATGGCGTTAGGCCCTCGGTAGAGATTGGTAGTTTCACTGAGGGTGTAAAATCATTGTACCGGCGCAAAAGTCTGGTCGCCGGTGAAATTATCTTTTTTTTGAATTTTGCATTCAAATTTTTTGTGTGTGGTTTGTATAATGTCTCATAGCTCATGTTGAAATTTGAGAATTTTTCAAAACTATTTATATAATTTGATTTATTCCTTTTAATTGAATTTTCTTGTATAAGTCAAATTTGAACTGGAAGCCATTCGAACAGAGGGCAGACATGAACCAAAAAATGAGATTCATAATCGTGAGTGCAGTGTGAGGCCTCATCCAGGGATAGACCCAAAACTTTGAACATGTAGTTCACGGAACATGACCATTCAATAGCAGACATGAACATGAACATTGGATAGCGCGCCATGGCCCTCGGTGAAACGACCATAGTTACGCCGAGCACTTGGATGAGCCGGCCCTCGGTAGATATGGTGTCCAGGTTTTTAAAAATTTTGAATCTACCGAGCACCCTTCCGACAAGGCGCCGGTAGATATTGTTTTAAAGTTTTTAAAAATTAAAATGTACCGAGAGGGTAGTTGAGGTGGCCCTCGGTGAAGTTGACGCCGACGGGTGGCAAACGCCGTCGACGTGAAGCCAGGTTTTTGCGAGAGGGGCCGAGCCCTCGGTGCGGTTTGATTCTGGTTTCACCGAGGGACCCTTTGTGAGCCGTTCGTACACTCCTTTCCCCGCTTAAATTTTCACCGAGGGGCTTGTACCGAAGCGCCCTCAGTAGCGCCTCCCACCGAGCGCTATTAAGCCTTTTACTCAGCGCTTTTAGCGCTCGGTAGAGGCGGCGCCTCCAGTAGTGTACTAGTTTTACTAGAACAGAGCCGGTGCTATCTCCTTCTTTCTTCATGTGAACATTAATTTTCCAACGCTGGAGTCGCCTGTGCTACACTTGATGGGCCTGAGATGTGTGTTCTAGATCAAGGTTATGAAATGGAGCCGTCGCGTCTCTTGTCACTCCCTATCATAATTTCCCTAGCACTATCCAATGTCCTGGTGCCTCCCTCACCCAGAAAATGGTTTCAGAAATGCAGTGAGCCAACAACAACATGACAACAACTCTCATCAGACATCAGGTTTGGACTGAACTTTTTATCGGAGATGAAGGCAAAGAGTCCTTATAAAGAAGGATTGACTGGCGAGGGAAGTCATGACGACCGAGTTGGTGTAGAAAGTTATTATTGGTACCTACTCATTATACTTTTGGGAGGTTTTAATGACTTCTGTGAGAAGCCTTGCAAATCCTATATATTTCACACCAGCCTAGCCCAATGGTCATTTAACAAATCAGTGTGAAAGGTGCGAAATTCTACCCTAGCGACCTAATTTAGACATTAATTGGCATTCATATGGTCAAATAAATAAATATTATAAGAAAATTTCAGTGCTAGTTTTTTTTTTGCCTTTGTACTTTAGTACGTGTCATAATTGTCTCCAACCACCTTGGTTAGCTAGCTTTGTTGGATGCGAACAATGGTAATGGACAGTGCAAGAATTCTAATATGAACCTGTGATACAGATGCCAACTTTTTGTATTATACAGAGACTATTTCTACATGTTTCAACAGAATATAATGCTTCGAGTTAAGTGTGATGCTAAACTAGTAAAATCATGTATGTATTTGTCTTTCTCTTCTTTTTTTATGTGTATATATTTTATTTAGTAAAAATAATTTTTCAATGCTTCATAAGTTATGTATGTAAATGCTTCACAGTAATGTTGCTGCTGTGGATTGTACTTCAATGTGCTTTTCATTATCTTGTAAAAAAACCATGTTTGTGCTGGAATCTGGCAAATAATTATTGCATCTTTTACCATAAAAAGGCAGAAGAGCTGCAAGAGATCCCATTTATGAGGCATGTACAAAACATCTGAAAAACAGAAGGCTATACATGGTATACAAGAGTCAAGATTGACTAGTCTGGCCAAGTGTTTGGCACCCGTGCTTCACCCCTGATTTTCGTGAGGAGCAGAAAACTTAGTGATTCTTTCCTTCCAAGAGCCTGTTTAGTTTACAAAAAGTGAACCAAAAAGTGCTACAGTACCCGTCACATAGAACCTCATGATGCACGTATAAAGCATTAAATGTAAGTAAATAGAAAAATAATTACACCGTTTGGTTGTAAAGTATGAGACAAATCATTTGAGATTGTCTTCTATCCTGGAGGCTGTAGCAATGCACTCTAGAGCTGAAAAACCGAGTTTTTCATTTTCAGCAAGAAGCACTGCCGAGGCTCAGGAATCAAGTGGGAAACAAAGCTGACATCTCTATGCACACGGCATCCAAGATAGGGGTAAGCTCCTCCGCAATTTCCAGCTATCGTACACCTCTGCTTCAAACTCTTATATGCCAAAGCAAGTGTGATGTCTGCAGAGTTCACCCCTCTTGCTGCTGCTTCAGGAGACACCGTGTAGGCGAATGTCCTGATGCCTCCCTAGCCCAAATGACTAGAAATCGATTAGGAAGCGTGTGGTGGTGTGACAACAGAAGCACGAAGAAAGCTACGATGCCTCATCCTCTCACTGCATAGGAAACAAGCTATTGTTCTCGAGTGTTTGCGTTGGCCTATATAATGGTCTCGTGGCTCTTGCCTACTGAAGGACAGTAGCAGTATAAAAAGGAGGATTGAGAAGAGGGAAAGAGTACGAGAGATAGAAGGTCTTTCCCCACGTCATGTTGCAGGTGCCGCATGTGGTTTAAGTGACAGATTAGGGGGCCATCTCTCATTGGCCGAATTGAGACAAAATTATTGCATGTTGCTAATTAGGAAAAAAGCCCCTTCTGTCGACATGTCTTCTTGAATCTCAAAACCGGATATCCTACACTAGCGGAATCGGGGCCTTTCTCGTGGGGAAAGGTTTCCCGTGAGGAGCTCACGGGAAAGGCCACACTCACGGAAAGATTCTTTGCTGTGAGGGGCAGCTCACGGCAAAGGCCACGCCCCTTTGCCGTGAGGGAGAGCTCACGGGGAAAGGGCACGGCGGATGGCCGTCAATGCTCCGTCATCCTTTGCCGTTAGGTCTCCATCCAGCTCATGGGAAAGGCTTTCACGTGAGTCCCCTTTGCCGTGAGCAAACGCCAGCCTTAGGCAAAGAACCCCCCTCTTGCCGTGAGCGGGGGTTCCCGCCAGGGGCAAAGGCTGTACCGTTTTTTATTTTTGGTTTTTGGGCTCCAAACTTTTTTTGCACTTCCTATACATCATATGGTACTCTATGTTCAATTTGATGAATTTTTTACTTTATTTGTTATATTTAGGTAATAATTCTTTTTTTTACGGTAATTTTTAAAATGATGCCAAATTTGAACTACAAGTGATTGAATTTTTTTAAAAAAATTAGTAAAAAAATTTATATTCTTGTTATTCAGCACAAAGTAAGGCCTCCTCACAGACATACCATCCGGCTCACAGGGAAAGGCTAAGCCGTGAGCCCCACATCTGGCTCACGAGAAAGTCTCTTTCCCCGAAGCCTTCTTTCCCATGATCTGCTATGCCATGAGGAACTCACGGGAAAGCCTTTCCCGTGGGGAAAGTGCCTTTCCCGTGAGTGTCCCACTCATGGGAAAGCCTGTGGCTCTGATAGTGCTACCTACTCAACTCTCAAAATCATTTCAATTACCTTCGTTCTCTGGTTTGAAATGGATTTCAGATAGTTTCATCTTAAAAAAAAATAACATCAAGTACCTGATAATAATATAATTCAAACCATGAAAAATGTCTCTAAGATTCTAAAAATTTTGAGAACAAAAGTAGATATAGATTGACATGATAAATCCAAATTAAATATTCAAAGGTCACGCAAATATATGTAGGAGCTTCAAAAAAATTAATACAATTAGCTATAGAAGACCTCTGCCCGTCTGAGACTCCAAGCAGTGAATTTCCCGCAGACAATCATTAATCAAGGTACACTAAAATCTTTATGCATGCACACGGCATCGAAGATAGGGTCAGCTGCTCTGCAATTTCGAGCAGCTCTGGTTAACTTTTTGCATGCAGCATAAAGTCTCTCACGTCTGCAGAGCTCAGGACTTTCTCGCTGCTCATGCTGCAGTCATGGCTTAGGCGAATGTCCTGGTGCCTCCCTCGCCCAAATGACCAGAAAACGATTAGGAAGCGTGGTGAGCCAACAGAAGCCTGAAGGAAGCTACGATGCCTCATCCTCGTCGCATAGTTATAAACAAGCTATTGTTGTCGAGCGGTATGTTGGACTATATATATTGGTCTTGTGGCTCTCGCCTACTGCATGACAGTGGCAGTATAAATAAGGATTGAGAAAAAGACATATAGATGTCTTTCCCGACACCATGTTGTTTTGCTGCACGCATGTGCTTAATTAAGTGACTGATTTGGCGGGGGCCATGCATGCATATGTATCATGGGCCCAATTGACACAAAATTATTGCATGTTGATATTTAGAAAAAGGTCCCTTCCACTGTCGACGTGATGAATCATGCTGAAGATATGCATTTTCGTCAGCAGAGCTCAAAGTCTATTATCTCTCGAGATTCCTTATAGCAGGATGTACTGCAGCAGTAACACTTCAAATGTGTATCAGTACTGAAAATGATGAACAGTACTGAAATGAGTAAAAGGAACAGTACTCAAAATTTTGTCAAGAGTACACCCCTGCCACTTCGTCTTTGTTTTTCGAAAGCGTGCAGTTTGCACGTATTGCATTAAGGGAAGTTAAAGTCTGACATGTCGTACATTTTGGCCAAAAGCTTTAGCCGCCGCGTACAACCACACACTTACACAATTCGTCGGCTTTAACGGCGCCGCTAATCGGTTGTACTTAAAAACCAAACAATGTCACGACTGAAAGCCTAAGAGGTCGTTGTCACTAGTGCTGAAACTGCACCGCCGCTAGGAGGAACGTGAGATCCGTGAACCCTGCTGCTGCCCAATCGGCGACCTTATCCTTGATGTGTTGACGAGCTGTGCCGGTGACTTGTTGTCGTTGTCGAATGTCCTGCGATTCATCTCCTTCCACACCTCCCAAGTCAACAGGAGGATGAGGGAGTCGAAGCCTCTCCTGACTGGTCTTCGCCACAAGTCGCCTGGAGGAGAGCCACCACTTCCTCCCTAATCGAAGCCTGCATTGCATTCACAGCTCGTTTAATTAATTTGGCCGGCTCCTGAGAGCTTCAACTCTGATATTGTACTTGTTGCTCTCACCACTTCAGTTGTGTTGATTGGGTCGCTGGCCTACCCGCCTGGGTTCTGTTGCCCGTCTTGTGGTGCCGAGATAGCTACAAGGGATGAAGCCACGCTGACAGGCCATCTTGGCGAGACAGATATCCTGGTGCCTCCCTTGCCTAGGGATGGAGAGAGCACGATTAGGATTTGAGTCGTCGTGAGCTAGCAAAAGAAAACTCCCATGTAAACTTATGATTGGAACATGAGGAGGGGTGAGGAAACTGAGCATGGTTTTCTGATTGCCAAGAGTATAAATAAGGACTGAGAAGGGAAAAGGACGGACAAGGTATTCCCCACGACACTGCTGCCACCTGCCAGTGCTACATGTGGCTGTTTAATTTATCGAATGATTTAGAGGCTTAATAACCTATGTACCCAAATTTGATACAAAACTATTGCAGCCTGCTGAAGATACTCTAGGGATTTTTCATATTGAAGTGAACTGGACGGACCTTTTATAAACTTATGATGACATCCTGTGAGGAGCCTATTTTTTTTAAAAAAAACATTACACAGTACAAGGTAGACGCTAACACGTACGCACATTCACCCTTGATTCAACACTATACGCAAAGCTTAGCCTACAGGACATGCTAGAAAACCACGCCAGGAATATGATATATGGGAAAATGACGTCCAAACAACTACATGTCTGTTTGAAAATAGAGCTCACGAGCTTCTTTTTTTGTGTGTGTATAGGCATGGGTCGGTTTTTGATGGAGTTGCCTCTGAGAAAAAAATGAAGGTGACTGAAAATTGTTTCTATAGCAGTGGAGATTCCTTATTACAAAATGCAGTGGGCAGTAGCAATGGATGCGTGTAGTATACAAAATTTTGGCACGTTGTACACCCCTGCTCCTGGTCCACATAGGCTAAGCCATGGCTCAGATGGTAACACTCCAGGACCTTGTCTGCCAATACTCCCGTGAAACTCAAAAAATATGGCTTCATTAACTCCCAATAATATAATTTGTGAAGAGAGGAAAAAATATTTTGAATGAACAGTGTTGCTCAAATGTACTTAACGGAGGAGCCGAAACACCTAGAAGCCATGGTAAACGGAAATTGCATAGGCTACATACGTTCCATTTGCAGTTTTTTTTTTTCCCTTTCCTTGTACATATCTATTGTCAGATCCATCATGCATGACTGCAAATCCCACAACAAAATGTCTTTCTAAAACTTCAGCAGTAGCAGAGTGGCTTGCATGATCATACTACCTATTAAATCTGGAGGGGCCGAAGCCTCTGCAGTGACTTTATTAGAAGTTTAAAACAAGTAGCTAGGATACAGGAGGGGAGGAGCTGCACACAAAAAAAGGGGGCAAGAAAATCAAGATACAAAGAAAGAAATAAAAACGATAAGCCAAAGCCATCAAACTAGCTAGTGCGCCTCCTTCGCCCGTACACCAAGTGAATCATCCTTTCAGCGCCATCGGAAATCCCGGTGCCTCCCTATCCCATACAACGTCCTATGAATCATCATGTTGGTGTCATTGGATACCGAGCCTAGACAACAGTTTTGAAATCCAAACATGTGAAGAAAGTGAATGGAGAAAGCTTTCATCAGGTTTGATTGCAAGAAGACGAGGGATGGGTGGTCCATGAGCCCATTTCAAACACCACTGCTTCTCTATACAATTTGCTGCTCAAGCCATTGATTTGTTGGGGGGCATTTGTAGGAAATATACACGGGGAAGAGACCAAGAGTCCATATAAATAGGGGAGGCATGGTCCTCTGATGCATTGTACTAGGTGTTTCTCAATGAATGAACTGAACATGCTAGGAAATTTACTCCTCACTGTGACCTAACCTTTTTTTCTAGAAGCATGCATTTGCACGTTCTTCATTAAGTGGAATTAGGAAGTTACACATACTACAGATAGGCACAGTGGAGAAACCGTAACTAACACGGAGGGCACACTTAACGCATATCAGCACCAAATGGCGGAAACAAGAGGTTGTACTGACTAAATTGCAAATTGCGCTACGGAGATGAGAGTGTGGGTGCTAACCGGCCAGGGCGGTGAGCAACACCAGACATCTGGAACCAAACCGATCCAACTGCGACCGAACCTTGCACATTTGTTTTTCCCCTTCAACTTACATATGGATCTTAAATTTGTATAATGCCTTGTCTTTTGAATTCAAGAAAGATAATTAAAAACTATTTTAAATCACATTTGCAAGAACTAAGTGCAACCAATTCAACGGTTGCTTTGCTGATATAGAATTCAGGAAAACAATCATTATCTTTGCCGACAGGTAACTCAACCTCCAACCAATTCATGTTTGGACAATGACAAAATAAAATTTACTACATCAGTCATCCAATCACAGTATGTAGCCAACCAAACATGATGAACTTGGAGCATTAGGCTACCTCTCGCCACTGTCCTTAACCAAAGACTGCAGTCACAAGCGGAGAAATTAGTGTGTATTGGTAGGTTTAATGGCTGGGACGTGTTAATGACCTAGAACACTCATCTCTCCTTTGACTTGTTGCTCTCATATGACAGCTCGCTGCAAGAGATCTCCTGGTGCCTCCCTCGCCCATATGCCCAAACAGCGATCATAATGGGATCTGGGAATTGTGACATTGTGAGCCATGGTGAGCTAGCAAAAAGAAGGCTTCTATGTCCGAGTCCTCATCGTGCAGGAGAATGAAACAAGCGTGCTTCCTGCACAGGCAATCTTGGCTCTCTGTGTTGGACAATAGATCTCTCGGGCAAGAGTATAAATAAGGTTTGAGAAGATGGAAGGAGGTCATCTGCAGAACATGCTGGGTTTTTTTTTTTTTTTTTTTTTTTTTTTTTTTGCATGTGATTAAACTGCTACTGATTTGGAGGCCTGAGTTATGTGGGCCAAATTTAACACAAAAACAATTGCAGCCCACTAAAGTTCGTTATACTTGTGGGTGGCTGTGAACCGTTCAATTAACTAGCTACTAGGCAAGGAATCTGATATGAAGATCAATTAATGGTGTTTATACATGGAAATATATAAGTAATACCAAATTTTTGTCCTGGGCTGGGACACTGAACAAAGGTGAAATTGACCGGTCCACACTACTGACAACAAAATTTGCTAGGCATTATTATGAGATCGCTATCATTAATTGAAGGACACCATAACAGTTGTTTTATTGATTTTCTAAGATCCAAAGTGAGAGAGAGAAGGTGGCGAAATATCATTGTTTCCCCTATCTTCATGATCTGGCTCCCGAATGCTTGCTTCTCAACTGGTCCTCTTCCTCAACATCGGGGGCACTGCAATCTCAATCTCGTCCTCTCATCGTTCTCCTTCTCGCATGGCTTGCATGGCAGGGCTGTAAGGTTAGCTCTTCTGACCCCAGCACGACAGCCATCATGGCTTGCATTAGGCTAGCTCCTAATGTAATTTACGAAGAGAGAAAAACTAGTTTGAATGAACACTATTGCTCAAATGTGCTTAAACGAGGAACCGAAACACCTAGAAGCCGTGGTAAACAGGCAGTTGCAGAGGCTACTATATGTTCCATTCCAGCCTTTCCCCTTTTTTTTTCGAAAGCGAGCTTAGCTCGTACTTCATTAAGAGGAGTTATGGAAAAGTTTTACACGGCCTGTGACATATCCATGGCGAGATGCCTAGGAGGTACCACAGGTGGGGAACACTGACAGAAAGCACCGGCTAGACGATGGGGCTGTAAGGTCGAAACTAAGCCGGAAACAATGGTGCTACAGATAAAAAACGGTAGGGGTAGCCGCGCGCTACCCGCCAGACTGAAGAGCCGCCACGACGGGCTGCAACCCCCTGAAGCCGCCCGAAACCCACGCCTCCGCCTCAGCACGAATGCTGTCGACAAGCTGCAGCGGCGTCACTGAAATGGAGTCGGTCCTCCGGTTGCGCTCCTTCCAGATCTCCCAAGAGACGAGGAACACAAGCGAGTCAAAGGCCCTACGGAACGGTCATGGGGACGAGGGTGCGCTGCGAAGCCACCAAACGACGAAGGTGCAGTCGGCGGATGGGCAAAGGTGCGCGAGGCCAACCCGGGTGAGGAGGAGGTGCCACACCTGCCGAATGTAGCTGCAGGAGGCGAGGAGGTGATCGATGGTCTCGTCGGCTTGCGAGCAAAGAGCGCATTCAGCGGACGCTTGTAGACCATGTCTCCTCCTACGAGCCGCTGTCCAAGGTCAACCGTGCAAGGCGAAGAACTTCACCTTTGGCGGGCGGAGGCTTGCCAAACCTCGCGAGCCCCCTCGAGCACCGTCCTTCCCGCGAAGAAGAGCTGGTATGCCGAGGAGGACGAGTACTCGCCGTTCGCCGTCCACTTCCAAACGAAGCGGTCATCCACGTCAGGCTGCAGCTGCACCTCAAGTATAGTCTCGCGGAGGCGCAGGAACTCATCAATGACCGCTGCCGTCTGCGCCCCGACAATGTCATGTTTCCACTGTTCATTAGCGAGTGCCTCGTAGACAGTGCGTCGTCGGCGTCGAGCACCAACCGCCTTGAACAGGTTTGGGGCGAAGACGGAGATTGGCCCCGCAGGGAGCCAGGCGTTGGTCCAGAACAACGTGCGCCGGCCGTTCCCAAGCACCACCGACACAGATGCCCTGAACATGGCCTCAACTTCTTTCTCCAAGCCTTTCCCCTTTCCATCGCTTGTACGGTTGTACCACACCCTACTGTCAGATCCATCGTCCACAGTTGCAAATCGCGCAACAAAGTATGTTTGACTAAAGATTCAGCACTTTCAGAGTGACTTGCATCTGGATCATGTACCCAATAGAATCATCTTCTCGGTGGCGTGCAAGAGTGCCTCCCTAGCCCATACACCCCATTGAATCATCTTCTTGGTGCCATTGGAGGCCTAGACAACGATTTAATTTGGGAATCCAAACACGTGTGTGAACACAAAGCTTCGATCCTGTCAGGTTTTATTGCATGAAGGCATGCAAACATGGATGAGCATGCATGAGCTCCGATCCTATGAAACACTACTGCTTCTCAAGTCAAGCCTACTGCATTGTTCAAGGCATTTTGTTGTGGTACGGTTGACTGGTCTTGTTGTAGCAAAGATACACAAAAAGAGGCCAATAGTCCATATAAATGTAAGGGAGGCATATTTTTTTGAGACCGGAGATATAGCCTGTTTTTCATTAAGCAGAAGGGAATAGTCAATAGACCTACACATATTTGATACAACCGGGTACACGGGTAATTCATGGATTACCAACGAGGCCCCGAAACACAAACGAAAGGAAGAACGCGAGGGGCGAGAGACCCTCCACTTAACAACCCCGCAAGCCAAGCCTAGTACTAAAGAAAACTCAACACCAAGATAGCCGGTGGCGATCATTGTCGAGATGAACGTGATTCCAAGTGCTCCTCCGAGTCACCGACGACTAGGACCACAGGCGGCACACTGCCATGAAGTCACACCTCCGAGTCACTTAGGCAGGACCACAAAGGCGGAGCACCGACATGAAGGCACCCTCCGAGTCACGTAGCTCCAGGACCGCGGGAGAAGCACCGGGATAAGGCTACGACAACGACAAACACCAACCAGGACTAACCGAGTAAAGCGCAGCAACAAAGCGCGCAACTAGGCCAAGCACGACGAGCAGCGTGACGAATGGCAAAGGCCTGCCCGTAAGCCAACCAAGCACCGCATAACGGAGGAGATGCTCGACGTCGCCTTCAGGAAGGACATGACGCCGAGGCGCCGCCGATGCCATCCCACGTGGATGGGTTTTCACCCGCATCTCCCCGAAGGTTAAGAGACGATTGTCGCCACCCACCCCACCACCACGGGCGTGTAGGTGCAACATCGAAGCTTACCGCCAACATCGCCACCATGGCAACGCTGGAGAGCGCCCAAACTAGCCGCCGCCACCGCGCCACAAAGGCACGCCACGGGCGAGGAGACACACCGATCAGAACCGACGCCCACGTAAGGATGTGGCGCCCAAGGCATCACCGTCGCTCACCCGCGGCAGCCGAGTAGGGCTTTCACCCTGAACGCATGCGCCAACCACCGCGATCACCGTAGGCACACATGGGCACCGAAGACCCCAGGCAGCGGACCACCATGGCCGACGATCACCAGCCACGAAGCTACCGCCGTCGCAGGGGGCGGGGGGACCGGGGAACACCCACGGGGTCTAGGAGCCCGGATCTAGTCGCCCCAGCCCGCCTAGGTCGCCGGCGGGCCGGCCGAGCCCGAACCAGAGCGCGGCCACCGCAGGCGGAGGGCCGGGGAGGACAGGGGAACGGCAGATCCGGGGCCCAGGGGCCCGGATCCGCCCGCCCAGGCCGTCGGAAGATCACCGCCGCCGCCAAGAAGGATCGGGTGGAGGGGGAGGGGAGAGCGCGGGGGGGGAGGAGAGGAAGGAGGGAGGGCGGTGTCCGCCTTGTTGGGTGCACCACCGCAGGCCACCGTCGCCAAGGAGCAGGGGTAGCGACAGCGGCCGGAGGGAAGCCGGGGGGGGGGTGCCCGGCGCCGCCCGAGTCGCCCTCCGCGAGAGTGACGTGGGGGCCTGGGAAAGATACTCACTACTCCGTCTGTAAGGGAGGCATATGCATTGAACTGGGTTGTTTCTCATAGAATAAAGTGAACTTGATAGGATATTACTTCCCACGCCACGATCTTACCTACATATTAAACTAGTATAATAATGCGTTTTCCATTGAATTCGAGAAATATAAATACAAAGTATTACTTTAATCTTCAAAAGATACAATACTGACAATTCACTATTCTTATTTAGGCCCCAAATAAGTTTATCTCGCCCCCTAACTAAGTGCAGGTTGCTTGCTGATACAGTTCAGCAAAACAATTATCCTTGATCCATCGCAGGTCTCCACATCCAACCAATGTATTGACGTGTCCACACTCCAAAATTGACGTCAGTGTTGGTTTGCTGGCCAAATTGGTAAGCTCATCATATCATAGCATGCAGCCAACCAAACATGAATACATGATGAGCTAGAAAATAGGCTACTTCCACTGTCCTAGTCCTTAACCAAAGACTGATGCACTAGCCATTACTGAGACTGATCGCAAAGGGGTTTTCTTATTGCTATCTGGCTGATTTGTAGATTTCATGGCGGGGATGTTTCGTGCCACTCCTTGCTATTATCGCTATATATCTCAGCAAGAGCTCTCCCGGTGCCTTCCCTTGCCTAGGCGGCCAGACTATACGATTGGGATTAGGCGATTGTCTTTGTGTCTCATGCATGGAGGCATGGTGAGCCAACAAAAGAAAGCTCCGATGTAGCATACGTCCTGCACTCGCTTGTTGTTCTTCGTGTCTGTTTTGGACTATTTAGTCTCACACCTCAGAGTATAAATAAGCATTGAGAAGATAGGATCGAGTAAGCATTTGCCCAGAACATGCTGCTGCCAGTGGCCAGTGTTAAGTGTGATCAAGTGAGTAATTTGGAAGCCTAAGTTCTGTGGGCCAGATTTGAAAAAGAAAGTTATTGTAGGCTTGCAGCCCACTAAAGCTGTACTTCAATTTGGGATTTTTCATATCGCTGTGAGGTGAGGCATGGATGGACCTTTTAAACTTCTGATGAGACTCAATGAGCCATCGTGCATGGTATGAATATAGACAAGCATAGCCTACAGAGCAGGGTCATGAATCTGATATGGAGATCAATGGTGTTCACGTGGTCATATATATAAAAGCAATAATTAATATATCAAAAGATTCAAGCGAATGTTTATTACATCTAATGTCTTCATACTAATTTATTCATTAGGACGAGTCATGATCATGTCCAAGCGAACTGATTTGGACGCAAGCATTTGTCAATTCCCAGCTAAGTCAGACACAATTATATTATGCTGAGAGTGTATGATAAAGTTGCCAATCACAATGAAATGCTTTGAATTCTAGCTAATTCGGTTTTATAGGGAAATTGAGGTTTCAACCGGTTCAAACTTGCCTGAAACTGAAAGCGATGGCTTCAGATACAGGGTGATGCTAAACTAATATGGGTTGTTCTGAATGTGAATCCCTCATCCAACCGGTTCTCATCTGGATGGTTCAGATATGCCCACTGCATATCTTGCAGTGTGAATAGCCGCTGCACATGATCTATCTGCAGAGTGGACACGAGGTTGTTTTGTTGCAGCAATGCATCACATCTATGACAGTTGTAGGTTCTGTGAATAGCAAACAACAAGGCAAAAATTCTTAGAAATAACTGAACAATTTAGTGAAAATCAATCGACACATACTGTGTATGCAGATATCAGGGATGGGGAACCATCACGCATCTTAAACTGCCCCAGTCACCAAGACACTTCTACCATTCACATCCTTGATAGATGGAGCTAAATTACCTGCGTCTTCTAATAGAGAATTCTTGTTTGGAGCAGAGATTGGATCGGAAGGAAGAAGGAAGCAGAGGGCAGCAAGACAGAAGAACACAGAAGATAGGCCGGAGGACAACTGTATTAGTAGAGTTGTAGTTTGTTTCATATAATTCCATCTCGTTCAGGCAGACGCAACTGCACTCTTCCCTCTCTACTCTTCCCCTCTTTACGCTTAAGAGTCCACCCACTGCGGACATAAACGTTGGTGTTGGGTTCCTCTCTTGGCCTTGAGATGTCTGCAGCGAACCGGCTACAGAGACTCGATCTTCTCGTCGAGGTTCTAGTTCCTGTCCTTCGCACTGGGTGTCTTCTTGTCTTGTAACAATTCGATGTAGTAAATCCTGAATCGGATCCCAAGAACATACACACGCAGTCTAAGACAGAGAGAGCTCCTCTACCGTCTCCGGCACCTGATTTGGTTAACTTTTACATACTAGTGCAGAAGCTGTGTCGGGAACATACACCTCTCTTGCTAGAATAATCAAGCTCTATTGTATAGGCGAATGTCCTGGTGCCTCCCTTGCCCAGATGACCAGATAACGACTAAGAAACGTGGTGAGCTATGATGTCTCATCCTCATGAGTCATCACTTAGATAGGGAAACACAGGCCAGCGTGTGCATATATAGGTTGAGTTCTGAACTTGTGATGGGAAGACAACTGCTACGACGGGTGAGGTGGACTTCATATACTGTTCTCTCGTGGTTCTCTCTTATACTACATTACACCGCGGGATGATACAAGCAGGCCAAGATTATAAATAAAGATTGAGAAGAGAGACATGGAGCAAAACAGAGGACCCATGTCCCATTGTCCCCACACATGCTGCCTGTGCTTCATGTGGTTAAGCCACTGATGATTTGGGGCTCAAGCCATGTGGGCCGAATAATTGATCCAAATTGTTGCAGTTTGCAACATGTTATCGTCTCCAACTTCCTAAACGGTTTTAAACCGGAAATCCTACACACTTAACTCTCGAAACAGTTTATATTACCATCATTCCCTGATTTGATCTGGCTTAGGCTCTAAAAATTCTATGAAAAGTTTTAGATTTTTTTTAGATAACGGAATTACATTCCGGTCTCTGCGGTAACGCACACAGCCAAAGCCTCTGCGTGACCGCACACAGCCAAACTTATTACAAAATCTAAGAACAAAAAGAAACTTTAGTACGTGAACATATGTGTACTAAAGATCAACAGGGATCCATAGCGTCGAAGAATTGAGATCCATGGACACCCCACCTCAGCGCGCGCGACGAGAAGGCAAAGTAATGTCGCCTTCCAGACATCCCCAACTGCAGCTGGCAAATCGGCCCACACTTGATCCAAAAACCAGAATGCGGATCAGATCCGGCGATAGATATGCCGCCAACTCTGTGTGATACCATGTCGCCAAGGTGCATCGCGACGCCGAATGGTCGCCATTGGAGAATAACCGGTCCCCGCACGGAAGAGAGGTCGTTGCTCACTGTTAGAATGTGTGAGCAACGGCCGCCGTCGTCGTGTCAGCGAAGACGGGAAGTCGACACTGGATCTACGACCCCATCCTTATCTCCTCTTCGACCTCCACCTTGGGCACCCCCACCTGCAGCTTACGCGCGAGCGGCGTGAGTTGTTGCAGCCAACATCGATATGCTGGCGGCGTGAGATCCGAATCATGGGAGGACGACAAATTTTGGGGAGAACGGGCGCCTGGGATCCGGCCGTCCTCCTCTTTAATTCTGACGGGTCGTCAAGCGCCGTCGCCGGGGCCAGTGAGGTGGGCCAAACCTGGAGATGGCAACACTGCTCCACACAAGATCGATGGCTTCGGAGATGACGCACCACCATTGGGGAAACGGGGCACCATGAGTGGATCGAGTAGATCGTGGCTGCCGCCGCGGGTTTCCCGACCATGTGAGGCCAGCCGTCGGTCCAGGGTCCGTGTCGGCGATGATGTAGGCGGCGCTACATCTTGAAGGGCGGTGCGTGGAATCCAGCAACAAGCTGCGCCGGCGATTACCGAGGCGGCCTCCTCCGCGTCGCCCAAGGACGGATCCAGGGAGCTCCATCCGCGCTCCGCCCGCCGGAGCCCCATCGTCGCGGATCAGGAGAGGCGGTTCGCGCAGCATGAGCTCGATGTGGACGAGATCAACATTTTTTTTAGATAATGGATAATACAATCCGGCCTCTACATCCGTGGATGTACACAGCCAATTATTACAAAGTTCTAAAAGCAAAAAGCAATGTCGTGAAAAAAGACAAATGACTTATAACAAACGGAAAAGATGTTTCCACCCTCTATTTGAGATTTCTAAAGCAACCATCTCTAAACGCTTGCTCAAAATCACGAGGGCGTCCCTTTGTTTGCTCAAGACGCTGAAGCCGGGCCCAGAACGTAGCCAATATGCTCCCCCCAAGATAACCCGCATAATAGAGTTAGATTTCAATTTTTTTAAAAATCGCGTCATTACGACATCTCCGGATGGCCCGAAAAAGAGCACCACACCAACCCAAATCGGAGGCTTAGTCCTGCTTAAAGCTGATTACTAAGCCATGTACCAAACATGTGGTCAACCGAAGCAGGTTGTGTTATATTATTAGCATAGAAAATAAACCTCCAAATCATCTTGGCAAATGGGCAGTCAAAAAAGAGATGTTGGATCGTTTCATTCAAATTACAACATTCGCATTTCTGACTCCCCTTCCAATTTTTCCTAGCAAGATTGTCCTTTGTCAAAACAACACCTTTTTGGACAAACCGGAGGAAAATTTTAATTTTTAGAGGTATTTTCCACTTCCAGATCCTCCTATGTTGGAAGGGTAGATTTGTATCTATAGCATTAGGATACATAGTCCTGACTGAGAAAACGCCTGACTTAGATAAGGACCATTTAAAAGAGTCTTTTCCATCCATCAAAGCCACATTAGAGATCACGTACTACAAGGCAAAGCCAATCTAACGGGTTATTATCCACCAAAGATCTCCTAAAAGAGATATTGAGAGGATTAGAGGACATAACTTTTGAAATCATTTGTCGATCCCTAGCTATATTATATAAGCTCGGTATCTATGTTTGAGAGGCTTATCACCTAACCAAGTATCATCCCAGAACCTTGTACTAGTTCCATCTTTTAATCGAAAAACAGCCTTTTTAGCAAGCATCTCATCTTTGATATGCATGAGGCCTCTCCAAAAATGAGAGTCATTTGGTTTGGCTGATACTTGGGTTAAGGTCTTGGAATGCAAATATTTATTCCTTAGCAATGATTGCTAGGTGCCATCGGTGTTTATAAGATTAACAATCCATTTGGCCAATAAACATTTGTTTTGAATCTACAAATCAAGAATTCCCACACCACCTTGATCCTTGGGGCGACAAATAATATCCCATTTAGCCGTCTATATTTGTGTTTATCTCAGAGACCCTTGCCGGAAGAATCATGATCTGAATCTATCAAGATTCTTGAGGACTCTTTTTGGAACCTCAAAAGGACATCATGAACATTGGGAGACTGCTTAAGACTGAATTTAGTAATACAAGTCTCCCCCATAGGATAGGTACTTAGCTTTCCAAAGAAGAAAGTTTTAATTCAAAGCGTTCTTCCACTTTTCTCCATTCGTAATTTAAGAGTTGTCTATGGTGCATAGGGATACCTAGATATCCGAAATGATAGGTCCCCGCATTACAACCAAAGAGAGTAGTATAATAATGTTCCATCTCTTCCGCTTTTGTGGAAATTGATCTTGAGTTTCGAGTTGTTCAAAAAAACGCAAAGCAAAAAAGTTTTAAATTTTTTTTGCTTGCTCGGGGTCATGATCTAAAAAGATAATGGTATCATCTCGCATATTGTAAAATAGATAAACCATCATCGATCGGTGAGGAATAACCCCTCTTATCTCGTCCATCGGCTTTTGCTCTATTAATAAGAAGAGCTAGCATGTCGAAGAATCGATATTAAAACAAGATAGGCGATAAAGGATCTTCTTGTCTAAGACCCGTTTGGTCCGAAGTAGAGGCCAATGTCATCATTGACTTTAACCCCTACACTTCCCCACGTGTGATCATGTTTTGGACTCATCTACACCATTTAGGGAGAATCCTTCATGCGTAGAGTTTGTTGTAGGAAGGACCATTTGACCTTGTCATAGGCCTTTTCAAAATCAATTTTGAAAATGATGCCATTCCCTTTTTGGTATGTAATTCATGGATAGTTTCGTGTAGAATAACTACTCCTTCCATGATATTCCTACCGCATGAATGCGATGTGTTGGACTCACAACCGACTTAGCTACTTTATTCACTGTTAGTTCCCACTTTTGTGAAAATTTTGAAACTAACATTAAGGACACAAATCGGTCTATATTGTTGAATAGTAGTAGCATTCTCGAGTATTAGGAATAAGAGAAATTATTCCAAAGTTTAGACTAAAAAAAGATCTAGATTCTCATTGTGGAATTCATAGAACATGGACATGAGATCATCCTTGATAACCTCCCAAAAAGACCCGATAAAATTCGGCAGGGAAAACCATCCGGTCCCGGAGCTTTATTGTGTTCCATTTGAAAAATGGCTTCCTTCACTTCAATCGGTGAAGTCGGCGATGAGAATATCATTTTCCTCAAGGGGTAACTTGTGGAATATCTGTAATTTGATCTTCCAACAAGGTTACCTCTCGGTTTTGCACAAAGGACCAAAGAGGTTTTTATAATATTTTGTAATGTGACTTTTAAGGCGGTCATCACCAATAACAACTCCTTGGTCATTTTCAAGTCTATAGATATGTTGTCTTCGATGTTTCCCATTAGCCACTAAGTGAAAGAACCTAGTGTTAGCATCACCTTCTAATAAGGTTTTAACTTTGGCTCTCTCGTACCATTTTAATTCCTCTTCTCTCAACAGAGAAACTAAACGTTCTTTTAAGGTAATGCTTGAAATTAATCTCTTGATCGAGAGACAAACATTCTCGCTTTTTATCCAAATTCTTGTAAAAGGGCTAGAAGAGTTTTCTTCTCTTTCTTATATGTTCCTGCTATATTTGCAGCCCACCCTCTAAGATATTGTCTTAGTCTCCGAATTTTGGCTTGCCATCGTTCTAAGGGATTGGTACCGGAGGTTTCAGATTGCCAAACACTTGCAACCATGTCATAAAAACCCTCCCTAATTAACCACCCCCTTTCAAACCGGAAGGGTCTAATCCTGGTCTGATGAGTCGAGGCACCAGTATTAATAACTAGGGGAGTATGGTCGGAAATGTTCCGATCTCTAGACTCCACCATAGTTAGAGGGAATTGAAACTCTCAATCCGTGCATGACTAGGACTCTATCAAGCTCTTCAAGAGTGGGATTATCACCAGGTCCGGCCCATGTGAATTGGCGGCGACATGGTGATTTCTCCGAGGTCAAGAGAATCAATGACCGCATTAAAAAGGTTCGCCATTTAGGATCAAAGTTCCCGGTGCTTTTGTCGTCAGGGCTTCGCATAATATTAAAGTCCCCTCCAATAAGATACGGTAAGTTCTCTTTGGAGCAAGTATTAGCTAGCTCTGCAAGAAAAGCACTTTTATGCTGGTATTGTGCTGGTCCATAAATAGAATAAAGGACAAACTTGAAGTCATTTGCTTTATAACACAAGGTGAATTTCACAAAGAAATCTCCCTCGTCAATGGCTCCAATATCAAAACCTGACAGGTCAGCTCCCAGTAATATACCCCCGTGATCTACCATGAGGAGCCATAGCGTGCCAAACAAAATCACGCCCTCCACAAAGGTTTTTAAGAATGTGATCAACATGGAGACGGAGGCGATTGGTCCGCTGCGGCGAGCATTCCTGAGAGGCCAAGGCGGAGATGGAGGCAGGATCGAGGCTAGGCGGCCTCCTCCGCGTCGCCCAAGGACGGATCCAGGGAGCTCCATCCGCGCTCTGCCCGCCGGAGCCCAATCGTCACGGATCAGGAGAGGCTCGCGGATCCGCTTCCTTGGCCTTGCGCAGCGCCATCCCGACGCCGTGCGCTCCTCCGCAGCAGCTGGGACCATCACCCTCATCACGGCAGCGGAGGGTGGGCGGAGTCGATCGATGGATCGCCCCTTCGATCGCGCCGCCGGCCGGCGACTCCGTCCGCCGCCCCTCGCGGATCACAGCTCTTCAGTTCTTCTTTCTTTCGTGGATTCGGGTCTCATGGCAACGGCCTTGGAATCACGGCCGTTGATTGTTCCCTCCCTCATGAAAAGTTCTAGATATAGATTGATAAGATAAATCCAAATAAAACATTTAGACACTGCAAAATTATCTCTAGGAGTTCCCTGATTTGAACTGCAAGCAATGTATGACATATATTCACATGTATGGCAGTTGTAAATTTAGTGTATACCAAGCATTAGGACACCACATATGAATGACTGAGTTTCTGTCAGTTCCCAAGTAAATGGACAGCGAGCAGCAAGGCAATAATTCATAGTGAAAGTGCTGAACTTGATGAACGCCAAGGCACACATATTTAGCAGAAATCCTAATTACGTGGATGCGAAGAGCGTACAACGTGAGCATGGCGATTGGGGAACAAACATATCCTTTTGAGACCCGTCTGAATGACATTTCTACCATTTGCACTTTCCTAAGCTACAATTGACCTCTGCCGGTCTTCTAAGTAGTGATTTCCCTGCGGATAGGACCATTAACTTCTCTATGCACATGCCATCCAAAATAGGGATCTGCTGTTCCACCAGCACCCACAGCACCTCTGATTAACTTTTTCATGCAAGACAGTGTGTGACTTCTACGTCATACAACTCCAGGGCTGCTCCTTGCAATCGCCGCTGTGTAGCCGAATGTCCTGGTGCCTCCCTTGCCCAGGGAATGGTGATCATGGTTCTCCTCTGTGGCCTTCTTGTTGTTCCAAAGTGTTTTGTTGTTGGACTATATGTTTTGGTCTCACGGCTGTCACCTGCTGCAGGACAGTTGGAGGATACACGGAGGCCAAGAGTATAAATAAGGATTTAGAAGAGAGGAATAGCCTGAGTAGGACAGAGGGAGGCTTTTCTCCACGCCTTGTGTTAGTGCTGCAATTCTTTTTTGAGACGATTGTCTTAGTGCTCCATGTGGTTAAGTGATTGATTTTAGGGCCCAAGTCAAGCGGGCCGAATTGACACAAAACTACTGCAGCTTGCAAGTTACGAGGAGCCACGTCTGGAACATACGCCTCTCTTGCTAGAATAATCAAGCTCTATTGTCTAGGCGAATTTCCTGGTACCTCCCTTGCCCAGATGACCAGACAACGACTAAGAAACATGGTGAGCTATGATGTCTCATCCTCATCAGTCATCACATAGAAAGGGAAGCCAGCGTGTGCATATATAGGTTGAGTTCTGAACTTGTGATGGGAATTCAACTGCAAGGACGGGTGAGGTGGAGTTAATATACAGTTCTCACGGCTCTCTCGATCTTATACTAAAGGACTCTGCGGGATGACACAAGCAGGCCAAGAGTATAAAAATAAGGATGGAGAAGCGAGGGAAGGAGCAACCGAGCAAGACAGGACTCACGTGTCCATGCTGTCTGTGCTCATGTGGTTAAGCCACTGATCGATTTGGGGATCAAGCCATGTGGACCGAATAATTGACCCAAAATCCTTGCAGTTTGTAACAGGTTAGAGAGAAAAAACAGCGTCCAACTTCCTAAACGGTTGACTTGGACTAATTTTCCACAAAAATAATTAAAACCAGAAATCCGACACGCTCGACTCTCAGAACAGTTTATATTACCATCATTCCCAGATTTGAATTGGTTTCCAAGGTGGTTTCTTCTTAAAAGAAACTAGTTATATATTTGGTAACATGTTTAAATCACAAAAAAATGCTTTTGGATTCTAAAACTTCTATGAAATGTTCTTGATACAGATTGATAAGATAAATCCAAATGAAATATTTAGACATTGTGAAAATATCTCTAGCTACAGAAAATGGGAAAATATCTAGAAAGATATGAAACTTTTCCAAAACATTCTGATTTATGTATACATGAATTTTGAAAACTTTCGGTTGCATTTCATGTTTTTACCGTGGAAATTTAAAAAAATGTGTTTATACATCGATAACAACGCGCTTTACACGCAAAGAAAGCAGCCCAGTTGCAACTAGGAGCTCGATCTCTTCTGGTTCGTTCTTGTCCATAATTTCCCAATTCTGACCCTTCTTACAACTGTAGTTTCTACACAATTATTAATGAATTCATTGAAAATTGAAATTACAGATTGTTTAGTATATAGTGACGAGGACATTCAGGTTATAAGCTTTGTTTTGTTTGTCCCTTCTTTTATTACTTCTTTTCCATCTTGTCCATCCTGTTGTTGCAGAAGACATGTAAGATGCATAACCAAATGTTCACTAGGTGCTTATATTTGTTTATTCCATTTTATATTCTTAACAGTTGTATCACACTATTAAAAAATATAGCTCAAGCAACTTTTAGCTTTTTTGAATAACGTCGGGGCTATGTTTTTTAGAGATTGTCCTTGTACCCAAGATGACGTCCAGAACTTGGCAAACTTTCTATCCCCGATCGTGACCAACGTGGAGGCAGCAAACAGTTCCCTGTCTCGACCGTCACATGGCATCTCTAGTTTGTTCCATGCTCTTTCTTTTTGCCGCCATTGGAACCAAAGCCATCGCAGTCTTAGCGCACATGCAAAACGTTCAAGATCCGAGATCCCTAACCCCCTTGAACTTTAGGATGGCATGTCGTTGGCCAATTGATGATTGAGTGTCCTCTGTATACTTTGTCAGGGAGTTTCGCCCCGCCATAGAAAACTACGCCTCAAACGGTCAATCCTCTCGATCAACCATTTTGTTCTGGGAACGGCGTCATATGGTAGATGGGTTGGGCTGTGAGCACTGTCTTGACTAATGTTTCCCTCGCTGCAGTGGAAAGCAGCCTTCCTTTCCACCCTGGTAGCCTAGCTCCGATTTTATCAATTAGTGGCTGGACCTCCACCCGCGCAACTTCCCGTGAAGAGGTAGGCCAAGGTATTTTCCGGGAATTTGACTACCTTTCCAAGGAAATTTAGTAGCAAATTATTTATCCTCTAGACGAATGGAGAAGATTTCCGTTTTTGGCAATATTGATCTTGAGGCCTGAGCAATCTCCAAAGAAGGTTAGGATCTTGTGCAGGTGTTCAAGCTCCAGGCTGTCCGGGTTTGCAAAGATAGCTGCGTCATCAGCGTACAATGAGCAGTGAAGGTTGCCGCCCTCGGCAAAATTGGTTTCAGGATGCCTTTGGTCGCAGCTGCTTCTATGATGCGTTGTAGCGGATCAATGGCCAGAATGAACAAAAAGAGGGGAAAGAGGATCACCTTGTCGTAAACCCCTTGCATGTCTGATCTCCACCGATGGCTGACCATTGATTAGAACCTTGGAACATGACGTTCCAAGCATGACCGAACTTTGGAACCTTGCTAGTGAATTTTGGCCCTAATCTTTCTTGATCATCTTCTCTTATGCTGCCTCTGGTTAACTTTTACATGCCACATATACGGTGACATCTGGAACATACACCTCTCTTGCCACCCCTGATATTTATGTTGTCTAGGAGAATGTCCTGGTGCCTCCCTCGCCCACATGACTGGACAACAACATAAATGTGGTGAGCCAACCGAAGCATGAAGAAAGCTATGATGTTTGATCCTTATCACATAGGGAACAAGCTAGCACATTCGAAGAGGTTTATTTCTGAATAACTTGTAATAATCCAAAGACGAGGACAGCTGGGTAAGGTTTTCTCAAGTCCACTTGTTGGTCTCAAGTGTGTGTTGAGTTGGACTACATATTTGTTGGCTCTCAAGAAAGAGGATACACATAGGCCAAGATATAAATAGGGGATCAAGAAGACGGAAGGAGTAGGACAGGAGAGGCCTTCCCTCACACTACTTGAATTTTGCAATTATTGCTGTCTCCGCGAGATATCTCTCTCTGTGCCTCACTTTCCCAAGAACTATACTATTCTGTGAATCTGTAATAAAGATGTCAATTACAATGGAATGCTTTCAATTCCAGCTCCTTTAGTTTTCTAGCAAAATTCTACTGAGGTTTCTACCGTTGAAACTTGCCTCAGAGTGATTCATGGCTACCTTCAGATACAGGAGGGTGATGCTAAACTAATATAGGTTGTTCCTTTTTTTTTCAATTGCGCAAAAAGACTTGTGAGTTTTTATATTAAGAGTGGAAATTCAAGTACAAAGGGGTGCCGGAAGCGTTTTCAATCGGTACAAAGGCGACCCCAACTCAACCGGACACTAGCCTATTACTCGTTGCGTAAGACAACCAAGATTCTTACTGCCGCACCCGCCCGCACCCATAGCTCAGCCTGGTATTTCATCAGCACCATCAAAGCTTGGACTTCAGTGGTGGCCTCACGGAAGCACCCCGCATTACGATCCAAATTTCCCAAGCGATGAGGGCGAATAACGTGTTAGTGCACCCGGCATTACGATCCAAATCTGCTGGGCAATGAACATTCTACGACGATGTGGTCGATCATCTCTTGCTCCCGGTCACATTTTTTTGACACGAGGCAACCCCATTTCCATTAATTAGATAACGGAAATACAAAGTTTTGGAACGGATGACAGACTTAGACAGAGTTTAGAGCTAACGCAGCATAAGGGACCTACGCCGCAACATGGTAACAGCAGAGTGATGACAGCTGACCCAGCTGGATACATGCAATGACAAACTCCGGACACACAGTGCGCCAAAATGGAACATATAAGTCGAAGCAACAACGTCGGATGACGAAAATGCTGCAAAAGCTTCTCATCCAGTTCCCATCCTTCGCTTGGTGTCGCCTTCTTGCTGATCCTCCTCCGGGGCATCCTGCTTACGCTTCTTGTCATTTGCGATCAACTGGGGTGCCATTGCCAGCATCACTCCAAGAGCAGCTTCAACACTTTTCTTGTCATTCTCCAGGAAAAGACCTGCCCAATAACCCATGAGCGCACAGCTATAACAGACAATAGCAGCGGGAGAAGTGATTCCTTTCTCCTCAAAACATATTGCATTTCTGCTTTTCCAAATACTCCAACAGTTGCAACAATACCAAAAGTATGAAACTGCTTCCCTGGGGTAGCCAAACCTGACACCATCTCAATGGAGAGGATACTTTGCTGTGGAAGGATACATGATTATATGATAAACCTTTATGTTTACTGTATCCTGACTTAACAGTGTATTGACCATTTTTGGCCCAAATTGCTCCTGGTCACATAGCCAGCATATATCGTGGGCGTCGAGTCCATGTCTTCTTCTCTGGTCTGCTGTCCAGTGACGGCGGACGATTACAAACCAGAGGAATAGCTTCACCCGTAGTTGTGCCCAAGCTGCCCAATATATGTTGTTCTGAATGTGAATGTGATGGGGCTTTGGTTTTGTCCATCTATATATTCTCAAATAAGCCCACAACATACCATTCCCTCGTGATGTGTAAAATGACTTCCCTTTTCTATTTTTGTGTGTGTGTATTTACGCCAAAGGTATGCTTCATAATACTTGTCAGATTTTTCATGAATGCATTGTAATAAAGTTTTGCTGGTCAGTGTGGAACACACAATGGAGGAGAATTGGTAATCTAGAAAAAAGGGATATGTTTGTTATCAGACCAACGTTTTAAAACCTGACCCCTTGGAGTTGGAGTAAGGAATATTGATGCTTTGCCAGTCCTTGCTGCACACCGGTGTGCTCAGCAAACAAAAATCCTTGGGGCATCGGCGTTTTTACCCTCGGTTTCGGACCTAATGGTGATTTTACCCTCGTTTTTTTGAACTGGGCATTTTTACCCTCACTTTTTCAAACGAAGGGAGATTCTACCCTTATTCTGTTATGTGCACATAACGGTGTTAACTTTTGTGAAAAAGGACAAGCCTACCCCTGCTGCTTCCCTCTCTCTAGTTCACTGACATATGGGCCCCACTCGTCAGATCCTTCTTCTAACTCCCGTTTTCTTCCTTTTTTCCATGGTTCGCGTCGGGATGGGGCCAGGCCGGCGGCGGCGGCCTTGGCGCCGCGTCCTATCCCTTGCTACGCTGCCCCTTCCCACGCCCTATCCCCGGCCCGCCCGGGCGGCGCACTCCGCCCGCGGGCGGAGGCGGCCTCGCCGGGCGCCGCGGAGGCGGGCATGGCGATCCTGCCAGACGCAGCAATAGCAGGTGGACGGCGCGGGCGGGGAGCTCCGTCCCGGCCACCGCGGGCGGTGCGGCGCGCTGGGAGCTACGCCCGGCCACCGCGGGCGGCGCTGCCGATGGGGGAGCGACGGGATGGGAGCGGGGCTGAGTTCTCGTGTATAGGAAGGGGTAATTTGGTCATCTGGGCTGCCACTTCTTTTTTTTTATTATTATTTTCGCGTTTTATTCATAACTGCGCGGACGTCGTTAAAACTAAGGGTAGACGGAGCTTTCAAAGTAAAAAACGGAGGGTAAAATTGCCAAGTTGGAAAACAGGGAGGGTAAAAACGCCTTTTACGCTATAAAAGAAGGGTAGAATCGCCAAATCCCAAAAAATCCTTAGTCCAGTTCTCTTGATATTTTGGAAGGTGGACACGAGGATGCTTTTCTGCAAGCAAAGTATGACATATATATTCACATGTATGGCAGTTGTAAATTTAGTGTATAGCAAGCATTAGGAAATCAGCAAGCAGCAAAGGCAACAATTCATAGCGCTAACTTGATGAACGACAATGCACACATATATATTTAGCAGAACGATGTGAGCATGGCGATTGGGGAACAATCATATCCTGGTGAGACCCGTCAGAATGACATTTCTACCATTTGCATTTTCCTAGGAGCTAAAATTGACCTCTGCCGGTCTTCTAAGTAGTGATTTCCCTGCAGATAGGACCATTAACTTCTCTATGCACATGCCATCCAAAATAGGGATCTGCTGTTCCACCAGCACCCACAGCACCTCTGATTAACTTTTTACATGCAAGACAGTGTGTGACTTCTACGTCATACAACTCCAGGGCTGCTCCTTGCAATCGCCGCTGTGTAGCCAAATGTCCTGGTGCCTCCCTTGCCCAGGGAAATGGTGATCATGGTTCTCCTCTGTGGCCTTCTTATTGTTCCAAAGTGTTTTGTCGTTGGACTATATGTTTTGGTCTCACGGCGCCTGTCACCTGCTGCAGGACAGTTGGAGGATACACGGAGGCCAAGAGTATAAATAAGGATTTAGAAGAGAGGAATAGCCTGAGTAGGCAAGAGGAGGCTTTTCTCCACGCTTTGTGTTAGTGCTGCATGTGGTTAAGTGCTTGATTTTAGGGCCCAAGTCAAGTGGCCGAATTGACACAAAACTACTGCAGCTTGCAAGTTAAGATCAGTTTTCAAACTATTTCAGTTAGGACAGCACATGAGGTAATTTGGATGGTTTTGACAGTTAAGGGCGATAGGATATTCAGTTTTATAGTTCAACAAAAATTAGACCATGATAATAATTTAAGAAGCAGGTAAATAGCATTTTTCTTACTAATTATACTGTTGGGCTTTTCATATTATCATCTCGATGGGACCTTTAAACTTTTGATGAAATTATGTGAGAAGCCAACATGGTACTATACACAAGTCAGAGCCCATGTCAGTGTAGTGCTAAAAAAGTTCTGCTAGGTCATAAATTCATAATAGGTGTAAACTTCTCTTTTACAACTAAATTTTGTGAGAAGTGTAGTTGTACACCTAGATTTAAGATGTTGCAAGAACTGAGTGAAACATTCCTTCTCCACACTAGAACTTTTTAGTTGCATCCATTCCACATAGAAATTGCATTGAAATAAGTTGATAGTAATTAAAAGTAGTGTTTAGAAGAGAAAATTTTCACATAAATCTTTAGTTCAACTGTACCTAGATACTATTCTAAAATATAGTGCAACTGGAACGTAAATTTAGCATAACACCCATATGACTGCAAATCGATTATCGAATCCATCGTCCATATGGCTGCAAATCGCACAAATATGTCCACCTAAAGTCTCAGCACTAATAGAATGACTTGTGTTTGCAATAATCTAGATCAGTGGCGGACTGCCCCATATATATGATGATAGCTGAGGCACTTTCGCCAGCAATGGATGCAAAGAACCTCCTGTTCCTTCTTTATATGGCTCCCTAAACTGAGGATTCTAAAGAACTTAATTAGTGCTGCATAGGCAGTGACTCGACATTGTCATTGTTTAACTGATCAACTCTACCTCCAGGTACCACGAGGATACAGAGAAGAACGAGGTATGCTATGGCATTTGGGCTTGTAACAATTGGGGATACATGGTCTAAGCGACCAATAAGAATCCAATGCCCAAATGTGATGTGCGGAAGCTGAACTGCCGGTTGCCACTGCGATGTCGTCCCCATACCCTCATTCCTTTTTTTTTTAAGCCTTGAGCAGTTCGGTCTCTTTCCGGTCCTTACGACCATGGTCCTAGCACTATCGAATATCCTGATGCCTCCCTCACCCAGACAACAATTTGAGAAACGTGGTGACCGGCCGGTGAGCCGACGACGGAAGCATGAACAAAGCTTCGACCCTCTCATCAGATGGACGCACGATGTGGTTTACCTTCCCTGTTTATAAGCGAGTATCTGTTTTATAATAAATAAAGATACAAAAAAATGAAGCGAACATAATCCCTATAAATAAGGACTGATCGGGAGCAGAAAGTCATGCATGTGGCCGAGCTGGCGCAAAAAATGGTTGCAGCCTGCTAGTCGTACTTTTCGTCTTTTTAATGACTTCTGTGAGAAGCCTAGCCCTCAGGCCACAGCACTCACTTTGAACCTTAGCTTGGTCGGAAAAACTACTGTAACGGCCAAACTCGGATGTGAACCTGAGATACAGTTTGCCAAATTCAACAAAATGTACAGCAGTTAAACATTGAATTTTGTAACTTCCTTTGGGTTTACTATAGGGGCATTACACTGAGATTTCTACCTGTTGCAAATTGCTTGAGAGCGAAAATGATACATCAGGTTTTAATATACTTCCCAAGTTTTCTCAATGCATCATAGTAATATTGCTGGTGAATGTGGAATATATATATATATTAGTGGGATTTTCATATAATCTTGAAAAATGGTCATGTTTCTCATCTAAGCAAGTATTGCATCTTTTACAAACAAAGAAGGGGCAAAACAGCTGCAGGGATGCACAAAACACAGAAAAACAAAAGGCTATACACTGAAAATACGACAATCAATGGAACAATATATATTATTGTAGTAAAGTGTTGGATTCTATGTTGATTTTCTACTGCTTCTGGTTCTGCCATTCACTCTCTCAGACGATTTGGAATCTATGATTTTGGCAGCCTACTCCATTGCATGGCATTACAATCCACATCTTCCTCGTTGAGCCTGTCTTCCCTGCAGCCATCCGCTACCTCACCAGCAAAACATTGAAAATTCGACTGGTAAATGGTATATACTAGCTCGATTGCTGCTGTAGGATATATTCTATCTATCCTGGAAACTTTGATAGAAGATATCACAGCTATATGGTGGATATATAGGATTGCTAAGGTTGGTCATCTCTGTGCGAGTAAAAAAGAAATGCTGAGCATTTGCTAGTTGAACCACTCCTTATAATTATAGAGTAGCCACCATTGGATGTCCCGGTGCCTCCCCTCTCCCAAACAAAGATTTGGGAAATACGGAGCATGAACAAAGCTCCCCTCATCAAGTTCGGTTCTGAACTTACGATGGGAGGCAAGGAGGGACGAGCATATGAGCTTCTCTCAAACAATGTGGGTGGCTGAACTTATGTCTGTTGCAGTGGACTATTGATCATCTATTGCAGCTAGCAGGATACATGGAGGAGGCGAAGAGTCCCTATTAATAAGGATAGAGTCAAGGGCAGGACCTTCATCATGACAAGAACATAATGCAACACACGGCTGCTTGAAAGTACCATGGGTTGAAACTTGAGAGACTGACCAAGTCATGTGGGACGAATTGATGGATAAGATTGGTTAAAAAAAGGCACAGATACTTCAGTCTCCTAGTTACATGTTAGGCTTTTAAATGATTTTTGTGGAGCCTTGGTGCTCCTACTCCTATGGCTAGTTTGGGAGAGCTCCAGCTCTCCGAAACCAGATCTGGAGCACCACATCCAACGTGGAGCAGCTCTATTGTGGATTTGAGATCCCACTATTTGCTAAAAAAAGTGTTAGGGAGAGCTCCATGGTGGATCCCTTAGTCCAATCCAACAGCCATCCAATTGTGGCCTAAGAGCAGCCAACTAACTGTCTAAGTGATATCTTGGGCATGCACATTAGATTTTTTTTTTTCGAAACCGTGCGTTGCACGTATTGCATTAAGAGGAAATAAGAGTTTTTTACCCGAAGCACGCTTTGGCCAAAACGAATTGACCGCTGCGTACTGAGGCACACTTACACAAGTCGTCGGCTCTAACGGCGCCGCTATTCGGTTGTACTAAGGGGTTACACAATTGTGCTCTCAGGGAAGGAAAGCTCGGTTCACGTGGACAAGGTGCCCTGTACCGCAGCGACAACTCTTGCCAGGCTGCTGAACCCAGCCGCAATCTACTCGTTGGCCTCGGCGCAAATGGCAGCTACGAGTTGGACCGGAGTTCGTGATCGGTTGTCGAAGGTCCTCCGGTTCCTTTCCTTCCAGATCTCCCAAGTGACAAGAAGTATGAGAGAGTCGAAGCCTTTTCTGAAGACCTTTGCGACCTGCCCCCTCAACTTGAGCCACCAAATCACCAAAGTGTCCGTCGCAGTGGGGCACAACCTCTCAAGGTTGGCCGAGCGAAGGATGCGGTGCCAGACCTCTCTTGAAAAGACACAGGCCATGAGTAGGTGATCTGCAGTCTCGTCCTATTTGATCACAAAGTGCGCGCAGTCCGCGCAGTCCTGAAGCCCATGACGCATGCGGTGCTCTGCTGTCCATAACCGCCCGTGGAGGCCGAGCCAAAAGAAGAATTTGACCTTTGAGGTGCCGCAGTCTTCCATAGTTCCTTGGCGCCCAACAGGTTGGACGTGCCCACGAAGAAGGCACGGTACGCGGACGTGCAGCTGTACTCTCCACTCGCGGTCCACCTCTAGACAAAGCGATTCATGGTTCCTGGCTGCAGCTGCACCCCTTGGACCTTGTACCACAGGTCCGCAAACTCCACCAGCCCGGCCGTGGAGAGGGCCATGGTGATGTCGTGGGTCCATTGTCCATCGAGAAGAGCGTCGCGCACCGAACGTCCCCTCCAACGTGACCCAACCACCCAGAACAAGTGTGGTGACGTGGTGCAGATGGCCCCATCGGGGAGCCAAGAGTCGATCCGGATCCCGCCAAGGCTCCATCGCCGACGACCACCGCCACGAAAGCCAAGAACATCCCGCCGACGATCCGCTCCGGCTTTCCGGCTAGCACCGCGCAGGGTGAGTCGGGTTGTGTTCTCCGAGTCCACTCCCAACGCAGCCTGAGGGCAAACCCGAGGACGGAGAGATCGGGTAGCCCCAGCCCGCCGTTAATGTGTGGGGAACATACGATCGGCCAGGCAACCATGCACTTGCCGCTGGCGACCGTGTCGGTTCCTGTCCAGAGGAACGCCCGGCGGTGCTTGTCAATCTCCTTGACGCCCATGAGGAGAGGGCGCAACAGATGGAAACGTGCACGGGTATTGCAGAGAGTGGTCTGGGCCAACATCTTTCGCCCCGCGGGTTGAGAAGGTCCGCCTTCCAAGTGGGTATCTTGGCCGCAACGGCATCAACCAACTCCTGCTCCTGCACCCTGGAGAGCTTGGTGATAGAAAGTGGCGCGCCGAGGTACTTTGCCGGGAAGCTCTGGAGGCGGCAAGGGAAGACATGGAGCACCGCGTTGACTTGCTCATCAGTGCACCGGATCGTGGTTATGGAGCACTTGTCGAGGTTGGTCATGAGACCTGACGCTCCCGCAAAGGTGTCGAGGATGCCCTTGATGCAAAGGAAGTCGAGTGGCAGCGGCTGGACGAAGACGACGATGTCATCGGCATAGATGGC
Source organism: Hyparrhenia diplandra (assembly GCA_015847255.1). Lineage (NCBI taxonomy): Eukaryota > Viridiplantae > Streptophyta > Magnoliopsida > Poales > Poaceae > Hyparrhenia > Hyparrhenia diplandra. Next base: position 111,644 of record JADLZK010005176.1, on the reverse strand, counting down.
CGACCTCAGCACACCCACACCGTCGGGTAGTGGCTCAAGCAGCCCATGGCGATCGGCCTCCGCGATGAGTGCATTAAGCACCTCCATGATGATGACGAAGAGTAGGGGAGAGCGGGTAACCATGCCTCAGTCCTCGCGCATGGTAGATGCGGCGCAGGTCTACCATTGACCATCACCTTGGTGCTTGCGGAGGAGAGCATGGCAGACAGCCCATTCCGCCAGAGCACAGGGAACCCGCGTGTTCGAGGAGCTCCAGCAGATAAAGGGCCAGGACACGGAGTCAAAAGCCTTCGCGAGGTCGACCTTGAGCGGGATGGCGGGCAGCTTGCGCGCGTGGAACCATTAGCAGGCCTCTTGAACCGACTTGAAGTTGTCGTGAATGCGCCTGCCCCAGATGAACGCCGTCTGGTTTGCCCGCACCAGCTCTCCCATGCACGGCGCTAGCCTCAACGCCAGGCACTTGGCGAAGCGCTTCCCCGATGGAGTGGATGAGACTGATGGGCCGGTAGTCGGATAACCCCAACGGGCTATGGGCCTTGCGCAGGAGGACCATGGACGCTTCGTTCAGATGATGGAAGTCACGGAAATCAAGGCATGCACTTTAGTGAGTCCATCCCTTCCTCCTCAGCAGGCGACCTGATATCTTGGGCATGCACATTTGTAATAATTTTGTACTGATGCCTTTTTCTTGAAGAGGTCTAAAGCTGGATTCGTTCCATTGTATAAAAGAAAATGTTTCGCCACAGTCCTTAACGAAAGACACAGATTGCATTTGTTTATCTTGTGTGAACATGGATAAGCCTTCCACTGAAATGTATCCTTTCTCTCTTTGCAATTATCGTCGTCCCTTGCCCAGACGGCCAGACAACGATTGTGAGTCAATCATGCATATGGTGACCCAACAAAAGAAAGCTCCAATGTCCGAGTCCTAATCGCGTAGGTAGGGAATCAAAGCCTTTGCCTTGTCAGGCCGGTTTGGCAATTCTGAACTTGTGATGAGAAAATATGAGGATTATGGGTTAGGATGGTTCTGTGACTCGCTTGTTGTTCTTGGTATCTGTACATTGGACGCACTGTTGGTCTTGAGGTCCAGAGTATAAATAAGTATTGAGATGAGAAGAGAGGAGGACCGAGGAGGCCTTTATTTCCTTGCCCAGAACTTGCTGCTGCCAGTGGCCAGTGTTACGCGTGGTTAAGTGTCTAATTTAGACACCTAATTATGTGGGCCATTGTAGTAGTGGTATGACTATACGCAATTGTAGCCTGCTAAAGAGCAGGTCAGGAATCTGATATGTAGATCAATGGTGTTCACGTGATCGTATATGTAAAACAAAATATAATTAGCGTAACAAAAATTCAAGCGAATGTTTATTTGTATCTAATGCATTTATACTACTTCATTTAATAGTACTTGTCATGATCGTGTCCATGCAAAATGACTCCATTTGTTAGTTTCCCAGCTACACAAGAATTGTGTTATCTGTGATGTTGTGAATCTATGATAAAGACGCCAATTACAATGAAATGCCTTGAATTCCAGCTCCTTTGATTTTCTGGGAAAATTATACTATGATTTCTACCGTTGAAACTTGTCTGAAAGCGGTGGCTTCAGATACAGGCTGATACTAAACTAGTATAGGGGTTGTCCTACATTAATGTGAAAATAATTGGGGCTTTGCTTTTGTCTATTATTCACCAATAAGCCAACAACATACCATTCCTTCCTGATGTATAAAAGGCCTTCCCTTTTATACTTTTATGCTTGTGTATTTACACCAAAGATATCCTTCATAATACTTCTCAAACTTTCATGAATGCATTATAATAAAGTTGTTGGTGAGTGTACATAACGGGGGTAGAACTTTTATTCTAAGAAAAGGGATATGTTTGTTATCAAACCAACTATTTATTTTTAATTTTAGTTGATGTTTTAAAAAGCTGGAGCCTTGGAGTTGGAGGAAGGAATTATGATGATCCGCCAGTCCTGCTGCATTGGTGTACCTAGCAAACCAAAAGTTCACAGTTCAGTTCTCTTACCGTGGAGGATGAACACAAGGATGCTTTTCTGCAAGCAAGCATCACGTATTCACGTGTATGACAGTTATATTATTGAGTATCTGACAATTCCCAAGCAAATGAACAGAAAGCAGCAAGAGGCAATAATTCTTACAAATGACTGAATAACTTGTTGAACACCAATCCACACATACTTAGCAAAAAGCCTAATTACATGTACGCAGGGACTACAAGTCAAAAAGGCACTTCTATTATTCACAACCGCGAATCAACAAGCCACATTAATACCTCTATGCTCATGCCATCCAAAACAGGGGCTAGAGCTCTACCAGAGTCTCCAGCACCTCTACTAGCGATGGTAGCGGTGTCTGCAACATACATCTCCCTTGCTACTCCATGCTCTTACTCTGTCTAGGTGAATGTCCCGGTGCCTCCCTCTCCTAGGTGACTAGACAACGATAAAGAAACATGGTGAGCCAACAGAAGCATTCGAGTCATCATTTTGCTTGGACACAAGGTGAGTAAGGTTTTCTCTAGCCAACTTGCTGTTCTAGACTGTTGCAAATTGGACTATACATTGGTCTCGCGGCTTTCTCTTATACTACAAGACAGGAGGATACATAGAGACCAAGAGTATAAATAAGGAAGGAGAGGAGGAAGGAATATGACAGAGGAGGACATTTCCCACACCAATACTGCCAGTGCTTCATGTGGTTAAGCGGCTGATTTAGGGTACAAGCCATGTGGGCAGAATTGACACTTGTAGCAGCTTGCTTGTTGTAGAAAAAAAATCCCATCCACCTTCCTAAACTTCTGATGAAAATATGTCAGAGGCCTTCATGGTACTATACACAAGTCAGAGCCCATATGTCATGGACAAGAGCAAATAGACAAGAGCAAAACCTTCATCACATCCAGAACAGGCTGTTTTGAAATATGTGTTATATACTTGCACCCAAGATATTCTTCACAAATACGTCTCATGTTTAATGAACTTGTTTTAATAAAGTTGCTCGTGAATGTGGACACAACACACATTCGGGGGAGAACTTGTAGTCTTGAAGAAAACGGATATGTTTGTTATTACAGCAAGTGCTTATTGCTAATTTCGGTTCATGTTTCAAAAGCTGGTCCCTTGTAATTCGAGTAAGGATTCCTGATGATCTTCCAACCCTTGCTGCAAGGTGCATTGGTGTACTCAGCAGACCAAAGGTCCATAGTTCAATTCTCTTGGTATGGTGGAGGGTGGACACAAATCCTTGACAGATGGAGCTAAATACCCTGTCTTGTAGTAGGAGCAGAGATTGGATCAGAAGGAAGAAGGAAGCAGAGGGCAGCAAAACAGAAGAACTTGGAAGATAGGTCGCAAGACCGCAATATATTAGCAGAGTTGCTGTAGTTTGTTCAGAGTCCCCTCATGTTTTTCTCCTTTAGTGTTTTTTAGCAAATTTCTCTCCTTTATTAATACAAATTCCATCTCGTTTCAAGGAGATGCAGCTTCAATCTCTCCATCTCTACACTTGGCCCAATGAGCCCCATAAACCTTGGCGTCGTCCTACCAGTTGATCTAGCTGACCCAATGTACCTCTAGATGTTGATGTAGGTTGCTGATTTTTTCCTTTAAAAAATGCAAATAACGTACAATTGCCTCTTCGTATATTAATTGCATCACGTCAAGTTCTTTTAAATCTAAATTCTTTATCCTGTATACGTAAACACATTTGCTCAGGTGTACATATATATTTTTTTCTATTTAAAAGCATTCTCTGTTCTGTCCTGCACTATCAAGTTCTGTCTTGCACGATTCATCTGCCAGTATGAAACAAGGGACTACAATTTCCAACAAAATGGTTGAGTATTCTGCAATGGTATGCCCTGTATGCACATCCATTTTACCTGGTAAATGTGCGCAAAAATTATTTGTTATCAACATAATAGTCCTTCCAATATATCACACAAATTCTTTTGAGGCCTATTACAGAATGATGGTCACCCTTATATAATTTTCATACCTATTTTCAAGTGAGAATAAACTATTGTTGGAATATATACCATAAACTTACAATGTGGAAACTGTGGTTTCCCTATGTGATCGAGATCATGTTAGGATTTGTATGTTTCAAAGAGCACTTCAGTTGAGATAGTAACTTTAGTATCTATTTTTTTCACATTTTTTAGATAAAGGAAATAGCATTCCGGCCTCTGTGTAACGCACACAGCCCAAAAGCCTCTGCGTGACCACACACAGCCAAACTTATTACAAAAATTAAGAATAAAAAACTTTAGTACATGAAGAATATGTACTAAAGATCTACTACATCCCAAAAAAATTTGAGTTTACTACTCAAGATAGTGCTAAAGATATCGATGTCGCTTCATGGTGGTCTTCGAATCAGCCACCATGCCTTGAACAACGTGCACCAAAATGAACTTGAAAGAAACTCAATGGATGGAGACAGCCCGCACCGCAGCTGGTAAATCGGCCCATAGTATGGAGGATGCGCACCGCCACTCCAGCCATCGAAAAGCCGGATACGGAGAGGGCGGGGTGGGCGTTGGCGGCGGACGTCTTGAGCTCGAGGCGGAGGCCCGATGAGGCAGTGATGTGGAATTGGTCGCCGGCCAGATCGATGCTCAAGACGTCGGGATCGCGATTGGAGGGACGGTGAGTTCGTGCGGGCGCCGCACCGGCGACGTCCGAGGTCAGGATGCGCGACCGAAACCGGAGGCCATGGATCCGCCTCTACGCCGCCGGATCTGGTGAGAGGCGGCGGGCCGCCCGGCCAAAGAGCGTGTCGGCGCCGGGCGTTTGGGATCACCACGTCCACGAGCACTCGGCGAGGATGGGCTGCATAGGCAGCGGCGTAAGTACCTACCACCATTGCAGGTGAGGAGCCCCTCCGCCCGGATGAAGTCAAAAGCACTCCTGGAGGCGTCGCCTCTTGAACTTGGCGAAGCGCAGGTCCGCCGCGTCAGCCCCGCCGCCGACGCAGCTCGCTGTGTACACCAGCTTGATCAGAGTCGGTCCGCCCGTCGCCGGCGCCCCGCCGCCGCCGCCGCAGCTCGCCGTGTACACCAGATGCAAAGTCTGCTACACTGACTGCATTCTACCACAACATTCTTGGTGTCAACCCAGCAAAAAATTGGACCTTCGATGTCCGCAGCTTGTATCCAAATGTTCAGCATGATCTCAGTGACCTAGTGCAACCACTAACCGAAGCTGAAGCTTGGACAACCATCAAGGAAATGAATCGGGACAGTGCACCAGGGCCGGACGGCTTTGGACCGTCTTGGTACCAACAATGCTGGCAAACAATCAAGGAGGATATCCTGGCATTCCTGGACTGTTTTTGCCATTCATCGGATGCTCAACTAGACAGGATAAATCAGGCCTTCATTGTCTTAATACCAGATAAGGATGATGCTATGGCTCCAAATGACTTCAGGCCAATATCACTGCAGAACTGCCCATTCAAAATCATCTCCAAGATCCTCACTTCAAGACTACAGCGTCACATCACCAAATTAGTGGACATTGATCAAACCGGGTTCATCAGAGGTAGATCCATCTCTGAAAACTTTGTCTATGCAACTGAACTGGTACAGCACTGCCATCAAAACAAATTGCCTTCAGTGGTCCTAAAGCTTGACTTTACAAAGGCTTTTGACTCAGTGTGCTGGGACAGCCTGCTATCAATTCTCCAAGCCAGAGGATTTCTAGAGACCTGGAATAAGTGGATGCAACTACTTTTCCACTCTTCACACTCAGCGGTATTGGTAAATGGCTCGCCTGGTACTTGGATCCGATGCAAGAGAGGACTTCGTCAAGGTGATGCACTGTCGCCTTACTTGTTCATACTGGTGGCTGACGTCCTACAGAAACTAATCAAGCATGATGGCCATATTAGACACCCAGCTGCAGATGCTCCATGCACGATACTACAGAGCAGAGGTGCAGGACATATCAAGGCTCAAACTTCAGCTCGATGCATTTGCAGCAGCAACAGGACTTCAAATTAATTATAACAAGTCTACTATGGTCCCAATGCATGTTGATCCCGTAGTCCTGCAGTCCATTAACAATACTAGTCCATCAACCCGTGCTCTCGCACGGGCTAAAATCTTATAGGGCGATCAATATTAGTTACTATATAATGTCTCTGATAATAATAAATTACTCATATTAAATTATATTGTTCTCTCTTAGTTCATTTTGTAACAGTTGTCACAATGAATATTATGTAGTCGTTGTGATAAACATATCAATTATTGATCTATTTGCTTATGATGTCATGAATCTAATTTTTATTTTCGTTTAGTACCCTTAATTGCTAAGATTTGTAACCCTAAAATTAAGTTGAAACTCTCATTTCTTTTTATATCTTTTACTCACATCCTTTGGCACTTTCAAGAATAAAGTCTTTTTAAACCTATACAACATCGCTTAAAATTAGTTTAGAGCTTGATAGGAGATATTGGATTGGTAGTAATGCTATCATCAAGAGAATATTAATATTTAAGCCTTATAATTTCTATTTGCACCAAAGCAATATCAAATGCCACAAAGATATAGCCACTTGTATTCAACACTATCATACCTGCATACTTCTCAAAATGTTTGAATTTTATTATGAAACAGTGATTTATGTAGTAATGGTTACACTATCGATACATTGTGCCAAATGTTTTAGCTAAGCTGTATAAATATCTCAAAAGTAACCTGGCCTTATACAATGTCATGGTTGTCAATAATTTTAGTAATTTTTTAGTATCATTGATGTATAATATATTTTGTAGGGTTGCTGAACATAACGTATTTATCTCTCTCATACATGCATGTGGATTTTATACGCATGATGTCACAATATGTGTTGTTACTTTAATTAAATTTAAAATATTGACATTAAAAGGAGTGGATAATATAGGAACATGTAGATTCTTTATGGTAATTTAAATATTGTTTTGTAACATAATTTGTTGATAAAGTGGTTAGATGTAATTTTAAGGATATGAGGGTGTAATAGCACAAGGATAATTGGATGAAAAATCTATATTTACTTTAGAACATGTTTCTTAATTGCACAAGTGAGTAACTTAAAACAAAGATTCATAGGTTACCTTAGATTGATTTACACTTTCACATAGGTAGGTAATTATTTATAAAATAGCATAACCTCTATACTTATTGTTATCAATGATAATCAGCCTATATGACTGATGATTGAATGTTTTTTCCTTTTTGTGAAAATATATAGAATTTATCTTTTTCTAGTGAGGATGTTAGGATTGACATCGGCTCCATTCGCGACCTTTATTTAGAATTGATTGGGTTTATATCTCTTCTTAGTCCAATACTTATTTAGTGGAATTCTAGATTGTTGCATACCATTTTGTGCCACTATGAATCTACTTTAAAAGTTAACCTTTTTATTTACATGTTGTGATTCTTTTTATTCACATGTAAGTTGAAATTCCAATGCTTATTGTATATTTTATTCAGAAATCTATCATTTATTTTATTAAAAATATGATTGGTCCTAGTTTCTGCCTCAGTTCCTGTAATAGTATAAATAGTCATTGAATCTTGCACCACAACACTATCACATGATTTTATTTGTAGTACCATTGTTTTATAAAATATAGAGTCCTTAAGATTAACTTACCAATATAATTATTTAGAATAACAACTTGTGAAATTTGTTATATCATGAAGTATTAATATTGATACAACTTCAAGTTATTTATTGGTGTCTTTTCTATATGATTTGTTATGGGAACATGTTTACACTCATAATAATGTGTAGTTTAGAATATATATTGCATACTTTATGGATATATTTTTGCATAAAAAATTAAAAATATGTTTTCCTGATAGCTTATTAATTTTAGTATTTGTATATGAAAACTTAATACATATGTTTACATTTTTGTTTATTTTTAGGTCCATACTAAGTGTGTTTATTTCTATTTTACTTCATAGCACGATTGGGTAATTTTATTTGTTGACAAATAGATTCATTGTCTGTTATTGACAACAACAATGATGATTGGAGTCTACACCAAATGAAAGAACATATGTTTGTGACTATTGAACTTATGAGAATTTCTAAAATTATATGTTTTTTCTAATGCATTGATGAGAATTAACATGGAGGCTAGCATCAATGTAAATATTTTATATGGTTATATACTTTGCAATTTTCGTTGATTTGCATGATATGTTATTTTCTTTACAAATTTACTCTACTAATTAAATAGCTTAGAAACATGCTTACAAAATATACATGTTGATGTCATATAGTTTAAATATGATTTCATCATCGGTTGAATGTATTATTACAGAATGTGTTTTAAGTAATAAACTCTAGGTGCTAACAAAATATAGGAATATATGGAGATTATTTTTCTTTGCTCTTCATTCTGATGCAACTTTTTGAGATAGGTCACTCCTTTTCTTACATTACCATCAATTTCTCTTCTTTAATCCTATCAATATTATTATGGATATACATATGACACATTTGTTCTTTACTTTAATTTGCATAGACATTGGCATGGGTGTAGTAGCACGAGCGGGCAAGAGTAGCATACATGTAGCTTAGTGGTGACATGCCACTCATCTATGCCACTAAATGGAGGCAGGACCTCGGGCTTCTCGGTGTCGGCCTAAGCTTGTGACCTTGCGTCTGTTGCAAGAGATGCATACCTGCGTACCAAGAACTGTGGAGTACGAGCCAGGAAGAGCAGCGTACATGTAACAAAAGTCGTGTACGTGCATTCCTGATGCATTGACACAGGACAACTGGTCTGGTTTAGCTGCGGTTATGAGATGCCCAGCGCCAGCTCGTCCAAACCGATAACCTAGCTTTATCATGTTTTCTTGGCTGGTCCCCTTGCGGTTTTTGAAACATGTACGCCCCAGCTCAAATTGGAGATTGATTTGGTAATTGAAAGAACAACTAATATACTACAAAGAAGCTCACCAAGCCTATCTGTCATCTGGGGGTGCAACGTGCAAGGAACTGGCAAGGTGTGACCGGGAGGAAAGCACAGGCAAGAAGTGACCAACAATTGTTCGGTACTGTACCTAAGCTGAGGCCGCCATCACGGCAGCGAGGATGCCCAGGAGGGTCATGGCGGCGGTGAGGAACGATCGATCCTTGATTCATAGACTGAATCTCCATGACGTCTTTGGCCGGCGGCGGCCGGGCTTGCTAATAGACGTGAGATTAGATGGGATGTCAAAAGAAAAATGTAATATATTCTTGTTTATCAATTAGAGGATTATTACGTTTGAGAGGCATGTTATAATGGCAATGGTGGGTAATTAATATATAAGTTAAAAGGGTTACTTTAACGCATTTTCATAATGGAAAAGTGGGGAAATTTTTTAGAAAATGTGATAGATCTAATGGCTATTAAAATTAGAAGACCTGAATTGATGGTCAGATGTTTCTGATTAGGCATTTGCTACGGTACACCCAAATTAGTGTGAGCCGTTTATTTATTTAGATCGAACGGTTTACAATCACATATTACCTCCTAAGAGGTAATATCTGAAATATATATTTATTTAATGATAAATAAGGAAAGTTTTGATATATTTTTTTTTAGATTTGATTGATGCATGCATGCGTGATACGACAAATATGATAATTTTTGTAACATATATACTTCGATTACCTTGTTTTTTTTTAGATGACTTTCACGTGTGCAGCGTGTGTATACGTGTTAGTGACCCGTAACGTTTGTGTATGTGTACGTGACATGTGTGTGTTAGCATCTGTATACGTGTCACATGAGATGCCAATAACGTGACTGTATGTGTGTGTTAGAGTGAGTCAGTGAATTATTGTATGCAACTTTTGAATTACCAGTAAAAATGCACGGTGGGTTTTTGGTTCATTGTGGTCATTGCAATGGATCTAGATTAAACGCCATCTAGTCTTGCGTGATTAGGGGGTCACTGTGGATGTTTTCCCGGAGAAGATTCTCTACGATCTTTTCTCCCATCGTTAGCGGAATCCTGACAGATTAATTTTGTTTTTGAACTTTTTAATTCATTAAGTCAATCATAAAATCAGAAAAATCGATGGCTCAGATTCATTTGAGATATTACCTTCTTAGAGATAAAAAGTGTACCTTAGCACTGCCCTTCTGATTATTGTGAGAATTTCTTTGATTTATCTTTTTTTTCTAGCGCATCTGGTGGGATTAACGTGATGGCTCTATTGGAGCCTCCAATTAGTAATAGTAAGATTTTGCAGTGCAAACTTGATAGCTTCCCACACCCACAGACCGACTTGGGGTTGCCACTGTCTAATACAAAACTGAACCTGTCAGCATTTGCACCCTTAATTGCTAAGGTTGACAAATGGTTGGCAACCTGGCAAGCTTCTCTACTGAATCATCAAGCTCGCCTCACCCTGATCAACTCAGTCCTGGATGGAGTCCTCAACTACATTATGCAGGCACTGCCCCACCCCCCGGGTGTCATTGGGATAGTGGACGGTAAAAGGAGAGCCTTCTTATGGTCTGGATCTGATAAAACCTCTGGAGCTAAATGTCTGGTTAAGTGGGAGCAGGCTTTGCTTCCTAAATCAGAAGGTGGGTTGGGGATCCGAGACTTGGCTACACAGAACGCTTGCCTCCTCCTCAAGTTACTACATAGGCTCTACCACCGAGAGGATTCAGCTTGGGCATCATGGGTTCTACAAAACAAAGATGTGGTGTGTATGAATGGTAGTGGAGAAGGTGCTCACTAGCAGGCGCTCAAGGCCCTTCTACCAGCATATAGGGCCTTTACCTCAGTAACCATAGGAATATGGATGCTCAACCTCCTTTTGGTATGATCGATGGGCTGGCAGATTCACCTTCGCACAGAAATATCCCTGCCTGCTCAGCCATGCCTGCACAGATGCTATCTCAGTTTGTAGTGTTATTCAAGGTAACCTTAATCAATCCCTAGTGCCAAGGTTGTCACCGCAAGCCATGCAGGAACTGGATCTACTTTCAGATGAGCTCGACAACATATCCATGTCAGGCCAGCGAGATGTCAGAAGCTCCAAGTTCTTTCGCTCCAATGGCACAATCAGAACAGCAAGCATCTACCGTGCATCTGTTTCGTGTTCTGTCAAAAGCAAGATCTACAGCTTTGTCTGGCGAAGCAAAGCACCGTTACGAATCAGGTTCTTTGGTTGGCTACTCTTACAAGATTGAGTGCAAACAAGATAAAATCTGTATCACAAAAACATTCTAGAGACTGATACTTGTGAGCTGTGCACCTCTGAGCCAGAAACAGCATTGCACCTGTTCTTCACTTGCAACGTTGTTGCGCAATTCTGTAACTTCTTAGGCCTTCCTTCCCCACCTACATCAATTCGAGAGCTATGGAATCTGCAACGCCCCCCTCAGCTCCCAAAGAAACATTTCAACACCTTCGTTTTGCTATGCTGTTGGCATATCTGGAACCATAGACATGACTTTGTCTTCCGGCACCAACCACTTGACATGCGTCGTCTACTCAACACTTGCAAAAAATCTGCAAGATTGTGGAGTGCTTGCATTCCGGAGAAGGACAGGACGGTGGTAGATTTTTTTTAGATAATGGATGAAGAATATCCGGCCTCTACGTCCGTAGACGTACACAGCCCAATTATTACAACGTTTTTGGAAGAAGAGCGACAAATGCTCAGCATAATAAAAGGAGCAACATCTGCTCGAAATTAAAACAAAGAACTAGCACAGTCTATATAAGTGCTTCCAACCACCGTTCGCCTGTTGTAGCGAGACCATCTCTATTTTGGTGCTCAACGATGATAGTAGATCCTTGTTGGAATCGTCAGGCTGCAACTTGGCCCAGAAACGTAGCCAATATGTTCCCCTGAAAATAACCTGCAGAATAGAGTTATATTTGATTCTATTAAAATTAATATCATTGCGGGTATTCCAGATGGCCCAGCAGAAAGCAGCAACCCCAACCCAAATCATATTTCTAATCTTAGAATTCTGATTAGAAAGCCAAGAACCAAATAGATGTCTAATAGATCTAGGTTGAGTTAAGCCTGTAGCAAGATACACCATCCTCCAAACTACTTTAGCATAATGACAATCCAGGAAAAGATGTTGAATTGATTCATCCAAGTTACAGCCAACACATTTCTGGCTACCCTTCCAATTTTTCCTGGCAAGATTGTCTTTAGTTAAGATCACCTCTTTTTGTAAAAACCAGAGGAAAATCTTAATTTTTAGAGGAATCTTAATTTTCCAGATCTTCTTATGTCGAAAGGTTGATGGGTATTAATCATTGACGATACATTGAGCGAACCGTAAACAATCCCGATTTGGTTAGGTTCCACCTGAATGAATCTGACCCATCAACTAAGTTAAAAGGTGCTATCTGTGCTACAAGGTTAGACCAGTCTCTCAATCTAGGTCCAAACAACGTTCTCCTAAATGAGATATTTAGAGGTTGTGGCGTTAGAACTTTGGCCACCGTTGCATGTGGATCTCTCACTATATTATATAGAGATGGATACCTATCTTTGAAAGACATGTCTCCTACCTAAGTGTCCTCCCAAAAACGCGTGGCACATCCATCTTTGATAGAAAAAGTGCCATTAGTTAAGACCTCATCTTTAATTTTCATAAGACCCCTTCAAAAGTGGGAATCAAATGGTTTAGCCTTAACCTGAGATAAGGACTTAGACCTCAAGTACTTGTTTCTTAGCAAATCTTGCCACATACCATCAGTATTAAGTAAGTTAACAATCCATTTTGCTAGAAGACATTTATTTTGTAGTTGAAGGTCTAGAATTCCTAACCCACCTTGATCTTTGGAACGGCATAGGATGTCCCATTTGGCAAGCCGATATTTATGTTTTTCGGATGAACCTTGCCAAAAGAATCTTGATCTGAAATGGTCAAGATTTTTCAGAACTCCTTTTGGAATTTCGAAAAAGGACATCATAAACATGGGTAGGCTGCTAAGTACTGAATTTAGGAGGACTAGACGGCCTCCATAAGACAGGTACCTAGCTTTCCAACAAGAAAGTTTCTTCTCAAATCTTTCTTCTACCTTATGCCACTCCGAATTGAGTAGCTTCCTGTGGTGCATGGGTATACCCAGATATCGAAAGGGGTATATGACGGTGGTAGATGCCTGGTGTTGTGTTTTCTCCATGTAAATATGTAAATATATGTGTGTGTGGGTGTGCTTGAGTTCACTCTCTTGCTTGTAAAATGCTGACTACCCTGCCGGCATTAGCGGCTTAATGGAAATTCAAGTGGGGGTTAAACCCCTCCGGTGACCCATTCAAAAAAATTTTGCAGCTATGATCTAGTCTTTTGACGAAGGCGACACTGATTATTCTGATAAGAGAGATCATGAAAATGGCCACAGAAGAAAGAATTGAAGAATAGATGATCGAAAATCAGAGCTATATATGAGAAACAAGTGATGAGAAAGGAAGGAAGCATGGGAAAGATGATAAGAACCGAGGGGTTGGAAAAAATGATGACTACCACAGTTACGTCAGATTTACTCCCTCTGTCCCAAAATAAAAGACCTTCTCGCTTTCAGAAGTTAACATTTTCAAAATACCGACAAATATATATTAAAATATATAAATATTTATATTAAGTAATTAGTATCATCGGAAAGATCTTTAAGTCTAGTTTTTAACAAATTTATTTGAAGCTTTAAAAGTTGTACGTATTTTCTACAAACTTAGTTAAAGTTGAGAAAATTTGACCAGCACGCATCTTATAGCGTCGTTTATTTTGGGACGGATCGATGGAGTACAACTTTTGCTGTTGCAATAAAAAATTACTACTTTTGACTGTTCTCTGACTCTCTTATTAATGTTTGCTCTTATTCTATTGTAAGGATTGGCACGGTCATGCGGTCTGTTCTGAGAGGAAAAGGAGTTATTTCATTGGAAGGCTGAAGGGGGATGGTGGGCAGGAAGAGAGTGAGGAAGGGCAGAGGGAGATCATTAATTGGTAACTATTTCTCTGAGTTATCAAACGGTTAAACTGAACTTTAGTCTGTTTTTTTTATTAGTGAGCTTAAGCGTGAGAAAATAAAAGTTGTGCTGGACTCGATTGTAGCTTTCAAAGCCCCGGGGCCCTGAGAGCACTCATAATGCAGACTCTATCGTAGAGTCTAAGACCATTTAATACCTCGGGCATTGTGGACTTGGAGTCTAAATAAAACTTGAAGTCTTGGTTTTTTTCCCATAAATACACTGCCACATCAGCGCCACATCATCAAAATACAATAAATACGAAGGTAATAAATACGCTTAGACTCTATGATAGAGTCTGCATTGTGAGTGCCCTGATGGGCTCGCTTAAATTTTCTGCAAAGACGGATGAACGGCCTTACGTGGTGACGGTAAGAAGGAAAAGAACACACCAGAGTGGGTGGAAGATGACCCGGCGTCGGAGAAGGGCTCGTCGGCTTGAAGACAGACGTCGGAGAATGCGTGCGGACAAACGGCGCCGCCTTGCAGAGTACATCCGGACGTCGTGGGTGGGTCCGGTAGCTCGTTGGAGTGAAGACGATCGGCATCGGAGAATGTACAGCGTGCAGCCCAACGCCTCGGTGGCGGAGCCGAGGGGGGCTGGCGGGGCCATGGCCCCCTAACATTTCCAAGCAAAATTTTTTAATAGAATAACTTCATGATTTTTATTTATATTAGGATGGAAAATATAACAAAATTCTTGTCGCATGTACCTTTTAATATCGTCTAGATAATTAAATCATGCAAACACGATTAGATATATAATATTACGAAGCACGTTAGAAGGACTGAAACATAGATATCAAAATTTACGAAATCATCTCAGATGTCTTACTGTTACGAGATTATTGTCTACCACAAAAAAAAATAGCGTATTTGGTTCAAGAGTATATATAAAAATGTGAGTAGCCCAGTACTCATGTCAAGTCGATGAATTAATCTAGATAGTCACCATGAAAAATCTAACCTAACTCGTTGTGCTTATTTTTTATAAGTTAGATTTGCTGGGCCCCCGTTATGAATAATTCCTGGCTCCGCCACTGAACGCCTCTACTTCCGGCTGGGTGACGACTGCGCCCAGCTCCTCGGCGGCTTGGGACGATGTCGATGGATAACACGAACCACCGTGGCAAAACCTCCTCCGGCAGCCCGGCCTGGGCTGTGACGATGAATGATGCTTTGTGTACGGTGTTAATGGCAGCGAAGATGGAGATCGGTCCAGGCCGGGGCGTAGCTCCTTATAAGGCCGGTCTCAATGGTGAGTTTTATTGCATTGTTTCCAAGACTATCATGTCATATAAAATGAAATGAAATTTGGATGAAACTCCTACTCTCAATGGAGAGTTTCATCTTGTGGTTTCATAGGCATTTAATTTCATGACTCAGAGATAGTTGGTATTCGTGCCAAGAGAGTTTCACCAAGATGAAACTTTTCCCTTCTCTCTCCTCACAGTTTCATGCAAAAAGTGGACTTTTGCTGATGTGGCGCCCTATTTAATGTGCATGAAACCCCCATTGAGACTAGCCTAAGTTGCATTAGCGTGGCGTCCGTGCTCGTGTGTGTGGATCACACTGCCCAGTGGACTCAGCGTCCGAGCACCCGGGCAGGACAGGACCCGCGGTCAGGTCAGCTGGGTGGCAGAAGTTTCCACCCGGTGCAACTGCCGAGCCACGAAGCGATAGTGTTTTGAATATCGTTTCGGTCAAAACAATCGGTGCCCAGGGATAAAATGAAAATCGGAATTTTCGGCGATTATCGGGTTTTTTCGGTGCAAAAATGCCAGCGTCTGCAAGCTGGGATGACGCTGATTATAGAGGCAGCATCGAACAGAATTGTCAGAGAGAAACTCAAGTGGAAGCCTAAACCGCATCGTCGGTGTTTGATTCGCTCCCATGCATATCTAAACCGCCGTCCCGGCCTCCTAAAACCACGCGCGCGGCGGGCGAGTGCGGTTACCAAGGACGATGAGCAGTTAAGAGGGTGTTTAGTTGGTGAAATATTTTGGGTTGGGCTACTGTAGCACTTTTCGTTTGTATTTGTTAATTATTGTCCAATCATAGGCTAACTAGGCTCAAAAGATTCGTCTCGTACTTTTCAGTCAAACCGTGCAATTAGTTATTTTGTTTACCTACGTTTAGTACTCTATATATGCGTTAAGAGATTTGATGTGACCGGAAACCGTAGCAACTTTTTGGGTTTGCATGGGAACTAAACACTCCCAAGTGCATGCCAATTCCAGGAAAGGTGTGCTATTAATTAAAGCAACGCTAGTCGAGTAAGACTGCTTCTGTTTAAGGGAAAGGAAACGTCACAACAAATAATTAATTCTGGTAAACTAGATCGAATTCTAGGCTAGTCTCCAAAGACTAATTACAAACACTTGTTCCCTAGCACAAGCAAACTCCCAAGGGAGGTTTTCACATCACAATGCTCTGATATACCCAATCATACAAGATAAGTTGAGTTTGGATTTGAGTTTAGCTAACTCTCGATCTAAGCCTGAATTTATTTCTAATTAATGTGAGGAAAATCTAGGAAACTAAAACCTTATAGATCGAGCTGTATGAACTCTTGATAAGATCCAACATACTGTATCAACTATTGATCGAAAGGTGATAACAATACAAAATGCCTCCATAGAATTGAAAATGGAAGAAAAAGGCAAAGTAAAGTCTTCACTATGATGGTAATATTATTGAAAGGGATGAAAACATACTTCAACATGCCACAAAATCCTATTCTGATCTATTTGGACCCCACCCCCCCCCCCACCCCCCTCTCTAACCATAACATTCGTGTATACATGGTCATCTATTGATCAGGTTTCTGATGCCCTTTTTTCCTTTTTTTTTTTTTTTTTTTTTTGCAATCAATGTAACAATTGACGTTAGCAATAACAATAATAATATTATTACTTTATAATTAGCATCATGATTATGATAATGTAGGTTTTTATTTTCTTGTATGTAATAAAAAAAAAAAAGAAAAAAAAAGGTGATTGCTTATTTAAAAGAAACGTGTGTGTATATTGCGTGTTAAAAATAAAAAAAGTATATTGCTTGTTAAAAATAAAAATTATTATGCTTTCTATAAAAATAAAAAGCCAAAGAAAAAGTGATCGCTTATTATATATAAAAACGTGTGTATAATGCTTGTTCAATTAAAAATATCAGAAAAGGGAAAAAGGTGATTGCTTATTAAAAACAAAAAAGACAAAAAAATGGACATCAGGGTTTGAACACTAGTCTACCAACTAAGACTTGAGCGCCATAACCAATTAAACCACAATTCTTTTGTATACCTAATTAACACCGAACAATGTTACTTGTTTTTTTTTCAACACAGGGCTCAGCTGGGTAGGACACGTGTTTGCTGAGCGTAAGGCTTTGGGTTCGAATCCCACTCTAGCCCTAAGTTGTTTTTATTTTCTACATTTCTATTTTATATAAGGAATTACGACGAGAATCCAAGCTTAGTTTTTCCTTCTACATTTTTTTTTACATTATCCAACGCCAACAATTACTTAGGGATAGAGGGAGTAGTAGTTTGTATGTTGTCCAACATGCATGTATATGGTCAGTGGTCATTTTCCATGCTAACTTTATCTACTCACAAAGAACCATTCAACTCCTACACAAGAAAAGGAAAGCATCTCTTTTCATCAAACTCGATGTATCAAAAGCGTTCGATTCAGTGGAATGGACATTTCTCTTAGAAGTGTTGCAAGCACTCGGTTTCAGTAGAAAATGGAGGGACTGGATATCTGTGCTATTGGGAACTTCTACCTCCAAAGTATTGGTGAATGGACAACCAACAAAAGCAATCCGTCACGCAAGGGGTCTCAGACAGGGCGATCCGCTGTCACCAATGCTATTCATCTTGGCAATAGACCCTCTCCAAAAATCATTGAGTTGGCATCAGAGAAAGGTTTACTACAGCCGGTCCTACCAAAAGCTGCAAAACTACATTGTTCTCTATATGCGGACGATGCCGCAATCTTTTGTAAACCACTAGCTGCTGATCTTAATTTACTCCACAAATTACTCAATTTCTTTGGAGAATGCTCAGGCCTAAAAATCAACATCAACAAGACGGAAATTTTTCCCATCAGAGTGGATGAGGGAATAATGACACAATTACTACAAAATTTCCCGGGGAAAATATGTGCCTTCCCGGGAGGTATTTAGGACTCCCACTCCACATATGAAAGCTACGAAGAATTGAAGTGCAGCCGTTAATTGACAAAGTGGCAGCTAAGTTACCGGGTTGGAAAGGGAAGCTACTAAACACGGCTGGGCGGGAAACTATGGTGAAAACGGTTCTTTCTTCGCAACCAATTTATCATATGACCGCTTTCCCGGAAAATAAATGGTTGGTGAAAATGATCGATAAAGCTGAGGCGAAGTTTTATTTGGAGAGGGGAGACACCAGAGAAGGTTTATGGGGGTCACTCTTTGTTGAATTGGCCCACTACTTGTCGCCCGAAGAACAAGGGAGGACTAGGGGTGCTGGACCTAGAGCGTTTTGCTAGGGCGCTAAGATTAAGATGGCTTTGGTTTAAATGGAAACATCAAGACAGGGCATGGAGCGATTTGGACCTCCCATGTGATGAACGTGATAGAGATCTCTTTGCAGCATCTACAACTGTATCGGTTGGGAATGGGAGGACAGCAAGTTTTTGGTCTTCGTCTTGGTTGGAGGGCAACACGGTGAAGTCGATGGCACCAAGACTGTACCAGAAAACAAAAAGAAAGAAAATTACAGTGTTCCAAGCACTTAGAGATAACCGATGGGTGGGACATATTGCGCCAATCAACAATCCAGAGGAGCTGCAGGAATACATCAAGGTCTGGGAGCAAGTTAGTGCGGTTCAGTTGAATGAGAGTATTGAGGATTCTATTCGGTGGAAATGGACCCAAGATGGCGAATACTCATCCAAAAGCGCATACTTGATACAATTCGAGGGATCCTTCAGTAAGCTAAGGCTCTTGCCTATTTGGAGAGCTAAGACCGAAGCAAAATGCAAGTTTTTTGCATGGACTCTGTTACATCAAAAAATCCTCATGGCAAATAATCTTGCCAAACGCAACTGGCAAAATGACCCAATATGCAAGCTGTGCAATAACGATCCGGAAACCCCAAACCATCTATGCAAGGACTGCACATTCACAAAACAAGTTTGGGAAACGTTAAAGCGATGGTTGAACCTATCAGTGCTTGACACAGTGAGTAGCGCGGGATCACTCCATGCATGGTGGCGACGATGTCGTAAGAAAGTCGACAAAACTCAGAAAAGAAGGCTTGATGGCATAATTATCTACTTTTGGTGGAACATATGGAAAGAACGAAACCGAAGAACTTTTCAACATAAATCCTTGCAAGCTAATCAAGTAGCGACTCTCTGTAAAGATGACATCCAACGGTTCGAACAGGCCAATCACTCAACAAGAGGAGGGGAGTAGTGTCGTGCAGAGTTTTAGGGGTTGCTGGTTTGCAGATGCTTGTTCTCTCTTATAGTAGACTCTCAACCCAGGGGCCCTGGATTAGTAGCGGATCATGAGTGTTGTAGTTGTCACAGGGTCCTAGGGTGTGGTTGTAATTTCCTTTTTCCTGTACTTTTTTGTTTCTCTCGTCTAATATATTAACGGCAAAAGCTTTTTGCCGCCTTTTTAAAAAAAAAATTCCATGCTAAGGTAAAACTATTTTATTTTGGCATGTTATATCCCAATCTATTTCTATTCAGTACTAAAAGAAATTAAAAGCTTAGAGACCTCTACGCTTTTTCAAAACCATGGAACTTTGACCTCTACGGATTATTTTGACGTGTTACAGCCTTCAAAAACTTGAAAAAAATATTTTATTTTGACGTACAGCCTTCCAAAACTTTAAAAAAATATTTTGTTTTGACGTGTTACAAACTTCAAAACCATGGAACTATTTTATTGTAAAGCGGAATCGCTTGCAAGCGGAATATGTAGAGCTGGCTGCAGAATTCTTATCACAAATTCTTATATAATAAAAATAAAAATAAAAATGTAGTAAACAAACAAGCTGCTGAGACTGGGATTCGAACCTATGATCTTGGCGTGCTGGACGCGCTGCGGTCTGGCGACGCCACGCACCACGCGGCGGCCATGGTCCACAACCTCCTTTGCGGCAGCGGGGAGGCGCACACGTGCAGCGGCAGTTGCTATCGGCGCTGGTGGTGCTTCTCTGCTCGCCGCCTAGCACACGCGCCACCAAAGACGTGCTCAAGGCACTGTTCGGTGTGGCGCTGTACTCGCAACAAAAGAAAGCTCCAATAATGTCTGAGTCCATATCGCGTAGGGAATCAAAGCCTTTGCGTCGTTAGCCGGTTTGGCAATTCTAAACTTGTGATGAGAAAATATGAGGATGGAAGAGGATCTTGCCCCGCTCATGGAGCACCTGGGCAGCCGCCGCGGGTTTTTCCCTCAGACATACCTCGGCTTGCCCCTCTCCAACATCAAGCTACCGTTGTCCGCCTTCGCCCCTTTGATCGCCAGGGTCGACAAGTATCTGTCCACATGGAGGGCCATGCTCCTAGCCACAGCGGGGCGTGTGACATTGATCAATGTGGTGTTGGATGGGCTGCTCACCTACGCCACGGGGGCCATGGAGCTCCAGCCCGGCGTCGTGGCCGCTGTTGACTCCCGCCGCCGCGCCTTCCTATGGACCGGGACGGGAGAGGCAAATGGCGGTAAATGCCTGGTAGCGTGGGACAGGGCATGCCGCGACAAGGAGGATGGCGACCTGGGGATCAAGTGGATTGACACCCGAAACGCCTGCGGTTGATGAAGCTCATCCACCGGCTTCACCACCCCCCACCGGCTCAGCCTAGGCGACCTAGGCTAGAGAGATGGTAGACCTGTCCTCCCTCCGTGGGGCGGCTTGGAGGCACGCATCGGGGCGGCTGCGCGACCTCCTCCCTGCATACGGGCGATCACCATGGTGGTCACGGGGGACGGCCGCAGCACCTCCTTTTGGCACGACCGCTGGGTCGCCGATGCGCCCCTCGCCGATTTGCTCCCCGCCCTTCACAACCACTTCGTAGGGAAGGAAACCTCAGTGCACGATGTGTTAGGGGGGGACCTGAGCTCCCAATTCCAATGTCGGCTGTCCCGGCAGGCCGCCGATGAGATGGTGAAACTGAGGGAGATGCTGCAGGGCGTGGTGCTCTCGGGTGAGGCCGACTCTAGGCAGAGCTACTTCGAAGGGACGGACCACCGGCTGCTCGTGGGGCTTATCTACAGGACCTCCACGAAAGGAGACCATCGATGCCCCCTCCTTCCACCGTGCGGGCGAGTTTCGCCCCCCAGCGAAGTTCTTTGGGTGGCTGCTGACACAACCGAATAAACTGCAGGGCAAACTTGAGGTGCAAGAACATTGTCGACAATGCCATCTGCGAGATTTGCGGTCTCGCGGAAGAGACAGCCCGACCACATCATCGCGAGTGCCCCTTTGTGCAATCTTTTTGGAACTCCATCGGTTGGTGCCCTTCTAGAATAGCCAAAGTTCATGAGCTATGAAGATCCTCTCCCCCATCCTCGGTGCCTGCAGCTCTCCTTGACCCCCTCCTCTTATTGCTCAGCTGGATGATATGGAAGCACAAGAACGAGGTGATCTTCAACCATGCCGCACCTAGCATCGCCCGTCTTAGGATGACTTGCCTAGAGGAGGTTAAAAATTGGAGTTGTCTCATCCCTCGGAAGAAAGAGAACCTAGCTAGACAATGGAGCAATTTATTTCATATGTAATCCCATCCTTCCCTCCTCTTTGATGTAAACTCAAAAACAAGGCTTTTGCCTTCCACCCACCAGCTTTGTCCAGCATCTGTAGAATATAATTGTAGGTGGGGACGTTCTCGCTCCCCCCGAAGTTGACCTCAAAAAAAAAATATGAGGATGGGTTAGGATGGTTCTCTGACTCACTTGTTGTTCTTGGTGTCTGTACGTTGGACGTACTGTTGGTCTTGGTCCAAGAGTATAAATAAGTATTGAGATGAGACGAGAGGAAGACCGAGGAGACCTTTATTTCCTTGCTCAGAACGTACGCACGCATACTCACCCCTATGAACACACGTATGCAAACCCTACCCCTATAAGCACCTCCAAAGGACTGAGCACCCGGCACATCTGAAGATTCTTGAAGTCACTGTTGGTGCCTCGTCGTCGACGGGAACGTCGCTTACCACTTAATGCATAATGCCAGTAAATCCTGAAAACATCTCAGGAAAAGGTGTGAGCACCAGGATTTGAACCCTGGTGGGTAGCGTCTCACTGGACCGTCCTACCATTGGACTACAATCCAATTCGCCAGTGTTACGCATGGTTAAGTGACTAATTTAGACGCCTAAGTTATGTGGGCCATCGTGGTATGCAATCGTAGCCTGCTAAAGATCAGGTCAGGAATCAGTTAGGTAGATCAATGGTGTTGACGTGATCGTATATATAAAACAAAATATAAATAGCGTAACAAAGATTCAAGCAAATGTTTATTTGTATCTAATGCAATTATGCTACTTCATTTATTAGTACTTGTCATGATCGTGTCCGAGCAAAATGACTGCAGATTTGTTAGTTTTTTCCCAGCTGCGTTGGACACAAGATTTGTGTTATGCTGTGATGTTGTGAATCTATGATAAAGACTCCAATTACAATGAAATGCCTTGAATTCCAGCGTCTTTGATTTTAAGGGGAAATTATACACTATGATTTCTACCGTTGAAACTTGTCTGAAAGCGGTGGCTTTAGATACAGGGTCATACTAAACTAGTATAGGGGTTGTTCTAAATGTGAATATAATTGGGGCGTTGCTCTTGTCTATTATTTAACAATAAGCCAACAACATACCATTCCTTCCTAATATATAAAATAATATATAAAAGGCCTTCCGTTTTCTATTTTTATGCATGTGTATTTACACCAAAGATATCCTTCATAATACTTCTCAGACTTGAGTGTGAACAAACAACAGGGGTAGAACTTCTAATCTAGGAAATGGGATATGTTTGTTCTCAAATCAACTACTTATTTCCAAATTTCAGTTGATGTTTTCAAAGCTTGACCCTTGGAGTTGGAGGAAGGAATTATGATGATCTGCCAATCCTGCTGCATTGGTGTACCCAGCAAACCAAAAGCCCACAGCTCAGTTCTCTTGGAGGGTGAACATGAGGATGCTTTTCTGCAAGCAAGCATCACATATTCACGTGTATGACAGTGGTAAATTTAGTGAATAGTGCATCACATATGAATTATTATCTGACAATTCCGAAGCAAATGAACAGCAAGCAGCAAGGCAATAATTCTCAGAAATGATTGAATAACTTGATGAACACCAATCTACACATACTTGGCAAAAAGCTTAGTTATGTGTACGCAGGGATGATACTGCTCAAGTCAGAAAGGAACTTCTATTATTCACAAATCGTGAATCAACAAGTCCCATTAATACCTCTATGCACACGCCATCCAAGACAGGGCCAGAGCTCTACCAGAGGCTCCAGTATGTCTACAAGAGATTATAGCGACGTCTGCAACATACATCTCCCTTGCTACTCCATGCTATTACCATGTCTAGGTGAATGTCCTGGTGCCTCCCTCTCCTAGGTGACCAGACAACGATTAAGAAGCATGGTGAGCCAACAGAAGTATGAAGAAAGGTACAATATGTCTCATCTTCATCACATTGGGAAACAAGCCAGCGCCTGCACTAGTTTAGCGCTGAACTTGTGATGCAAAGATAAGGACAGGTGAGTATGGTTTTCTCTAGCCAACTTGTTGTTCTAGACTGTTGCAAACTACAAGACAGGAGGAGGATACACGGAGACCAAGAGTATAAGGAAGGAGAGGAGGAAGGAGCTAGTAGGACAGAGCAGGCCTTTCCCCACACCATACTGCCAGTGCTTCATCTGGTTAAGCGACTGATTTAGGGTACAAGCATGTGTGCTGAATTGACACAAAATTGAAGCAGCTTGCTATTTGTAGAAAAAATCCCTTCCACCTTCCTAAACTTCTGATGAAATTATGTCAGAAGCCTTCATGGTACAATACACAAGTCAGAGCCCATATGTCATGGACAAGAGCAAAACCTTCATCGCATTCAGAACTGGCTGTTCTGAAATTATGTGTTATATACTTGTACCCAAGATATTCTTCACAAATACTTCTCATTTTTAATGAACTTGTTTTAACAAAGTTGCTTGTGAGTGTGGACACACATTGGGGGAGAACTTGTAGTCTTGATGAAAAGGGATATGTTTGTTATTAGAGCAAGTACTTATTGCTAATTTCGGTTCATGTTTCAAAAGCTGGTCCCTTGTAATTCGAGTAAGGATTCCTGATGATCTTCCTATCCTTGCTGCATAGTGCATAGGTGTACTCGGCAGACCAAAAGTCCATAGATCAATTCTCTTGGTACGATGGAGGGTGGACACACATCCTTGACAGATGGAGCTAAATACCCTGTCTTCTAGCTAGTAGGAGCAGAGATTGGATCAGAAGAAAGAAGGAAGCAGAGGGCAGCAAAACAGAAGAACATGGAAGATATAGGTCGCAAGACAGCAATATATTAGCAGAGTTGTTGTAGTTTATTCAGAGTTCCCCTCCTCATGTTTTTCTCATTTAGTTTTTTTAGCAAATTTCTCTCCTTTATTAATACAAATTCCATCTCGTTTCAAGGAGATGCATCTGCAGTCTCTCCATCTCTACACTTGGCCCAATGAGCCCCATAAACCTTCCTATTCCTGTGGCTGGCCCGCTACAGGGATTCGGTCTTTGGGTTCAGGTTCCTCTCCTTCAAATCAGAGTCTTGTGGTGTGGTAATAACAATTGGCTGCAGTGAATCTCGAATCGAAGCCCACTTACACCCCTATACGCACGCCGTCGAAGGAAGAGAGAGCTCCTCCACCGTCTCTAGCACCAGATCTGGTTAACTTTTACATGCCATCAGTGGAGTGACGTCTACAGCATACGCATATGCTACAACGTACAATCCATGGTGTCTAGGCGAATGTCCTGGTGCCTCCCTCGCCTAGATGAACAAACAACACTAGGAAGCGTGGTGAGTGAGCTACAATATCTCATCCCTCATCGATTTGTTATCACGTAGGGAAAACAAGCTAGAATGTATACAGGTTGAGTTCTGAACTTGTGATGGGAAGATGAGGACGGGTGAAAGCAGGATACATGGAGGCCAAGAGTATATATAAGGATCCAGTAGAGGGAACGAGAAAGGAAAGACACACTACGCATTTCCCCACAGGTGCTGCTAGTGCTTCATGTGGTGACTAGATTAGCGCTGAACTTGTGATGGGAAGACAGCAATTTTTTTTTGAAAGGACGGCAAAAGCTTTGCCGCAGATTTTATTAGACGATAGAAAAAAAAAAAAGAGAAATTTTACAACTTTTTACAACTTTTCACTACCGAGTGCAACTATCCACTAAACCACTAGAAAAAACACACAGCTTCGCAACAAATTTACAGGTCGGAGGGAACAAAGAAAAAAAATAGAAAAAGTCTATCCACTCGCTGCATTTGTTCCTGAATCCGTAGCCAACTGAAATTGCATAATGTCGTCTTTGCATAACGACGCCACTTGAGTAGGGTTGAGAGCTTTCTGCTGGAATTGTCTTCGATTCCTCTCCTTCCAAATGTTCCACCAGAAATAAATGAAGATACCATCCACTTTTCTCCGCTCGTTCTTTGGAAACTTTCGCCTACACCGTTGCCAATGGTTATAAAGACCACCCGAAGAGTTAACCGATTGTATCGCAGTTAGCTGCAACCATTGCTTGAGGATTTCCCACACCTCCTTGGTGAAAGAGCAGTCCTTGCATAGATGAGTCGGTGTTTCAGCCTCAACGCCACACAGTCTGCAGTCCGTGTCTTCTGTCCAACCACGTTTGATTAGATTGTTCGCTGTTAGGATCTTCTTGTGCATAAGGGTCCACGCAAAGAAGCGGCATTTGGGCTCAGCTTTGGCCTTCCAGATCTCTGTTATCTTGATTTTGGTGAACCTTCCATTGAATTGTACCTGGTAAGCGCTACTGGTGGAGTATTCCCCATTTTCAGTCCACCTCCACCTTATCTCATCCTCAACCATGTCATTTCTCTGTGTTGCTTGGATGGCTTCCCAAAGATTCACAAATTCTTGTACCTCCTCCGGTGAGGCTGGAGGGTATATGTAATCTATCCACTTATTGTTCGTCAGCCCCTGTTTAACTGTAAACTTCTTCCTTCTTGATTTGCGGTATAGGCTTGGTGCGACCATTTTAGCCGTTGCCCCATGCAGCCAGCTAGACGTCCAGAAGGTTGCTTTATTCCCATTTCCTACCGTCACAATTGTAGAGGCATTGAAAAGATCCTGATCCACTGAGTCGCAGGGCACTTCGAGACCACTCCATGCTCTTTCCGGTTGTCTCCATCGGTACCACAGCCACCGCAAACGAAGAGCTCGAGTGAATCGTTCCAAGTCCAATATACCTAGGCCACCTTTGTTTTTGGGCGAGCATGTTGTTGGCCAATTGATTAGGGAGTGACCCCCACAGACTTTATCCGGTGTCTCCCCACGCCACAGGAAGCTTCTGCGAATTCGATCAATCATCTTGATTAGCCACTTTTGCGCTTGGAATACAGTTAAATGATAAATTGGTAGTGCTGACAGGACCGTTTTCACTAACACTTCCGTCCGTAGGGGCGACATGAATCTCCCTTCCATCCTGGTAGCCTGGCACTTATTTTGTCAATGAGTGGTTGAACCTCAATTCTTCTAAGTCTCCTTGTGTGTAGTGGTAGCCCTAAATATTTTCCAGGGAACGCCAAAATCTTTCCCGGGAAATTTTGAATGAGGCTCTGTACGGCACTAGGCTGTAGTCTTATTGGGAAGATCTCAGTTTTGTTCATATTTACTCTTAATCCAGAGCAGTCTCCGAAGAAGGTCAAAATTCTGTGGAGGTTTGACAAATCGCGTGCTGATGGTGCCACAAATAAGGGAAGACAGCAATATATTAGCAGAGTTGTTGTAGTTTATTCAGAGTTCCCCTCATGTTTTTCTCCTTTAGTTTTTTTTTAGCAAATTTCTCTCCCTTATTAATACAAATTCCAGCTCGTTTCAAGGAGACGCAGCTGCACTTTCCTCATCTCTACACTTGGCCCAATGAGCCCCATAAACCTGGGTGTCGTCCTTCCTGTTGGCGTGGCTGACCCGCTACAGGGATTCGGACTGCTGGTTCAAGTTCCACTCCTTCGCAGCGGGGGTGTGGTCTTGTGGTGTGATAATAACAATTCGCTGCAGTAAATCTCGAATCGACGCCCATTAACATCCCTATACGCACGCCGTCAAAGGAAGAGAGAGCTCCTCCACCGCCCGTGGCACCTGATCTGGTTAACTTTTACATGCCATCAGTGGAGTGACGTCTAGAACATACGCATATGCTACAACACACAATCCATGGTGTCTAGGCGAATGTCCTGGTACCTCCCTCGCCCAGATGAACAGACAACACAAGCTAGAAACGTGGTGAGCTACGCTATCTCATCGTCATCGATTGGTCGTCACGTAGGGGAACACAAGCTAGAATGTATACAGGTTGAGTTCTGAACTTGTGATGGGAAGACGAGGACAGTTGAAATAAGCAGGATACATGGAGGCCAAGGGTGTGTTTAGCACCCCAAATTCCTCCCAAATTCCACTATGCAAAAGAAGATTCCCCATCACATCCGTCGGGCAACATGTATGGAAAAATATAGGTAAAAATTAAACTAATTATACAGTTTAGATGTACATTGGAGACGATTCTTTTTGAGCCTAGTTACGCCATGGTAGGATAATATTTACCACTAACAAACGTCTTCTGATTAATGCGATGTGACATACATGTCACATCCATCCAAAATTTTGCAGGTGCTAAACTACCCCAAGAGTATAAATAAGGATCAGAAGAGGGCACGAGAAAGACAGAGGACGCATGTCCCCACAGGTGCTGCTAGTACTTCATGTGATGTGGTTAAGCGACTGATTTGGGGGCCAAGCCATGTTGGCCAAACTGACACAAAATTATTGCACAGGAAAAAAAAACCTTCCACATTCCTAAAGTTGTTGACTTAGAATTATTTTCCTTCTTAAAATTTTAAACAGGAATTCTACACCCTTAAGACAGTTTATATTACCTACATTCCCTGATTTAAACTGGTTTTCAGGTTGGTATCGTCTATTCTCAAAAAACAAATCTAGTAAATACTTGATAATGTTTTTAAAACCATGAAAAATGCCTCTTAAATTCAAAAAAAAAAAAGATAGATTCACGCGGTAAACCCAAATACAATATTAATTAGCCATTGGTGTGGTTTCACCTGAATTTTAATTTTCTTCTATGCATGCTGCTAGAGGTAGGGCTTGACCATAGAGATTTTTTTAGATAATGAATTTTCATTTCCGGTCTCTATATCCACGAAGGATATACACATTCAAAAGGATACAAGAGCATTTAGACTCGCACCTTAGGAAGCCAAAAAAAAAAAAAAAAAATCATGACATCATCTCCTGAAATAACTAGAGTCGGTGGGTGGAAGTCTTGAATCTCTACTGGACCGTCTTCAAGTGAGGTGACGTCTTGTGTCGATGCTTAGTTCCATCTTCATCCGTCATTGTCCAATCAGAAGTCGATCATATGCAACCCAACAGGATCCGTTTCCGCTTCGCCGAGACCTCAACTGCCCATATATATGGGGAAACAATTGTCATTGGGGTCATGGTCGTTGCCTCTACCGAGTCCTCTATCGCTACTACTGAGGATATCCTCTTCCGCCCATGCTCCCATGCCTCGGCCACCCCTAGGCCTCCTTCACTATAGAGATAGGAAGGGGTGTCACCAAATAGTGGTGATTTTATAATATTTAATTAACAATAGTGGTTCCTCTTAGTCTTAGTTATGCTCTTCATCCAAAAAACATGAAAGCCAAACAATCTTACCTTTGATCAAATCTAAAAATTATTAATTTTTTTTTTTTATTATTAATCTAATGATTCTTATTTGATAATATGAATATTAGTATTGATCTATAAAAATGACTGAATTTAAGATAGTTTGATTCGGAACAAAACTAAAATATGAAGTTTTTTAATGGAACTATCAAAAAGTATTTATGAGAAGAATATTAAAAAAATCGGAAGTAGGAGGGAAGATTTTCACCCCGGGTACTGTATACAGAAATGCCACTAAGCTTTTGTATAGTCCGATTGTATCATCATGACTTTAAACCATGGTCAGTCACGTGAGAGAACATCTCGCGACAAGCCCAAACAATAATATAAAATCAGATTGGAGCGAATTTTAATATATCTTTTGTCTTTATAGTTTTATATTATACTACTTTATCATTAGTGCCATGATCGTGTCCAAGTGAAGCGATTTGGACGTGAGTATTTGTCAGTTTCCCAGGTGCCAACTGTGTGGGACCCCAACGGTAACTCTGAAAAAAATTATATACTAGAAGTATTATGCTGTGAATGTATGATAAAGATGCCGATTTGCCAGTAATGGGTCGGCCGGTGTGCCATTTGATGTCAGTAATGAGTCGGCCGAAGTGCCATGTAATAATCTGAGTACTCAAGTTGGGAGTGTGTGCGTGAATGCAGTTCATGTTCTGGGTGATGTAAGTGCGCTTTAGCGCCTGAATTCTGTGCTTGGACGCCTTTGTGGCTTTTGAATAAAAGCCGGGGAAACCTTCTCTCTAAAAAAAGATGCCGATTTGCGATGAAATGTGCGTCGGTTAGTGTCATGACCCAAGAAATAGGGCCCGAGAAGGATAGGCCCGCCAGGCCCATGGAGCACGGGCGCCGCCACCCACTGGGCTCGCCGCAGCCTACAAGACCGCCGCCGCCGCCTCCTCCCTTCCGCGGATTCTTCGGCAATTATTTCGGGAATAAAGGAGGAAATTATCTAGGATTATCTTTAGGCGTTTTGGTGTGCAAGGGGATATCTCATCTATAAGGGAGACCCTTATTAGGAAATAAATAAATAGGATATGCTTGTAAAAGTATTCCAATCTATAAGGAAACCTTTAGACAGATTGCTTGAGATACAAGTCCCACTAGCGGGCTATAAAAGTAAAGGGTCATAATCTTTCGGGGCAACAAGCAAATAAAGAAATTTTATCCCAATCTTCCTGCCTTCCCCTCTCCCTCGCGGCCCCCCCTCCACGGCCGCTGCGGCCGCCCCGCGCCCTCGCCAGCGCGCCCCGGCCGCCGCCCGCCGCGCCGCCGCGGCGCGGCGGCCATGCCGCCATCCGCCACCACCTCTCCACCATCAACTTCCCCTCTCCAAGCTCCGTCACGTGTCGGTTCTAGCCCAATCTAGCGGGGTTCGGCATACTGGTATCCGGAGACCACTACGATCCACCCACCACCATGGATAACGAGGCGAAGAAGGCTGGCGAAGAACTTGGGGGACGGTTCACCAGGTCGACGGCGGGATCGACACGCTCGCCAAACAAGTTGATATCCTCTCGGGCAACGATCCGGCGGCGATAAAGCGCCGTCAACAAATTCAGGAGGCTGATCTGGAGATGAAGACGCTGTTGGAGACGGCGGCCCGCGACTTCATCAAGAAGCGGGCGGCGGCAAGCGAGAATCGAATGATCAAGTCACCGCAGCCGATCTGAGAAGGCGATGAAGGGCTACCCGGGGCGAAGCCCGAGCGGCCAGGGCGCATGCGCCGCCCCACCCTCCGGTGGACACCTTCCCGTCTCGCTCCTCGCTTGCACAAGTTGTCCTTCCCAACGTATGATGGCAAGGAGGACCCTCTCCCATGGATCAACCACGCGAGCAATTCTTGAGGGGACAAGGTGCGCCCGAGAATGTAAACAAGTCTCGGTATGCTTCCTATCATCTCACGGGGGAGCCCAGCGGTGGTACATGAGGCTGTCCTGTGGAGAAACCGGTGGCAGATTGGGCGAGCTTTTTCCCAAATATGTCAACGAGCGCGGACCAGCCAGAACGGCGCAACCCAGGCGGGCGGCCGGCATCGGCGAGGAAGACGAGCACCGTCGGCGAGTACCGCGGAGCGGTTCAGCACACGTGGCGTGTGCAGGCCACCTCGACAACAAGCGGCGGTGAACATCTACACAGCGAGGCTTGGGCGAACCGCTCAAGACGGACGTCGAGATGCGAGGATCCCAAGGACATGGAGGCTGCCATGTCTCGCCCGAGGCGTCTGGCGACGCCTCGCCATCCTCTACAACACCGGCAAGCTAGCACGGTGAAGACCGGGCGCTGCGCTGTGACCTGGCCCACCCCCCGGGCGCCCCTCTCGTCGGCAACACCGGCAACAACTCGGCCGTTCAAGCGGGCCGACACCGGAGGAGATGACGGAGCGACGCAAAGCTAGACTCGCTTCAACCGTGACGAGCCATTTACACGGGGTCACAAATGCAAGCACCTCTTCGACATCACGGTCCTCAACGACTACACACCGACGACTCGGCGAACGTCTCACACGGCGGACGTCAAAGAGGAGCCACCGACTGAAGGTCCTCTTCGGGGACCCCGACTCCCGATACGTGGTGCTCATTCTCTCTACCTCGTCGGTATGATCTCGGGCACGGGCGCCAACATCATCGTCGACTCGGGAGCCACGCACAACTACATCGACCCGCGTGGTGACCCGCGGCGGGCCTCGAACTCAGCCGGTCGTGTCGCGATCACCACCGGCACCGGCGCCACCTCGACATGTCGGGCTGCTACCTTTGAAGTGCCACTACGCCTCGACGCCAGGCACCCGACGACATCGACGCCTCGTCATGCCACTAGGCAACGGCGTCGGCGTCATCGCTTGGCATGCCTTGGCTGGCGGGCTTGGGGCGGTGACGTGGGACTTCGCGACCCACGAGCTGCGGTACTACCGCGGCGACCGCCCGAAACACGTTCGCCGGCCCCACCTCCCCGGCGTGGAGGTGCGCGGGGGCCCCCCCACCTGCTCAGGTCGGGCATCTTCGCCGGCGTCCGGACACTTCCCTCGTCTTGGGAAGCGTTCGAGGCATGCGGCGCCTTGGACCTCTCGACCGTCCCACCGTCTTCGTTCAGCTCCGATGGCGACAATCGAGGACCAGGCACCTCGCCGGATCGCCCTCGGCGTCACCACGGGCGACGCCGCACCCAGCATGGACGCTCGAGGACCGCCTCCTCCTCTTCAATGGCCGCTTCTACCTCCGGCCGTCTCCCACTGCTTCCCGGACCTGGGAGGCCTTACTTCAAGGCGGAGTTCGCGGGGGCGAACCTCCAGCCTTGGGAGCCTACACGACGGAACCAACGGCAGCTGCACCGACCGCCATCCTGTTGGGCGGCATGTGGCGGGCGCCACCACGTTGGCCTAGCGAGTCGTCTTCCTCGGCGGCATGGATCACCTCTTCCTCACCGTCGACAACGTCCACATCAGCTATAACGCAGAGAGGGGCACACACCAGCTTTCTCCCTCTCTGTTCGACGTCGGCTCCTTCATATACGATGCGATGTTGAACTTGGTCGCTACCCCACCTACTCGCCGCGACATCACCATCCGGCGCCTACTTCATCTCTTCGTCAACGCTCCACCCAATGAGCGTTTCTTGTTCGGAGAGCCCACCCGGCGACATGGTGCATCGGCACCTTGAGGTGGGCGTTCCACGGAGCTCTGCTCGTGGCCCGTCGACGACGGCATCACAGCGAGGGGCGTGCTGTCCCACCGGTACATCTACCACGGCTACATTGGCAACCTTCACTACCTCCCTCGGAGTTTGCTCCAAAGCGGACCGGGGAGAACATGATCCTCGGGAACCCGGTGGAAGGCAGATTGGTGCTGCAGTTGAGCTCATCATGCCGAGGGCAGCAGACCTCCACCCGGTGTGACCGAATGGACTTTCATCCAGCGAGAGGGCGCGCCGGTCGGAGAAGGGGGAGATGTCATGACCCAAGAAATAGGACCCGAAGGACAGGCCCGCCCAGCCCATGGAGCACGGGCGCCGCACCCCCCGGGCTCGCGCCCGCCGCCGCCGCCTCCTCCCTTCCGCGGATTCTTCGGCAATTAATTCGGGAATAAAGGAGGAAATTATCTAGAATTATCTTTAGGCGTTTTTTGGTGTGCAAGGGGATATCTCATCTATAAAGGAGATCCTTATTAGGAAATAAATAAATAGGATATGCTTGTAAAAGTATTCCAATCTATAAGGAAACCTTTAGACAGTTGCTTGAGATACAAGTCCCACTAGCCGGGCTATAAAAGTAAGGGGTCTGTCTCTTTCAGGGGCAACAAGCAAATAAAGAAATTTTATCCCAATCTTCCCGCCTTCCTCTCTCCCTCACGCTGTCGCCCCCCCCCCCCTCCCAGCAACCACCGCCCAAGCGCCTCGCCCGCGCCGCCCAGGGCAGCGCGCCCGCGCCCGCCGCCGCCGGCGCGCCCGCAACGCCACCATCCGCCACCACCTCTCCACCATCAACTTCCCCTCTCCAAGCTCTGTCACGTGTGTCGGTTCCAGCCCAATCTAGCTGGGTTCGGCCGGTTAGTGTATTGGAATTCCAACTCCTTTGTTTTCCTATGGAAATTATGGGGTGTCTATCCAGTTTTCACAACTCCGCTCAGGTAGGCACATAACCGAGATCTAGCTCTAGGGGTTATTGCCTTTCAAATGGTCTATTATGTTCCTGATTTACGTTTTTTTATTCAAGTACTTAGCACGTGCTTTACTGTTTGTCATGTGTAGGCCCTGCAGCCCCTAGCTATAAGAAATTGCAATTAATTTTTGTGAGAACAATATTTTGATTAAATAATTCTACCACCATTTGGATACAAATAATTGACCCATAATTTTGTTTATCTTTATGTATATATATTTCATAAAGTCCATCAAAGTTATACAAGTTTAGTTTATGACAAACTAAAACGATTTGGTGATAGGCAAAGTGATGTCCAAGTCTACTGTAATCGTACTCAAAAGCAAGTATATGGTGATAGGCAGAGCCAAACGATCGAACTCATTGGTGACAGGCATATGCATGTGCCAAACGTACTCTCGGTGATGCCCATGAAGCTTGACGAGCATACCGGGATCGAGGTGAGTTGAAGAGACGCAAAACGAACCGACTAACGTGATTAATGAGTGGCATCGTGGGTGATTATCCCTTAACTTCATGAGGAAATAGAAAACAAGAAAAAAATGAGTACTTCTTGAGGTGCTTCAGAAAAAAAAAATGTAGTGTTAACCGTCAAGTCCACCTTTTTCTTCGAGTAAAATACTCAGAGCTAAAGTTGTTTGGCAACAAAGACTTGGAGCGGAGGTGCAAAGACGGGAGCGGTGTTGTCCTAGCTTAAACACCTCACCGAAAGAGATTTGTACCCGTGGTTCCAACTTGGCTGAGAGCTATGTCCTTAGAAAGGCATTTAGGCAGGTGTTTAAGCAGGTCTAGGGCGATGGTGAAGTGACATGGACTATATATTCTGAAAGTGATGGAAGCTTTGCTCCTGTTTGTTGTCCAATAAGCCTACACACAAGATATCACTCCCTCCTCATGTTGTATAAAAAAGGGCTTCATGATTACTTCCTAATAAACTTGCTGGTGACTGGTGAGTGTGGAAATGGAACACACATTAGGCCGGGGCAGAAGTAACTTTTAATCTTGGGAAAAAAATATATGTTTGTGATCAGAGCAAGTAATACTTGCTGCCACTTGTAGTTGGTGTTTGAAAAGCTGGTCGGTCTTCGTCCCTCCCTTCCCTTGGAGATGGAGCAAGGAATCGATCCATTGCTGTAGTACTCACCATCATCAAGTGGTAGATCGATCAAAAGTCCACAGTCCTTCCATGCATATATATGATATATATCCACCCACGGCTAAGCAGCTGTGTGTGTCTGGGTTACTCCTAGTACTGTGTGTATTTGTGTACCAGTGGCAAGACCCTGAACAGTGCTGATTACAGTACAAAGAAACGGAATAAAGGGACGCCATTTCGACACGTGATGGCCGGCCCCTGCCTCATCATCCATCCCTTTCGCCTTTTTCATGTCGCGTACTATCACTCCACTCGAATAAATCCATCATGTTCCTGTACATCATCCTATTAATTCATTCATTCAGAGGCTGATTGGCTGCAAATCACAGACCGTACATACGTATACCATTCCTAATTCCTTCCCAAAATATCTCTCTCGCCTTCACAGTAGTCTTGACTGCGAATGCAACATTATGATCGATGCGATGCTCTCTCTGGGTTCTGCCCTCTTCTCTCCGGGGAGGTCGAGGTCGCCGTCGCTGCCATGCCAACGTGACTGCGAATGCCACGGCATCCATGCCAGTGGCGCCGTTCCGGTGCGGTGCCTGCATCTGCATCGCGTCGCGTCGCGTGCGTGATGCACATGTTGGCGCCAACCTGAGTACCTGATATAGCAGTCGCCCGTCGAGCTTTCTTGCACTTGCTGTTCCAGACTTCCATTGGAGATAGAGAGGGGAGGGAGGGAGGAGTCCGGCACCGGCTTGTCATCCTCTTGCCCACCTGGTCTGGCTCTGGGGCTCTGGCTCTGGCCACCACCTCACAGAACCAACCAGCCAGCCAGCATCTTGCTTTTCCCTTCCGACGGCGACGCTACTCGAGCTCTACTCTATTAGAGCTCCACCGCCAGGTCCTCGCTCCTCCCAGGCTCCCATCACCGTCCAAGTTTGGCTCGCCGACCGCCGTAACGAGAAACCAAACCAAACCAAACCCCTGCCGCTCGCTCGCCTCATTCCGCCGCCTGGCCCATTGCTCCAAGAACCAACCCATCCGCCCGATGCGACCCGCCCCAAGATTATTCCGGCTCGCGACGGCGCCCACCTGCGCTCTTGCTCTTCCACCTCTCCCGTTCCCAGCGCCGGAGATGGAGGCCTGATTCGCTCGTCGTCGGCTCGGCTGCTCTGGGTTAGCTAGGTACGCCAATGGGCGCGCTCCGGGCGATGCTGCTCCGCTTCTTGCTGCTGCTTGCCGGCGTGGCCACGGTCACGGTCACGGCCGCCGCGGCGGCGGCGGCAAGGCCCAGCGAGGTGGCCGTGGGCGCGCTCTTCACCTACGACTCCATCATTGGCCGCGCCGCGCGCCTAGCCATCGAGCTCGCCGTCGACGACGTCAACGCCGACCCCACCGTCCTCGCCGGCACACACCTCAACTTGATTGCTCAGGACACCAACTGCAGCGGCTTTATTGGCACCATCGAAGGTTAGCCTCATCTTTGCTCTTCCCGTATAATCTTCTTGGTTGCTCATCTTACCACTAGTGATTCCTTTCGAATGCAACAAGATTCAACTAAAAAAATAACAATGGTTTTGATTGGAGCTCAGCCTTGCACACTGTAAATGTTTACTTGCTAATTTAGCCCGAGCTGTTTTCTTTTTAATTGGAATGACTCGGCCTGCAGTTCCAACTGTTCACAAAAGTGTGAAGTGGTGACCACGAAGAAAATTAAAAAAAAAAAAAATCCCAGCTTTAGCACTAGCAGCGAGCAAAAAGCAGAGTAACCAAACAGAGTAACGTGTGACTGCTCATTTCTGGACTTGTTTAGATAGATGTTTAAGACGTCTACCCTCCGACAGTCTAAGCGTAGGCCTTCTTGATACCGATAGTGGTGGGTGGAGTATCTGACTTGTACATCTGTTCTAGGTATGGCTGGCCTTGTAAAATACAGTACTCCTATTGATCTCAAATCTCTGCACGCCCTTAAAGAAACAAAGTGGGATTCAGAATGCCACAACTTGCACGTTCAGAGTTACTTGTAATTGATAATTACAGTAATACTTATCAGTAGCCTAGCTTTGTTGCTTTCTATCCGTCCTCTTTTGCAGTATCGGGTCTTTTGGCACATGGAGGAAGAAAGTATGTTCGCTTCATCCTTTTTTTGTTTCTGGAAACTCATTCAATTTATATAGTTTCATTGAGTCCACAGTTGCTGGATTATTACTCTTTTTCCTGTTTGAGAGTCCCTCTTGGGTTAGGTAACCCATAGTCCCATATTTGTAGGACCTAAGTGTTGACTGCCAAGAGACATTCGTATTGTTGGTTGAGTGTCTTTATCTGTCTGAACTAAGGTCAAGGTGCCCTCTTGCTCATTATTGTACTCCTCAGTCCTCACTTATTAGTCTAAATGCAACAATTGCCTGCCTCGTGTCTCATGAGATGATTTGGTAATATATGTTCAAACTGGAAATGAAGAAAGCAACTGCTACTTGAAATTATGATGATGTTATCCTTTCTTGAGAGTTTTGCTAACCACACTCTCCTGGTAATAGAAGAGAAACAGACGAAAAGCATACCGGTACTGTAGTACCACAAATAGAACAACATAGGAAACAGCTTGTGGTATTCTGTACGGTGCAAGAAACGTGTCTCAACTATTAAGGGGGCATCCCAGCCTTCACTTTCTTCTCAAGCAAAATTCATTTTTCTTTCTTGTGTCATATATTGAAGATGAAGACTACTCCTTATTGTGCGAAGCAACACTAGTTTTCCTGTTTTTGTCACATATAAGAAAGTTTGATTAACATGAGTCAAGTTTTAGGAAGTTAGTATAAGCAGAATGAAAAATTACAAAAAGTGAAAACTTTGATTAATCAGCTGTTCCTTCTGCTCTCTTAGATGGTCCATGAACTGATTCATGAAAATCTTACTTGGTTTCAGCATTGCAGCTAATGGAAAGAAATGTGGTTGCTGTTATTGGCCCACAATCCTCCGGGATAGGCCATGTTATCTCCCATGTTGTTAATGAGCTACATGTACCTCTTCTATCATTTGCGGCCACAGACCCAACTCTTTCTGCATCAGAGTATCCTTACTTCATAAGGACAACCATAAGTGACTACTTCCAAATGAATGCCATTGCTAGCATTGTTGATTACTATCAGTGGAAAGAGGTGACCGCTATATTCATTGATGATGATTATGGGCGAGGTGGTGTGTCGGCCCTTGGTGATGCGCTTTCAGCAAAGAGGGCGAGGATTTCATATAAAGCAGCTATTCCTCCCAATTCAAATACAGATGTGATCAGTGATGTACTGTTTAAAGCAAATATGATGGAATCAAGGGTCATGGTTGTGCATGTCAATCCTGACACCGGGATGAGAATATTTTCTGTTGCCAAAAAGCTCCAAATGATGGCTAGTGGCTATGTCTGGATAGCAACTGATTGGCTAGCTGCTGTCCTGGATTCCTCAACGCCTAGAGATCGTAAAGATATGAGTCATATTCAGGGACTAATTGTTCTTCGCCAGCACACTCCTGTATCTGATGCCAAGAATAAGTTCATATCAAAATGGAATAATGCGGCTCGTAATAGAAGTATTACTTCTGGCTTGACCTCATATGGTTTTTATGCTTATGACTCAGTTTGGGCTGTTGCTCGTGGTATTGATCAATTTCTCAATAATGGGCAGCAGATCAACTTTTCTCCAGATCCAATGCTGCATGATTCTAATGGCAGCACTCTACATCTATCAGCTCTCAAGATATTTGATGGTGGTGAGCAGATGCTGCAGAAACTTCTTCTCACAAATTTTACAGGCCTAACTGGTACAGTCCAATTTAATTCAGATCGAGATTTGGTACACCCAGCATATGACATCCTTAATATCGGTGGTTCTTCCTCTCGGTTGATTGGCTATTGGTCCAATTACTCAGGCCTCTCTGTTGCTGCTCCTGAAATTTTGTATCAGAAGCATCCAAATACATCTTCGCTTGCCCAGCAGCTCCACAATATGGTTTGGCCGGGTGATACCACCATTACACCCAAAGGGTGGGTTTTCCCGAACAATGGCCAGCCTCTGCGGGTTGGTGTCCCAATCAAACCAAGCTTTAAGGAACTAGTGACAGGTGGACAGGGCCCTGATAATGTGACTGGTTATTGCATTGATATATTCAACGCAGCAATTAAACTGCTTCCATACCCAGTTCCATGCCAATTCATAACAATTGGGAATGGCAGAAAGAATCCAAACTATGATGACGTTATTAATATGGTTGCTGCAAATGTATGTTCTCATTCCTTTTTTCGTTGTATGTTACCATTTTGTTGTCAATCCTCTGATTTGTTTTCATTTCATTTAGTCCCTTGATGCAGCTGTAGGCGACTTTGCTATTGTGAGGAACAGAACAATGATTGCAGAATTCACGCAGCCTTATACTGAGTCAGGGCTTGTGATAGTAGCGCCAGTGAAACAAGCAACTTCAAGTGCCTGGGCTTTCCTTAAACCGTTCACATTGGAGATGTGGTGTGTAACAGGTCTTCTTTTTCTTTTTTTGTGGGGATAGTTGTTTGGATTCTTGAACATCGGAGTAATGAGGAGTTTCGAGGCTCTCCACGTCGACAACTTATAACAATAATTTGGTATGCTTCTGTTGGTACTTAGGGATGTATTTTATACTGGGTTACCAGATCTGGCTTGGGCTGAAAACCATTAGTTTATTGGTGATTTTTCTAATTGACTGGCATTTCATTATTATATTTCAGGTTTAGCTTCTCAACAATGTTCTTTTCACACAGTAAGTCCACTAGATCCATCACATAATATTATGCTTAATTTGTCCATGATGCTTTCCCTGTCTGGCTGAAAACATCTTGACAAGAAACTCACTGCAGGACAGAACACTGTAAGCGCTTGGGCGGTTTGTGTTGATCATATGGTTGTTCGTTGTGCTGATCATCAATTCAAGTTATACTGCAAGCTTGACGTCAATCCTCACAGTCCAACAGCTCTCATCAGGAATAACTGGGATCGACAGTTTGATTTCAAGTGGTTTACCTATTGGATATCAGGAGGGAAAATTTACCAAAAATTACCTGATTGAAGAGCTCAACATTCCTGAGTATCGACTGGTACCACTAAATACGATCCAGGAGTATGCTGATGCCCTTAAACGTGGACCAAAAGACGGCGGTGTTGCTGCAATTGTTGATGAGATGCCATATGTTGAGATATTCCTGTCATACCACTGCAATTTCAGAATAGTGGGACAGGAGTTCACCAAGGAGGGATGGGGCTTTGTATGTTCATTCATTCATCTATCTCTCTACCCTTTTTTCTGTATTTGATCACCTTGTTTTGATCACTCCTCCCATTGCATCTCATGGAAGGCTGCAGAATGTACTGTGGTTGAAATAATTTCTTCTTCTCCATTGTCCTTTACAGGCATTTAAGAGAGACTCCCCTTGCTGCAGACTTGTCAACAGCCATCCTTCAACTCTCAGAGAGTGGCCAGCTTCAGAGAATTCACGACGAGTGGTTCACACGACCTAGTTGCTCCTCTGATGACAGTGAACTGGGAGCAACCAGGCTTGGGCTCAGAAGCTTTTGGGGCCTTTTCCTCGTGTGTGCCCTGATATGTCTCTCGGCTCTTGTGGTGTTTTTCATACGAATATGCTGGCAGTATAACAAGTACTCCAATTCTGAAACTGCTGGTGAGCCCAGTGTAACAGCAACAGCTGCAGCTGCAGCAGGTGCTGCTGCTGATGCCACTGATGCTGTGGAAAGACAGCGGAGGCCATCACGCCTTGGCAGCTTCAAAGAGATTATGCAGTTTGTCGACACGAAGGAGGCGGAAATTAAGAAAACGATGAAACGAAGATTAAGCGAGAAAGATAACCAAGCTGCAGGAGCCTCAGATAAAGATAACCAAGCTGCAGGATCCTCAGATAAGGATAACCAAGCTGCAGGATCCTCAGATAAGGATAACCAAGCTGCAGGATCCTCAGATAAAGATAACCAAGCTGCAGGATCCTCAGATGCTCATTCAGCGGCTTCAGCATAGAACATACTTTGCAACTTGAGTCCTTCAGAAGTAAGGCAAAGCAATGAAGCACATATATACACAGATAACATATTGAATTAGGTTCTCGCTCCACAAACCATATATAGTAAGTATGGTAATCTAACTGGCTTCAAACTAAAATGATTTGTTGTTGCAGTAGTAGGATGATCTAGGAAACCATTTTTATCTGGGTCATTAGAATTTCGTCTCAGATATACACGGTTTGTATACTAAACAATTGTCCATGGCAATTGAATTCTTTCTCAATCTGTGCAAAGTGATTAGATTTTTTTTTCTTTTCCATTTGCATCTCTAACAAACATCTTTTTTTGAATGGGTTTAAACCGATACGAGTTCTTTTACAGTGCCCTCTAGCAATTTAATTCTAAGAGTTACTTTAAGAATCTCTTTAGATCAATAGTGATTTTGGTGAGAAAAAATATATATTTATCTCCAATAACTTGTTGAACTGGATAAGTATATTTACCATCCTCACTGAGTAGACTGGCCACCGTCAGAAATTAAAAGCATGTGGTACACATGCATGAAGAAGCACACACTCTACA
Source organism: Hyparrhenia diplandra (assembly GCA_015847255.1). NCBI lineage: Eukaryota > Viridiplantae > Streptophyta > Magnoliopsida > Poales > Poaceae > Hyparrhenia > Hyparrhenia diplandra. Next base: position 70,222 of record JADLZK010005176.1, on the reverse strand, counting down.
TACATATGCAGTCAGATGAGCAATGGCAAGCTCAGGCGTAGAGCGAAGAGCCAGAGAAAGACAACAAACTAAATAATAATAAAGCTATTTCACACTAATTAAATAATAATATGCCATATATTTGTATTCAAATTTAATATAGTACATATAACAGATATCCGAATGAATCATCACCTCAATTCTTCCTCCAAATCTTGAATCAAGGCATCTAGGGGTTGTATATATATGTATAGAACAGAACATGAACAATTGAAACTGAAACTGAACCAATTTTATTTGTACCACTCGTGTTTGTCTTTTGTTGGTCTTGCTACATCGATCGGCGCTCCTCGAACCCCCGGTCCCTGCTGCAGCCCATCGCTTCCAGTTCCTCCATGGCCACGTACACAGCCCACAGGAGAGGCAAGGCAAGATGCAGGGGATCGTCGCCGTCTATCTACCTTGCACTGCCACTAGGGTGTGGCGTCCGGCCGCTTCCTTCCATCGCCGAGTGACAGAGAGAGAGGGAGCGAGCGCGACAGTGGGTGGGCCTCCATGTGAGCGAACACAAGCCTAATGCCTGCCTGCCTGTTGAGCGAGCCAGCGAATAACGAGTTGGGCCATCGCCCAACAAGTAACAGGGCAAGCCCAAGTTAGCAGTTGAATTTCCCTCGGCCCACACCCACACGGATGGGTAGCGAGCATAGGGAAGGAGGCCCAGAGGCTGGGTGGGCTGAAGAAATCAAATAAGAAGATCGCGAAGGATGTCCCGGCGGGCCCTTAGAGCCAGACGAGCCTGAGACCCTTGGTCCACGACGACGGACCGGGCCGGTGGCTGCGAGAAAAATGTCTCTCGCCTGCGCCCGTGACAAAATCCGTCTCCGTCCCACGTGCAGTGCCGTACGTCACATTCATATTCACCCGGGCCGTCTCTCTCGCTGTCTGTGCGCGTGCGAGAGCCAGGACCCGTCCATCCGCATGCATGGTCACTGTCCCCTTTGACTGTGACTTGATCAGCCTCAGCCTCACTTTCATGGAACACCACTATTATTGAAATTATTGAGGCCAATTTTCCTTGCCATGCTTGCATCGGTCCACGACTCATCATATGGCCGGGCTAGCTAGCTGCTACTGACATAGCTCATCGCAGCATTTGCCTTGGTCGATCGGCCGGCTAGTGTTGTTTAGTCACTGCCGCCAATAATGCAAAGAAACGCATGAACAATTTGCATGCGACATGACATGCATGTCAGGTGGCCCAACAATGCATGGCGCCCCTCCAAGTGCACATCGTGTCGGACACCACCTAATAATGGTCCCCATCGATCATCCACGGCTGCCTTAGGGTGTGTGTTTGGTCTGAGTTGTGACTTTTGGAATAGATATTGTAGGCTGTGGTGGTGAAAAAGTAGCTGTGAGAAAGCGGTTGTGGGAAAAAAAATAGAAGGCCGTTTGGTTAGAAGTGCGGTCAAATTAGACTATTTAAGAAATACATGTAATGCCCCTAAATGCCTGCCACATGTTTATATGCAAATTGCTCTTATCAAACTAATTTGTTTCTTTAATTAACATACAAACGACTATTTAAGCAAGACAAAAATATTTTTCATATAAGATGTCCATTAAAGGGTTCATCATACAATAGTCACGTACAGGAGAAAGGAACGAAATAAAACGAACCGGTAAGTGTGTAATGGATGGTAGATGGGTAATTTTTTTCCCCTCCAAAGTAGAAGTGCTTTTGGATTTGGGTTGGTTTTTGGCTTTTCAAAAACAAAAGCAGGTAAAAGTCCAACCAAAGGGACTCTTACCATATGATTCGTTGAGGGTTGGGTGGGTTGGAGCCACTTCAACCCAGATTTTGGGATGGCTCCAACCCTCCTCAGGTTTAGTTGGATAGGTTGGATTGGGTTGGCTCTGTCCTAGATTTTTGTTTGGTTAGAGGAATTTGATTACTAGGTCCTATATATCATTATCCTCTAAGCGACGGACTCGGGATAGGTTGGCTTCGTCCCTCGGTTTTCGAGGATTAGAGCCAACCCAAATCTTATGGGAATATTCCTATATAGAGCCAACCTAACCTACCTCAGATCCCATAGACACAAAGACAGGTTGGCTCTAACCCACTCCCTCCAACTCTCAACCAAACGCATGGTTAGAGTGTGTCGTCCACACGTCAGAGTGGAACACCTGCCCTGCCCAGCCCAGCCCATGATTGACAGACGGCCAGACCAAGTAGGCTAGCAAGTGAGTGGGTCGGGTGAGCCACTGGATGCCATACAGCAACGAAGCAAATAGTAGGTAGGAGTAGATGTTTCTCGATATTCTCAAAAAAACACACACACACAAGATAGTGCTAAAAAATACACACAAGATCTTTCTAGCCATGAAAATTTAGCCGTCTCCATCGCACGTGGTACAGTGGCGTCAACGTCAAATTCAGCCGCCAGACATTCCCCTGCCTGTGGCTCCCTCTCTGCATGCGTACGCGTGCAGCCACCAGATCAGCATCAGACGACGGAACGTACGATATCGGGGATCCATATCCACACGCTACTCGCTTCTCGCTGTCACCTGGGCGGTTGGGCCCGATCAGACGTCCTCCTCCGATGGCTACTGGCCTGGCCTCTCTGACAATCGGCGGTCGGCCTCACCTCACCGGGCAACGTTTGCAGCTTCGAGAACCTGCTATGGAATATGGATGTCCCTCTCCTCCACCAGTGCCTCCCTGTTTCGTTTCTCCTCGATCTCCCTGCTTCCCAAGTAACTGACCGGTTTCCATATATTGGTGTTTGCTAGGTACGTGCAAGGAACAAACCATGTGTTTGTGTACATGTGTGCTTAGCTTAACTAGTGGGATATATGTATTTGGATATTTCTTGCACTAAAATTATTAAGAGCATCTCCAACGGTTTTGACAATTCTTACTTACCAAAAGTTCAAATTTGCCAACTCTTCAAGATGTTTGCCAAGTTAAATTAAGGGGTTTTAGTGTTTTTACCCCTATTCTAGACTCTAAATATGATTTTGCCCCTATTTTTTTAACTTTGTGATTTTGCCCCTACTTTTTTGAGGCGAAGGTACCGTTTGCCCCTGATCTGTAACTCCATTCGGACTGGTTTTATTAAAGAGTTGAAAAAATAAAAAAAATAAAAACAGGACATGTCAAACGACCAAAATACCCATCACGCTAAACACACAGCACCGGGCTCTCCTTTCGGCGCTGGACGACGTGACCGCTCCCTCTCCCGTGCGGCTCCTCCTCTGGCGGCGGGGCTTCAGGCCGGCGGCGGCTGCTCCTCCTCCACCTCCCCATCTTACTACGACGGCGGCCCCTCTTGCTCCGGCCGCGCAGTTCCTCCTCCTTCCCATTTTCGTTCATTTGTGTTCTCCGTTTTTTCTTATTTTTGTTCTTGCCCACGATCTGAAATTCAGGGGAGATTGAGTTGATCTCGAGTCATGATTTTTTGGGAGATTGTTCGTAGTTAGTTGAATTTGGTCTGTGCAAATTTTGAGCTCGAATAATGGAATATTCGATTAGATTTGGTCGATTCTTAGTCGGGCGTTTTTTTTCTTGCTCGTGCGTCTGGAGTTTTTCCGAGGAATTTGTCCCATCGTTTTGACGTCGTGTGCCCAGCACCAATCTGGTGCTCGCCCTTCATTCAGCAAACTATAGCAGGTCGCGCTCTCCTCTGGTTCCTGATCGATTTTTTTTTTGTCTTTCGATCTCAGTCCAGTTCATGTTCTTGCATCGGTAGTGAGTATTCCCCGGCCGCTTGCTCCGTGTCCTCGTTGGTGGAGCGTGTTGATTTTCTTGGTTTCAAATGCTTGCCTTGCATCCGTGAGTTGCCAAAAAATCATTGCTTGAAGTGCATCTCGGATTGCTAGCTGGTGCTTCTTGTTCAGTGCAGGTCAGCAACAAGTGTGGTGGTACTACAACCGGAAGAGGGAGAGGGAGAGGGAGAGGGAGAGGGAGAGGAAGAGGAAAAAAAAGCGAGGGGCAAAAACGTTTGGGCAAAGTTGTCTATTTGGCCAAAAGTTAACACCGTTACGTGGTCTTAATAGACCAGGGGGTAAAGTCTGTCTTCGTTACAAAAAAGTAGGGGTAAAATCATAAAGTTAAAAAAACAGGGGTAAAATCACACATGATCATGAAAACAGGAGTATAAACGCTCAAGCCCCTTAAATTAAAGTCTATCTCCAATGGTTTGGCGATTGCAAATCTCAAATTAAGGCCCACCCATTAACTATCAGTTTTCACTTAATTAAAAGAGCTATAAATTTTAAAGATCCAAAAATTATTGATAGTCTTGATCTCATATTTTTCCTAAGTATATACAACATCATGCCAAGGCTACTAAAAAAGGTTCACATTTTTGCATGTTCATACAATTAGTTATGATTTTCTAAACATTTAGACGATTCATAGAAAAAGAAAAAAAAAGAAAAAAAAAAAGGGCAAGAACTTTTCATCTAGAACCATATGGATCCCAGGAAGGCAGGCAGAAACCATATGAACTTTTCATTGAAATATCTGAATTATATAAATTGTATAATGTATTGTATTTAATAGATTGATTTCACCTTAGCCTATCAGTACGGCTATGGCCTGTGGGCCTGTGGCGCTGTGCCTTTTGTGGCAGCGTTGTTCACTGGTCACTGCACGGCGTCACAGTCTATATACTCCCTCTGTCCAAAAAAAAAATTGTAATTTTCTTTTTCAAAATATAATTTGACTATTTATTCTATTTGAATAATTTATATAAATATTATCAAATTTGTTGTGACTTCTTAGATCATTAAAAATATTATAATAATAACTAATTTATTTTGAAATTTATATAAATATTTTGAATAAAACGATTTGTCAAATTAGATTTTAAAAAGTCAAAGAATTGCATTTTTTTTACAGAGTGAGTAGGCTACCTGCTCCTTCGTAGCTGGATGGAGCATCCAGGTGGGACTAAAACCCGCACACGAGTAGCAGCCTGTGCAGCAGTGCAGGAGCCAGGAAGGCAGACAGAAACCATCCTGAGCTGCATCCCGCAAACTCAACGCCGTGGGCTGTTGTCTGGCCCAGTGGAGGTGGAGCGTGGGAGTAGGCATCATCAACGCATTGCATATGCACCTCCTTTATTCTTGTCAAATAAAAAAAAATTGCACCTCTTTTATGTTTGTCAAATGACTACAACACATGTTGTGAATACATAAATGTTACTTTTACTCGATATCCAGACAAATATTTGTAATTGACTTGTCCCGTATTCGATGTATATTTATTGTATTCGTATCCACGACAATCTGAATCCGTAGTTGTATCTGGTAGCTATCCGTGTCCGAATCGGAGGAAAATATGAAAAAAAAATTATGATATCAACAATATATGTTCGTATCCGATCCGTTTTCATTCCTAGTGACGACAACCATGGGTCGTAAGGTGAGGAGGGTGTCTCATCCAATGACAAGAACAAAACGGGGTATGCATGCCACGCTGCCACCAGAAGGAGACATGTTTTCCTTTGATGTTCACCTGATCTGTCATGCTCTACCTCTACTAGAATCACCGCACTGCCGTGCCCCTGACTGGATTCGCCTTCGTTAGTGGGAAGGTGGAGAGAGAGTGTCAGTGGGAAAAGTGGAGGCTAGAGAGGGAGGAGAGAGAGCCAAGAAGAAGACAGAGGAGGAGGAGGAGGAGGAGGAGAAGGACTTAGCTGAGAATTTAAGTTCGAATTTGGGTCTATTTTATGAGATAGGTTTTAAGAAGTTCACCTGTAAAAATCAGTTTTATTTTTAGACTATGGACATGTAGACTCTAAAGTTTACTAGATATTTTTGGAAATAGACAATTTTAGTCGCCTATGTAAATTTGAGGTCATTTTCTAGAAATCAATTTTGTAGCAGTGTTCCATTCGCAGCGATTGAAGAAGAGGGGTCACAAGGTGCTTGTCAGCCATCCTGAATTCTGAACAAAGATGCTTGCTTGCCTCACATCTATGCTCAGATATTCATGTCGTTCCCTTTCGATTTAGTTGCAAATGGATCCATTTGTCGGTCGATATCATCGTGACTTATATACACATCCTCACATCGACTTGATCATCATGGAGGTACTGGTGCGCTAGCTGTTTCGTCAATCAGAAACACCCACATGTCTTGGGAATCTTCCCCGTGGCCCGTATGGTGTGCGCCTTGTCCCTGGCCTTCCTCTCGGCGCTACTCTTCTTCTCCTCCGCCGTCAGCCTCGACGCCGCCGCCACCTTGTTGATCCTCGCCATCTCCTCGTTGTACTCCTCCAGCGCCTTCGCACGCTTCCTATCCGACTCACTCTGCAATGCAAGAGATCAGATCGATCCACAAGATCAATGAAAACTAATCAAGGTGATCGTCGTCGTTCAGAACGAAATGAACCTCATCTTTGAGCTGCTTCTGGCGCCTGGCCTTGGCCTTCTTCTCGGCCTCCCATTCAGCAATCGTCTGCATCGTCTCGTTGTACCTGACAGAGAATAATCGTCGACAAATCAAACAAAAACAGTCGAATTTGCCTCAAAACAAGTACACTTGACCAAACGGTCGTAACATAACATGCATCATCAAACTGATCACAAGCCGCGCGCTTACTGGTTCTTGATCTTCTGCAGCTTCTCCTTCAACCAAGCATCTGCCATGGCTTCATTGTCGCTGGAGAACGACGCCACTCCACCAGCACCAGACGTGGTGTAGCCGCAGCTCCACCTCCACCACTCTCTCTACCGGCCGCCGAATACGACGAGCTTGACGTCTTGTCCATTGGCCGTGCCATCGGCTGTGGCGGCGGCGGCGGCGGTGCAGGCGCCGTCTGGTTACCCTGATCTTGATCGAATCGCCTGCTTCCTCTCTTTTTCCGAAGGTTTCCGGGTGAAACTGGGGTCCTTCCTTACGCGTGGTGCTGCTGGTGTAGGATCACTGAAAGCAGGGGGCCTTTCGTCTGAAACTGCACCCTCTGATGCGGCTGGCTTCTTCTGAGCCGGTCTTAGTGGCCGATTCACTGACACATTAGCTGAAATTTTATTTTACCCAAATGCATGATAGTAAGTAAGTTGTCATTATTTTTTTAAAATTGGCCATTTGTAGATTTTCCTAGCCTTCCTAGGCATGTATACAAAGTCAGCAAAAGTGAATTCCAAAAGTAGAGCTAAATATATAGTGTACCACCTTGTTCATCTTGGTAATCATCGTCTACGGGCTCTTTGCCAGTGAACCATCTCGAGGAAGAGGATCTGATGCCTTCGAAAACCGGCTTCTTCAGGCTCTCGCCTCTCTTGGGTGTTCGTGGTGACTTGCTGGACTGCGGCGTGGTGGACCGAGCAGCTTCATCCATGGCAGCAGCAGCAGCCGCAGGACGCTTCTGCTTGTCGGCGGCAGCATATGGCGGCCTCTGTTGAGACGCCAACAGCCTCTCCTCCTCTCGCGCGGCAATGGCGTACGCCACTGCTGCCACCGTGGCTGCATACGCCGCGTCGTCGTACTCCTCTGCTGCATTGCTCATTGGCCCTAATCAAAAAATGAGAGCTTGGATTAGTTATCAGTCAGCTGCATTAACAGTTTCTCAACAGTTGAAATGAAAACATAGTAGATCAACTATTTTTAGTTTCACCTCTACGTGAACTCGTCCTTTGCTGAGATGGTACTGAGATTGTCTCGCCGCCGCCGCCACGATCTTCTTGCTGCTGTCTCACCCCCAGAGAAGCTGACCCTGATGGAGGAATTAATGGAGGTAGTAGTAGATAGAAACCAAAAGACGAACCAAGTGATAGAGGTCTCTTGCATCAATTTAATTACTACCTCAGATGTTTCAGGTCGTCATCCATGGTAAATGCAATGCAAGAACAACAGTTCGTCAACAGATCGACCAAACTAAAAGCTCAATCTTCGTCGTCGATCGCACGTGTAATGCGCAACTTCTGAACTCTGATTTTCCAATAAGCTTAAGTAGTAAGCTATGCACTTGAACGCTATATAGAGAGGAGATGAGGAGGTTAGAGAGGGTATCAGGGTAAGTAAGAGCTGTAACACACGACACGAAATCGCTAGTTTCAGAGGCACGGAATGCAGAGAGTACTTAACGTCAGGAGACAGGGCCGCGGAATCACTTTGCCCAATTGAAATCTCAAAGAATCTTTCCATCCTACAGGCCGGCATCCTTTTGCTTGCCGATCGATTACCAGAAATTCTTTCCTTGTCCTGCTGATCCATATCTTGCGTGAGCGTGATCGTGACTGATTGAAACAGTGACACTCCTGTCTGTCCCTGCTGCACACGAGCATCCCAATTGCAATCGATCTCCGATCAGGTACAGTCCTCATTGCAAAATGCAAGCTTCAGAAGCTTCCTCTGATCTTGACGTATAAGTCAGATGGCAGCTAGAACAGTAGCAGCGAGATCGAACGGCTGAGGTAAGCAGAGGCACTGAGCCACACACGCTGCTGGGTCGCTGGCTCACCTTGGCCCGTCCGATGCGCGACGACGGCTACGGCCAGGCACGACAGACATGGCTAGCACGTCGGCGTCACCTCACCGGTTGGCTGGCACTGGCACTTGCTTGCCAGAGCCGTCGTCGTCACTGTAGCTAGCTACCCCCCACCTCCTCCTCCTTTTCCTTGCGCACCTCAAAACCAGCGAGGCCTCTCATTCGCTGCTCCTCTGCTCTGGCTTCTCTTCTTTCCTTGTCCCAAGAAGCCAGCGCACTCACCGATCGATGCCACTGGTGGTGGTGCTCCCGACGGCGGCGGCGGCGGCGGCAGCGCCCACCGTGCTCTAGAGTTAGATAGCTAGTAGCCGGCGGCGCTTGGGTTGGGGCTGATGATGGGCGGTATGGTTCAGTTGGTGGCGGTGACTGTGCTCTTGGCCGCCACTGCCACCGCCGCCGCGGCGCAGACAGTGTCGGCGAGGCCGAGCGAGGTGGCCGTGGGCGCCCTGTTCACGTACGACTCCACGATTGGCCGCGCCGCGCAGCTCGCCATCGAGCTCGCCGTCGACGACGTCAACGCGGACGCCAAGGTGCTCGCCGGGACCAAGCTCAACTTGATGCCCATGGACACCAATTGCAGCGGCTTTCTTGGCACCATCAAAGGTTGTTTTTTTTTCTTCTCCCGATTCCTCTACCTCTTTTTTTTCCTCGTCCATGCAAGTGTCAATCAAGGATTGGGATTTTGGCAAAAGTTTTTTTTCATATCTCCATATAAAAATATATATCATGGTCAGGACTAATAGTCCTAATATCTACGGGAGAATCTCTATAGGTATAACTTGTATCTTAGTAAGAAAGCATTAGAGAGCATGAAGTCTCGTTGTAAAAAAAAGAGCATGAAGTCTACTTTGTTATTCGCCCACCCAAAAAATTGTTGCCCACCTAAAACCCAAACAAAATCGTGATTGATCCTGTTCTAAACAATGCATACAAAACCATAATGGTCAAAAATTGCCTTCTAGCCCGGGGTGAAATCTTTGAGGAAGGATGGGGACCTTTTATGACCGCGAGTGTAGTGGTGGAGCACTCAGCTCACATGATGTGAGATATTCTTTCAAAAAAAACATGATGTGAGATACACACAAGCAGAATTCAGATTTTAGCTGAAAATTACATAGATATTTATAAACTCTCACATAGCATATAATGGGGTATTCCTTCGATGCACATTGGACACCGTCACAACGACAAGTGTCGACAAGTGTCGGTGTCTATTATTTTTTTTTTTTGTCATCTTTTAACATCATAAATAATTATCATAGGTGCCTCCTATTTTTTCGAGACGGTTCAGTGAGCAAAGCATTTCTAACTATACTTATAGAAGCACTATACATAGCTTACTAGACTAGTTAAATGTACTTGTCTAGCTATTTATAGCTATTGTGCTCTAAAAAACATTCCACCAGCTTTTCTATTTTGTTTTCTATTTTTTCATGCTAGTAATCCCACAATTCTCGCTGGCCATATTTGCCTAGCAAGCCTTGCATGCTATCTTGTTTTGCATTCTAGCTAGTTTGTTGTAAAACTCTATATTTTTACATGTCTTTCTGTTTTACATAATGGATAAATCTCACAATTTAGCATATAATTTTACCATGTCTTTTGGAGTTGCTCTAACTACCCCTAAAGATACATTTTTGGGGACTTCTAAGTAAACTGCCCCCAAGAAGTATAGATATTTTCAAAGGCGGCCGCCTTAAGAAAATTGTCTCTCAAAATATAATTTCTAGTAGCAATCTTATGTGAAATGGCATTTTAATGGGTGATCTTTAGAGGTAGTTGACTTAGTCGACGGTCTCTAAAATTGATTTTCATGGACAGGTAATAAGCCAATAGTATTTAAAAATAGCTATAGAACAAATAAATCATAAATCAAGGCCGGATCAAGGTAGAATTTACATGAAAATTATAGAGAATAGTGAGATCAATAACTTTTTAGTAGACAAATTTTTCATTTGAGATAGTTTGAGATCTTTTCTTAATTTTAAAAATTTAATCTGTCAAAAAAAATAAATAATCTCAAATGGAGATATACTTTATAAAAGTTATAGTGATAAAGAAGATTTAAAATATTTTAGTACATTTTTTTTCATTTATGAGATAGTTTAAAGCCAAAATTTCAATATAATATAAGAATATTCTTCTATCTTGGTTTCCCTCGCAATATCCCTATGTGTTTTCGCATATCCGTATCCATATCACTCTATCTAGCCAACATTACCTAAGAACGTTAACCTGGTTTCCTGACAATATATTGAAGAGAAAAAAGACAAAAGCCAATGGAGTGGTACGACAGTGGCATAACTTATGAAATTGGTTAAGGTATTTCTGTAAGGTGAAAAAAAATAGATATTCTAGCTGTTTGGGAGCATCAAATTCTTTACTTTATTCTAATGCAAGATTCTTTTTCCATTGCGTCATGTTTGAACCCTAGAATAAAGTAAAACAAATAGGTTCCATGAGACTTCTTCTTTGTTTTAACCTAATGCAAGAACTAGTTTCCATTTTCTTTCAAAAAATAAAGTTTTGCTTGACATGCATAAAGTTTTAGAACAAAATGAATGTTTGAATCTTATAGGCATGACTCCTTCATTTCAATTCACCTTGAGATGAAACTAAATCGGCTAAAATATTTTGATTTGATTCACATTTTTAGACCATTCTAAGGCTCAATTAAAAGCCCACAAAAATTCCTCCATCAATATGATGCTAAGGATATATTTAAGTCAATTATTTTCCTCGGGAAATAGTTGCTAGTCAATTTGTTGGCAAGCCAAAATATTATTACACTAATGTTAGAGTATGCCAATATTTTGTAACACAACCAATGTTGGCACTTGGTTTGCTACCATAAAGAGGGAATAAAATTGTCTTACCAAATTTTTGGAAGGCATTACCATTTACCAAAATTTTGTCACCAAACTGTTTACTTGGCAAACTTCTTAAAATTGCTTATATTTTAGCTTTGTAAAATTAGCTTGCAGCCAAGCAAACCCTAATAAACTTTGGGCTCATTTGGTTGACTTTCAAAACTTGTTCAACCAAAATCATGGCAAACTAAAACTTAGGCTTGTCATCAATATAAGTATTATGATCTAGTAATGAACATTTTCCTCTTGTGAAATTGAAGAAGTTTTTTACTTTTTACTAGCTTTGCTATGATTTTGATCAAAATTTCGTAACAATTATTTAGAAATGAAATAGTCAAATTATCCAAAAATAAAATTTAAGTCGCATGTCTTTGTTTTGGTCGGGCAACATCAGTAGGTCCCTTCCACACGGTCCGTAGCCTACGCCCGGCGAGCCGCCGCCAGCAGCGCCGTCGCCGCCTGCGCTAGCTCTCCCGCAGCCACCGCCAGAGCATGATCGCTTCCCGGCGTCCGAGCTCGCGCCATGGACGCTCCTCGCCGCCGCCCCCGCGCCATGGTCGCTCCTCGACGCTCGCCGCCGCGTCGTCACTGGCACCACCGCGTCGTCGCCGCCCTCGCCGCCGTCTGCGCGTTCCACACCGGCGCCGCTTGCGCCCTCTCCATGCCTACTGCCATGTCTAACCGGTTGGGGAAATTTTTGTTCAGATTTGCTTAAATTTCATTCAAATCCGTAGTAGACACTGGTCCGAAATTTCCGAATTTCGTCCAATTTGGCGTGCTACGATTTTTTTTTTTCAAAGAATCCCAGAACCTTGGCTACAGGTAGAATAAGTCATATTTTCTTGGCTTGCTATTGCAAGGCATCCGAATTTAGCTTCAGTTCATCAACTGTCACTGCTACTCACTTTAATGGTGCATGCATGAACTGATTCATGGAATCCTTACATGATTGCAGCTTTGGAGCTAATGGAGAAAAAATGTTGTTGCTGTGATTGGCCCACAATCCTCTGGAATAGGTCATGTCATCTCTCAAGTTGTCAATGAGTTACATGTTCCTCTTCTATCATTTGCGGCGACGGATCCAGCTCTTTCTGCATCAGAGTATCCTTACTTCATAAGGACAACCACAAGTGACTACTTCCAAATGAATGCTGTCGCTAGCATTATTGATTATTATCAGTGGAAAAGGGTGACTGTTATATACGTCGACGATGATTATGGGCGAGGTGGCGTCTCGGCTCTTGGTGATGCACTTGCATTGAAGAGGGCACAGGTTTCATATAAAGCAGCTATTCCTCCAAATTCAGACACAGACGTGATCCGTGATGTACTGTTTAGAGCAAACATGATGGAATCAAGGATCATGGTTGTGCATGTCAATCCTGACACGGGTTTGAGGGTATTTTCTGCAGCTAAGAAGCTCCAGATGATGACCAGTGGCTATGTCTGGATAGTAACTGATTGGCTAGCTGCTGTGCTTGATTCCTCCTCTGCATCTAGATATCCTAAATACATAAGTGATATTCAGGGTGCAATTGTTCTTCGTCAGCACACTCCTGATTCTGATGCCAAGATAAAGTTCATATCTAGATGGAACGCTGTGGCTCGTAACAGAAGTATGACTTCTGGACTGAACTCATATGCTTTCTATGCTTATGACTCAGTTTGGGCCGTTGCTCGCTCTGTAGACCAATTTCTCAATGCTGGGCAACAGATCAACTTCTCAACAGATCCAAGGCTGGTTGATCCAAATGGCACCACTTTGCGTCTGTCTACTCTCAAGATATTTGATGGTGGTGACCAGATGCTGCAGCAACTTCTCCTCACAAACTTCACAGGTCTAACAGGTCCAGTCCAATTTGATTCAGACGGCAATTTGGTACGCCCAGCGTATGATATCCTCAATGTTGTCCAGTCCGGCGCCAGCTTAGTTGGCTATTGGTCCAACTATTCAGGCCTCTCTGTGGCTGCTCCTGAAATTTTGTATCGGATGCCACCAAATGCATCCAGTGCCTATCAGCTGAAGAATGTGGTATGGCCTGGTGATTCAACTGATATACCTAAGGGCTGGGTGTTTCCAAACAATGGACAGCCTCTCAGAGTTGGGGTCCCGGTTAAACCGAGCTTCAAGATATTGGTGTCAGGCAGTACCCCTGATACTGTGAGGGGTTACTGCATTGATGTTTTCACGTCAGCAATTAAACTGCTCCCTTACCCTGTTCCTTACCAGTTTGTACCTATTGGGGATGGCACAACGAATCCTAGTTACGTCGGCATTGTTGGGATGGTTGCTTCCAATGTATGTCCTCATTCTTTGTCATTCCAGTTTGTTTCACCATTAGCTTTAATTTGTAGACAGTCCTCTGATTTGTTTGTTTCATTTTCGTTCAGACACTTGATGCAGCTGTAGGCGACTTTGCAATAGTGAGAAATGGAACACGGCTTGCAGAGTACACACAGCCTTACATTGATTCAGGACTTGTGATAGTGGCGCCGGTGAAACATGTAGACTCAAGTGCCTGGGCTTTCCTTAAACCTTTTACATGGGAGATGTGGTTTGTCACAGGCACTCTTTTCATTTTGGTTGGAATTGTGGTGTGGCTACTCGAACATCGGACTAATGAGGAATTTCGAGGGCCTCCGCGTAATCAAGTCATAACAATATTCTGGTGAGTCTGCTGCTAATCCAAGCCTTTATCTAAGGACGTGTTTTATCCTAGTTTATTACCATACCTGACTTTAGTCCAAATTCATACTGGCAGTTATATGGTTCAAAATGTTTGTAGCTTTATTCAATTTTCTCCTTTTCTATTTGTGTTCTTTTCTAAATGCTTATTGCTAACTTTAGGAGTTGACCATATATACATCGTGTGCTTCTCTTTCAGGTTCAGCTTCTCAACAATGTTCTTCTCACACAGTAAGTCCACTACTTGATGGCTCAATGACATCGACTTCCCCATGATTTTTTTCACCGCATGTGGAGAAACTTCTTGAAAAAAAAAAAAACTCTCACCTTCAGGACAGAACACCGGAACCGCGCTCGGGCGTTTCGTGCTGCTCATATGGATGTTCGTCGTGTTGATCCTCACTTCAAGCTACACTGCCAGCTTGACGTCAATCCTGACGGTCCAACAGCTTGCAACAGGAATTACAGGACTTGATAGTCTCCTATCAAGCTCTTTACCTATTGGATACCAGACCGGAAAATTCACCAAGAAATACCTGATGATTAACCTCAACGTTCCTGAGTCTCGATTGGTGAAACTGAACACGATCCAGGAATATGCTGATGCCCTTACCCGTGGACCAAAAAATGGCGGTGTTGCTGCGATTATCGACGAGAAGCCATATATCGATATCTTCTTGTCACACTACTGCAACTTCAAGATTGTGGGACAGCAGTTCACAAGGGAAGGATGGGGATTTGTATGTTCATCGCCCTTTATATTGTTCTATGCCTTCTTTTTTTTTTGTAACTTGTTATGTGCCTTTCATTTGGGCATTTTTCCTGTTGCACTGCATCTCAAGGAAGCATGTGTCCATTGTTTTTCTTTGCAGGCATTCCAGAAAGAGTCTCCCCTTGCTGCAGATATGTCGACCGCCATCCTTCAGCTTTCAGAGAGTGGCCAGCTTCAGAGCATCCATGACAAGTGGTTCAAACAGCCAAGCTGCGCCACCGATGATGAGAGCAATCTGGGAGCAACCAGGCTTGGCCTTGGAAGCTTCTGGGGCCTTTTCCTCATATGTGCCCTGGTCTGTCTCTTAGCTCTGGTGTTGTTCTTCATACAAGTCTGCTGGCAGTACAAGCAGTACTCCAATTCTGAAGATGCAGACGAGCCCAGTGCAACTGGCGCTGATGGTGCTGGCAAAAGACAGCGGAGGCTATCAGGCCTTGGCAGCTTCAAAGAGATCGTAAAGTTTGTCGATATGAAGGAGGAGGAAATCCTGAAGAAGTCGTTGAAACGACGGGGGTCAGGCGAGAAAGATAACCATGCTTCAGGATTCTCAGATGTTCAATCGGTGGCTTCAGCATAGAACATGCATTCTTGCTGATCGACTTCAATGCTTCAGAAGGCAAAGCAAAGAAGCACAAGATCAATGACATATATATTGAATTGGGTTCTCGCCCAAAAGAAAAGTAGTACGATGGTCTAACTTTTTTTCGAGGACAAAATGCTTTGATTTTGCTATAGGAGGATCTGAGAATCCATCTTTTATCACGGTTATTATAATTTTGTCTCAGATATACATGCTTGTGAAAGGCTAATCATGACAAGTAACATTTTTATGGTTACCTGCTATAACGATTGTACTAATCTACGAGATTTATTGTAGTTTCTCAAATGATTTTTATCATAATATAGTAAATTTCATCATTATAATAACAAGAATAACAAATATATAATGTCTACTTGGTTCATAGCTGCCACGTCCTATCTGAATTGGGTTCTCTCCAGTTCTTGGGGCACTCATACTCAATAAACAAGTGAGTCAACCTCATAAATGTATTAGCCACCAATCTACTTTGATCTTAAATAAAAGTTCTTGGTCTCGCCGTATCGTACACTAGCCTATCCTCAAAATCTACTATACCGTACAAAACCTATCCTCAAAATCGACTATAAGAAAATGCTAAATCAAATTGTATGTGTCATGTGTGTGTACCAACTCCACTTGAACTCGTTGTAAAAAATATATCTAAAAAAACTCCACTTGCAAACTCAGAGCAATAACCATATATATTTACACTAACATGAGACAACAGAGACAAACAAAACCTGCGTGATTTTTCAATGTGGCCAGCATAGTGTACTACACAGCAGCCGTAAGTGGGGACGGCTCGCCGTCGGCGGCGACGACCTTGATGCCGGCACGACAGATCGGGCAGGTGGCGTGCCCACGAAGCCACCCGTTGATGCACCGCGCATGGAACGCGTGGCCGCACGCCGGCAACCTCCTCACCGTCTCCCCGTCGCGCAAGACGCTGATGCACACCGCACACTCCTCCACGGACGACGACGACGACGACGGCCCTGAGCCGCCGCCGCCGTCGCCGGCGTCGGCGTCGACGCCGACGTCCTTCGCGCGGTACTCGAACGCCGGGATGGCCTCGATGTCGCCCTGGCTGAGGCCAACGCCGACGCCGACGCCGTTGACCAGCTGATGTCGCTGCTGCCCGGGCGGTGACTCCTCGGACCCCCTGCCTTGTGCTTATGCGGAGGTAGTAGAACGTGAAGATGAACACGAACACAAGGAGCACGCCGGCGACGACGAAGCCCCAGAGCCGGCCGGCGAACGCGTACACCAAGATGGTCACGAGCTCGGCCAGCGACCACATGAGAAGGAGAGTCGAGCGGCGGCCCCACCGCGCAGTGCTGCTTGGGCTAGCAGTCCTGCGCGCTGCTGCGTCGTCGTCGTCCATGGTGGCAGCTAATTAAGCTAAACTTTCTGGTGTTAATCGTGTTGTACTAGTGCCATATAAGCCGTATGTGTGTGTATCTAAAATGTTTTCCAAGACGATGGTACGATGGTTCCATCTACAAGATTACAAGAAAACTGAGTCATCAATATGTGGATAATACCAGGAAAATACTCGGATGGGTGAAGTGCTGAAGTAGCCAATGTCCAAGATGACATCCGGTCCTCATTGACCGAATAGGTTAAACACAAGTTGTAGTGTTTTTCTAGGATATATTAAAACCAAATTTATATACAAAGTGTGAAAGTAAAACTACTCCACTTGTATTTGCATGTGTACAACCTAGCTACCGGTGAAATTGAAATGTTTGTTGTTTGCAACCATGCATGGTGCTGGAGCTGCACCTCAAGTACGTGTTTGACCTTGACTTGAAGAAAGCATGGATCAAATTAGGGAAATTGGTGATTTTACCCCCTGTTTTTTTAGGGCAATGGTGATTTTGCCCCTATTTTTTTTGATATGTGTGATTTTACCCCTATTTTTCGTGGTTGAAGGCTCCGTTTACCCCTGTTTTTTTTACGTTGTTAGTGGGATATGTAAAAAAAAAAAAAAAAAATCCACCGGGCGTCCCTTGGATACCCCCCACCGCACCCACACGCACGGACTCGTCGGTCCCTCTCCCACCCCACGCCGCGCTCGCGATACTCGCGGTCCATGGCCAGCGGGAGGGAGGAGCTCCAGGCGGGAGGCGGCGGATCCATGACCGACGGGGCGGATCCATGCTCGGGCGCGTCTGGCTCCCTCCCGGCGCGCGGCTTCCAGCCGGCTCGGCGGGGAACTTGGAGGCCGGTGCGGGTCCGGATGAGGCCGGTTCGAGCTGGATGCGGCGGCCTACCCGGAGGCCGGTACACGAGGCCTGATGCGGCCAGATTGGAGGTCGAGAGCAGCGACACCATCAACAATTTCAAGGCCAAGATCCAGGTCGTTCGCCCTTCCCCTCCCCTCTCCACCCGTGTGACTCCCGATTCATAGCGGAATTGTGTCCCTCGATTCTTTGTGTGCCGATCCGGTAGGGCTGTAAGTGCGGTTCTTGTCCACTGTGGCAGAAGGATCTTGGGATTTTCTTTTAAAAAAATCTGGGATTGTCACTGTCGGTGGCTGCAGTATGGAGATTTTCTTGTTTGTTGTGATGAATGAACAAATAAATCTAGGAAAGTTGGTGTCAATCAAATGTGACAGCCCCTCTGTTATGTGGTTATGGAAGATGTAATTTTTCCGCAAGCACCTGGCATGGGAATTCTTTTTGTAATAACAAGGGATGTAAAGTGTTGACATCATTATTAATACAGATTACCATGGTTAGTACCTGGAGGCCGGACGCGGCCGGATTGGTGGCCATAGGGTGCATCACTGTGAGTCAATTGTTTTGCTTATTTCTAGACTTCATTACCAACTTGTTCACTAAAGCAAATTTTCTCCTTTATTTGCAGCGCAAGTGCAAGTAAAAGTGCTGGTGCAGATGCAAGTGCTGGTGCAGATGCAAGTGCTGGTATAGATGCAAGTGCAAGGGGGAGAAGAGGACGTGGAGGATTAGAGAGATATGGGAGCTTGACAACATTGTTAGGTTTTGATGCATGAACTAGACATGTAATAGCTCTCTAATGGTTGGTGCTCTTTTGTTAAACTTGTATGCTTGGTGCTTTTGTTGACTTGAATGGTTGTATATTGCCATGGATGTTATCCGGACATGATATGTGATATGTAAGTATGCATATGCATGTGGTTCTATGGATATGTTAGCCCTTTGATGAAATTTTGTCAAATTTGTATCAAATTACTGCTGAAACTCTATTAAAATTGTGTGAAATTGTGTCAAATTACTGTTGAGATTATGTCAAAATCATGCAACAAGCCTATCTAAAGTAAGGGCAAAAACGCATGGGCAAAATGGTCTTTTCATGGTCCTTTTAACATCGTTAAGTGGTGTTAACGGAACAGGGGTAAAGTTTGCCTTCAATTCAAAAAAAAAAAAAAAAAACAAGGCAAAATCACCATTTCCCTAAAAAAAACAGGGGCAAAAACACCAAATCCCCATCAAATTATTGAGGCAATGAACAAGACATGCACACAATGCACACTGAAGAACAAGACATGCACATTGAAGCGGCCGGCAAACACGAACATGAGTCATGACCAGTGGCGGAGGGAGGGAGGGGCTGGAGGGGGCCAGGCACCCCCCAACATTTTATTTTGTTTGCATTATATAGCCTATATTTAGTAACTACATCATGTAATTAGTGTATGTAGTTTGCACTTTAAAACTTTATTATAGACTGTATGGGTGTGTCTATCCATTTGCATGGCTTCTAACATGCAACTTCACTTTATTCACTAAACCACCACACCAATGCTTTGGTAAAAATCTATACCTACCCTTGAATTTTTTTTCATTGGATAAATGTACTTTTTGGAATGACTATATAGCTAAGTAGCCTTTATTTAACTTATTATTATACTTTATCACTTTTATAGTTTCTATTTAACGTGGATATGTTATGATTCTTTAGCAAGCAAATAACTAAAGATTATTGGCTATGAACCTCTACAAATTATTATGAATACCTTGACTCCTATGTTTTGAATTCTAAATTTCGCGGACACCATGGCCCCCTATGTTTGAATCCTCGCTCCGCCCCGGTCATGACGACAAGGACAGGGATGATCGATCGCTACTAGCTACAAAAACCGACTTGCACAATCGCCGATTGCAGGCCCAGGTCCGTCTCCACCGTTGGATTCGTTAAACCGACGGTGTAGATGAAAACCTTGTAGATCATCACCAAGAATAAGCGCAGCCTTCCCATGGCGCCGCCCCTCTCCGTCGTCTCATCGACGCCGCGCTGTTCTCTCCTTCCCGCCCCCCGCCTCCGCCGCCGCAATGCACCTCCTCCTTC
The DNA here is from genome assembly GCA_015847255.1 of Hyparrhenia diplandra. Classification (NCBI taxonomy): domain Eukaryota; kingdom Viridiplantae; phylum Streptophyta; class Magnoliopsida; order Poales; family Poaceae; genus Hyparrhenia; species Hyparrhenia diplandra. The sequence continues at coordinate 50,494 of JADLZK010005176.1, read as the reverse complement.
CATCTCCTTCCAAACGCGGGGCGCTCGCCCGCGCCGCGGGCGGCCGGGCGTGTCCTCCCGGCTGCCCGCTTCTTGAGGTGCGCTGGCTCACCGCGCCCGTGAAGGAGATTGGGCAGCAGATCCTCGCCCGGCGTCGACCTCACCATCCACGAGGGCGAGGTTCGTTCGTGGGGCAGTTCATGGGCTGTAAATTTATTGGAGACATGTTGTGTATGACTTAAATTGGCTGCAAGGGGATTGATTGATGCTAGTTTTATGCCTGTGTTTGATTGTTACTGATTCATGCAATTATGGGGAAGAACGGCTCGGCAAGAGCACCCTTACAAAAGTAAGGAGCTTCTATTGGGTGCACATATATATTTCTTCATGCTAACTGGAGCCATTGAATCCATTTGATTGAAAATTAGGTCAATTTTTCTTTTCTCGTGGGCATGTGTTTATGTTGACGTTTAGTATCCTTCTATTGGAAATGTGACGGAGACACTACTTTGCTGACCAAGTGTTACTCATGTAATCTAATTTTGTTCATTCTTGTTTCTCTATATTAGCCACCAACCATAGGACTAACCTACTGCACTAAATTTTTTGCTTCGTTAAAAAATTGCTGCTTTAGGCAGAATGGCTTACACTTGGCAGTAAGATAGTTCATACTCTATTGTGTTGGACTGTTGGTTCATCAAGTGTTACTCCTGTAATCTAATTTGTTCATTCTTGTTTCTCTATATTAGCCACCAACCATAGGACTAGCCTACTGCACTAAATTTTTTGCTTTGTTAAAAAATTGCTGCTTTAGGCGTAATGGCTTACACTTGGTAGAAAATAGTTCATACTCCATCGTGTTGGTTCATTAAGCTAGTTGTGTATACCTTTCTAAAGTTTATAACAAGGAAATAGCCTATATACAAAATTACAAATTGTAAAAAAAGTGACCATGCTCTTTGCTCCTATACCTACACATAAATTGAGGCTGTCACCTTTGCCTTGCAGGTTCTTGTTGGCCATCCACATTATGAGGTAACCGGAGGTACCGTTCTCTTCAAGGGTCGAAACCTGGTTGACATGGAGCCGGAGGACAGATCTCTAGCAGGCCTTTTCATGAGTTTCCAAGCACCTATTGAGATTCCCGAGTCGAAATATTGATTTTCTGCTCATGACAAGAAATGCTCGCGAAAAAAAAAGAGTGGTCTACCAGCACCGGGGCCCCTTGACCATGAGGTGAACTTCAGAAATATATGTGCCAAGATATATTATAAATTCTCACAAGACATAATTATAATTTTTGAACTGTTTTAGTATAATTACTACACAATGATCTTTAGTACCAATGTATTATATAATAAAGGTAGGAAAGGGATCAAAAAAGGTCGAAGTTGTTTTGTTTTGGTTCATTTCATTTTGTGTTTCAAATGGAGTTTCCCTTGCCATATTGATCTGTAGCATTATGGTTCTCTCCTCCTTTTCTTCTGTTTTAAATGTCTCGTAATATAAAACTTTATAGTGGCATTGATTCCGACACATCTTTGCTTTCTCTTGCGGTTTTACTCAGTTGTATCACCCAAAGTTGATGCCTTGAAGATGGACCCAAAGTTCCTTTATCGCAATGTGAATGAAGGTTTTAGCGGTGGTGAAAGGAAGTGTAATGAGATATTGCAACTTTCGAAGATTCCTGATTTTTCTTTTTCTGTCTTGATATCACTATGAATTTGCATGGCATATTGGTTATATGCCAATGAATATTACATTTTAGTGGTTGTTGATTTATGAATTAAGACAAAGCGGTGCATTTTTTAAATCCTACTACACTCATGATGTTGTAAAACATCTCGGGGTTAATTATATAGGACTGTAGGGAAATATATTTCTTGGCTCACCTTTACATGCAATTTTTTCTCGTTTCGTGTATTGAGTTGATATTTTCCTTCCTGAAATTCATGGCTGATCTGTCTGCTTGAACCTTTCGGACTTGTTTTCCTCCATACATTTTTTAAAGCTATGTGTATTATATGAATTGTATATTCGATACAACGAATATATACGATATGCTTGTATTTGATTTACTAGGTCTTTTTTTTCCCCAAAGAGGATCATCTTTGAAAAAAAAAAATATGTGTTCCCTTATTTGAGCATATTTTGGTGTTTTTGAGACTTGTTAGGTATATTGTGTACATGTGCTTGATAAAGTTTCCACGCATTAGTAATTTAGTATAAGAATACTTTATTAGTTTTGTAGACATTTTTACTAGGCTCCAAAATTTGTCTTGTCTATCTACTTGTGCACATCATCAATAGACTTCTATCTCTGATTCGGTGTTTGTTTATTTAATTTAGGTCATTGGAGCAGATTTAGCCCTTCTTGATGAGATAGATTCGGGATTAGATGTTGATGCACTTGAAGATGTTGTTAATGCAAAGAATGGGCTTTTGACACCCCAAAACTCGTTTCGATGATTACGCATTACCAATGTCTTTTGGATCTCATTAAGCCCAGCTATGTTCACATCATGGTAAGCCGCAATATTTTTGTTTATTGTGTAATATACGTTCACTTTAGTTTTTTTATCCCACGTCTCCTCGTCCTCTAGAGATATGCATCTTTGTTTATATGCCAACAAATATTACATACACTTCAGAATTGAATATTACTATGTTTACACTCCAGAGTTAACCTATCTGTTTAGGGGTGTTTAATCTACCCGTTCCTGTATGTTTGTTTCTAGGGTATTTCTCGCAAATTTATAACTATTTGATCATTACATCTATCGTGCATCATTATAGAGCAATTCCATAAAAAGGGATGCATTTGTGGTTAGTATTTTGCTATTTCTGCAATGTTAGTTAGGGATAAGGTGGCGAAGAGCTCAATAACTGTTGCTTAGGGAAGCCTGAATCAGTTGCATTTATGATGTTATGATATTCATCTTCATCACTGAGATGCAACATGGTCATTTCATCTTCTACCTCAGTTCATGTGCATAAGTTTAAGACAATTTGTGTCTTGAGTATTTAGACAAGAACACCCTTCGGATATTTGTAAAACTACTCCCTCCGTTCTTTTTTTTGTTTGATGTTGTATACTTTATGCGCATATTAAATCAAATCACTAGATGTTACATGCCATCTCATTAAATTGTATGTTTTTTTTAACACCCCCTTCTCTTGTGACCAACTAACACCGACGCTGAATCTTATAAATTATATCGCGCAATGGATGCAAAGTTACTTTAGAAAGATGTAGGTATTTTTCTTCCTTAACACCAGATGGAAAATGAAGACGTGTACAAAACTAAACTAAGGATATAACTCTAAACAAATTTTAATAGAAAACATTGATGAGTTCACTCATATGATCTCTACAGTAAACTTGTTGGTGTTCTTATAGTTGTTTATTTTCCAACTGGCATAATTTGAGAGCATTGCTTCAAGTATTTGGTTGCTTTCTAACAAGAAAGAAGGAAGGGTTCATGCTGTTTCTGCTAATTCTTCTAATTGGTTTCTTCTAGGAAAATGGCAAGATAATCAAGACAGGTGACAGTTCTATTGCCACACAAATTAATAAAGGTGGCTTTAAATCAATCGCCCTTGTATAGCCCGAAAATAGCAGGTTGTGTTTTGTCCCGTGTACCTTTCCTTTTACTTTGTGGGAATTTTCTCTGTTTTCTGATTGAAATTGAACTATGGACTTGCATGGTAACAGTACCAATGATTTCTCCTAATAAAATAAATAAAATGATTAAAAGGAATATGTTTAGATTAGTACTACCTCTGCCCAAAAAGAATGCAACTATGTGTTGCGTGCCACCTAAAGTGGTTTATGTTTGATCAAGTTTCTAGTGAATAGTATTTTCATTTATGGTTCCAAATCAACTTAGTATGAAAATACATTTTGTACTTAATCTAATGGTATGTTTTTAGTATCATAAATGTTGATACTTTTTTATTTATAATTGGTCAAACTTAAGATACTAAAACATGATACTGCTAGAACTGCATTCTAGGGAGCATGTGCACTTATTGGCTTATTGCAGGTCAAATAATGAAATGGCTCATTGAGCTTGTTCACCAGCCACTAGCCTACTTGCCATAACAGAGTGCCACTGCTTGGGGTTTGCACTACTACCTGCTGCTTTCAGGTTCAGGGGGTACCACGTACTGAATTTAGTAAACATTTTGAGTTAGTACCCGGTTCGACCAGTCATGTCTTTTTTGAAGATGAGGAGCTGGATACACCACCTCCTCTCTGTAAGAATCTTTGGATCAAGATATTGATACAAGTAGTCATACATAGGTTTAGCATATCGTGCGTGCATACAAGGTCCAAATTTTGTCTGTTTGAATATTACTTGCTTTCTCAGGCATCTGGCTCTCAGGACTGGTGCTGCATGCAACTCTTTTTTTTAGAACTGTCACAGATGTTCAGACGTAGAAAACAATTCAGCTGTCTCCATACTGTTATATAGCATTCAAAAATTTTGAAACTTGTAATTACAGTGGTTCCTTCTTCAACATTCCTGTATGTTCTGCGACACGCGAATGGATACTGGGAGGACTAGAAGAGTAGTGTGCAAAAGCTCCATAGCTGCATTTTGAACAAGTGACATATGACTCCACTAATGGTATCGGCAGGTAGGTGCTGCATTTCCGTTATGATAATCCATTGGGCGATAATCCACTGCATTGCCGGGATGAGGTCATCACTAACAACACCGAAGACGTCAGCAAAGTGTGCTCCTTTCTAAGTGTGGCGGTGCCTAGGTCAATATCATGATAATCCATTGGTTGATGTATCGTGGGCTCAACAATGGAGGTGTCCTATTGTTGCACACTTGTAGTGTGAGCACGGGGGAGGAATGAACCCTGAACGACCCTGACCCATGGGAACGGATCACAAGTCCTAGTGCCCATTGACACTCGCCTCGTTGACCGAGAGGTGGTTGACACATGGTACAACATGGTTCGAGAGAAAGGACCAAGAGCTATGACATCACTCGTGGAAATACGAGAGGAGAAGAGGCAAAATAATAGTGTAGAGACACGAGCGGCACAAACTCAAGACCCAATTAATTGGGAGTTGCTATATTTCAAGCGAACGCTCCGGACTAGCCCGGCATTGTTCATCTTCTTCCCTCTCGCCCGCATCTGTTCTTCTTCTTCCTTTTCGCCGCCCTTCCATTTACGGCTCCCCCGCCACTGGGCACCACCCGCCCCGCGCTGCGCTAGGGGTTCTTGGGAGCTCCGACGAGCTATGGCCGGGGTCCTAGTGAGCTCCCGGCGAACCCTAGTGCCCGCGGGCGGCCACCATCTCCCCGACGAGGAAAAAAAACAGATTCTGAGTTTTCTATTAGAAGAACAACTCACGGAGGGGGAGGGAAGGGGAGGGGGAGGAGGAGGAGGAGATGCTCGCCGGAGGGGGAGGATATAGGCGGAGGAGCCACCGAGTTGAGGAAGATGACGACGGGGATTTGAGCGGTCGCCTAAAATCGTGCGGGGGATTTGAGGCGACACACGGATAGGAAAAAGTGCAATTAATTTACTATATTAAAATTGGCCATGACAAAGATTTGTCGAGCAAAAATTTGCTAAAAATTAGGTCAAAACATGTGCCACATAAAAAAGGGCCTTAATTTCCACGCTATCACACAGATCAGAATTGTCGAAACATTACGGGTCCATGGAGACGCTGTCACCGACGGACCTGGCTCCGACTTGGCACTCAAAAAGATCTTTCTCGCCTGCGTCCGACGTCCGTGGCGACAAAATTCCTATCCTTTCCCGTCTCCATCAGCGCGGTAGCATCACCCATTCACCACCAATCTCCATCTCGATCGCTGTCTCTCCACTGTGCCCGCGCGCTGGGTCATGCGTGACTTCACACCTACGCATTCCAAGTCCGGATTGGCGGATTCAGATCCGACAGTCCCCAGAATTTGGAGGGAGCTTGGAGTCAGCTCCGGTACAGTGGAGTGCGTCGGTTCCACATCCCGGCATCCCCCTCACCGGTTGTCATCTTCACCCTTCTCCTTCCTTGCCCACCTCAGAAACAAGAATCTTACCATAGCAGCTCCACCAAATCAGAGCTCCCTCCCAGTCCCTGCCGTACGTCGCCGTCCCTCCCCTCATCCTCCCAGCGCCTCTCATTCAGTCATTCCACCTCCTCCCCGAACTGCCTGATGCGGTTGGTAGTAGTACCAAGGTTCCGGCCCTCCTCTAGTGCGGTGCTCTTCTAGCCAACTCTAGTGCCGCTTGACTTCCGGGTAATGGGCGCGGCTCAGTTGCTGATTCTGTTCTTGGCGCTTGCCGCCGCCACCGCGCGGGAGGCGTTGGCGGCGGGGGGCGCGGCCGAGCGAGGTGACTGTCGGCGCTCTCTTCACGTACGACTCCACAATTGGCCGCGCGGCGCAGCTCGCCATCGAGCTCGCCGTCGATGACGTCAACAAGGACGGCAAGGTCCTCCCGGGGACCCAGCTCAATTTGGTGGCCCAGGACACCAACTGCAGCGGCTTTCTTGGGACCATCGAAGGTTCGGTTTTCGTTTCTCCCCCTTCGCTCTTTCACTGGCATTTGTTTTGGCCAAGTTTTAGTTGCTCATGTTCATGTGTCAAGAACTTGTTTTTTTTTTTTTTTTTTTTCTTTCAAAAAAAAGTAGTTTTTTCCTTTTTACATGTATAGTTTTTTTCTATATATAGTTAAGAATTTAGAATTACTGCAGAGGTAGAAGCGGAAACGGAAATATTGAGGCCTTTTGGATATACGGAGCTGTTTCAAAGTTTTGAGAAAATATTATAGCCAGCAGTTGTAACAGTAGTCTTAATCCTATTGTTTCATCTTTTAGAGTTAATTATGATTACATAAAAGAGGGGGAATGTCCATTTTATTACTGCCGGCAAAAACATAGGAGGTGGATGGGAGGGGCCGATCCAATCCCAGTGTATTATTTGGTTTAGTCAACTAAGTTAGGTACCCCTACTGGTTGGATTTTAATATTCTTGATAATTGCTCGGCTCGTGGTTCATGGGATGATTTGACAATGTTGACTTTTCTGTTTGTCATATTCCATTCTGAAGAACTATGATTGCACAGATACTCACAAAAGTTTACATATCAGATAATGATGCTCCTCGAATACACATTGGACACCGATAATTGTCAGTATCAGTAATTTTTGTAACTTTCTTTTTTTCAAATAAATAAGATTTATGACACTTGGTCAACACCCCGTCGATGCTATCGGATGCTAATGAACCCTAACCCTTCATTCTACTTAAATCCCACCCTCTAGTCTAGAGATCACTTCACTTGTTCTCCTCGTTATGCATTCACTTATCCATATCCATATTGGTCTACCCATGCAAAAGCAGCTTAAGAATTCTACTAGCCTGATTGTCCTGGCAATAGAAGAGCAATAGACAGAAAGAGTACTTACGGAGTGGTACCACAAATAGCGTAACTTGTGAAATCAGTTAGGTATTCTGTAGGATGCAGGAAACATGTGTCAGCGTTACTGATGGAGTGGTGCCGTAACTTGTGAAATCAGTAAGGTATTCTATAGGATGCAGGAAACATGTGTCAGCTGTTAATGGAGTGGTACCACAATTAGCGTAACTTGTCAAATTGGTTAAGGTATTCTGTAGGATGCAGGAAACATGTGTTAACTGCTAGGGAGCAGCCAATTCCTCACTTTATTCTCATTCAAGATTCTTTGTTTCCTTCTGTCAAGTTTGAGCACCAGAATAAATTAAAATATATAGGTTTATTGGAGATTGTTTCTCTGTTTGAATCACAGCCAGTTTTCCTGTTTTTGTCGGAAAATGAAGTTTGCATGACATGCATAAATTTAAGGACAAAATTAGTGGGATCTTTATAGGCACGGGCACAATAAGCTGTCATCTTTTCTTGGCTTGAAAGACACCAGAAATTAACTTCAGTACCTCAACTTGCATTTCTACTTTGACGGTGTCTGAACTGATTCATAGAAACCTTACTTGGTTGCAGCGTTGAGGCTAATGGAAAAAAATGTAGTTGCGGTGATTGGCCCACAATCCTCTGGGATAGGCCATGTCATCTCCCATGTTGTTAATGAGCTACATGTACCTCTTCTATCATTTGCGGCTACAGATCCAGCTCTTTCTGCATCAGAGTATCCTTACTTCATCAGGACAACCATAAGTGACTACTTCCAAATGAATGCCGTTGCTAGCATTGTTGATTACTATCAATGGAAAAGGGTGACTGCTATATTCGTTGATGATGATTATGGACGAGGTGGCATGGAAGCCCTCGGTGATGCGCTTGCATTAAAGAGGGCAAAGATTTCATATAAAAGCAGCTATTCCTCCAAACTCAAATACAGACGTGATCAGTGATGTGCTATTTAGAGCAAATATGATGGAATCAAGGGTCATGGTTGTGCATGTCAATCCTGACACCGGGATGAGAATATTTTCTGTAGCTAAGAGCCTCCAAATGATGGCCAGTGGCTATGTCTGGATAGTAACTGATTGGCTAGCTTCTGTCCTTGATTCCTCAGCATATAGAGATGTTAAAGATATGGGTCTTATTCAGGGACTAATTGTTCTGCGGCAGCACATTCCTGAATCTGAAGCCAAGGATAAGTTCATATCTAAATGGAAAAATGTGGCTCGTAACCGAAATATTACTTCTGGCTTGAACTTGTATGGTTTTTATGCTTATGACTCAGTTTGGACTGTTGCTCGTGCTGTCGATAAATTTCTCAGTAGTGGGCAACAGATCAATTTCTCAACAGATCCCAGATTACAAAATTTAAACGGCAGCACGTTGCATCTATCAACTCTAAAGATATTTGACGGTGGTGCACAGATGCTGAAGCAACTTCTACTCACCAACTTTACAGGTGTTACAGGTCCAGTCCAGTTTGATTCAGACCGCAATTTGGTACGCCCAGCGTATGAAATCCTTAATGTTGCTGGCTCTGGGTCCCGCTTGATTGGCTATTGGTCTAATTATTCTGGGCTTTCCTTGGCTGCTCCTGAAAATTTGTATCAGATGCCACGAAATACATCTATAAGTGCCCAGCAGCTGCATGATGTGGTATGGCCTGGTGATTCCACTACTAATCCTAAGGGATGGGTATTCCCAAACAATGGCCAGCCTCTAAGAGTTGGGGTTCCAATTAAAGCAAGCTTTAAAGAATTAGTGTCAGGCAGAGGAGATAACATGAGTGGTTATTGCATCGAGATATTCAACGCAGCAATGAAACTGCTTCCTTACCCAGTTCCATACCAATTTATAACTATTGGGGACGGCACAAAAAACCCTAGCTATATTGACATCATTAGAATGGTTGCTGCTAATGTATGTCCTCATTCTTGTCCCAATCTATTTCACAATTTTCTTTTCAGACCTCTGATTTGTTTCATTTTCATTTAGTCACTTGATGCAGCTGTAGGCGACTTTGCTATAGTGAGAAATGGAATGCAGCTTGCAGAATACACACAACCTTATATCGAGTCAGGGCTTGTGATAGTAGCGCCAGTGAAACACGTAACTTCAAGTGCCTGGGCTTTCCTTGAACCTTTCACATTGGAGATGTGGTGTGTCACAGTCGCTCTTTTTATTTTGGTGGGTGTAGTAGTTTGGCTTCTTGAACATCGTAGTAATGAGGAATTTCGAGGCTCTCCAAGGCGACAAGTCATAACAATGTTATGGTACGTTTGTTGCATGTTGTAACTTTGTGGGTGTTTTTTTGTTCAAATTTATCGCACCTTGTTTGATTCAAAGTTCAGACTGGCAATACCATTATGGGTAAAAAATGCTTCTAGCTTTATTCATTTCATGCTCATCTTATGATTTACTGTTATTTAGTTGGTGGTTCTTTTTTTCTAAATGCTTATTTGCTAACTTTAGGAATTGATGGATGATATGTGTTTCTCTTTCAGGTTTAGCTTCTCAACAATGTTCTTTGCACACAGTAAGTCCACTAAACGCATCCATGATATTAACTTATGAACTCTTGCATGATTCTTTGACCTATATGGATGGAAATGTCTTGACGAGAAACTCACTTCAGGAGAGAACACTGTAAGCACACTTGGGCGGTTCGTGTTGCTAATATGGTTGTTTGTTGTGCTGATCATCACTTCAAGTTACACTGCTAGCTTGACGTCAATCCTCACAGTCCAACAGCTCTCAACTGGAATTACAGGGATTGATAGTTTGGTTTCAAGTTCTTTACCTATTGGATACCAGGCTGGGAAATTTACCAAAAGATACCTGAATGAAAACCTCAATGTTCCTCTCTCTCGACTGGTACCACTGAATACGATCCAAGAATATGCTGATGCCCTTAGCCGCGGACCAAATTATGGCGGTGTTGCTGCAATTGTTGATGAGAAGCCATATATTGATATCTTCCTGTCAAAATACTGCAAATTCAGAATAGTGGGAGAGGAATTCACAAAGGAAGGATGGGGCTTTGTACGTTCATTGTCCCTTTATCTTGTTCCCAACCTTCATTCAATTCATTTGGGCATCACTGCCATTGCATCTCGTGGAAGCATAAATCCATGTCTGGCACTGTAACGGAACGATTAATTCTGCTCCATTGTTTTTCTTTACAGGCATTCCAGAGAGACTCCCCCCTCGCTGCAGATTTATCGACCGCCATCCTTCAACTTTCGGAGAGTGGCCAACTTCAGAGAATCCACGACGAGTGGTTCTCACGCTCTAGTTGCTCCTCTGATGACAGCGAAGTGGCAGCAACCAGGCTTGGCCTTGGAAGCTTTTGGGGCCTCTTCCTTGTGTGTGCCCTGATATGCGTCTTCGCCCTGCTGGTATTCTTCATACGAATCTGCTGGCAGTACAACCAGTACTCCAATTCTGAATCTTCTGGCGGCGAGCCCAGCGCAGCTGCTGCTGCTGCTGGTCCTGTCATAAGACAGCGGCGACTATCAGGCCTTGGCAGCTTCAAAGAGCTGATCCAGTTTGTCGACAAGAAGGAGGAGGAGATTAAGAAAACGATGAAACGAAGATCAAGCGATAAAGATAACCAAGCTGCAGGACTCTCATACACTCAGTCAGTGGTTTCAGCTTAGGACAACCTTTCATTCAGACTTTCTGTCCTTCAGATGGATATGGCAAAACAAGGGGAAGTACATTACCAACGATTATTGAATTAGGTCATCTCCAAAAAGCAAAACAAAACAACGATGTATATACTAGTAAATAGTGTATTTGATCTAGGAGTCCATTTCTTATGTCCCTGATACAAGCGGTTTGTACTGCATTTGACAGGTGTTTTCGGCAATTGGCCATTGCTCCAATCCAAGCTGTGCAAAGCAAAGTGGTTCATTTCAATTGCTTTTCTGGCATGCGCCATTTGAGCTTTCCTCTGATTTATGGTTCTGCTTCTCCCTGATCCATTTTTTTTGGGTAACGGTCTTGAATTCTGAAACCCTGAAGCCAGGAAGTGAGCTTTAAACTGGGAGCAGATCGGCCGTTGGGCTATTACACGGATCTGGTCACCCTCGTGTGGTCACAAGAAACCATAATGATCCAGTAGGCAGTAGCCGCTGGTCCTGCGCATCAAATCGAATCCAAACACCGGTGTTGTTAACAGACAATCCCAGTCCCCAAAATCGCTTCACCAGCTCAACATATATGTAAGAGGAAATGCCACTGCGGTTGTTCAACTTGACTGCTGCTGCAACAGCCTCCAGTCCACAGAGTTCACACACAGGCAGGCCATGGACAAAGCAACATGTTCCGGTTCCCCAACACTCAACAGCTTTTTATTTGGCTTCTGCAAGCTAAAGCTAGAAGCTAAAACAAACGACACATACTGAACTGACTTTTAAAAATCTAGAATGCTAGCTTCTGATTAAATAAACTAAAAGTTGAAAAGCACGTTGAGGGAGATTTTCTGGCTTCTGGTGCAGGAAGAAACTAAATATTAATTAAAAAGCCTAAAGCCAATTATTTTGTGTCAAGAGCCTAAAAGCTGTAAATGAAACAAACAGGCGCCTAAAAAGTCTATCTGATCCTCACATGCTATAGCTATCACCAATGCAACCCACGGCTCTTGATTTTATTTGGTTGTTTGTGTTTGAACTTTTTTTTCTAGGATCAATCGCCTGATCGAGAAGGAGTTGATTAGGGGCATATATATAGCTGATAATAAGAAGCTGACCTATGCAGAAACTGTAATAAACCGGCGGCGAAACACACGTGGAATCCTTGCCAAATATAGACGGTGGTGGTGGGTGAAGAGCAAAGCTCCAAAACTGAGCTTTCGCCATCAAATTAATCCCCCACATCGATCTCCATCGGATCGAATGCCCGGGATATGGTACTGATTGCTGTGCCGGGGGGCTGGCTTCTCCTCTCTCGGCTCTCGATCGCTTTCGATTTGTTTGATCGACATGGCCGGCCGGCGTCTACTGCTAACCAATTTGGCCTGCCCTCTAACGCCGAAAGGTTGGGAAACAGTTCCGTCTTCCGCCATGGCGTCCATGTCAACATAAAGATGACACACAGTCATTCACACAGTGAGACCGATCGACGAGACCCCGGACACGGTGCAAACCCCCTTGCCAACCGCGTCGGGCACGGGAGGCTCACTGGCACTGGCCAGTCATCACGCGGCCGGCCGTCGTCGTCTCGCCATCTCCCCAACCGCTCCGGCTCGTGCCACTGACACCCGCCATTAACGCGCTCCGACCCTGCTTCTAGTAGACACGCACATCCATCTGTGCCTGCGAGGCCGGCCATGGTGGCCAGCCTGCTAGCTGGTGCTGCTGCTTGGTTGCTGCTGGTTTTCCTTTCTCCTATCGAGCTCCCATTCAATGGCATTGATGTGGATGGCCCCTTTCAGATGGTAGATGGCACGCATTTACGCCGCCACGGTACGATCTCCCCGAGCTCCTCTCTCCCCTCCGCTATATAGCCCTATCTCCACCACCCACTTCCCTCCCCACCGCCATTGCTCACTCCTCAGCTCTCCACTGCACCTGCTGACTGACAGACAGACAGCTGTTTCATTTCTGGGCCGGCTAGCTGGTGGTAGCGTGCGCCGTGCGGTGGTGCGGCGGCCGCCATAGCCAAGAAGTAGAAAGATAGATCTCGAGAGACACATCAATCCACCCACCCATGGATGAACGACGTGCTGCTGGTGGTGCTGGCGGCGGCGCTAGGCGCCATGTGGTGGCGCCGGTGCTCCAAGACCGGCGGCGTGGACGGTCTCCCACCCGGTCCACCAGGTTGGCCGGTAGTGGGGAACCTGTTCCAGGTGATCCTTCAGCGTCGCCCGTTCATGTACGTGGTGCGCGACCTCCGCGAGAAGTACGGCCCCATCTTCACGATGCGGATGGGGCAACGCACCCTGGTCGTCGTCACCTCGGCGGACCTCATCCACGAGGCGCTCGTCAAGCAAGGCCCCATGTTCGCGAGCCGGCCTGAGGACAGCCCTACCCGCCTCCTCTTCAGCGTCGGCAAGTGCACCGTCAACTCGGCGCCTTACGGCCCGCTGTGGCGCGCCCTGCGCCGGAACTTCGTCGCCGAGATCGTGTCACCGCACCGCGTCAAGGGGTTCTCGTGGATCCGGGGAGTGGGCCGTCGACGCCCACCTCCGCCGTCTCCGCGCGCCGAGCTTGCGGCGGAAGGGGCGGTGCGGGTGATGGCGAGTTGCAGGCTCACCATCTGCAGCATCCTCATCTGCATCTGCTTCGGCGCCAAGATCCCCGACGAGCTCATCCGGGAGATTGAGGAGGTGCTCAAGGACGTGATGATGATGACCATGCCCAAGCTCCCGGACTTCTTGCCCCTCCTCACGCCGCTCTTCAGGAAGCAGCTGTCCGAGGCCCGTGCGCTGCGCCGGCGCCAGCTCGACTGCCTCGTGCCGCTCGTCCGCGCAAGGAGGGACTTCCTCCGCGACGGCGGCGGCACCAACAAGGGCAAGGCGGCGGCGGCGGACGGCGTGGAGATGATGAGCGGGCCCGGGGAGGCGTACGTGGACTCGCTCTTCGACCTCGAGCCGCCCGGCCGCGGGAAGCGACTCGGCGAGGAGGAGCTCGTCACGCTCTGCTCCGAGGTCATGAGCGCCGGCACTGATACCAGCGCCACCGCGCTGGAATGGGCCATGATGCACCTCATCCTCGACCCCGCCGCGCAGGAACGCCTCTATGACGAGGTTGTTGCCAAGGTCGGCAAGACCGACCGGATCACCGAAGCCGACGTCGAGGCCATGCCTTACCTCCAGGTGAACACCAGTTCTTTCCTACTGAACTGCATTTCGGCCCTGTTTTATATAGAACACACAAGTTCCAAAAAACATTGGAATTCGATAAAACACACAAAGTTGAGTTTGACACAAATGTCGTAGACATTGGAATTCAACTTGCTCATGCGTGTAGTAAAATACGAAATTCTTCTGGATACATTATTGTTTGACTGCACGAAATTGGTACTTGGATTGGATATGAAATTGCTGATGGATAATTAAGCTTCCAATGTACAGAAGCACCCAAATGAATTCAACTGATTCCAACAAAAATTTAAACTGAATAATCATGGACATGATACATATATCTATCATCCTTGATTCCTTGGTACTGGTAGGTACATACTAGGTAGCAAATGGAGGCCTTCACTGTCGCCTTCATCTCAAAACAGTCACTAATCACTATATGTACAGTGATTACGTACTAAACATTAGTTCATCCGTCAGCAACAACTAAAATGCTCATTTAAACTGATGTTTTCTCTACCACAACGAAGTAGGAGTTAGTACTTTTGATTCCGACCTCCGAACAAAATTGCGGCTACTAATTAGGAACAGTTGACGCCGAAACTTAAACCCTTGTCTAATGCGCAATGCAAGCAATTAATCATTAGTGATATGATAGATTTGCTTCTAGAACTCCTGTCGTGATATGATATTGTTTCATCCGTCATGAAAACGACATTTGTACCCGAAATCCGAAAGCGATGGTCGCACATTCCAGGGGCATGTTGGTCCCTCGATCTGATCTCGCCGCCGCCGAAGACGACGACGACGACGACGACCGTTTAATATAATTTGCTGGTGGCTGGTGTGCATGAATGCAGGCGGTGGTGAAGGAGACGTTCCGGCGACACCCGCCGAGCCACTTCGTGCTGTCACACGCGGCGACGCGGGACACGGAGCTGGGCGGGTACCGTGTCCCCGCCGACGCCAGCGTGGAGTTCTACACGGCGTGGGTGACGGAGAACCCGGCGACATGGCCGGACCCGGAGCAGTGGCGTCCCGAGCGGTTCATGGAGGGCGGCGAAGGCTTCGACACCGACATCACGGGGACGCGCGCGCTCCGCATGATGCCGTTCGGCGCCGGCCGACGCATCTGCCCCGCCGCCACGCTCGGCGTCCTCCACATCCAGCTCATGCTCGCCAACATGGTGCGATCGTTCAGGTGGACGCCACCACCCGGCGAGGACCCCCGGATCCTACTGAGACCTTCGCCTTCACCGTCGTCATGAAGAACTCCCTCCGCGCTGCCTTCGTCGAGCGGAACAACCCCGCCGCCACGGCGACGGCCACGGCGAAGTGATGGTGAAAAGTTAAAAAAAAAAAAAAAGTTACTATTCTCTGGCTCTGGGCTCTGGCTTGGTAATTAAGTTGCTGCCACGTGTACGTGCGTGTCGTTGCATTTCCTGGTACGGGGGTGGGTGATTATGGCGGGGTGGTAATTAATTTGCTACCGCGCGCGCGCTGCGGTATAAATTATACAGTTATTATTAATTATTACTCCACGGTGAAGGTGATCATCGTATAATAGTAGATGGGTCGGTCCATCGTAGCCGTTGGTTGGTTGACGGATGGCTGGATATATGGACACGTACGGCTGGGGCAGATGGATGTGATTCATGTGAATGCAACGCACGATGCTGTATGTCACCATATCATAAAATTTTTCTAGTGTTGGCGACTTCTCGTATTAGTTTTTATTTAATAGTGGTACTATTTTTTTTTTTAGCTTTCTCTCATTTTTTTTTTTTTTTTTCCTCTTGATTTGATGCAAAAATGTACGTACTAGCTATATATTGCATGATCGATCTGGTCATATATATTGGTTGTCATCTCTTGTCCAAAAATAACAATGTTCAATGATTTCCTCTCGGACCAAGCTATCAGAATCAGAATTCATATGCATTGTGTAACATGAGCAAACGTGGTGTTGTTCTTTTTGCCTTTTTTTGGGTTGGATCACGTACTAACAGTTGGTACAGTGTGTTGAATGACGCAATACAACAATACAAGATTTTGTTGCGGCGCCGTTGTGTCGCGTCAGATAAATGCACAAATTTTTGCCCCATACAGAACAGTATGGGAAGATTTTTATATTTGAAAGGAGATAAACGGTTTAAACAAAAAAAAAAAGACCCAAAATTTCCCTAAACGGGACAGTATGGGAAGATTTTTTATATTTTAATATTTTCTAATAAATATTTAATATTAACCATCTTTTTTAAAAAAATTTGCCTCAGATAACCCGTTTGGTCGTGACAGCCCCAATGACATAACCAAATAACATAAATGTCTCTCCCCCAATGATTTACATGACGAAATTTTACTGTGGCGCTGAACTTTTATATAATATTTTAAGCATCGCAACGTTGTTAAATGAAAAACTTAAAACTAGAAACTTGTAGGTTTCTTCGATAGCTATAATATTCATATAAAAATCATTTTCATCCGACGTCATATCGAGGGGTTATGATTTTTAAAAATTCAATATTATCATGCCACCGGAAGTGGTGCGACAAGCTTTTTTAATTATGTCCGAAACGACATTGAATGTGTTTTTCTTACCGCCCAACACATGTGGCGCGACTATAGGGACTAATAGTCGCCTAACGGGCTGGAGCGACCAAAAGTGACTATGTGATGCAAAACTTTTTTTGTTGGACGGTTAATTTTAAAATGTTTATTAGAAACGATTAAAATATATAAAAAAAATCCGACAGTATGGGGCCGGCCGGCTTGGTTCTCCACGCTCAGCTGCAAGCATGGTGCGGGACAACAGCCGCCGCGTCCGAGTTCAACTGGCCGGCCTTGCAGATTGTCAACCTCCAACTCTCCGGCCGGCCCTGCAGCTTGCAAAGTTTCCACCGCACGTCAGGTGTTAGCTGCCACTTAGAACTACATTTACGTACGCCAGAACTATACCAGACTTGATCTTAGTATTAGAAGAGGTACTAACAATACTTTTTTTTCTACATTAGGGCATTGAAGCAAAGTTGTTCAGAATTTTAATAACAGATTTTAAACTACACTATTTCAATGCAAAGTTGTAGAGAATTAAACTAACAGTAGCTCTTTTTTACCAGTAAAATCTGTTATACTCCCTCCATTGTTTCAATGCAAAGTTGTAGAGAATTAAGCTATCATCGAACATATAAGTCTTGAAGAAAAGTTTAGAGAATTATATAACAAACAAACTTTGTTGAATCGCCAAAGTCTAGAAATGAGCCTATCTATCATGCTCAAAATTACCCACAGGCCCGTCGGCTGCTGGGGGCTGGCAGGTCCCTGCTGACACCTAGAGAGTTGTGATAGGTCCTTGTCGGCACCTAGGTAGCCCATAATCCAATGAACAGGGGTCACATGGTTCAGCGATATATCACCCTTTTCGAGCGCTTGGTGTAATTAAGCTTTCAAGCGCTAGTTTGTTCTTAATGAGCCTAACAGTTGTTTTGCTTGACTTGATATGATGACCTGACTAGAGAGTTCACACACACTCGAATCTTGAAGCAAAGTTGTAGAGAATTTTATAAGGAACAAAGTTTGTCCAATATCAAAGTCTAGAAGTGTGCCTATCATGCTAAAAAATGGCACACAGGTCTGTCGGCATTTGGGGGGGTGACAGGTCCTGCCGACACCTGGGGAGGTTGTGACAAGTCCCCGCCGACACCTGGGGCTGTGACAAGTCCCAAGTCGGCACCTAGGCAGCCCGTAGGCCGCCCATCCTTGAAACACATTTTTTGAGCATGATAGGCACATTTCTAGATTTTGGCCATTCAACAAAGTTTGTTCCTTATAAAATTCTCTATAACTTTGCTTCAAGGCTCAAGTGTGTGTGATGATAGTTTAGTTCTCTACAACTTTGTTCCTTATAAAATTCTCTACAACTTTGCATTGAAACTAACTATACCTTTTTAAAAACATTAGGGCATTGAAACAATGGAGGGAGTAATAACAAATTTTAATACTACATTAGGGCTGTCTCAATAGGACATTAATGATAGTTTATTAGTGATAGTTTCTATCCATCTTAATTAGAATGAGAGCTAAACATTGCTAAGGTGGCATAGAATTAACCGGCATATCAACCGCACGAACCATCAGCCGAATGGGTCAAAATTTGTCACGAGTTTTTCGTGGGAGTAAGAAACTTGCAAGAATACCTTTTTTTCCTTTTAGTGAATAATACAACAATTAAGCAGCTCTTCTATTGTATCAGTTTCACCAGTTTCAAAGGGAAAACTGCAACACAATGTGTGATTGTACCTGCAATGTTTAAGATTCCTAATAACCCAACGTGTACCGTACGGGATATGATTATTCATTCTGCTCACTGGTCGAGGTTGTATTAAGTGCATACGGAAAGAAACAGTGCACAGGTGCAAGGTACCCCATCAGGCCGGGCCATCGAGGCAGGCATCATCAACACAGATCACCAGATGGACGACGCCATGTCTCTCAGGGTGGTACACGCCGGCCGGATCAGAGGTCAGAAACGCAGCTGTAGAGACGACTCCCCCGTTGCTGCTGGACATCGAGAAAAGGGCAAGTGGAATAGTAGTTGGGCGACCGGTCCCTTTCTTCAACCTGTGGCCCGCGATGCGACTTGCATTGGTGTGGTGGGAGCTGAGTAATGAAGCTGCGCGTGCTTGATCGAGCTGGCCACTGCAGCTAGGGGAGTGTGCAGGCTGCATGCACAGGTAGCCGCCCGGCCCCCGGTTTGAAAACTTTGGTTTGAAAACTTGCTGCTGCCTCCTGCTTGCCTCCTGCATGCAGTTGCTTCTTCTGCATTGTGCTGCTGCAACGCCAGCTAGGGCCGGCGTCATGGATGGATGGTAACCAACCAACCTTCTTTACTGCGACCGGCCGGCGTCCGGCAGTACTGCGTCGAGGAAGAATCAATAGGACGTGTCCTGGCCGGCCACCGGCGGCTTGACCGGCCGGCCGGCCGGGCTTCACATGCTCACATTCAATTACCTGGCCGGCCAAAGCTCGCTAGCTCATCCATCCATGAGCCCCGATCCAGAAACAACCTTACAACAACAGTAACCATATCCCCCCTTAATAAATGGATCCAACCCTCCTCATCTCTATCTCTGCTGCATCATCGATCGATCTGATCTCTCGTTTCTTTTCACATCGGGGCCAGCCGGACGGACGGCCGGGGGCATGCATCAGTCAGATCGATATATCTCGCTTGTGGTTGTGGATGTGGAGTACTTCTCGTGTTTTGGATCCACCACTGGATGCATTGTACTCCTACTACTTTACACGTGATGGCGTGTTGACACCTTGCCAGTGGTGGAATGGAACCGGCAGGCATGCATGCAGCGCAGTGCAGTGAAGAGTGTGTAGGTAAAATAGTACTGTAGATCGATGAGGGATCAGTAATGTGAGGGATGGAGAGCTACTGTACTGACTCCCTGGGCCACCGTAGTAACTCCGGCCGGCCGGTGCTACTCCGATCCGATCCATCCATCCCCCGCAGTGCGTGGTTAATTACAATGTCGACGGCCGTGTCCGATCTTGACCGCTCGGGATCCATCTGGTCCACTGCGCTACGGCATGGCCGCCAGGCATGCACACTGGCTCGATAGCCGCTCACTGTCAGGATGGACTGAGCTACAGCTAGACGTGCCGGTGCGTGTACTGACTGACGCACGCAATAAGGCGCCATGCATGTCGTGTTGAAGAACCGCCTCGCCGCCGCCGGCTGCCTGCCGGCTGTCGGGCAGCGGCAGAATTTCGCCGGCCGCGGCCGCTCTAAGCTCCTGACGACGCAGGCTACCGGGACCGGCTACCGGCCGGCCGGCAGCAAAACATCGATCGGCACATCTCCCTGCTGGCGTTGTCGATCGGAGCCTCCGACGGACGCGCGCGTCGATCAGCTGCGCCGCCGTTGTTGTCGTTCACGCGGTGCCGGCGGTGGACACGCCGACACGAGACACGACCATACAGTAGTACGACAGTAAACCCCTGGCTGGCTAGATAGGGTTGTAGGCCCAAGAACAACGTTGATGCAAACTTAATTGGCATGGTTATGCATATACACATGGGTCACATATGCCATCTCGTCGTCTCTTCGAATGAATGTCTGTGCATGTGTGCGTGACGACAGGGACGGCTTAGCCGATCGATCATGGAGGCGCTGAACGCGAGCGGTGCCGGCCGGTATAGGGAATAGGAGATCATGAGCTGGCGCCGGAGTTATATACTGTGCATGCTAGCTGTATGTATGGACCAGTGTACCAGCGGAGATCACGTCGCGGCGGCAAGACGCCGTACGTGATCTGATCCGGCCGAACAATCCTGCCCCTCGGCGCCGGCGGACGGCCGGTCGGCTCGATCTTATTCCTTGCTGATCATCAACGACGCTGCTAATGAACACTTGAATAAACCTGTGTGCTGGGTTCAAATCTCGGGTGCGACACTTTATCCCGGATTTATTTCGGGATTTTCCGACGTTATGCATTAAGTGGTAGGCGACGTCCCCGTCGATAGCGATAGCGCCATGGTGACTTCGAACTTCAAGATTTACCGCTCAGCTTTCGAAGGTGCTTCATAGGGGTAGGGTTTGCGTAGTGTGTTCAGCGTCCGCGTTGTCTGACGTGTGCTATATGCGTGGTGCCGTCCAGACGCCGTACGTGCTGGCCACACTCACACGTTTACGCCTTTTATTACACGGCAGGGCTGGCTGGCCGGCTGGGATCGGAGAGGAGAAGATCGAGGACCACGTACTGGTCATCACTGGAACAACGATGCCGGCCGGATAGATCAGAAGAGAAGAAGAACTGTGTCCGATTGATGGCGAGTAATGAGAACCAGCTAGCCTCCAATGCACGCACTGCACGCCGGTGATGACGGTGAGGCTAGTAGCTAGCCACCGGGGCGGCCGATCGAGCCCGTCATGAGCGCGGCAACGAACACCGACCGTTCGTGAGCGAGGCCAGGCCGATGGACGGACGGCGTCTTAATGGCTGGTTGCGCGCGTCGGCGGCGTCGTGGTACGATGGCCGGCCGGCGGCAGCACGAACGAGAGCGATGCCGGCGTCCGCGTGCAGAAGATGGCGGTTGGGGTTGGCACAGTGTGAATCGATCAACGTGTAGCCGGCCGGCCGGCCGGCCGTGCGAGCATTAGTGTGACGACGGGAGGACTAGCGTGTCCTGAGACTGATCCGTGCGTCACGGGAAAAAAACGCCAACGGCGGGGGCCACTGCGCCCGATGATATGGTTGTGAAAAACTTGATCCTTGACCCAATGCCCGTTAAAGCACAACGACGTACATGATTATGAGTCAAATAGTATGGCAGCCAGATTGCGTACGTACAGGCCGGATGATCCATGTCTCGACGTGTCGAGCCAGTTGAGTTTCAATTCGAGCACGAGCACCAAAACAGGCTGAGTTTCACCGTGGCCGGCCAGCGCCCGACTGTCATCATCGCGCTCGCGTGCGTCATCGATAGCCAGGGTCAGGACCGTCAAGCGCATTTTACACATATCAAACCCACGGTCAAGCTTAATATCCATCACATAATAAAGATATACGACATGTGAAGCTTCCATCGTATCGTCACGTGAAGGCCGCTCGTCTTTCTACACAAGCAGCTCGTTGCTTCCTATTTCATGGCCAAGCGCCAAAACTAACGCCATCGTCATCTCTGAGCGCTGCGAGCCGATTCTCCAATTGCACACACAATGGCCAGGCCGAGCCCGTGGCCCATCAGGCGCATCCCCGAGGACGCTGGGTTGGGGGGTTGGGGGGCAGAGCCCCCGGTACGCTACATATACCCCTCACTCGATCGGTGACGGATGGTGACAAGCGAGGGTGGTCGGCGCACTGCTCACACTGCATGTGTTCTTTACACATTGAGTCATCGAAAGGTTCGCAAGAAAGGTGGACAAGTGGGCGATTTGGAGAACCACTCCCGTTTGTGATCGTCCAACGGTCGTCCGACATGGTAAGTTTTGTTATTGGTCGTTGGCTCGCGACATAGGTTCTTCTTCTTACCATCTGTTGTGGGGAGCCGAACCTTGGCCACCCCCTCATTTCGGTCCCGTGAAACCCCCGTGCCAGAATCGGGTCCGTGGCGTTCGGTAGGACTAAGCAAGGAGGCTGAACGGGTCGAGGAAGGGCCGGTTGGGCGAAGTCGCTGGTTTTTCGAACGGCCGAGTACCCGATGCGTTCGGGCTGGCAAGCCGAAAGGCGACGCGGCCATTCATTCCGACAAAAAAGTCGAGGATCGGTGGTTTCCATCTTAGAAGGAGGAAGACACGCTCGATACCACGCCGAAAAGGAGCAGCTTTTTCGATCGCAGGGGCCGAAGGCTGGACGATTCGGCCCTAAAGCACCCGGGAGTTTGGTCGTTCGGTTAGGGGCGTCGAAGGCGCTGCTATTCGGCCTCAGCACTGAATGTTCCCTAGTTCGGCCTGAGAGATTTGGCCTGCGAAGGTGACTCTAGATAATCCAAGGGCGCACACCTTTCTCGACGAGGCACCCCGGCGGGAATCAAAAGGTCATGGGTTTCGCCTTGTCACCGAATAGGCCGGGTCTTCGGTCGGGGTGCCGTAGGGCCCCATTTCCGATTATTTGCTTTGTTGCCCTGCAGGTGGTCCGATCGGTGGCAGGTGGTCCCTGGCGGAAGCCGGCAAGGCCGAGCGGCAGAGAAGGACCAAGAGGCCCTCGGTGTCGAGGCGGAATATTCCTAGGGGCAGGGGCAGGTAGAAGGGCATTAAATTCATGTAAAAGTCTACGGATTCCTATAAATAAGCCCCGTTAGGCGTTGTAAACACACAAGTGAAATCAATAGAAAGGGAGCTCCAGTTTCGTATCTATCTGAGTGTTTCGTATTTGCTTGTGATTGAGTTTCGGCCTATAGGGGCGGCTCACTTTGAGGCCACTCCAACACCATCGCCTTGCGCGTGTGCCATAAGCTGTTTTTTTTTTTTTTTTTTCGTACAGATGACCAACACCTAGGCGGAACTTGGTTTCATTGGGTACAAGCTCTCGACGTGCCGAGGCCCACCAGTGAAGCGAGCAACTCAGTAGCAGCCGCCGCGAACCCAAGATTGGTGATCACCGCCGAGTCTGATGGAGGCGGCGTGTACGTACAGGATGATCGATGTGTCGACGTGTAGCCAGTTGAGTTTCAATTCGAGCACAAGCTGCACAAGGCTGAATATTGCCGTGGCCGGCCAGCGCCCTCTGTCACCCTTGCGCTCGCGTACGTCGTCGCGGCGGCACACCGGCGATCGATCGACTCGCTGGATCGAGATGTGGCAGTGGCGGCGGCGCCAACAACGAGTCATGCCGTCGATCAGAGCAGGCTACGTACAGCAGTGGTCAGGAGAAAGCGGCGGCGACGACGACGACGGCAAGCATGCTCTCAATCCTCAGAGTTAGGCAGGTGGAGGATCGGAGCCTAGCTGATCGATCGATGGCTGGCACGACAGGAGCAGCTGCTGTCGGTTGCCCCGGCACGCGATGCATGTTCACTCCAGCAGCTCCCGATGAATGAATAGCGCGCGATGCATGTGTTGGTACGTCCTGGCCCAAACACGATCGACAGCGTGCTGCAGTAGATAAACGGGACACAGGCAGCTTGTGATATCATATCATCCCTAGCAGGACGAAAAACCTGCTTCAGAGAGAGAGGTAACTACTACGTGCATATCGTCGCTGCATGCTTGCACCGCCGGCGATGATGTGGTCAAGCGGCCGGGATAGTACGCGTATAGGTAACCCCTGCCGGTGCCGGGCAGAGGCAGAGGCAGAAATGCAGAATTTTTGCCGTGTCTGCCCAGATGCGCGCGGTCGGTCCACTACCACTACTGCCGGCCCCGGCACGGCATCATCCCTGCTGTGGTGTGTGGATCGGAGGAACCGTTGTTGGCGCGGTGCCGGCCGGCGACGGCGGAACACGACCCGATCATCATGCACGATCATCATGCACACTAGCTACGAGTATATATGTAGGGCTGGCCTACACGATGTTGATGCAACTTGAATTGCATTGGGTCATGCCGTGTCCTCCGCCGATGGAATGAATGTCTGTGCGTCCGTGTCCGTGTGACAGGGACGCCTTAACCGATCGATCAATGGATGGGAGCACTGGTGCGATTAATGCTTTCATCAGCGTCGTCAGTCAACTGGGGAAATTAGAGATCATATCCCATCAACGATGTTGTTTGTTGTACGAGCGGGGCGGGTCGGTCGGGTGGTTGGTTGGTTGTTGGTACAGTACAGTACCTAGACGGAGGATTCAAAGTTCAATGCTACAGTAGTACTTGATCATGAACGTGTTACGAACGGCGACGCCAATGCATGTAAGCACTCACTGACGCGCTAGCTGCTAATGAATTCAAGTGCCATGTTCGTGTGTGTGTGTGGCGTGAACGGGGAGCGTACTGGGCCACTGGTCACTGGATGATACATGACGCCGGCCGGCGCCGGCGCATCACGTGTATCGATGGATCATGCAGTCACATCTAGAAGCCGGATCATCGTCCGAGAACAACCACCGGTGCCGTACGTACCACTACTGCCACCCATACATGCGTCACACAATGGTGAGGCCGTGAGGGTAGCGCGGCGGCGCACCAAACATGCGCTACGGTGCACGGTCACCGATGGATGGATATCCATGGACGGACAACATGCAGGCAGGCGAACCAACGAATTACCAACCAACCGCGAGAGATGGAGCCAGCTAAGCTAGCCTCGGCGCGCGTGTCAGGTCGACCGTCGACGGCTGGCCGGGGCCGGTTGACGCCCGCCCGGCCGTGTACG
Source organism: Hyparrhenia diplandra (assembly GCA_015847255.1). Classification (NCBI taxonomy): domain Eukaryota; kingdom Viridiplantae; phylum Streptophyta; class Magnoliopsida; order Poales; family Poaceae; genus Hyparrhenia; species Hyparrhenia diplandra. The sequence goes on along the minus strand of JADLZK010005176.1, from coordinate 25,456 downwards.
ACGCTCGCGCGATCCGGGCCGGCCGGCGTGTTAATGCTCGATCTGCAGGACGACCATATCCCGGCCAGCGGATCCATCGATCGGTCGTTGGCGGCGTCGCGGCGCGCGGCGGTACACCGAAACGCACAACAACGGCGATCGGCCAGCGCGGCAGCACGACTGCATGGCCGTTGGCACTTGGCAGAGTGCGAACGTGTAGCCGGCCGGGCCGTGCGCATGTGCGATTTCAACAAAGGTTCCTTCCCTGGGCGCGCGGAAGCGAGTGGTGATGGGTGGCAGGCTGCGTGCCTGGCCTTTTTTTTTTGAAAGAATCGGCAGGGAAGCCCCCTACCTTCCATTTCTTTTCTTTTATTTATTGATATGGACAAAATTACAGAAATACAAAATACAAGGTCCTCATGACCCAAAGTGTAAAAAGCAGATATATACATTAGGATCTATTCTCACACCATAACTTCAGAGGAATGGCTATTTTGCTCCTAGCCTTAAGACAAATGTCGGCACCGGGGAAGGCACCTTCACCGTTAAGCGGCTTCGCCGGATGGTCTTCCCGAGTGTTGCACTCGGGGAAGGCTTCTCCGAAGTGTAACTGGCCCTTCCCGAAAGTGCAAATGGCACTAGGGGAAGCCCACTGACGCTGGGCCTTCCCCGAGTGCAACTGGCACTAGGGGAAGCCTCTGACGCTGTGTAGCGAACTATCGATCGAGCTACTGTAGCAGCTAAGGTAGTACGTGCTGTGTGCGTCGTGTTAAAATAGTGATATATGGGTGCCAGAGCCAGCAGGAGAGCTGCATGCATCGCACAGGGCCAGCGCTGATATCGATCATGACGCGCGCATGCTGCTGTTGCCGGTCAATATATAGCTATTTGTGGGCTTGCCTTCTTTGCCATGCACGCGCGAAAAGTTGCCAGCACTTGGCCGTGAAAGTAACCACATGCGTACACGGCCAGCTAGCACGCCGATCTGACCTTGGCTGGCCCATCAGGCGCATCCCCGAGGGCGGCTTTTGGGCGTATCCCCGTGGTGCGGTACATATACCCTCCACTCGATGCACTGATTCATTCTCTTGTAAGCCGCAACATTGGTGTTGTAACCCACCAGTGAAGCGAGCAGCTCAGTAGCGGCCGCCGCGAACCCAACATTGATGATCACAGTTGAGTCTGATGGAGGCGGCGCGTTGGTGCCTCCGCCCGCCTCCGATTGAGGTACTTCGTGCTCTTTTGGAGAAGGCGAAATCCACCTTTCTTCATTTATGGCCCATGAAGTCTTTTGGCCCAAGCCCATTCCTACAGACTAGAACGAGTTTTTAACTATTCGCCACTCGTACGTATGGAGGCCACATAATCAAAAAAATACCACTCTTATACAAGCTACTACAAAATTGTCCTAGGACACTTCTACGTTTTTGCCATTTTTGCTGACGTGGTGAGCCCGGTGGCCATGCCAGCGTGACAGCAAGCTTGTGAGACCCAACTCGACGCATGAGAAGACATATTTGCCCATGTTGTTTCTCTTCCTCCATTCATTGACATGTGGGTCCAGACTCCAGCTCCATCTTCAGCCTGCCGAGTGAAGGAGGCACACGCACACGCGGCACGAGCTTGAGCTCAAACTGTCGTGCTGCTCTAGCTCGAGCTCGCCGGGATGGGTGGCGTGGGGCCTGCTGCATCCAGCTGCTGGCTGCTGCTGGCCCTGGCCGCCGTGCCGCTCGGCAGCCGTGGGGGCTTGACGTCGCCGCCGGACAGCAGGTCGCGGCGTTACACACGGCCGGCGATCTACTCGCTCGCGCGCGGTCGTGGATCGAGATGTGGCCCCGTACGTGGCCGCGGCGCCAACAACGAGTCATGCCACCCGTCGTCGATCAGAGCAGGCTACGTACAGCAATGGTAGCGGCGATCGACTGCAGCCCCCCGATCGATGAATGAAACTTGCACTGAGGTACGTAGACAGGTGACAAAACGACGACGACGACGACAGCCATGGATGGCAAGATCGACGATGACTCGCTTTTATCTTTGAATAAATGGCCGGCGATGATGCTGCAGTGGAGAACTGGAGATCGCGTTCCATGCTAATCTAATCCGCACTGTATTAGTATTGGTACCGGGCCGGTCTACAAACAGTTACTGTGGCGCACGCATGTGGTTGGGAGAGGGTGCATCGATCTCCTTTCTCGCTAATGAGCTCCAAGAGAAATGTGGGTGACCGGCCTTGGTTAATTTGTAGTAGTACAGAGAAGAAGATGAAAAAAGAGTCAGTCAGTGCTCTCAGACCCCAGTGGTACAGGGAGGAGGAGGTAAGTGCTGGCACGGGAAAGCACGTCATATGGCCAAAGGACTCTTATGATCTGCACGTTGTTGTCCGGCAGGAACTCGATCTCTCACACACACACACCAATCACAATCAGTGTATATATGTAGGAAACAAATCAAAGCAGCAGTGCAGCACCTACACAGAACTGTACACACATACTAGAATGAAGTGTGACCAAAGTCACCAACAAGAAAAGAATACACCACATGCATGCAATGGAACATGTCCAAGAGACGACAGAACATGTACACGGGCTTTCAGCGGCACTTGTACCTCTGAAGGCTGACAGCAACTTGAGTCGATTCCAAGTTCCCCCTGATCGAATTAGAAGTATCAGGCCGGGCTCGATCATCAGATATGCACATCCTGACACACAGGCCGGCAGCTTGTGATATCATCCCTAGCAGGATGAAAAAAAATATTGCTTCAGAGCTCAGAGAGGTAGTACGCGTGGACCGTCGCTGCATACTTTAACTTGCCTCACGGTATGGATGCATCGCTGGCGACGATATGTGGTCAAGCGGCCGGCCGGGAGAGTAACCCTGCCGGTGTCGGGCAGAGGTAGAGGCAGAAATGAAGAATTTCGCCGTGTCTGCCCAGGCCACCGCCGGCACCTGACCGACGCACGCGGTCCACTACTGCCGGCCCCGGCACGCCGTCATCCCTGTTGTGTGGATCGGAGGAACCGTTGTTGGCGCGGTGCCGGCCGGCGGCGGCGGACGCGATCACCATGCACACTACGTACTAGCTAGTAGGAGTAGTCTATATAAGGCTGCCCTACGATGTTAATTGATGCAACTTGAATTGCATATGCATGTGCACGTACTCATGCCGTGTCCTCGGCCGATCGAATGAATGTCTGTGCGTGCGTGACAGGGACGCCTTAACCGATCGATCGATATGATATGGAGCACTGGTGCGATTGGTCATCGGCTAGCGTCGTGAGTCAAGTGGGAAATTAGAGGATCCGACGCTGTTGTACGAGCGGGGTGGTTGGTTGGTTGTTGGTACAGTACAGTACCTAGACGGAGGATTCAAAGTTCAATGCTACAGTACTTGATCATGAACGTACGGCGGCGACGCCAATGCATGCAAGCACTCACTCGCTCACTCACGCGCTAGCTGCTAATGAATTCAAGTGCCGTGTTCCCGTGTGTGTGCCTTGAGCACGAGCGTACTGGGCACACGTACGTACGCCTTTACCAAATGCGCGCCGGCCGACGCGTCACGTACGTACACACGGGTGAGGCCGCCCGTGAACGAGGGTAGCGCGCCCCGGCCCGGGGATGCATGCATGTTGCATGCACTCTCGTGCCCGTGCCCGTGACGAACGCTAGGCTACGGTCCACGGTCACCGATGGATGAATATGGATGGACAACGGGCGAACCAACCAACCAACCGAGAGAGATAGAGCCAGCTAGCTAGATCCTCGGTGTGTCAGGTCGACCGTCGATGTGCCCGGCGTCGCGGCGGGCGGCGGTACACCGAACGCCCGGCAGCGATCGGCCACTGCATGGCCGTTGGCAGAGTGCGAACGTGTAGCCGGCCCCGGCCGGGGCGGTGCGCGCATGTGCAATTTCAACAAACTTGAGTTCCTTTCGTTCCACGGGTGGAAGTGAGTGGTGATGGGCGGCAGGCAGGATGCGGCCTGCGTCGTCTCTGCGTCCTCTCCACCAGCCGGCAGCCGCCGCCGGCTGGAGAGGGCCCTGTCCACGACGACGACGACAAGGAGTCATGCCTGTCACGTATACAGGTGGTAGATTGCAGGTGTTGTGGACCATCCCAGAATGTTCAGCGAAACACATGCATGGCTGCCTAGCTTGCTTTCTCTGGGTAAGTGATGACGACTGCAGCAGCTCTCTCTAGCTGTCAAGTGTGAAACGAAATTAAAAAACGGTCGGGAAGGGAAATGGTGTTTGATGAGGCGGCTTCAACTTCAACTCTCTAGTTCTCTTATATGTAATCCTGTTGTTTAGTTTCAAACTTAAACTTGTATAAAGGTGAGTGTGCCTACGTGGTGAGCGCCTATTGCCTGTATTTGTAGAATCGTCAGGTTCAGCAGTAGCAGTTGATGATCGAGTGTATCGGCCTGCACTGCATTGCAGCCTATAGCTTCCTCTGAAAATCTCTCCTTGTACAGTTGTACTCACCTGTGTAGGATGGACTCAATCAAGGCATGTGCCAGTGACAAGAGTACTAGTATGAACAAGCAGCTATATATATAGACACCATGCACGGCGCGGCACGGCTAGAGCTCCGCCGCCACCGCCGCGGCGGCGACATGCCGTCGATCAGCGCCCCAGCAGGGCACCGGCCACCGGACCACCGGCAGGAGCGGCTGCTCTCGCCAGCTTCCGCACGTGCCTTGTCTACGCTACTGACTGACAAGCAAGGACACACATGCTGCTAGTGCTAGGAATGATTGTATCAAGGAGTATGAACATGCATGTTCGTTCCACCAGCAGATTTTGGATCCACTGCGTTCGCGATGAATCAAGGCAGCATTTACAGAGAACAGTAGGCGCGTACTAGTATGATTGTATCAAGTAGGAGTGTGAGCAAACAGACAAAGCCCGTCTGGAACGTGTCAAAGAGACATAACATGACCTTCATAGGCATGATCTATCTACCTCTGAATGCTGACAGCAAGCAGCAACTGTACACTACTTCGGAGTCCCCGAATTGTTGTATCAGAACTAGCTCAAGGAGTTTGCAGTCTGCAAAGGATACATCAGGGATTCAGGGCTTATATATATCAGATATAAACATCCAAACACAGGCAGCTTTGTGCTGAATCCCTAGGACGAAGAAAAAAAAAAAACCCTGCTTCAGAGGTGAAGGGAAATTTGCACGAGATAAACTATAGCCATGCTTGTTCAAGATCCCGATGCTGTTTGTTCCTCTTCCTCCCTGCAAACCACAAGTCCATACATTTTTTCAGTGTTGAGATAAGTATACGCTGACGAATGAATCCTAGGACTGTGCTTCAGAAAGCAACGATGTCCAAGAGACAGAACATGTTGAAACAAGTATTTATGCACAAGAATCTTCAGCATAAATAATGGCACCGAATGCAGTTCATATGGCCAAGGAGTGTATGTATCCACGACTGTCTGAGACTCGCTCGCACCAATCAGTGTAGGAATCAAGCAGCATTTACAAGGCACTGTACGCAAATGCTGGTATGAAATATGTACAAACAGACACACACACACCATGTGACCATATGGAACTCTGTTTCAGAGGCCATGTCGTGGAGACAGAACGTGAACAGTGGCCTTTAGAGGCGTTAACTGTAAACGCCTGTTGGCATTCTGGCAGGTGGACTTGGAAATGCACGATTTATGAGAAAAGGGGCACAACTCTTACATCAGCAACATCAATTTCACTGAGTTGGCGGCAGCTCTGTAGATCAGGTTTTATTAGATTATATAAATATCAAAAATATGCAACTTTTTTTTTAAAAAATATGCAGTTTTGAGCTCATATGACATGATCCCAAAAGGGAAAAGGCTGCTTACTGATGGGCCACCACAAGTTCTTGGGCCTTTTAACGTAAAAAAAGGCTACGATATTGGCTAAGCCGGCCCAGCTAGCACTGATAAAATTCTATCCCCCGTCGGGCGGCGGCACCATCGGCCACCCACCCATTGGAAGGATCCATGATGTCGACCACCGACCACGCCCTCCTCCTCGGCGACGCCGGCAGCTTCCTCCACCGAACGACGGCACCACGCCCGACGCCAAGAACGGTCGACGCCGAAAAAATCAAGGTATCCCCGAAGCGCCCCGAGCGCCCACTGGTCACCACAATCCTCTTCATTAAGGGCCTCGGCATCGACTTCACCGAAGATCCTCCCTACATCGTCCGCGTCGTGGAAGACCTCCTCTTCCTCCGTCGCGTCCCCGTCGTTGATTCGGACTGGTACGACTACTTCTTCTACCGCGGCCCGGCGGGGGACGAGGTGCCCTTGGTGGCGTCGCAGGTCTCCTTCCCTTACGCTAAGAAGATCCAAAGAAAGTCGGAGCAGCTGCTTTTCCATCTCACATCCACCATGATCCCTATCGGTGCGAAGGTGGTACCATGGGCTGGGTCGATCTCTGGGCGTCATTCTCCTCTGCGACGTGCTTAGCACGGAGCCCAACCTCCGTGGCGTCCCCCTACCGTTGCCTCTGGAGCACTTGAGCTGCAACAATGGCCAAGGGACCCATCTAGGGTGCCCAAAGTCCATCCGCGACATCACCTGTTGCACCTTGATCGATAAGGAGGAGCTCTGCCTCTTGATCGATAAGGAGGAGCTCTGCCTCTTGATCGATAAGGAGGAGCTCTGCCTCAAGTTCGTCCACCTGAGAGTTAATGTTGTCCCAGTGGATGAGAAAATGACAAATGCTTGACTGGACGATCACGACATGGAGCAACACCAAGATGAGCACCTCTTGAAAGGGCTGGCAACAGGACGACAAAATTATAGATTCTGTCACATCCATTAGCAGCATACTCAATTCGAAGATGCTTAAGCACAGACTGCTGTCACCTGAAGAGCGAGCCTTCAACAACATCTCCTTTCCGGCTCCTTCAACAACATCTCCTTTCCGGCTCCTAGCATCATTGACGACGGTGTTGTTTACTTGCAGGCCAGGATCAAATGAATGGACCTCAAGGTATTTGTTCTCGCTCTCGACACAAGGGAAAACAAACTTTTAGGCGCAGTTGAGTTTGCAACTAAGAGGGAGCGATATGCTAGCATTGTGTATTTCCTAGTAAGATTGGCAAGTATATCGACCCAGGCTAGGGATTTGCGTATCCTTAAAGTTACATCTCTAATTGCTTGCTTCTCCCATTAGTTCTAGATAATAACTGACTATTGATATAAGTAACGTGAGCAAATATTCTAGCTAGTTAATTAATATGGATCGATCATTCATCCATGACGTACTTGTGTGCTAATCTGTTATATTTTTTGTTTGTTTATGCCGATTGTTCCTATCAAACCTGCCACTGCTTTGGTTTCTATCACAATTATTGTGGACTTTGGAAAGGCCGGGAAGATACATATGTCCAGTGTATACATCATTTTGTTAACAACCCACTGAATATTGGATCACAGAAAAACTCGAATATCTCAATTCGAATACAAATCGGAATACACAGCCTCAGGGAAAAGGGAGGCCTGGATCTAGCAAAGCAATCTAGACAGGAGTAGAGAACTGGAACATGGGAAGGATGAGAGGTCGAAGCCTACGGATGGAGGATCGTGGAGAAAGAAGTACAAGGAGATGGAATGTGTATTGTCTTCTGAATAATTGATGTCTTCGCAGTCCCTGATCTCTTACTTTTGTAGGCTCCCATCCAAGCAAAATCCAAACTGGGCTCAAGGCCCAAGCCGCAGGATGGCCCAACACAATTGATATCTAACACATTCCACCCTTCCAGGCCGGTTAATCTAAAGGTCCCGTTTGGATCCTAGCTCATGACTAAAGTTTAGTCATACAGTAAACAATGTTTGGATGCAAATTAGGAGGACCAGACTTGAGCTAATTGCGAAACTAGTTGCATAATCCACGGTATGTGACGAGACAAATCTATTGATCCTAATTAGCCCTTGATTAGCTCATGTTCATTGTAGCAGCACAATGTGCTAATTAGGACCAATGGATTCATCTCGTCAAATAGCTGCAGATTATGCAATTGGTTTTTAGGAGGACCAAACATGAGCTAATTGCGAAACTAATAATTGCATAATTTGTGGCTATTTGCCAAGACAAATCCGTTGATCCTAATTAGCCCTTGATTAGCTCATGTTTATTGTAGCAGCACATGGGCTAATTAGGACCACCAATGGATTCATCTTGTCAGATAGCTACATATGGTTTCGTAATCAGCTCATGTTTGATCCTCCTAATTTATATCCAAACATAGGACAAAACTTTAGTCACTTTGATCCAAACGGAGCTTACTGGCATTAGATCTTTTAATTAAAGGTTATCTTGTGTCTTATGGTAAATAGTTAGTTTAACTAGTTTTTGTGATGATGCCAAGCATAGGCATTGTATTTATGTTGTTTTTATTGGATTTTGTTACAGGTGGTGAAAAATAACTCTAACTGGGAAGAGTTGATCAAGTATGAAGGTACTGAATCTCCAAAGTTTCCTCCTGTAGTAATCTCAAACATCTTCAAGAAGATTCATGTCATGTCCCTAGCAGCCTGAATGGTGCCCCAATCTCTACCTAGAGATGAATGCGATGTTGTCTGCAATAATTATCCAATCCGGGTTGTCACAGTGCTCGATCTGGCCGCATTGTCTCACTTCTCGCCTGTGGCATGAATGTCACTGTGATTGTAATGGTTGATGAACAACTAATTTGTGTTAACTAAAACTTGGTGTTGGATTTGTGAGCACATGGCTGGATTTGTGATTGTAATGGTTGCTTTGAAGAAAAGAAATTTTTGTTCCATACTTATTTCAACTCAAGTACTACGAAGCATTTGAGTGTCGACCGGCCTGTCTTTGTTTAACCGATCATGGCATATACGTGCTTAAAATATTTTTGTTTTTTTCCCAAACTAATGAATTCAATAAGTTGATAAGGGTCCAATCATCATAGCTAGGCTTAAATTAAAGGTAGTGTCGTAATAAATATGATTCACAAGCGACCTACGATGAAAGCTGTGTTAGGATTTCATCATCAGGTGATAAGGGACCGATGAAAGCTGTGTTAGGACTTCATCATCAGGGTGATAAGGGGACCAACTCATTTTTAGGATGCATTTGGTACGGCTCTAGATTCTTGGGGAAACAGAAACATTTTATATTCTTTCTTAGAAACATTTCTCAACTTGAAACAGAGAATCACCTGTGAAATCGTTTGGCTTGTTGTATGGATTAGATTTCACCAGAGAAAGGAGCTTGTTGTATGGATTAGATTTCACCAGAGAAAGGAGAACGATTGAATTGTACAATACGACCATGGAGAGGACGTCAAGCGGCTGCTCAAACATCCAAACACAAGCGGACAAGCAGCTATGTACGTGCTCACATGATATGATCCCTCCCTATGACGACGTAAAAACTGCTTGAGAGGTGAAGAGAAACTTGGATAAACTAGGCAAGCTTGAGAGTTGAAGGGAAACTTTTTTCTTCTCCAGATAGCTGGCTAGATGGAGACGTATGGCAGGAGTCTTTCTTTTTTTCTTTTTTTTTTCTTTTTTTTTCTTTTTTTTTTTGACAAACTAGTATGGCAGGAGTCGGTTCGTTCATCCTTGCAAACAAGCCCCAGGTCCATACGTGAACAATCTTTAGGATACTTGACATGACACGGTAAAAGACATATGTCCAAGGTCCAAGGAGTATATATCTTCACGGTTGTCTGAAACTCTCACACAATGAGCGTAGGAAACAAGCAGCATTTACAAACAACTGATACTACACAAATACTGGTATGAAGTGTGAACAAACGGACAAACACCATGTGGCCATATGGAACTCTGTTTCAGAGGCCATGTCGACAAGACAGTACATGAACAGGTAAATGCCTTCAGAGGCGTTAGCTAGCCCTAAACGGCTAGTGTCATGTGGACATGGAAATGCACGATTTATCAGAAAATGGGCACAATTCTTACATCAGCAGCAGCAATTTCATGGAGTTGGCCGCCTGGAAAGGCAAGTCTGTAGATCAGGGTTTATTAGATTATTATAAACATCCAAACATATGCAGTTTCGGGCTCACATGATATGATCCCAAGGAGGAAAAGGCTGTTTGAAAAGTGAAGATAAAATTGTAGGACATTATAAACTAGAAATGCTCGTTCAAGATTCAGAGGCTGTTTGCTCCAGATTCACTTCCACCCTTGGAGGATCTAGCTGCAGGTAGGTATAGGGCTCAGTTGGTTCCTCCCTGAAAACCAAAGGTCCATTTGTGAAATATTGCCGATGCAAATGAAAAAGGAGAATCTTAACGGTCAGAATACTAATTGCAGATTTTCAATGTTGATTGAAATAAGCATGCGGAAGAATCTAGTGCGTGTGCTTCTGGATCATGGCTTAAGAACACCTAGTGTTCCCACACATTTTTGCCTAGCTTGTGGCAACGAAAAAGCTCACCATAGTTTAAAAGTTTGGCACAGCTAAGTGCCACTTGCTACAATGCCATGGGCGTATGGTGTGTGTGACCTAGCTCAAAAGAGGCTGCCATGCCAAAGTTGTGAACCAGATGCTTGCCTAACCAAGCCAAACGATTATCCTAGTTAGATCATCTGGTTGCACACAGCACACTTGAATGAAGTTCTCAAGTTGGTGTCTTGTCTTCTGTAAAATAGTTTTTGAAGTACTTAATCTTACTTTTATAGGAATACATTCATGTCCACTACTCCAATATCAAATATGTCACGACATTAGAGGTTTTTCACACCCTTTTCAAGTCATGGCACAGTAGAAAACTGTACTTCTTGTTCATTTCAGTGCCATTTAATTGCTTATATGCTGTTTTAACCTTGGCTTCCTTGAACTGGTTGCTCCCGGCCAGGTTGCCTCAGTATACCAGCTTGACCAAATTACTAACCAAGCTTTGATGCACATCGTATTTTGACTAATCATATGTCAGGTTTCACATCTATCCTATGCATAAAGAACATCCACTATCCTTCCAAACAGCCTAACTAACAGAACCTCCTTCCCAAAAGATGCAACATCAGTACATCACATGTGGAAGCAGGCGACCGAAAAGGCCATTTTCTGAAAGAAACTAACTAGCGGATGGCACAATTAGTCACCCAGTCCCAGTCCAAAAACAGTGCAGGCAGTCACTCCATGAACTATGGTGATTCACATCAATGGTGAGGGAGCTCATATAACTTCAGTGAGAATGCCAAAATCCAAATTACAAGTGCATGCGCTTCAGTAACTATGTCAGTTATAGGAAAATAAAATTGAGCAAAGCCATGCATAGTTACTAGTGGATATCCTCAACGTGCTCCTATAAATAGTTCTGAAACCAACAAAACCTTATCTCTTGAGAGATTAACCTTCATGAGCAATCTCTGCAGTTACTATTTAATATCCTCCTCAATAAAAAACATAGCAAAGATATAACAAAACAAGATATAGTGGCCGTCCTTAAGTTCACTCTACTCAGTACATGCTTCTTTAGATTTCCTAAATAAGAGTCTGTCTATTTCTAGTTATCATCAGCCCAGTGCTTAATGCATTAGAACCATAAAAGTGCCTCCCATCTTATTGCAGCTCAGGTTAGATATGCCAAAAGCTAAGCACATACATATATTATAAGAATGTACACCTACCCAGGTTTCGAGCGCATGCATTGCCAGAAGAGCTTGAATGGACCTGGAACTGTCTTGAATGGGTTCCCTTCAAAGCAAGCCTGCAAAATGACAAAATAGAAGTATGTTCAACATATGTTTAACTATAAAAATTTCGGGCTTAACAATGCAGCACATGACCTAATGTTGTAAAAATCATTAGAAACAAAGCCAACAGCTTCATCTTTATATGGAAAACATGCATTAAATGGCTATGTCTGACAGGTGCTCACTACCAAATATCTGAAATGGGGCAGCCGGGCAGCATCATAGTTGTTAAGATCGCGATTCTATGGACAATCTTAATTTGTCAGGTTGATTCTACGATTGTCCTAAGTAGAATCTATGATTTTAGTAGTTATGTGATCCTATGATTTACAACCCTATCATTGGAGTTCCGATTCCATTGAAGATCATGATTTTAACAACCTTGGGTAAGATTGTGGACGCTGGCAGCTCAGCTTTAGCACATAGCACGGCTACCATGTCATGACAGTGGACAACTCCAACTGACTGGTGAATGGTGATGGTTTTCATGCCGTCCTCTACTGAAAACACTACACCTATGTCATGATGCTATCAGTATTTTTTTCAGGGCTATAACAGAAACATGAAAGCGTCAACGATGGTTTCTTGAGCATTAATTGTGCTCTTAGGCATAAATATGGGGTTTATTCAATCATGAAAGACGGCACATCAGTCAGGTCGGCTATTTGCTCATTCATATCTTTGCTTTCCAAATTTGTATTGGAGCTTCAAATAGTAGCCTGAAAGCATCAACAGCGGTGAAAAGCAGAAACAGTCCTAATTAAAGGTTATTGAATCATTGTTTCTACTAAGGGTTAATTTATTGGTAGGAGACTTAGGTGGCAACACTATGCCACAAACATATCAGGAAGAAATTTCAAGTGAGCAGAGTCGAGTTATAAGCCCTGATGGCTGAGAAAACATTGGGGACGAAACAACACAATGCCAGTGGCCAGCCTGATCCCAATTTGAAGCGACTCTAAGTTGGACATAATCATCAAAATCGATAGACGGTTGTAATAAGGTACTGAGGATACATCACTAAACTGGCCAAGAATCATCATATCCCAATTCAGAACTTCAGATGCTTCCATTCATTTGTTGGACAGACACACTGGGCTGACTGCTAGAAGCAACATTGTGACAAGAGGGCGAGCGGACCTGGACGACGTCCTCGGCGCGGTCGTTGCAGCGGTGAGCCTTGGGCTGCCGCGTGTCGCCCTCGGGCAGACCCCACGGGCTCTCCCGCCGCGGCACCGGCCTCTCGGCGCTCATCCTGCCCCACTTCTTCCACCCACCACCACCACCTCTTCCCTTCTCTTGTCCCCTTCCCTCCTGAATTCAAATCAAACAACATAAAAAAATGAATCAGATTCACCAGCACGACGCACCCACCCACGCACAAATCATCACGGCGACGCAGTAGATGAGAGAGATCGGACAGGCTCACAGAGAAGAGACGACGGACGGCTGCTTCGGTTCCCCTCTCGCCGCACTGGTCGAAGAGGAAGTGGGAAGAAGACGACAGTAAATGGGCCGCATTCTTATCCAGCCCATATACGACCCATAAAACTGTTGGCCCGTTAGGAGTTCAGCCCACCAGGTTCCGGCAGGGACCTAGTGTACGAGATGGGGCCCACCCGCAGTGACAGAAGAGCGAGGGCACCCGTATATAAACGCGCACCACTCATCCGTCTCCCCCTCTGAAGTTTCGGCGGCGGCGGCGGCGTAGGCAGCGGAGGCGGCGTGCTCGCGATCCCCAGCCCCAACCCGAAGCGCGCCTCTCCTCCGGTCACCCGTCGCTCCACGCAACCATGGTAAGCGAGCCTCTTCTCGTCTTGCTAAGGCCCGCTCGCGGATCTATTAGGTGCAAGCAGGGTAGCGGTGGATTTGATTGTTCTGTTTGGAGATGGGTTTGTAAGAGCGTAGATTTGGCTGTTGATTAGGCTATTGTTGTTTGGGGATGGTTGCTCGTGGTGGAAAGTGTTGTTTGGGCTGGTAAATTAAGTTACAATTTTTTTGAGATCTGTCTGTCCTTGCGTTGATTAGTTCGTACTCCCTGTGTTGAATGAAGATTGAAGCGATTCTGGGTCCACAGTCTTACTACTATGATCATGATTTATGAGTGTTGTAGGTGAACATGTTTTATCTGCCAAATGAATATTGTAATATTTGCGATTTGCGATATGCTTTAAAACTGTGGAATGAGTAAAATCTATCTACTATTACAAACCAAGTGAGAAATGATGAATATATGCGGGGCTTTTCCTTGGGTTGAATTGTTCACGAAGCTGGAAAAAGCATATGTTCTGTGGGGATAATTGTTGGCAATATATATCGTGCTAGTCTTGTTTTGAGTCCTTGATGAAATGGCTGGCCTGAGTAAGTAGAACGTGACTGATTAGCTGTTGAATGCCATCTATAAGTTTTTGGCCAATACAATTTTTAGTACCTTTCTCTTCGTGTAAATCCACTACGGGAACGGGCTAGTGGCTACTGTTGGTTGGCTTGATTAGTAGCTTGCTGTATTGAATTACTATCCTTTTGATCCTATTAGGCTCTTATTTTCACAACACCACTATATCAACTCAGGTTCACTTGTGTACTCTGGAATAGTTTCTGGAGGTTGTTGAGACTACAATAAGTTAAATGTCATTCTTATAGTCGTACATGTTTGCAGTCGAGGAGGAAGACCAGGGAGCCCAAGGAGGAGAATGTCACCCTTGGACCCACTGTCCGTGAAGGAGAGTATGTCTTTGGAGTTGCCCACATCTTTGCATCCTTCAATGACACCTTCATTGTAAGTACTGTGTCCTTTCTTTGGATAGACCTTTTCATTTATTCCCTTGTTTAACTGTGTGATATTGTAATATGTGCAGCATATCACTGATTTGTCTGGGAGGGAAACTCTGGTTCGCATCACTGGTACCATCCTAAAACCTTAGCCTGTACATGACCTAGATGGCAGTTGTATTTAGTTTTAACTGTGATGTGCTAAACCTAAACCATGTACGTAGGTGGGATGAAGGTCAAGGCTGATCGTGACGAGTCGTCACCTTATGCTGCTATGCTTGCTGCTCAAGATGTTGCACAGCGTTGCAAGGTATGTGTAGTAAAGTCAAGAATTTCATTACAGAGGTTCTACTGCAACTGCTCATTGATTCGTCTGTGTATCCAAAGATAATGTTTGCTTAATTAAATTGAAGCCTAGGATTATGTAGGGATACTTTAGAGTTTATGTATCCAGATAAAGTAAGTTGTGAGTTGGTCTTTTGTAGTGAAATCAATAATTTCATTACAGTGGTTCTACTGCAATGAGCAATGGCATATTGATTCGGCTATGTACCAGAGATGATGTTTGCTTAATTAAATTGAAGCCTAGGATTATGTATGGATGCTTTAGAGTTTCTGTATCCAGAAAAGTAATTTGTAGTTGTTGTGTCTTCAGGAGCTTGGTATTACTGCACTACACATTAAGCTTCGTGCCACTGGAGGCAACAAGACCAAGACCCTGGACCTGGTGCTCAGTCTGCTCTCAGGGCTCTTGCTCGTTCTGGGATGAAAATTGGACGCATTGGTAAGAATTTCAATCTTTCAAGGGCTAACTGTGATGCATCAATTATCATTTCTGTATGTATGCTAATGCTACGTTTCTGTTATGTGCAGAGGATGTTACCCCAGTTCCCACTGACAGCACTCGCAGAAAGGGTGGTAGGAGGGGAAGGAGGCTGTAGGCGTCTCTCCTGCATCCTATTTGCCATCTCTTAAGAAGCTAGTCCTCTCTGGGGTAGTGTTGCTGTTTCGATGCCTGTCAAGAGGAGCTTTAATTTTGCTCTATGTTGATGACCATTTACCGTTAGCACTGAATCTATGATGTTGCATGGATAATGTTTTTGGTTGAGGAATTGTCTTCATATTTATATAAACGTGTATTAGAGTAATTTCGTGTTTGGATGAAGTGCGGTGCAGCAGAATTTTGCGGTTTTGCTTGCTGTCGTACTGATCTGAATGCGAGTTTCAGAAAGTGTTGTCTATGTGGCCGTTTGTTTCTGAAGATGTGTATTTGTGTCGAGGACTAGTTTCTGAAGATGTGGGTGTTTGCCTGCCACGAACCAGTGAGCAGATCGTGTCTTGGGAGACCGATGCTACAACCAAAAGCAATCGTGCATGTGTTTATTATTATTCAACAAATATTTGAACAAATGCAAAAGCAAATACAAATGATGCCTCTTTACAGTGCAACTCTAGTCGTCTCAGGCAGCAACCATGGCGCAAGAAAATAACACGCAGCAGCAGAAGATGGTCGTCTCAGGCAGCAAGCATGGCGTAACCGATGAAGGCACCGAGCGAGCCGACGAAGCCCGCGACCACGGGGGCAGCGGCGGAAGGCGGAGGAGGAGGCGGCGTGGTACCGCCGTCACCGGCCGGCGCGCTGGCGGAACCACCAGACGGCGGTGGGGAAGCACCCCTCCTCCTCCTGGTGTTGGTGTTGCCGACGGCGACGGGGCCTGGGCAACAGGCTCCGGCGGCGAGCTCGGTGCGGTGGTCGTGGGAGCGGGCACCGGTGCAGGTGACGGCGGCGACGAGGTCGGTGTGGCCGCTGGAACCGGCACAGGAGCCGACGACGGCGGGGTCGTCACGGGCACAGGGGCAGCCGCAGGAGGCGTGCTCGGCACCGGTGCGGACGACGTGGGCGGCGTCGCAGCGGGTGGAGGAGTGGGAGTGCCACCACCGCCAGAACGGTCGGCGAGGACGACGACGATGAGCTTCGTTGGCGCGGCAACTCGCCTCGTTTCCACTGACGAAGAAGAACGGTCCCGAACGGTCGAACGTGAAGACGGTGCTGCCGTCGTCGAACCTGGCCACGGGCGACGACGTGTTGCAGGCGTTGTAGGACGCCGCGTCGACTAGGGAGAACCGAGTCCGTTTGTTTGGGGTACACGAACACTGCAAACGAACGCACACGTAAAGGACGGATGGATGGACGGACACGTCAGTCGGCGTCGGAGGCGTCGGCACTAGCAGCAGCAGCAGCAGAAAGAGCAGCAGAGCAGGGCCATGGCAGGGCAGCCATGGTGGTAAGATGATGCAACTTACAAAGCTGGTCGCCGATCTGGAAACGGAGCCGGCCTGCCCAGGTGTTGTAGGACTCGGAGCCGGCGGTCGGCACGCTCCACCCTTGCTGTCCGCCCACCCTGAACTGCGTGGCGCCGGCCGACGCCGCGGACAGCAGGGCGTAGGCGAGCACCGGAAGTAGAGAGAGAGTGACCGGCCTCACCCTCGCCGTCGCCGCCATGGGGCTTGTGGAACGACACAAGAACACGGCACGCTTCTGCAGGTCTGTTTGGGAGGAGTCGACGACGCCTGTGCAGCTGTGGTGCAGGTCTATGTGTGCACTACTTGTTGGACTGGTATTTGTAGGTGGTTGTGTGCGTGTCGCGTCCACGGCTTTACACGGTGTCTGTCTATCAGGTTCGTTGCTTTCACCTCCCGTTTAACCACCGCATGGAGGATGGCAGGAGGAGCTCTAAGGATGCAAGTTACCAGTAGCTACCATCACGGCCATGGCGGCGAGCACCGCCTCTCTCTGTTTCTTTCTTTCTCCACGTGCCTGACTCACTGGAGGCATCGCACGCAACGAGCCACACCGGCGTAGCGGATCGATGCCGCTCGTCGATTGATCGATCCGACTCGTCGCTTTCGGTTTCAGAGGAGCATATGATACGCGCCAACCTTGCAAGCTGCAATGCACATTGCAGGCGGTGCACACGTGGCAGGGCCTGAGCCGTCCCTGGAAGGTTCGTTCCATTCCATGCTCGCGTTTCCATTGCTCCATCCAATGGGATGGATCCAACGCGGAGGAAAACAGGAAATTGAGCTCGTCTCGTCAGTCGACAGATCATCAGGACATATTCAAGACGATGATAACGACAGTATTTTCGAATTTCACAATAAGTAGTGGTACGTAGGAGTGTATCTGTTGGCAGTTGGTACCTTTTTTTGTTGTTGTGGGATGGGTCTTGACTCTTGAGAGATGAGAGCACAACAGTACCTGGGCAGAGCGTGGTGCTTCTGAGACCGTGTCCGAGAGGTTATTCGTGACTTGACCTGGCCGCCAGGAAAACGCAGGAGCTCCACCACACCTGGCTGCGGCCTGCACGCGGAGCCACGAGACTGGGCCACTAGGGTACTCCCTCCGTCCCACTGAAGCCACGCCTTTTTTCAACGCTGCCTTATTCAAATTTTTTACATAAATATAATTTATTTTGTTATGACTCATTTTATCAATAAAGATACTTAAATATTGATTAATTTATTTTATGATTTGCATAAATATTTTAAATAAAGACGGATGGTTAAACATGAAATTTAAAAGTTAAAAACGATGAACTCCGTGGGAGAGAGTACGCCGGAGATGGAGAGGACCTTTCTTTTCTTGCGATCGAGCTGCATGCCAGATGTGACGGAGACCGTGGAAGAGGACTTTGAGGGCCATGGGCATCAGAATGAATGCTCGTCTTCTTGTTCAGTCTCGAGTCTCCAGGTCAAAATCGCTGAATGAATGAGGAAAGAGGCCAGTGATTTGTCTGCATCTATCTATCTCGCTCTGACGTGCTGCTCTCGTTCAGTTCAGTCACACAATGTGTCAGTCATCAGTCAGAACGGAACCGACGACGACGGAGTGGCCGGCTTGTGTTGACGTGTTCTTCCCACTTGCTGTCGATCTGTTGCCGACAATTCGATCAACTGATGACGAGAAGAAACCACACAACCATTCAGCAGCAAAACGCATCGCTCAAATACAGATACAGATACCCAGTTGCTTGTTGTTCAGTGTTCACCGGGCTCCTGTCATTGTTCCTCAAGACACCGAAGCCGCCGTCTGGTATTAATTTCAAGCCCGAATCGAACAGAAAAGCCGTTACAAGAGAAAGAAAGAAAGCCATGTCATTCAAGCCAAGCGTGTAAACACATTCATACGACAGTGATGGATGATGCATGGTCGGCGGAGCTACACCCTAAACACATTCAGGCGGCTTGCAGGCCGGCGGGAACGACGCGCAGCTCGCAGGAGTGGCCGTCACACGCCGTGGCGAACGACGACGACGCCGTGGACCGCCACGAGGACGACCCGCCGGGGACGCCGCACGGGACCGGGAGCCTTTCCTGGGCCTCGCTGCCTTCTTCGTGGTCCTTGCACCGCTGCCACATCTCGCGGTGCCACTGCCACCGCCGTCCTGGCCCGAGCTGCTGTCGGCCTCCGTCGGCGGCAACACGCCTGTCGACGCTGGCTGCTCGAAGTCTGCAGCAGGAGGAAGGAGTGCACGATAGTAGCATCAGTCTTTTTTTTTTTTTGTTGCACAAGTTGTCCCAAGCAGACCGGGCCGGGGTCGCAGCGAAAAGGCCCAGAATAGAGACAAAAAACGAACGGCCTGGCCCAGATCACGATGAAAACTAGTGTCACAAGCCCGCAACCAGGTTTGATTTTTTCCCTTTTCAATTGCCTCAAATTTCTCAAAAAAAAAAAAAAAAAAAAAGAAAAAGAAACTCAAAGATACTGCTCTCTCCATTTCAGACTATAAATTGTTTTAGCTTTTCGACGCAAATCATTTTTACTATATAGTTAGATGTATATTATATCTACACTACATATAAACTAAAAATTATGTAGGAGTATTCAGCGAAAACATCTTACAATTTAAAAAATAAAGAAAACATAATTTTTCCTTTTATCCATGGGATCTCAACGGAGGTCTCGTATGTCCACGAATTATATTAAAATATTATTTTCTTATATTATATAACAAAGATTGCCTTTTGTCACAAGTTAAATAATCTTAAGTTGTCTAAATTTATATTAAGATATTAATATTTATAATTCTAAATAAATAGATATCATCTGATTCATCGTTAATATGTTTTTCATAGTAAATCTATTTTATATCATAAATGTCAGTAACCCTTTGTGAAAACTTCATCAATCAAACATAAACTGCTTTGCAAAACTAGATTTGTCACTTATTACGGAGGGAGAGGTAGCATTTCAAAGCCTCAAACTCCTATCTTTACACTTTTTATATATTTCATGTTCCTGATTTTGTTTCTGTTGTTCATGAAATAGCCAATTTTGTTATTTTTCCAACTACAAAACAAATGTCAATGGCCTCTTATGACTTATTCTTTTAATTGTACTAATTGGTCGTATAATAAATGGCATTCGTCTTTTAAGCCAAAACCAGAGCAAAGTTAAACCAAGGCGAGGTACTTGCCTAAGGAAGCCCATGAGGCGTGCCTCTCGACTGCGCAGCAGAGCCTAGGATGGATGCCCCCAGTCCTTCTGCTGTCACCTCCTCTACTCCTCTGAATTCACTCATCTGCTCAGCCACGCACACAATCAGAACCACATTTTCCTTTCTCCAAGGATAGACAGAGATTACACAAGCCAAAGCCATGAGGGTGGGTGTGGTGTTGATCCTTACCCAGCTCGGACAGGAGTCACTGGAGCCCAGGCCTACGTGCGATACATGCCTCACGTCTGTAGGGTACCCGATCTCGATCTCATGCTCCCTCTGCACTGCTGCAACGCCACAGAGATTACTGAAGCTCATTAGTCATTATATAGTACCAGCCATCAGTTAGAGATGCAAAGATCCAAAGCTTGTAGTCCAGGAGCAGGAGGTGATATGGAAGATGGAAGAAATGGTAGTCCAGGAGCAGGAGGTGATATGGAAGATGGAAGAAATGGCTCTTACTGAATATTTGTGCTATGATCTTCAGACCTCTGAATAGCCCCTTCATCGCTGTCTCCATTGGAGAGGCCGGCCTCCGTTCGCTCTGAGAAAGACATGCACTTGGATCAATCGGTACTAGCAGGCAGCAGGATTGGCACGAATCGGTGCATCAATACTGAATTACGATTCAGAACAGGCAAAAGTCGCTGTACCTTGACCGGGAATGTATCTGCGCTGCAAGCTTCCACCTGACCTGAGAAAGAGAGAGAACGGGAGCTCCTGGATATTCAGAAACGACCCTGCAGATTCAGAAATGGAGGCAGCGGCGAAGAGAAAGGTGATGGATGACGAGAATACAATGAGAAGGAAGGATGGAGATCTGAACCTTCTATATTGACAGCACAGGCCTCCATACATAAAGGTGATCTGATTGATAGCAAATTAGGTGGGGTTTCCTCTTCTACTTCTCTCCAGCCATTTCTTGAGAACAGGTGTCTAGTCGGCACTCGCATTCCTGTAGGCTGTAGCTCCGGACCTCCAGTCCGTTGCGTCACTGTCCCTCATAATCCCTTCTTGTTAGTATAAGTAGTAGTAATAACTATGTAGTGCTACTACTGTTCTGTTCTGCACAATGATATCTTTATGAAAAGGCTGACATACAGTTGTTTCTCATTGTGCTGTGTGTGTGTTTCAAGATGAAGATGGATGTGTTTCACCAGCGCAAAACATCAGTTGCACAGTCACTTTCTCACATTAGTGTAGATATTATATTAAGTACTCCTAAGTCACAAGGGTACGCTTTTCTCCTTTACACATTTAACCTAACATCCAAAAAGTTTTCTATGCCCATTTTTTCAAAAGGGTTTGCTGAGCTCATTATTCAGAAAGCTTTCTCAGCAAGGACACACTCTACCAAATCATTGAAATCGAGTTTTAATCTGAATGTTGTATAGCTGTGGTAAATACAGATTTTCATGGATGCCGAGCGCTGGATCTACCATACATACATATGCCCTCCAGTAACATATCAATACATATCATGCAGCAAACTATGGAAGCAGTGCATTGATGTTTCCACTGGCTTATGTTTCTTTAGACGCGGATTCCACCAACTCAATCACTGGATAGAGATTCAGCATTAAAGGATGGACGCATTGTGGCTAAAATCTGTCATGTATCGTATCAATGCATGCATGGGGTCTGATGGTCCTCTGTTGATTGATTTCTATTCATCACATATTACAGTAGCAAATGCAAATGATTGTGTGCTTGTTTAGGTCCAATCATTTTGACTAGTACCAAGTGAAATAGATTTCATCTGTTAAATAAACATGTGAAAAAAAAACTTGATTCCTGAGATCAGCAGGTTTTTCCTTACCACGTACCTACAAAGTTTGAGCTCAACGTTCAGTATCAGTGACCAAATCCTTGGTTGTCACTCTCCTTCAAAGTTTTGCACATCAACTAAAATGCGCTATTCTTAATTGATCTGATTGAAAGGTTTCCAGTTGTTTCCACCTATAAGTGCCGTTAGCTGTTAAATACTCCTATGCGGTACTGGTTAGAGAATTCCAAGTCCAATTTTTAGCTGAAAGTTCAACATCAGCACTGTATTCCTTTGGATCCACTCCTCCAGAATTTGGCTTTTATATTATATCATTTTGATTGACAAGATACTCGCCGCATAATAAATAAATCTAAGATCTTCAGACTCAAGCTTTTTATTGATGACTTTAGGCTTCGGAAAAGTGCAGGTTTAAGCGACAACAGTTTTTTAAACAGGAAATATGGATTGGTTTATGTCCATGGAGACGTGGCCTTCTATCGGTTCAACCTTCGAAATTAAATATAAGATCAGTAGATATTGCCAAAATAGTAGTGTAATACACCCTGCAAGCAACTTTTAATGCTGCAGTAAAATTTGCTCTCCTGTATAAATCCAACTAAAAAAATTTGTTAAAAAAAAAAATCCACAGCTTATCAAAAAAAAAAAAAACAAAAAAAAAAAAAACAATCTTGGCGTGTTCCATCGCTCTTACTGAATATTTGTGCGTGCGATTATCTTCACACCTCTGAATATTCCCTTCATCACTATCGCCATTGGCGAGGCCTTTAATTTGGCCTTCCCTCTGAAAACACACGGCAATGAATCGGTACCAACTACGAACATGCAGGACTGACATGAATCGGCATACAAATACTGATTAAAATTCAGTATGAACCTGTCGATAACCCAGTCGGTTCATGCTCCACTCTTCCCGATCTGCCTATACTTAGGGCTTGTTCGTTTCCAGCTGATCCAATCCAGGCCCTAAATCAATCTAGGCCCGTAAGTAGTGGATCCACTTGTGTCACTCATTCCAGGGGACTGGGTTCAATTCTCTTCCAAAACCAATCCTGTTGGGCCTCAAGTTGTAGTTCGTTTCAACCTGGGATGAATCCAGGGCTCACTACTACCTCATTGCTTGCATGCTAGCACTTTCATCTATAATTGACACTGAACGTGAAGACTATACTAATATGCAAGCTTGGAAAAAAAATCAATTTACAGGAAAAGCAAAACCAACCGACATTTCACGACCTCAAACATTGTCTCGAATTGAAGAGCATCATCGCGCTATGATAACTCAATACAAAAAGTTGCTTTCGGTTCATGCTAAAGTGCATAAATCCAGAGAGCATATATTACAATATTCTCAAAAGTCAAAAGAAAAGAATGATAAATCCTCTTCTTATACTCAGACCATGTCCTTCTTCTACCTTTCAGTATTGACCTTTGAGCCTGCTTCAACAAACCAATTGAGTAGATGCTTATTCAACAAAACGAGAAATGGAATAGTCAATAACACAAGTAAAATTAATACCACAAAAAGTGTTAGGGAGACAATTGGATTAAAAGTACCATTAAACAATACTTGTTGTTGATGTCCTCCATGCCAGCGACAAGACCACCACGGATCAGCTGCTCCATTACATCCCGCTGCCTGACGATACTTTGCGGTCTGGCCGCTGCTCATATCCTGATGGAGACTGCCCTGACGCAGCTCGGCGTGTCCGCGTCACTCTCGAAGGCATGCTCATGCTCGTCTGTATCGCCACCCATACGTGATCTCCTTTCACAATAACATCATGAACGTTGCCTGACTTTCGCCGAAGCGAGCAATGGCACAGACTTGTCACCATTGAGGCAAAAAGACTTCTGGGTTTTTATGATGGCCAGGGCTTCCACAGGTGAAGCCTATGTATCCTCTGGTAAGCTTGGTAAATCCAGATGAATTCTGCTTCCTATTGGAGGACCATATGGACGAGGACCACACCACTTACTGGATAATTGAAGTTAACATGTCGAACAAGATGCTCAAGTCATCCGCCTATATCAATGAAGAGGAAGAAGGGTGCACCACTGACAGACCTCGCAGTATCGTCTTTGATGGACACTCCTTCATCCCTAGCGGACTCTCCAAGTAATTAGGCGTGGCTGTCATGAAAAGGTAATTTTACATCTTCTTACTTATGTCATTCGTAGTCTTTAAACTATTTTTACTAAATTTATCGTGTTTAGCGGTCTCTAGTGCATTTTTGTTTTTCATTTTGAAGCACACAATGGGGATGTACTGATATAGTATACGATTAGAATATTGAAACATAGCAAATCTTTTTTTTTTGGTTGAGTTAAATTAATGGCCAACCTATCTCTGAACACTATGTAGTTTGATGTGTTGATACATAAACCCTACATTCCTCTAAATAGCCATTCAACTGCTTTCTTGGTATACATCTCCTCTTATTATATAGAAGGGGCCTTAGTTGGCCCATAAAGTAAAACACTAATTAACCTAATGGGCTTTTAGGCCCAATAGGCCCCTTGACTCCTCTAACACTACACCACACCACACCCGACATGCAGCTTGTCCTCGAGCCGCAACCCGATGAGGACACTAACAATGCCTCCACTAGACACGAACTTAACACCTAAAAAACAAGCCTTTTACATCTCGACTTATTTTATTGACCGAAAATAAATTGTGACTCTTTATTTTGGACTCCTAACGATAAGGCGGACATCCTCCGCGAGCTGCACCTGCACGTGTGCAGCCACCTGGATCCCATGAGCGCCATCTGGACGAAAGGAGAGCACACAGTGGCCACCGAATTGGTCGCAACAATCACCAACGAAGACGCCCTCGCCGGGCGCGGTGAGTGGAAAGCGGTGTTTAGGCGGTGGTGTCCCCACCGGTGACAAATGGAAACCGCCGCGTAGAGTTGGAGGCTTGAGCTGCGTCGACCATGGAAACACCATGCTTGCACATGAAGACAAGTATTGGGGACGGTGCGGATGATGGTGATCGGCCGACAACCCTTGGTTGCCAAAGACGACAAATGCAGCAAGGTCGCCCTACGTGCATCCGCCGGCGCATCTCTTGGCGTACGGCGACGCACCAGCGGTGCCACGCGGGCTGCCGCACCGTAGTCGACCGCCGCTAGACAGCGACACTCTCCCGCCAGTGCCATCTATTAAATTTTGTTGTTGCGGCCGATGATCCGACCGTAGGGATGACTCGATGTCGCCGCGATGAAGATGGGGCCCCCGCCGACGCACCATGAGGCGTGTGTGGCGCCGCAGCCTGCGCTGCGCTGGTTGGACGCCCGGAATGGCAATGTTGTTGGTTGGACGCCTTGTAATGACAGAGGTGCAACGGCACGCCGCCGCGATGGTGGCGCCACCGTCCGGCGCCCCGTGGAGGGTGCTGGCGTGAATGGCAGGGCGGTGACGACAAGCGCGGCGATAGGGCCACCGGCGCTATGTGGGTCGCACCCATGAGAGCCCATCAAATAGATTCTTGACCGCTTAGCCACGCCACCGCAGGCGGCCAAAGTTGTTCGAGAGGTGGATGAAGGACTTGGTGAGTTATTCGTTGGTCATGGTGGGGATGGCGGCACCCGTGACACCATGGTGGGGAACATGGCCTACGCAACAATGGGCGTGGTGGTGAAGATGGTAGCGCAGGTGGTGGATCAAGGCCTAAGGATCTGTTGGCTCGTACCAAAATGTTATGAACGCCCC